>VTON01000035.1:1200000-2400000 GCA_009617725.1 Hydropsyche tenuis
GCAAATCTATATTGGAACCTAAAAAAGAGACGATGAAGAAAATATCACCGAATTTTTTACAGCTAAAAATAATATTTTCTGTTCGAAGAGGAAATTGAGGTCAACTAAGCCGATATACATTTTTTTTGTATGACACTCAAAAAGACTTTTCGTATCCTTTGCATGTACCACTGTGATGTTTTCTCGACTATAATATATAGAGTTACCATGTAGAAACAGATAGTCCACAAAAATGGATCGTTTTTGAGAAAGGGTCATAGGGTAACTGAGGAAAGGATCGTAAACGCCCACCTGACCTGCAATTTTTCGAAAAAGCTTGAATGTCGTCCAAACCTTCAACACAGCGCAATCAAATGTATTTGAACCCTTTATTATATTCAATCCTAAGTATTCAGAATGTCATTGTTGCGTATTCAAACTACAAACTGTTAATTAATTGACCGAACGATATGGTCGCTCACATAATCATAGTCAACTGTTCAACAATGAATTATTGAAATGTAATAATGTTGCTCCGAAATACACTTCCATCCAATGAATTATACATATACATACATATCAAATGACTATATATGTATTATCGTAGATATTTGTCATCGAAAATCTTCGACACTATCTTCAATCAATGTCACGGACCATTATATTTTTTCGCGGAAGGTGCGCATGTTGCGAAAAAAGTGATAATCCTTGTCAAATCCGTTGATATTCAGTTTCCTTATGAAAATTCATCTGATATCGCTTTATGTTCTTGTCGCTTTACGAAAATGATTGACACACTTTGCGTCGATGTGAAAATCAAATTATTATCGCAGTTTAGTGAAGCGATTTTTCTCCGTAAATATTCTTTACTCTTTGTAAGCGTAAAGCTGTCTGAAATAGGAAAATATTTTTCTCGTATCATACAAATTTAATTGTTTCCATATTTTTAGAGTCGAAAGAATAAAATATGGGAACGAAAAGTGTCTCATAAGCTCATATTTTTCCTGAAAAATGAAACATAACGTGTTATTCTAAATTTTATTTCCGTCACAGAATATCAAACATTTATTTGAATAAAATTTTTAATTAAATATAAATAATATAATTAAACATATTGTTTTAATATATTATAATAATAAATTACTTGAGATAAAATAAATGCTTAAAATTCTTGACACATTTCTATTTAATATATAATTACGTGCTTCTATTATATTATATTATATGTATATACAGGTAAAACATCGTAAAGTTTATTGAATCCTTCAATCCGTTTTATTTATTTCGTATATATTTATATAAAAGACAATCAATTTGTTTAGTAAAATTGCGAAAACTCATCCATGCTCTTTGAGTAAGTTAAAATTACGACCACTTGGTTAAATCGATAAAACGCCTTAATTAAACGAAAATACATTTTGATTTTGCCCAGTTTTCCCTTTGAATGTTTACCATTTGCGCCTCGTGGAAAAACAACAATAACACCCCGTGTTTTTCTGCGAGAAATTTTTTATTCAATTTCCCGGTCGAATGGAATCAAATTAACCCGAATTTTCCCGAAAATAATCCCCCCGGGAAAGATTATCAAAACACAATTTTTCCCTTGCTTTATGCAAAAGTTGAACGCGACGTCCATCCATATTTATTTTAAAATATTTTTTATGGTTTATTGGATTAATTAAACTATTGTCATAATATAAACTATTGAATTAATTCTGTTTCAAACCGAATTTCCCAAGTGAAATTAGATATTCATCGAAATATCAAAGCGGCACTGTAAACGATAAATATTCATATTGCGAGACGATTTTGTTTTATATGACAGGCGCACATACATGTAAATAAATTAAAATCGATTTTAGAAACTTCCTGGCTCGTTTCCTTTACTTATGGGATGTTTTTAAAATAACAAAGATTCTATACGCTTAAATGCGTATACCTTAAAAGTATATATGTATATACATATATATAGGCGTGGCCTTATTTCACTGCCATTTAATTAAATTTCAGTCAAAAAATATTTTCTTCTTTTTAATATGAAACTTTATTTATACTTTGAAGTATATATTATATGGGTCCTCACTTCCCATTAAGAAAAGTATGTCTTCAATGTGATTTTTCAGCTTGTTGAATTTATATGGTTTGCGTGGTCACTTGAACTTTCTGTTAACAATTTTCCCTCTGAGAATATCTCAAAGAAAAAGTGTTTTTTTTCTAAAGCACTGTATGAAAGAGTTAGCTTTCAATTTATACACTATTTTTACTTAAAATAATAATCGGAATTAGCTTGCAAAAACTTGATATATGGGCATGGAAAAAAGTATAATAGACTCTGTTTCTATTAATTTTCTATGAAAAATTTTCAGAAAAATTATAAAATTTTATTATTTCAATTAGCAATATATTTTCACCATATACAGTATAATATCTTTTTCAGTTAAAAATTACATTATTATTTTTTCACAATAAATGTAAAAATGTGAAATGTGAAAGTGTTGAGAAAATGTTTTTCACAAAATATTTTATTCAAAACAATTTGTTCTATAAATGTGATAAAATGTGTGATATTAAACAAAAATAATGAGATATACTTATACGTAGAAAATTTACAATATGCATGTGTATTCTGAATTGCATCAAAAGTTTGATCTAACAACACATTTTTCCCATAACTCTACATCCACCCAAACAAACAACCAAAAAAAATCTTAAAATTCAAAAACGGACACGCCAATACAATTTTTCAGAACACCCTCTACACATGAAATTTATTCAAAGTCGGCTTTTCTTAATCCTGAAAACGGTCGACTCCCACGGGCATGATAACGCGGGCACAAAGCACACCCGAAAATCAGGCGTCTGACAAGAATGGCGCGACTCTAAATCAGCCATAGGACACGTTTGCGATTTATTGCCCTTTGTCCCTTCGCGATTCGTCGCCTGCGAATATTACATGTCGCGAATTATGGGGTTGATCCCTAATTAAGCGCCGTTATGCGCTAGTTGGCTATCGGCGATCGGATTTGAATTTTCCGCTGGCTGGATACTATCGAACGTTAGAGGTTTGAATATTCATGTTTAATTAGTCGTTGGAATAGTAAGGATTGCTTGAAATCGTATAAATGGTGGTAAAAACGAGTATGAAACAGTCGTTAGGTGATGCTCAAAGTGTCATCTACGCGTGTGATAAAACGTGTAAGGAGGTTTTTTACGTTGAGAAAAAAATAATATATCGTCGTTGAGATGAAAAAATATGGCACTTTTGTGGATTTGCGAAAATTCAATATGAAATGTTATTTTTCGTGCGTTTCGCATAAACGACATAAAGATTATCTGTTTTACAATTTTTTGCAATATGTCGCCGTTCTGAATATGTACTGGATTTTCACATAAAAAATAAACAAAATGTCTTCAAAAAATCATTTTATTTTATAAAAATCATGAAAACTGATCAGTATCCGTTTATTCGTTTATTTATTATATACTAAAGAATCATTTTTCTTCAACCATTTTTTGTAAATCAACTGCCCAATAACAGTATCATAGATCGCCAAACCTGAAACAAACGAAAACCATTGAAAAAACATTCACATTTTTCTCCCCATAAATTCGTACAACCGCTTAAAAACAAAAATGCAAATATCTCTTCGCGTTATCTCTACGTACAAATTAAAAATACTTTACACCCGCAATAAAAGCCTTTTCAGTGCAACATTGTAAAAAAACCAGAATAAAATCCACCGACCCACAACACCCCGAACACCCGCCCATAAATCGGCGGGAACCGCGTATTTTCGGAACGAAAGCGAATAAATTATATTCGAGCTCACCTCGAGATTGGAATATCGTAATCCTGGTGGGGTTTTTGTCCTTTTTGAGTTTGCCGAGCTCCAGCTGACCCAGTTCTCCGACTGTGACCAAATTTGGTGTTTCGGCCTTCGTCACGTCGATGTTCTCCACATAGACGTCTGAACGTTTATATAACTCTGGTGAAAGTTCGTTGCCTATTCCCACAGCTGAAAGAATATTTTTCAATTTTTAGTTATTAGTATTTTATGGAAATATGTATTTTATTAATTTTATTATCAAATCAGGCAACGTATGTTATATAGTATTCAGTACATAATATTATGTTGTTTCTGAATATCATCAAAAGTTTGAAAATTTTATTTTATAATGTATGTGCGCTAAGTTGAAAGAAAATGTTACTTTTAACAAGGTTAACGCTGAAACTATCTTTTACCAAATTGTTTCAGACTAACGGCACATAATCATGTTCATTTACTGACCACGCCACATATTGCTTAACTTTGGAAATTGATGAAATCCATTGACTTTAATGTTACATAAGTTGAATGAACACTACACACCCACATTGCACAAAATTTTAATAAATTACGATCATTTTGATTAAATTTTTGTATTAATTAGTTAAAAATAAAAATTTCACAAAACACAATAAGTATTTATCATTGCGTAAGAAGCTTTGATTTTACATCTGTAGTGTTTACGTAGAGCAAAGAACGGAACGGCGCTTAAATACATAAAACAACTAATTTATTTGAAAGCCCTAACTTCGAGGGAGCAATGTTCAAACAGAACCCTAAACTGTGGCAATCTCTCAAACTATTCAATGTATTTTTGCGCAATGTATAAAATGTAATAAAACTTTTATTCATGTAAAGCACACGTTGGAAACAAAATTTGTTCGAAACGAACATAACGTCGTGTAAAAATATAAAACCTGAGATAAACTTTTCAGTTGTGTTTAATTTTTAATTATATACTTTACTTTTTTCTAATACATATATAAATATAAAGGAAATGTTCTGATTTCAAATCAGTCTATACGAAGAAGTTATATCGATACTTGAAGGTGACAAGCAATAAAAACTTTGGTTTCAACCGTAACGCTCATCCATCAACTTCCACGTCACCTCGGAAACTCTTTATACATTATTTCAGATTCGACGAAAATAATTATTCTTCCGACAGTCCGAAAATATATTTGTGGAGACGAACAACGGTCTTAATTAAGCCCTTAACGAACGGTTCGTCCGTTTAAAAATCTCAAACCTGATACGAAGATAAATAAAAACTCTGGTTTCGTTCCACAAAAGGGGCTTATTAAGAAAATTCAATTTAAATTTAAATCTTGCCGTATGTTAGTTCTACTCTGAGTTTCTCGTGGAATTTCCCAAAGTGGAAAAGTGAAGTTTTTCTAGAATCACAAAAGAAAACATTGAAATCGTTCACCTAACTATGCAAGCGTGACGGACTGTATTGCTAATGAAAACTTAAATGCTTTGAGAAGATATATTATAATATATAATTTAAGAACATCTCACGTCTTTAAGAAAATATAAATATTGAAAATTTTGCTTTACATTTACGATCATAAATAAATAAATAACCTTTCGTTTTACTTTCAAGGTGAAAAGACAATGCTTTATTTGATCTAAAATATGTTCATGAATGTTGAAAAATTTCGTCCAAATAATTCTATTATATCATATACAAAATTTATAATCTACTCAGAAAATAATAAAAATTTACATATAAAAAACATATGTAGATGCTTGAACATAGTGTATAACGAACTGAAATATTTCAATAATTTTTTTAAGCTTTTATTTAAATATTTTTTTCTTATAAAAACATTGACGATAACTAGAAAGGTCGGACAATTCTACCGAAAACAAAGCGCAGACCGTTTTTGCACCTTTATCTCACCTCACTAAAAACACACCTCAAATTTGGATTTTTTTTTCGGACAGCTTTAACGAGGGTCCAACTCTTTCACGAACACACATTCACGTGAACACTCCCAGTCGAAAATATACATATTCATACATAGAAGCAAATAGTATAATATGACCCGCGAACTCGTTAAAGTGAACCCTATCCCCGAGTCGAAAACGTACGGAATCGCTAACGAGATACTACTGAAGCGTCTTTTCAGGGATAATACCCTGCGAAACACAAATAAATAATAATGGAAAATGTCTGGATTACTATGCTCGAGTGTAGGTTCTCGAATAGTGCGGTTTGTTCGAAGTGGATCGGTTCGTTTGTTTGTGGTTAACGACATATCCCCGTCACTGTAATATTTATAATTCATTCTATAATATGTTTTATTCATTAGTTCAAAAAATTTCTGTATAAACGTGAGCTATAACCGCGTTACAGATTTATTTGAAACGATAAAAATATTTTTGGCAACGCTCAAAAAGCTCCCCGATCCACATTATGAACATAACAATGGAAAAAATTGTTTCAATCGGAAAATTTCCGGAAAATGGGTCAGCATTGTCGAGCGTTGCGTTTTAAAACGCTTCGATAACCATCGCACGCGTTCATGGGAGCTATTTTCGACATTGACGATTGAAAAATCGCGCGAATTTTCAACATTGATCGGTTCAAATCTGCGCGTCGTCGATCATTCGCACCTGATCGATCATTTCGTTTTTTTTTCAGACGAATCCCATTAGGGAGGTGTCGTCGAATGGAAGGATACCTTTTTTTCGAAGACGTGATTGAAATTCAAAATCGGTACCGTTTACATGGGCTCCTTCTTTGATCCAGTCGTCTTGGACTAAATTGACATTGGAGCTGGTTGCTGTCACGATAACGTCAGCTCCTTGGGCACAATCTTCTCCGTTTTCACATGATTTTATTACTGCTCCTAAATTCATATTCTTCAATTCGTTTACTAAGGTTTCCGCGCGAGAGTGTGTTCTGTTCCATATGCGTATCTGAAATTTTATTTCCATGAATATTTATTTGTCAAGAAATATTTTTGTATTAATTGATGCTTACTTCATCGAATTTAAACTGTTTCTGAAAGGCTAGTGCATGAATGCGTCCTTGTGCTCCAGCTCCGAAGATGGCCAGAATCCTTTTTCCACCCGATGAACTTAATGCAGCTCTGTCCCAAAGGAGTTGAGTCGCTATTAAAGTTGCTGCTGCTGTTCTCCACTCAGTTATACGTTCAGCGCCCATCAACTGAAACATTGTTGTATTATTTTCAAATTAAATCGAAAACTCACGTAACAAATAAAAATCTTACCGCTTTTAAAGTTCCGTTGCTGTCGTCGAACAAAAATAAATAACCTGATATAGTAGGAAGAGGAGGGACTTTCGAACTATTATCTTCGAATATATTCAAGATTTTACAACTCAGAGCTGACTCTTTTTTGTTTTTATCGCCCAATTTTCCAAGATCAAAACCTTCGACGTGACCAGGCATGCACAGCATGAACTTTTTATGATCGGAACCGAACTCAGCAAATATTCTCTTAGGATTGGTCATTTTCAACTCTTTGTAATCCTGTCCTTTGTCCTCGTCCTTCAACCGACTCAAGGAGACGGCTATTAGAGCTTGCCTCACTAAGGGAATCACCTCGTCCCATCCCAATAGCCCCTCTACGGTTTCCTCGTCCAGAATAGGTAATTCTGCCATCGTTCACAACAGTCGAGATCGAATGAATCGTCCGTTCTGTTTGGAGTCATAAAACGTAAAGCGTAACCGCAAAATATCACTCAATTTAGGTTATCTGACATTCGATAATAGCTCACTATAGATAACGATTAAAACATGTTTGCGGTAAACATTTAGTTGGAAACTCATCAGAAGTGATTGACATCAAATATTCAGTTTCCTTTGTATATTTCTTTATTTTATGCGAATTACTTTCGCTATATATGGAATTTGTGGAAGAGGGAAAATTTTGAACGCTGACCTAATTGAAGGTCCCTAATGGATGGTGGACTCCCCCATGGCACTTACCCTTATTCACCGACAGGCACAACCTACATATAGGTCAACGATCACATCTCATCATGATTCTGAACACATCTAAATTCGAATCTGTTTAATTACAAACACCTCCCGACCCACTCACCCTATATTGAACGCGTAAATTGATTTAGTACAAATCGAATTATCATTATGTTCTCCTTTATAACCTTATTTTATATATTTTTTTAATTTATAACTGTTTAGGCTTTGAAACCTTTATTTTTATGTATTTTATTACAGCTAGATCTGATATATCGTGAAATTTTGCATGAAAACCTTTTCAATCCTCTTTGAGTATAAAAAAGGTCAATGAACCAGAAAAGATACAATTATAAATAACAAGTATCAACAATATGTTTGAGAAACAAAGATAATTTTTAATCATTCTTTTAAATTTAATCATAGGAAACGGAACCTCGTTTGATAAACAAAAACCACATCCTGATCTTCGTCCTGCCGGATTTCTATAGCTATTGGAAAACTTCCATGAAAAGAAGTCTTTCAAAGGAAAAAAATACACACACGCACATATTAGAAACCCTCAATATATCAAACGTACGTTGAAGTCGATGTAAAATTGCTTTCTTGGGTCCGCTGACAGATGCGGTCTGCCGTTCGAGTGCGAAATTTAACTTTCTTATCGAAGTTTCATTTATATACCGGCGCCGTCTAGTCTGCTACACTTCTACGTTATTATTTCACCATTTTTCTCTTTTTTATTTTGTTTTAACATAGCAGTAATGGAGTACCGTCAGAAAATAATGGGCAGCTCGACGTCAACGCAGAACAAAAGTTAACCGTCTTCAAAAGAGAAACACCGGCAATTTTTCCCAGTATAAAAAACCTATCATTATGAAGACGCGTTTACGCGAATTTTTCTTAAATCACTTTCAAATTAATATACTAAAATGAATAATGTAATAAAATTAAGTCAATATAATTTTATTCAACGATGTATACAGAGTATATAATATATTTATGTTGTATGTATGTATATTCAAATTTTTTTTTTGTTTAACAGTTTTTAATAAGAATTTATGTTTTCATGTATACGGAAACACATAAATAATAATTCAGAATTGTTTGTATAACGAATTTAAATACCAAAGATTCCATGTTTTGGAATGTATTTCTTTTGAAATAATTGTTTTCTCAGAAATTCTCTTATTAGTGTTAGCGATTCAATTTAAATTACGAATGTTTTGATTAACGATTTAACCTTTTCTTCTTTGACTGAAGTATACAAGTTATCTTTGAATTCTCGTTTCGTAAAATCTACAAAGAAATTGTAGTCATCTTTTGATAATTTTTCAAATTATTATACCTGAAAATAACTGCTGGGATAAGGTTTATATTTTCAATATAAAACATATACATAAATATTATTTTATTTACAATTTGAATGAATGAAATTATAATACAACTAATAATAAAAGTACTATCAATAAATAATCAAACATTTTAACTGACAAATTATATTATATTGTACCTTACACATTCAATATTCATAATATTACACTAACACAATCACTCTTCAAATATCGACTCAAATTCAACGTAAATATGGATAAAGCATAGTTTTCAAACAAATAACAATTTCACATTAAAACACATTCTTGATTTCAGTTGTGTAAATTTACTTTTCAATAAAACAATTTGATCAAGGACTATACGATTCAAAACAACAAAGAATTGACATAATACGATATTTTTTGAAATTTGAATGATTCAATAGTTAAACAACTTCGGAAATATGCTATCGATTTCAAGAAATCTATTTCATCTCATAATCTTTCATGAACATCTGAAAAAAAGAGTAATTGTTAAAAATATTCTTGAATCTTTTTAGTGATATCTAAAATTAGTACTAATTGTAAATCAGATTTCCACTAATTGATTTTTTATCAACATTTTCCGCATCGTTTTGAATTTTTTCTTTACATTGTTTCGAGGTTTGTGGAAAAATTATAATTTGATTACTTCAAAATTACACGTAATAAAATTGATATTATTAAAACGAAGAATTATATCCATTCATAGCAATTACAGGCCGTTAAATCAGCAGCAATTATGATCAAAAGTAATCGTAATCATTTCCAGATATTATAATCTTCTCTAGATTTTTCGAGATATACATGTCGTTTTATCACGAGATTAAATGCTTCTACACGATCATGAAAAGTGATCATTACATTCATTATCGTCATAATTCATCCTGTTGATATTTGGTTTTCGTATTCACACAATGAAGATGCCATTGAAAATCAACAATGGAATGTACTCATTGTATGAGTACTTCCACTCATTCCGTTTTTTTTCAAATTGAATACAGTACCTATTCGATAAATACACATATTATATGTATACATTATTACACATATTGTATGTATTAACGTAAATATTTTCATGATATAGGATTTCATGTGAAAATCTAATTACAAAACAATCAGATTATATATTTATTGTAGTAGCTTAACATATATTTAATAGTAATGAAAGCAATTAAATTTTGATATTGGATTTAAATAAAAAGAACGTGATCGATATTTAGATTCAAATCTTATGTAAATTATATAATAAAAAAAATGTAACAAAGTAAGCAACGAAATTAATTTGAAAAAAAACTTCTATATGCAATATGTACTAAAATTCGTAACCGCAGTATCGTAATCGATGACGAAAAAAGTTAGATTTTTCCGCAAACTTTTTATACAATATCTGCCAATGGAGTAAAAAGTAAAATAAATAAAGTTAAATGAAATATTTACCAACACAAAAAGCGGCACTTTCTAATCAAATCAACGGTTTTCATACATTTCATTCATCATCAAAGCCATAAGGCTATTGATCCACTGTCAGAATTGTGTTATCTTCACTTCTGGTATATCGTTGTTCTGGACTTTTCTGGTGAACCAAAGCGAGAAACCCAAAAAGAGGATCTTCACTGCCACCATGGTGAAGAAAATTATCACGAAAGTCATGACGAAAGTATTTACACTTATTAATCAACAGAATTTTGTAGAAATATCAACACGTTTACTGCTTTTGGTGGTTCAGGTACGAGTGACGCGTTTTGTTCGGAACAGATAAATTGCGATCTATACTGTTTTTTTTTTCGTACTACGTCACTTTAACAATCTTTTCATGTATTGTATTTTACAATATTTTTTATCGAAATAATTTTTTAATACCGTATTGTAAACTGTTTTTATCTTTATACGGATGTAATTAAAAATATCAATCAAAAATTTATGAACATGAGACAGTAGTCACTTGATAATATATGTAATTTTACATTTTAAGCAAATACTTCGTATAATTTCAATATTTCATCTGAATTTTGAATATTCGACATATTAATTATTAATGTTTCGATATCCAAATAAAATATTTAATTTTAATATGGATTTCAATAAGTGAAAATTAATTTATCAATATAAAATAATATGTACATACGTATTTGATTCACATTACAGAATTTCAATTAAAATATCAATTTTATCCAAATGCGTGTTAATTGTATACATATTTGTGTAAGTAAATTATAACTTTATTATTAACATTATAAATAAGAACCACAAAATTTCTGATGGAAAATAAAGGAGAAGTAATAATTTCAAAATATTTTTAATTATAAATATTAGTTATAAATTTGTTCATAATACAATACAAATATTATTTATATAAATATTATATTTAATGTTAAAAATGTAATAATCATTAAACCAACGGTAACAATCTCATTGTGTAATTGACAATTAATCAGGATTTTTGGCATTTTAATTGTGAAAAATTATTATTAAACATAAAACTAAACACTTAAATTATGAATCGCACACGAACGATCTTTCAAATCATCTTACATCCCTCACATGCATTTTTTTTTACTAAAGACTAGATATCTCACCCACCCGATTTAGCCAAACATTTTTCGAACTCATATTCAACATAAAAAAAGAAACACACAAAACACAAATCGAACAAACGAAGATTAAAATATAATGAATATAACAAAATATAATACAAATGACAGTCGAATCTCGTGTGCGACATTTGTTAAACTCCTATGAGATTTCGATTAAATAAATTCAAATAACAAATTATAACATTAAATAAATCGAAAAAAATTGACTATGACGTCGGGTGAACGACAGCTGGCACGTTCGTCAATCCATTACCATTGAACTTCGGAGGAGGTGGTCTTTCTGGAGCATCTTCAGAAAAGCTTTCATCTAAAAAAAAAATAATAATTAATATTGACTCAATACAATGATATTATAATAATTAAATTAAAATCAACCTATATCACTATAATGCTGAATAGAAACCCCATCAGCAGCCCCTCTATCGGAGTACTTCAAAGTAGGAGCAGGAGTGGTTGGTGAACTCGGAGGAGTGCTCGTTGCTCCATCATCAGCAGGTGCACGAACCGTACTTCTGTACTCGTGTTGTAACCAAGAAGGCACCTAAAAATCACAGTTTGTCGCAAGATGTCGCCGTAAAAAAATATAAATAAAAATGAAATCACAAATTTACTGTAAGAATAGTCTGTTGGAGACCCCTCCTGTCCCTGGCCACTTTCAGATGAGGAGATAGGGGATGCGGCGTTCTTCCGCGTCCGGTCAATACAGCCAATGCTCCTGCTGCTTGTATTCTGGCGCCTTCCAAATACGTCAACACTGATTTCATCTGTGTATTTGAAATAATATATAAAATTGATGTATAATTTTCGTATAATAGACATAATTTGAACGTGTGTTTTTACGTGATATAGTTTTTCTGAAACGTTTTGTTGAGAATCATTGGCGCCGAAGTTCGGCGTCGTCGTTATGGCCTGTGCCAATTTTTCTAATGCTTGTTTTGATTTTCGTTCTCTTTCAGTATCGGTCTTTATGAGTTGTATTATCCTTATTAAAGCCTATAAAAATAAACACGTTATTTAATAGCAAACATAAAACCATCATAAAATAGCTAAAATATCAAACGCGCAATCGATACGAAAAAATAGACTTCAGATCTTTTAGCGCGAAGAAACCCTTCAAGGCGCAAAATAAGCCCCAACTTAATCAACCATAAACACATTACTTGTTTGCGTCGTTCCTTGTTCATCGCCAATGTGGTGTGCTGACAATAAAAATCGGGCAGATGCATCGCAGAAGGTGGTTGAACTAAGAAACTTCGAGCCATTTGTTTTTCGCTCGCCAAAACTGTCTCGAAGTTTTCTTCCAGAGAAGCCGCCTCTTCGCTTGGAGAACCCTGAAATTTCGAACGCATGCAGTCATCAATAATCCCAAAATATTTTAACGGCCAATCGAAAATATATACCGGTCCAAGAGTGGATGCGAGAGCTACGTATTTTCTGAGTGCGCGCTTCAGATTGGCCCAACGCTCTTCCTCCAATTCGATAAGAATATCGGAACCCTTCACGACCATCGTCTCCCATTCGACTCTAAAACACGTAAGGAGTTAATGAAGAAATATTTATATAATCGAACCATAACAGGTTAATAATACCTTGCCCTTTCGGCCCTCAAACAAGCCATATAATATTCGACGTCCGCTTTGGCAGCAGCTTCTTCCGCCTTGTTTTTCTTCCTACGCAGCTCTGCTTCTTGGGCGGCTGTCGCTCCTTTGCTAACACTTTCGACATAAAATTCAAATTCAATCCAATCGAATCCAATCAACATATCAAGTTACACAATCTTATAAATACCTAGAATCTTGCATTCGTTCGTTGAACCTTGCAGCAGCGTGGGACAATTTCTTAGTCCTGGCTTCGATGGACCTCAATTCGCTTAAACGTCTGGCTGTCCTGCCTACGTCACTTTCGACCTGAAATCGGAGAAATAAATCAATTTCGATTCAATCGATCGAATGAATGAAATCGTGTACCTGTTTTCTAATCACGTCCCTCGAAGACACGAGTCTCTGCAACGGTCGTACCACTTCTTCAACTAAACGGTTCGAAAATTGCCTGTAATAATATTTGTTTATTACCGCTTACGGTATTTTTATAACGTTTGTTGTTTATATTATCGTTCATTACCTGTGTAATTGTGCTCTGGCTTCCATATCTAAAGCCAATCCTTTGGACGTGAGAGCTGCCGTTCCAGAACCTTTCGCTGCTCTTCTAGATCTGGCTCCGATTCTAAGTACTGCACATGCATATTGTCTTTCAGCTTCAGCTCTAAAATTATATATATTTTTTGAATACTTATATAATATATCATAAAATAACTATCATGATTATTTGAGAACCAATGTGACATAATTTTCCTCTTACGTTAGCTCAAGTAATTTCCAGACAACTCAAAAACCTTACGCTCAAAAGAAATTTTCTCTTCCATAATCTCATTATAAGACGATTGAGATGTTTATACAACGCACAATATAAAATTTCTCTCAAATTCGTATAATCATCAACTCAATTTAGACCTCACCGCTCGTACACGAAGACAGGTGTCTTATACGCAACCAAACGAACCTCGCTTATTCTCAAACGTAGTTCAAATATAATACATAATTAATATATATTTCAATCGTCTGAAATACGATCGTCCCTTTGAGACGTCGACCACAACAAGCGTCCAGATGTATTTCTGACGCGGAAGACCAACATTCTAACAAAGTACTAGAATTCGAACCAATTTCGTAACAAGCGACCGAAATAGAGGCAAAAGTAGACTGAAGTGCATCAAAGACGGTGCCTGTACTCTTTCCGATGTACTAATTTGTTCTATTTTGTAATTTATCTAATGACTTGTGGTAATAGTATTGTCGTAATTGCGGTTTCCGTTATAATCATGAATTATGTTAATACAATCGGAAAATTAAAAAAATTAAATTATTATTATTTTCATATAAAAATGTTTTTAATAAAAATTTTAAAGGGTATATGTTTTTATCTGCATGATTGCGTTTACTGTAAACTGGAGATCGTGCTGTAAAAATATGTAACAATGGACGGAAGTTATATATTTCCGTTTATTTAAGCTGTTGATTATATTATATTTAAATAGGCCGAAATGATTAAATAGAATTCAATGGGTTAAGAACATTTCTGATGATCAATCTAGCATGAAATAATAAATATTCAATAAGAAGTATTCGATAGTTTGTTGAAAAAACTACTGCTACATACAATTCTGTTTTTATATCCAGTATATAAAAATATTTTACAATACATTAATTACCTTTGTTGAAGGATACCACACAGCTCTTTGCAAACAATACTGCCTTCCTTCACTGTGGCCCTAAGCTCGGTGAATTTGTCTTCATCCTGAAAATGTTGACATTATTTTCATATTATATCATACATAAATTTATTTTTTAAACTATTGCTAATCAAACGGAAATCACAAAACCGCAAAAAAAATTCGCTAACGAAACATATAAAGCACGTTACAAATAACCGAACTCAATTTTTCATACATAAAATTTCATTTAAATTTTCATACACCGATTTCTACACTGAATTAAATTATGCGGCAAAATCGAAAAACATTCGAAACTGTATCATACAAATAGTTCGAAAAGTCGAATACATTTCTACAATAAAAATTTTGAATATCAACATTCAATCTACATCGCATATCATTTCAAACATATTCACATTATCATCGATCCACAATAAGAAGACATTTAAAAATACGAGAACATTTCGTATTCCATCCGAACCCGTCCTCCACCGGCACTTTCCCAAACGATCAACCCACATAAACACATACGCAAATACCACCGAATTTTCACACGTTTAGCGACACGTGGACCTATTTCCATTGTTCTCGCTTCGGCGGTCGCGAAAACCACCAAAACCGAAACCGATTTCCACCAATTTCCGATTTCTTCGAGACCACGTCTTTGCATCTCCGGAAGATCGAAGACGACGGGAACTTTCGCGTGAAAGTCTTCCGAATCCGTTATCTAATTCTAATAGGTCCATTGTGGCGGCGTCCCACGTTTTTAGAGGTTTTTATATGTTTTGTGGGGATAATAATGATGTGCAATGGCGGCGCGATGCAGATCAGTGTCGGTTCTAAACGCGATAGAATAAATTTATCTTACTTCTATTTTTGAATGCTCGTGTAATCTTGGCGATTTTAGATGGCTGCGTGGTGGACTGTTTACAATTGGGTGAGTGCATAATTGCGTGTGTTGTTGTCGAAGCAATTTTCGCATCATGACATAATAATTCAGGATATGGTCGGTTTTGAATTCTAATTCGATTTAGTCAAAGTTTGTTTAGTTTTTGTGTTTGATTTCAATTACGTTCACATATTTGATGCAAATCGTACTTTAGTATTTGAAGTTATAAACTGGGTTGTTGCAATTAGGAATTGATCCAGAAAATTATCAAAAGTTTACTATTTCTGTTTGACCGTGTTCAAGAAAATCTAGCAATTCTTTGAACATTTTTCATTTTTTTTATTTTTCGAAATAGTTGATGTCTACAGCTTTTTGCTTCATAAATATTATTTTTGATTTCGATTACTCGTACAGTGAAGAATTTTCAATACGAAATCATGTTGATTTTTTTTGAAATTCAAGTATTGAATATTATCCTGTCTTACGATCAGATGAAATCATTTTATTCAACTTCGATCAATTTTCATTATGTGGCAGCAATTCAACTTTGAACACTGTATTTATTTTATAACTGTTATTTTATTGTAGTGCGTTTTATGATCACCTTGTGGTTAGATACTTTTATGTTTTTGTCGACAATATTCAATGACTTATCAAACATTGAATAAACGTAAAATATTGGAATTCAAAAATAATTTTATCGCCTAAATAAATACTCCATGTATCACTGAATACAATCAAGAACATGTAAATTTGAATGAAAGTAAATTTCCATTTACTAAATGCATTCTTGATCAAATATTCAATCGTGTTTGATTAAATTCAATTCGCTCGCATTGCATTCGAAAAAAACATCCCAATTATAAAAGTTCTCACACTCTGTTAATTTTGAATTGATGAATATCGCAAACACACTTGCAATAAAAAAACGCAATGAAATTTTCACTCGTCGACATTAACTCAACCGAACATCGAAAAAATCCATTAAAAATCTCGAACACAATCATTCGATACACATTTACATAATTGAGATTAGTATTGCAAACATTTTCAACGACGGCAAAAAATATTTACACAGCGAACAATTTCGCCGAAATCGCGAATAATTGCCAAAATTTCGTAAATCAATCATAAAAACATAATACATAAAGTCAAGGTTTCGAATGGTTATTTTTTTTCAGAACGTTTCGCTAGTCATTTCAGTCACAAACGAGATTTCGCAGTGTCACCGAATTGCGTCGGTCGAACGCAATTATTGAATAATTGTAAATAAACACAGCAAAAAAAACAGGTATCCTCAAATATTTCATTGTTGTGGAATCGATCGACCTCGTTCGATCCAAACAATCGTATTGTTTGGAAATTCGACACAACGTTTGATATTTCCGTTCGTACGACTATTGGGCAGGAAGTTGAGTAACATTCTAAAACATACAGCAAGTAAGATACGCTGATGAAAGCGAAATTACATGGGAAAAATGGCAAAAAATTTGGGCTACTTTTTGTTTTAGTGTGCCCTTAATTCTGTTGAGGTCTCAAAAGTGTAGGATGTAAAATTTATGGGAAAATTCCGAGTGTTTTTGTATTGGTGATTCAAATATGATTGGGTGTTCGATCGTTTTTAAATGTAATGAGTTGGTGGAATAATATTATCCATGGTTGGTTTGTGTTTTTTAATTATCTAGAATGTTGATTGACATTGTTTATTTGTAAATAAAAAGCTTGCTTTGACGTTTATGAACATACGAAATTAAATGATTGGCAAATGATAAAAGGCTTAAAAATTTTAAATAAAATATGTTTTTTCCTGCTTGTTTCAATTTTGTATGCGTATATCGACTACATATTAATCTTAAAATCAGCACTAAATATATTTTAAGTCGTGAATGAATAGCGCAATGTAAGAGAAATTTAATGATCACAATACGAACGTTTATTCGAGTACGTTTTTCAATTCATAACGAACACAATTTCGATTTATTTTTATTAACTTTTCCCTTCACATTTTAACAGTGATCGTGTTGAGTTCTAGAAAAATATCAACTCATTTTAACGAAAAATAATATAATATGCTCGTGCAACTTCAAAGATTATATTTGTGTGAATTATTTTATAATAACTCATACGGGAAAACGATTTATGATTAATATCTACGATGATTTTGAACTTTAACTAATATCAAACGGAAATGACTCTTTCAAATTTTGAAACACTCCATTGATGATAATGGAACACATAACTTGATTGACTATGAATACAAAATAAATGTAAAATCCATCCAATGCAAAAAGCACTCGTTCCATAATCGATCAAGCGATTTTACAACGATTTCGCTAACCAGATGCACAAAAACAAACTAGTATCTTACTAATCATAGATCAATTTTTTTACTGACTTTCCTCTTAACACTTTGACCATCACACCATGACTTATCAACGTCGATTTAACAATAATGGATGCACATTCGAAGAACCTTTCTTTTGACCCGCACTTGATTGATGTGCTCATTAAAACGACGCATGCGACTCGTTAACACTTCAACTGCCGTTCCTCATTCAACAACCATTTTTATATCATCCATGATTCTCTTCCACTTTTTTTGATCGCATATTGTTTCTGGTCGCACTATATGTATAAGTAATATCGAGTCTGACTTCGTTATATGTTAGATTCCCATGCGTGCGTCTTTATTACGCCATACTTTCTATTCGACGCCTTTGAGTTCATTTTCTTTTTTTTTTACACGTTTTACGTCGAGAATTATTAATATTTGTACCACACGCGAAGACCTACCTCACGAAATTTGAGAATACGTGATACTTTTCTATGTTTTTCGAACGTTTTTACTAAACTGTCCGGGAGACTGATCCAATTATAAACATAGTATTGCATACATAGGATGCATCACAAAAAACTCCATTCACGTGATATGTTTAGAACGTTCATGTTAATATAATAAAAGATTTAATATATTCTGTTTAATTTGAATATATAATACGTAATTCTTAAATGTTTCAAAGTTCATCGTTACATTGTAATATTACCTTTGACAATATCACATGATTACAATTGTTTATTTTTAATAATTATAAAATTTCGGTTACAAAATGGTTAAACTGCGTTGATACAATTAAAAGGTTCAATTCAGAGAACCGATGACTGGCGACTCGATGATTTTGGAACACTTTAATCAGATTATCTTGTGATACTCAATTTTCGTCTAGTTTGTAATGAGCTTACCAAAAAAACACATTTCTAATAAGGCCAAAAGAGACAGTAATAAGTGAACGACGAACGAAAAAACGTAGTTACGAAACTGCGCAAAAATACACAAGTTTTACGCTATTATTATATTTGTATAACTTCATACGTGTTCTGAAATCATCGCTCATTTTCACGCCGCTTATTCCGCGTATAAAAGAACACAACAAACAAACGATATGACTGAACAAATATGACTCGATTTACACAATTACGCACGTACTAACATCACAACCAAGGTTTGCATCAAGATAATTTTCTTGAATAATAAAAAATAATTCGTCAAAATCAATTTATACCTACGCGTCGACGAAAACATGTGTCGAATCAAAAATAATTCCACACGCCGAATTCAATTCAAAAATAATTTCGCGTTGCTAAATTCGTATCGAATAAAACGAATCCAATTAACAAGTTTTTATTTCGATACGATTATTGCAAAAAAATACGAAAAATTGTCCCACTTACGTTTTGGAACTGTTGAACTGGGACATCTGGCACCGGTTCCACGGTCTCGCTCCTGGTCGAACCGCGGTCCGGAGAAGGCGAATTCACCACCAACTTGCCATTGTTGGTTTCGTCACAAGCACCTGAATCACTTTCCACTGTCCCGTCCACGTTTTCGCAGTTGATCTTGACCAGCACCGGTTCGCTGATAAGCAAAACTGAAGGTTGGGACCTGCTTTGACGCAACGTTCCATTCGGTGCGTCGTCGTTTATGTGAAGGACTCTCGTTTCTTTGCCCAATTTGAAGACGCTGTTGCAGACGCTTCTGCTCCTTGTGCCTTTTCTGTCTGGGGATTTTGACTTTTCGCTGTATCCGCTGAGGACGCTTCCGTTTGCGTAATCGTCTTCCTTTCCGAACGAATCTAATGATACGTGCACGTCGACGTCTTCGTAATCACTGAACTCCGAATCGGGATAGTCTTCCTTTTGTGCGGCCTTTTTTGGCGATTGCTTGTGTATCACTTTGTCTAATTTGCATCTTTCCACTTCGAACCATTCTTTGAAACCGTACCACGCTTTTGAAAATCGCTTCTTTCCTTTGAAACCCTTATGTGCTGAATAAAAGGCGGACAAGCGATTTTTCAATCTTAAAGCTTTATCGCTATCGAAATAGTTTGAATAGTCACTTTTTACTGATGATTTCGGAGTGATCGCTGCAGCTAACTTGGGAAAAGCGAACGTACTGTGTAGAAAATCTTTGCGTTTCTTCGCTTTCGTTTCGAACTCCGGCAACGAAGATATCGAACGTTTAGACTCGGCATTTTTCAAAGAAGCGTTGCACACCTGACTCAAATTATCTAAACTAGCAGAATTTTGATACTTTGGACCATCGTTATCCTCTTTATGCAAATCGTTCAAACTCCGATTCTTCGTGATATACACCGAAGAACACCGACTCAAGGGCAACTCGTAATTGTGACCTTCGTCGGGATCTTTCAAAGAAGTCGCACTGACATAAAACGTCAACTCAGACCTATGCAATCTAGGAGGAGCTTGTATCACATCGACTTCCTCTTCAGTAGGCGGTGGAGACGAAGGTACAGGAGGAGGCGACGTCGTTTTGGCCGTCATCACCTCATAATGATTCCCCGATTCGGGGGACTCGCATTGCTCCCTAGCCGGGCACACTACGTACTGTTGTTCGGCACTCGAAAAGAACGAAAACACAATGTCGGCAAAAGGCTCTTTCTGACTGCTGGCCTCGTCGTTAACGACGTCCGTGTCTGCCGACCACTCGTCGACCACTGCTGGTGTTGGCTTTGTCGGCGTTATCGCATTGCCAACGTGAGGTCTGCTGCGGTGGCCATTGGCCAGCTTCAGGCCCCACAGTTTGTAGTCGCCCTCAAACTTCGGTATCTTGAAGTGCTTCATGCTCCCAGTGGCATAGTCTGAAAAAGGTGACAGGTGGTCATTGGCTTTCAGGAAGAAGGCGAAGGCAGATGGGCGCATCTACTGTTATGCAAGGCGGTTTCGAATTTCCCGCGGGTGAAATTCGATTCGCATGCAATTCGATCTCACCGTGTGACATGTGCATCGAATGAGAAATTTTTCCGTATGTTAATTCGTCTTATATATTATGCATTATAGAAAATCGTTTGTTTTCTGAACGCGCAAATCGTTTTATTGTGAGTACGCGTATGAAATACGTGGGTACGAAATCTCTCTTGGCATTTTTATTTCGATAACGTAATCGAGATTTTTTCAAAATTATTTTTCATGCTATATTGTTTCATGAATTGAATTAGTTTACTATAATAGAATTCACAATTGTTTCAAATGGAATATTCGCATCGAATTGAAAATTTGCGAAAATTTCTAATTATAATCAAACAATTACAGTCGCATTTAGCGTATTCCGCTAATAATCCTTTTTAAAAATCGAAAAGCGTGATTTACGTAATTCAAACTCGAACATCTGGTACACGCGCATAGAAATCGCCAAAAAAACCACATTAGAAACGACCGATTCGTTTTGAAACTTGGAGATTCACCTGTATCGCGATTCAAATGCCAATTTAGCGTGTCCAAATATGATACATAAACAATTCAGTTTCAAGAAATTTTCGTGTGGAAGACATGCAATAATTACACACACTCACGCCGCGATGGTGCTAATAAATCAACTCTGAGCACAAAAAAGTCAAGGATGTCTTGTCGTAAGCGTTACGAACAAAAACGCATTTACTTATCGACGTAAAGTTGGGTAAAAAATATAATGTCATTCGACATGTGTCACCTGTTACGATATCATTAAAGAAGGAAGTGTCGAATTTATCCTTCGGGTCAGCAAAAAATTATGCAATACACAAATCTACTTTGTTGTTATGTTACTTTTATGTTCGACAAATCGCCGTATTGTAACAATGTTTTGTATTTCGAGTGAATTACGTTCGGATTTCACCTGTGCACAATGGACGATTAGAAACGTCAATTTGACGTTTGAATGTGATTGGTCTATGTACGTTTGGTTAATAAGATTAAAAATCGCTCTTAAATTTAAAATATACGATTATTTAATTTTTGAATTATGCAAATTTGCAAAAAAAATGTGAATAATATTACTTCACGAAGAAATAATTAGTAATTCAAATTATTCACGTCCATGACACAAACAAGAATATTTTCGCTACTGACGTTTACTAAAAATAAAATAATTTGTTAATATTTCAAAATTTTATATCAACAAAAATTACATCAACGATATGCATAATCAACAAACCGCATTTCTATGATAATTACAACATTCAAACACCGATTTCAAACCAAATTAACACACGACAAAATCGCGCATGCAAAAACGCACAAATCGGAACAAACCTGCTTTCAGCGATGCGCATATCCGTCACGCGGCCATCTTCACTCAGAACTATTCAAAAACAGTGACATCAACAACAACAACAATAACAACTACGACCGGAGCGCAACAATACACCGGCCGCGCCGCATCGCGCTCCGAGGCTGTGGAAACTCGCGCGGGAAAACCTGCCGACGGTCACATGACTTTTCCGCGCTTTTCCGGCCGGATCATGGGATTTTCCGATATGGACGAGTGTCGCAGACGAGTTTCTGGTCGCGACTGATCTAAACTTGGAGCAGTTTAAACAGTGACGAGTCCCCCCCGCCGAGTAGGAGATCTGGTGTCCCTGGTCAAAAGTCGGTAACCAGATGCACTTTGTTGTAGGTACACGTGCTCGTTTGATGAGAAAGTGGTTTAAGCTGTTTTTTCCTAATGGATAGGTAATGTGTAAGTACTTGGTATGGGTTTTAATTGACCTTATCGCAATTGGTATTTGAGATTCAATAAGGTCTTTGTGAAAAAAATGGATTTCGATTTTCAAATGTCAGTTGGTTATGTAATATTTTTCGTATAAAATAATATGTGAAATGTTCAATTTCGTAATTTCTTCTCGGCGTGGGCGTTCGTCCCTATTACTTCGATGTGTCATTTTTATTGTTGATTGAGATCTGCAAGAAAATTGCAATTAGATTCGTTAATGAATGAATTCTTCAATTATCGCAATTGTTAGATCTTTTTAAATTAGTCAAAATATTATTTTTTTATTCGATATTGAATACTTTACTTGTTAAGAAAAATTGATTCGTCATTGAAATATTCTTTACTATTAATTTTAACAAAAAAATATTCTAGTTTCGAAATGATTATAGTTTTGCGTGTTTATCTCTTTAAAAACGCGTATTTTTTTATTTCGAAACTTGAATGGCTATCCATTAAAAAAATATATATGTATTTGGTTTCGCCACATACTTATTGTGTTTCGGAAATGGTGACTTGTGCATTATTCAAACCTTTTCTTTTATATTTTCGAATGAAATCGATGCAAATCACAATATTACATATTGATATTTAAAAAAATAAAACACAGATTTAAATATAGTATCACACATTCTTATCCACTTTAATATGACATTTTAATTATGAACAACTTGTTTTAAAAAAAAATAAACCGCAATTAACATATCGAGCTGTAATATAATCAAATTTAAACGCCATTAGACAACTATCATCAAAACTATTCCTTTTTTAATTCATTACTGAATATTCATATCATTAATAGTCACTATCTCATACGATGTCAACATTATTTATAGATAAATCATTCAATCATAAACCTCTAATTGAACCACAATTATACTCCATAGCTCACGGCCGTTTTATTTTCATGTTAGTTCAATTATAACATTCACACAAATTGAGCCTATTTTAACAAGAATCGATATAAACATAATTCAAACAGAAATCCCAGATTATACAACACCACACATCTCGCATAACAAACAGCCGAGTTTTCACAAACACTTTTATTCTTTTTCATATAACCGCGAATAGAATTTCTCGCTGAAAGAATTTAAAAAATATTAAATTTCATCATCGCACGCTTTGTCGGTTGCTCAATTCTGTAAAGAAACGGTCGTCTATATTCGTTTTCGGAATGCACTCGCATGTGGGAACTGTCCAGGAAAAAACGATAAGTCTCCCGCTGGAGTGACGTACAAACTCGCTTGTGGGAAAACATACGAAAAAATAACGACTTATATGTCACAAAAATACGCTTCGTTATTATTTAACGTAATTATTCGTTCACAACAATGAATAGATCAATCATAATACGAAAACTGTTTATATTTATCGTTTTATCATAAAAAAAATCTATAACGATTATCTCGTTCGTGTCCACGACCAGCCACATCCTCCACGAAGAAAAATAACGATCCAAAACCAGCGGACATCCCATTTCGAAATATTATATCAAGAAAAAAGGCTGAATCGACACCATCATCTGGCACAAACTCGATTTCGATCTAACGAACATCGAAAGTGATGGAAGCGTAATCGGCCGTAATAACCAGAATAGAGATGCCCTTAAGCGGCCGCCGGACGGCGAGTTTCACCTAACGACGACAATCTTTGTATGTTTATGCATTTGTATGAACATACGCAATTTTTTTGTTGTATAAGATCCAAACGAGCGGACGTAGACCTCCGGTCGTCGATCGAATCCACGCGAAGACTTTTACCATTGACCTTGTCCCAGTGGTGAACCTCGCACCTGTTTTATGGGTTGCGCTTTTTTGGAATTCTGTTGTTCGGTTCATTTTGCGTTTTATTTGAGAGTTTATGTTATAATATATAATATGGATTGTTTTGTTTTGAAATTATATTGTAGAAAAGTGTGTTTTTTTAATATGGAAGAACAATATTTCGATTGGTTGATTTGGTCGTGTTCAAAATTATCAATGGTTATTGATGCAATCAAAGTTTAACTGTTAATATGATTATAATTTAACCTAATAACCTTATTAAACTCGATGTTGACACAATGAGAAATTATTCAAAGAATTTGTTAAGTTTGATTTGTACATTTGAACTAGATAATTTTGCATATCATCAACTTAGGTAACTTATTTAAAATTTTCTCATAAAAAAACTTTCAAATACCATAAAAATTCAATATAGAATCAAATACTAAAACCATCTCTTACCAAATGATCAAATCCATCTATTGACATATAAACAATTGCTTAACTTCAATTCTCTAGTTTTTAACAAAACTAATTGATATTAAAAATAATTCACAATGGGTATTTTAATCAAAATTTTATTTAAATAATAATTTCCATACTAATTGAAAATCACAGATTTTTCGTAATAAAAAAAAATTATTAATTCCTTATCAAAACAGCGTCGGTAATTTCAAGAATCTGCACACTAAACGCACATTCTTAACACTCAAGTCTCATTAAGTAAACCGACCGTTTCACAGCAAGTAGGTTACAAATTGAATACAATAGGAAACTTAAGCTATAAATGTGCGAATATTGAAATATTTTCATGTATTGCTAATCCGTGACGCGAAATACGTAACGTGTGTATAATATGGTGCACGTGACGTTCCACTATCACGGTCAATGGCTAGTGCACGACATTGAAACTTCTAACCGTATGAAATTTCATAAACACCAGTCATAAACGTGAAATATTGGACGTACGTTAGTTGCGGTGCTTTTCGAAAATATATATTTTCCGTTTTCAGCTGAAAAAATTATGAATTATTCAATGTTTACGAGCGGTTTTCATGTGAATCGATGAAAATGAAAATGGACGATCGTGTTGTAGTTTGATGAATGCACAGTTTTCATGCTATCGAAATTAAATTTTGTTGATTCGTTTTATTTAATAATCAATTTATCGACTTCATATGAGGACTCAATTGAGTTCGAATCGAAATCCAATTGAACCCATTTTGAATTCTCGATTAAACGCCGCTCTAGAAATTTCATAATTTCCCATTCGAAAACATTCTAATTTTAAACAAACATAATAAATTGCACCAAAATTTATCTAAATGAAAAATCATACTAAATAAATGATTCTTATTAATTTTTAAAATCACATTATATTTCAAAAACTTTCTCGAAAATGATAAATAAATTTAAAAAATCATGACATCTATATGTCCATTCGTAATGCACCACCGAACGGTGCAACGCTTATCAAGCTAACGCCAAAACGAGATTAATCATTTAACAATGCAACATTGTTTTTTTTTTTATTCCTATTCAATTTACGAACGCTTCTAATCTAATCGCATGCCATTAAAAAAAAGAACGTACACATGTTTCGAATCGCTTTTTCTTTGCGAACAACAAACGCACATCAAACGGTAACCGAACAAGCGAAAGGAAGATCTGGCTAATTGCCTTCATGTGTACACATCGATTATGTACTTTCAATAAATAACAGTGCAATGAGACCTTATTTAAACAAAAAAGAATCGTCTGTATACGCACATTGCAATTAATTATGTATTTTCAGTAAATAATAGCGCGATGAGACTTGAAATTCCATTATTGATAATACCGCTACTATTATTATATCAATTTACTATGAAAATCAATTTTTGGTATTACTGATAATTTCTATTGTTCAAAAAATCAAAATAATAACAAAATTAAATAGCTTATATATAAAAAAATATAGATGATGATAATTTAGGGATCCTTAAGTGAGATATTTTTATAATGAAAGAAGAATCGATCTATACATACAATTATTCGCTACGGGCGAGGATTATCAAATGTAAGGATTCGAAATGTTAAACACATTAGCCCCAAAGGTCATCGCCGATCAAAATAAATTAGTTTCCATTAAAAAAGTGTTCCGCTAAATCAACATTAACAATGATCCGCATATAAACGTATGCAAATCAGGTGAACGTCCGATCGAGCGGTTAATTAGTTGCGCAACATGCTAATTTTTGTTTTGAACGAAATGTCGCCGCCGAAAAAAAAATTGCGACAAAATTGCACAAAAACACTTTCTCGACTTTCTAATTATTCGAATTTCAAAATAAAAAAAATAAACAAACCGACGGACAGGTTTCAAATTCGATTCTGATCGATCTCGTTTATGCGTTTTTATTATTCGAAAGGCCGCGTTTTATTATTTACGAAGATACTTGGAAATTCGCACGTTAAACTTGGCATTGAGGAATCGATTGGTTTTTTTTTTCTCTGCAGTCTCCATCCATTCGAAAACGGATAATCCGAGGCGTATCTGCACGAAAAATAATGATTTATAGATCAACATTATCAAAATTAAGTGTTAGATGCTGCATAATTTACGCGCCATTAGTTGCAAGGTCAAAAAATACTTATTGCTTTCCATTTTCGTAGAAATGATAAATTTCGGTATTATGCGTATTCGGAATCGTCTATTATATTCAAATCTAGTTTTAATTTTGGAAACAATGAAAAATCAGATCCAGCGCTACCGAAATGGCGTCGACCGTCCTTGTGTTCATTATGCGACGTCTAATAAGGAAAAGTTGAATATTGATTTCGATCCGAGAACAACGACGAAAAAAACTATTTAGTCGCCTTCTAACGCCCAATTTTAGGGAATATGTCGAATCCCACGTTCTATTATTGTCCTCTGAGGAATTCGAAACGTCGGAATTGTGGGTCGTTCAGACTGAAAAATAAAACGAGAATATTCAAAGGCGTTCCGTCGAACGCTCACCGACCATGATATTGTAAACTAGACCCTGAAAATATCATATTTTTTATCTAATAATCGTAATTTCTGCGTCCTTTGACGTTCTAGTTTCTTATCGGAAACGGTAAAATTTTGCTTATCCGTAATCGTTATATTTATGGTGAATGTATCTATTTTATAACTCGTTCGTGTGAATTTTCTATCATTTGAAAGTGAAACGCATACTTAACAATAAAAATGATTTGTCATTACATTTGACGATTCGACAATGAAACTGTTTGACAAAAGGCGATTTTTAATATTCAAACTCATCAAGAGCTATGTTCTAAAGCAGGGGTGGACAATTGTTTCTGTTGGCGAACCAGATTGAAAATTTTTAGGACTGTCGCAGATCAAAATCATATCTAATAAAAAAATAATAAAACATTTTCAATTTCTTTGAAATCTTGAAATTACTGTTCAAATTCTGCATGTAGTTTTAAAATAAGTAAACCATAATTTTTAAAATCTTTTGTACTATACGTTTCATATTCGTAACATTTTTGCATGGTGGGAAAATGATCGACTTTTTTTCTATAAGGTTTTTCGAAAAAAGTAATAATTTGGTCATAAATGCTCTAATAAAACTAAATTCTTCAAATATCATTATCTATTTTCCTTGCAATTCAATATTTAACTCAATCAAATAATACAGAATATTGACCGGACAAAAAATCGTTTTGCCAAGAAGACTGCTTCAGTTCAGGAAAATCATTTATATTCTGTTTTATTTACAAAAATATTATGATATTTTCTTTAATTCTCATACTCCACTAATTCGTTTTTATTTAATTTATTTATTAACATTTTATCATTGACTTCGTATAACTTAAAATTTTTATTTTTATTAATTTTTTTTTTGTTATTGTAAATATCACTGCGGGCCAAATAAAATCAGCCCGCGGACCGCCTTTTTCCTGTGCCTGTTTTAGAGCTATCTTCATAAATTAAAAAACTTTTATTTTGATTAAACATTTTTTATTGTTACGTAAATATTGCTGCTGAATAAAACGCAGACCAAATTTGACCCGCAGGCCGCCTTTTGCCCATGCCTGTTCTAGCGCTATCTTCATTAAACGAAAAACCTCTATTTCATTACACAAATGTGGCCCAAACGATCAATTACATATTCGAATTCGGCGCTCGAACATTTTGTCAAATAACGGACTCGTTTGTGCCAGATCACGCATATACCGATGCGTTTTGAATAATTATCCACAAACGTACTGTGACCATTATTCAAAGTGGGCTTCGGTACGGTATCGGAGGCGTCGAGCGTGAACATATCTCGTCTGTTGAACTGTTGCAATCGACGAATATCCATTAGTGCAAATAAAAGTGGTCGTCGTCGCCGGCGACGGTCAATTGCTTTCACTTTTCTTTTTGAATAAATTTGCCGCGTCCGACGTTTCGTTATTAACATACGTGAAAAGCGTTTTCTTTTCTTGGCAGAGTAAAAAATGCGTCCATGTTCGTCCGACGTTTGTCGCATAATTGACGGCGTCGCGTCGATTTATCAAAGATCGCTTTGCATAATGATTTAGTATAATTAATCGCGGATTGAACAGATATTTTCTAATTGTATAAAAAGCATTGTTTCGAAAGTATATTTATTCAAAAATTAAAGACGTTTCGTTTGTATTTTTAAATCAAAACTAATGCAATTGATCGTCATAAGTGATGCACGTGTCCATTTTATAGGATGAAGCCTACAATTTTTTTTAATGTATTATGTAAAAAAGAGTTTGTATAAATTGTCATACGAAACCAGTACCCATTTTTTTAAAGATAAAATCAATGAACTAATTTAAAAAAAAAAATCGCAATTTTGGAAAAAAAAATTTTTATCGATCCTCCAGTATGTGGTTCTTTAAGCTTTTATTTTTTGTACTAGTTTTTGTGGTGTTATATTTGTTTAAAATGTACACAAAAAAAGAAAAACAACGTATAAATATCGTCAATTGCAATGAAAATTGCGTATAAATTGAAATTTAAAATTTGATGATAAAAACAAAATTTGAAATCTATTTTACGAAATATTTATTTGCGCCTGGCCCTATGTGAGTGAATTGGTTATTTGCATTTACTGTTCACCTTATTGGATATTATTTTACAAACATAAAAACAAATTTACTTATAAATATTGTAATCAGTTTATTTTCATAAACGATGCATACTCGTGATTTTCTCTTTTTAGGAAAAATTTTTAGTTTCCAAATTTGTAAAAAAGATTATGATTAAAATAAATGATAAAGCATTAATTAGACCATTTAACCATCATGTAGTCCTCCAATCGTTCTAAAACACATCGTATGTGCTAGTGTCGTTTGGGCAAACGTTCAGTTACCGAAAAAATGGCCACTTTCTTCACGCGTTTCCATATATGATATATGTACTACAAACCGTTTCATAACTTAATATTTTGAAATAAATTGATGCATTCCACAAATCAGGATTCGATAAATATAAAGAAAAATTGTCCTCTATGCGCTCCTGTAGGTATGTGTTACGGTCTTATAGCTTGTATCATTTGAGCAAATGTCTGATCACTTTACATTCACGCGCATCCATACACAAACCGATTCATTCCTAAACATATCAAACGAAATTAACGCATTACACAAACCATATTCCGATCAGATATTTAAAAAATCGTCCCCTACACGCTCCTGTCAGTTTGTGCTACAGTCTTATAACTTGTTCCATTTGTGCAAACGTTCGATGACCTTATATTCACGCGCAGCCACACACAAACCGATTCATTACTAAACATTTCAAACGAAATTGGCGCATTGAACAAATCTAGGGTTGCTAACTGTTATGATCGAAGAAAGAGAACATTTAAAAAAAATTGTTTATTTTCAACAATTTTCTTTATAATTGTGCTGGTTATTATTAAAATGGAATATGTCATTTGAAGTATCAAAAATAAAATTATTTTACAAGGTGTTCATAAATTTCCATCAGTACAGAAAAGATTTATATCTGTGTATAAGGCTTATGAAAATCCATGTGGGGTAGTAATCTAGTAATCATTTATTCTAATTTCAACGAAAGTCACAAAATATTACAAAAATACATATATGGAAATTCATGGGGGGGGTGGTATCATTTATTCTAGTTTCAAAACCAAAAGTACAGACTGCGTAAAATTATTGTCAAAATTGGATTTGAAAATAAGGAAAATCTTGGAATTGGAAATAGAGGACAATCTGGGTATATTGCAAAAAAAGAGAACAAAAGAATTATGTTAAAAAAAAGAACACGTTTTCCAAGAGGCCTGTTAGCAACCCTAAACAAATCGTCCCCTATGCGCTCCTGTCGACAAGTGCTGTCTTACAACTCGTTTCATTTGTGCAAACGTCCGATCACCTTACATTTACACGCATCCACACTAGGGCTTGCAATACCGGTTAACCGGTTTACCGGTTATGACACACAGTCATACTTTAATCATTTAATCTACATAAATTTATTTTTTTATTTTACCGGTAAATAACCGGTAAACCGATAACGGGACCAATTATTTACCGGTAATCGAAATTTAACGGTAAATTGCAACCCTAATCCACACAAACCAATCCATTCTTAAACATTTCTAAATCATCATAATCATCGTCGACCGGTTTTGTGCCCACTGCAGGACAAGGTCTCCCCATCAAATATTGGGGGTCTAGGCTATATACCTTATCCGAGAGTCAACCTCGTAACGATAAGGGACATGTACCATAAGAGCCAATCCGCCCATGTCAACGGAAGAGGCTCTCAGGCCCACGGTACGCAAGCCTATGTGCTAATCTTTGTGGTCGCTGACTCTCCACTAAGCAAATCGCAATGATCACCCGCGGGGCAGACGAGGTAAAGACTAAGCAGACTGCGCTCTCGCTGACCACTTTTGCGATCGCAATGACCACCAGTTTGTCAAACGAGGCTAGACCGTTGTCCGTACTTGGCTTCGACCTCCGTAAAATACACGTCATCGGTCTACGCCATTACCAAAGAGAGATTTTAATTTAAATAGGTGAACATGCAATGTATTGTAGAGTGGGGGTAAGCGGGGCTCGAGAGAGAGGGGTTGAAATGCAAACGCCGAAGTCCGTGAAGATGTTTATTGCAGAGACATGTTGCTCGGACGACGGTCGGCACCAGAATGATGTAACAACCGAGTTGCGCCATATTTATAAACATTCATCGTTCGTGCACGTACGCAGTACGTCACGAACGATTACGCGCGCCTCGACCGAGTGACGTCATCCAAGCCATACAAAAAACTGTAGCAACGCTACAGTATTCTAAGACAAAGTTTAACCCTGGGAACACCCCACCAAATGCATCGCTGCGTTCTATTCGTAAAATAGTTAGTTGATATTAGACGGTTAGTAAATGTTAGTAATTAGTTAGTAATAAGTTAGAATAAATTATAATTTAACAATTTTATTCTACTTTACTTTATTCGTACGTTCCTGGTTATTGAGTCATTGTATGTCGTTTACGGTGGCCAGAAGCTAACTCACATGAAGCAAACGCACACTAAGCAAACTCACAGGAAGCAAGCCCACAAGAAGCGAGCTCACACGAAGCAAGCTCAAACGAGGCAAGCTCACAGGAAGCAAGCTCACACGATGCAAGCTCAAATGCTTTCGAAAATTTTCAAATTAAAGTGAAAAACGTTTAACACGAAACTGAAAGCACCAAAATGCGTTTTTGTGTTAAAAGAATTTCACGTTAGACGTAATAGTATACGTCCATAATATTTTGTCAGTACCAAAGTAATTTCTTGTTAAATGATACGAAAAATTTCGAAAGCATGTGAGCTTGCCTCGTTTGAGCTTGCTTCGTGTGATCTCGCTTCGTGTGAGCTTGCTTTCTGTGAGTTTATTTCGTGTGCGTTTGCTTCGTGTGAGTTAGCTTCTGGGAACCGTCGTTTACAAGGGGGGTTAGTTGAAATTAGGTGCCACTTTGTGTTTGGCTGAACTGAATTTTGTATTTCTAGCCCAACCTAACCTAATCTAACATAAACAAACCTAACCCATCGGTCCTTTAGGTGTTAAGTAATTATTCTAACCCAACCTAACCTAACCTATTTTTAATTAGATTTAAGTTAGTTTAGTGGAAAGAAAGATGATCGAATGACCCTAGAGGATGTATGACCCTAGAAGAAGTATGACTGCGGCTCAAAACGAGCATATTAGGTAGTTTATTAGATAATAGAAGCTTAAATTAGGTAGGAGATAGTAACCTGTAAGATAAAAAAACAGGTAAACAAAGGGGGGAGGGGTATTGGAAAGTACTCCTCCCAATAAAAAAAAAATAAAAAAAAAACCAACCTAACCCAACCTAAAAGATGCAGTTCAGCTAAACTCAAAGTGGCACCTGAAATTAGTTGTATAAATTGTGTAGCAATCATCTATGATTAGGAACAGACACAAGAAATTTCGCCAATCAAACGGCAAACAAAACATTTCTAAAAAAACCCACAATAAAAAAACCTCCCCTATGATTCAAAATCAAAAACTTCCAACGGGTCGATACCGTTGCCGCTATGCTCCCCCGCTCGGTTGGCACCACCTAACCTAACCCAACCTAACCCAACCTAAAAGATGCAGTTCAGCTAAACTCAAAGTGGCACCTGAAATTAGAGTTAGCTTCTGGGAACCGTCGTTTACAAGGTGTGTTAGTTGAAATTAGTTGCATAAATTGTGTAGCAATCATCTATGATTATGAACAGACTTACAAGAAATTTCGCCAATCAAACGGCAAACAAAACATTTCTAAATAAACCCACAAAAAAAAACACCTCCCCTATGATTCAAAATCAAAAACTTCCAACGGGTCGATACCGTTGCCGCTATGCTCCCCCGCTCGGTTGGCACCACCTCCGCGGGGCGCGGGGGCCCAGTAGCGGGCAGTCGCGGCCAGCGGCGCATCGGCCCTGTCGCGCGTCGACAGCGGGGCGAGCGGCGACACCGGCCGCGGCCGGTCGTCCCTCGGCGGCACGACGAGCGCGCCTCCTCCCCCCCGCCGCCGCTGCCCCCTGCGGCGCCCCCCGGCCCCCTGCCCGCCCCCCCCCCGCGCAGCCCGGCCACGCGCCATGCCGGCCTGAGCGCGCCCCGCCCCCCGCCCCCCCGCCGCCCCGACGCACGAGGGGGGGTGCCCTCCGCGCCCGCCGCGCCCCCAGCGCCCGCGCAGGGGCTCCGACATGGCCGACCAGCAGGGACATTCGTCGAGTTATGGTGAGGTTTTTTTGGTTTATATCGATCGGTTGTCAAATTTTTGCGGGGTGGATAGGGAGAATGGGGGGGGGTTTTGGTTTTGGCGCGTTGGGATGTTTGGGTTTTTGTTGGGGAAATGTTGCGGTGGTTTGGTATTGGGTGGTTTGATGGGTGATTGCTTTTGTATTGGGCGGTTTGATAGGTAATTGGATGAATATTCGAAGTGGCTCATGCTTCGGGTGTAAATGGAATTTTTTTATTTTTTATTATTAGTGTATTCGTCTTGCACAAATGTGTTCAATGTTCAATGTTCATGTTGTGCAATGTTCAGCTTTTTTTTTTAAATGATAAATGAATAGCTGCATGGAGCATCATAACATTCAATTTCTATCAAATTTTTCTAGGGGAGGGTTTTTTTTGGCGCATTAGAGTTTGGAGCTTGGGATGTTTGGGTTTTTTTTGGGGAAATGTTGCGGTGGTTTTGTATTGGGTGGTTTGATAGGTGATTGGATGAATGTTCGAATATTCAACAGTGATGGCTCGTGCTTCGGGTGTAAATGGAAATTTTGTTTTTTTTTTTTGTTCATGTATTCGTCTTGCACAAATTTGTACTTTATTGTGCAATATTCAGCTTTTTCTTTAAACGATAAATAAATAGCTGCCTGGAGCATCGTAACGTTCAATTTCTATCAAATTTTTCTAGGGGAGGATTTTTTGGCGCATTAGATTGTGGAGGTTGAGATGTTTGGTTTTTTGTTGAGGAAATGTTTCAATGTTTTCGTATTGTATGTTCTGGGGAAAGGTGAAGCTTCATGTTTGCTTGGATGGATATTCAACGATAGTGGCTCATGCTCCTGTTGTAAAGGGGAATATTTGTATATTTTTTATAATTCATGTATTCATCTTGCACAAATGAGCACTTTATTGTGCAATATTCAGCTTTTTCTTTAAACGTTAAATAAACAATTGCCTGGAGCATTGTAACGATCAATTTTTATCAAAATATTCTAGGGGAAGGTTTTTTTGGCGCATTAGAGTTTGAAGCTTGGGATGTTTGGTTTTTTGTTGGGGAAATGTTTCAGTTTTTTGGTATTGTAGAGGTGAAGCTTTGGGATTGCTTGGATGAATATTCGAAGTGGCTCACTCTCCAGCTTTAAATGGGAATTTTTGTATTTTTTTTAATTCTTGTATTCGTCTTGCACAAATGTTTACTTTATTGTGCAATATTCAGCTTTTTCTTTAAATGATAAATAAATAACTACCCGGAGCTTCGTAACGATCAAAATATGCTAGGGGAGGGGTTTTTTTGGCGCATTAGACTGTGGAGCTTGGGATGTTTGAATTTTTGTTGGAGAAATGTTTCGGTGTTTTTGTATTGTATATTCTGGGGAAAGATGAAGCTTTGCGATCGCTTGGATGAATAACGACAGGGGTGGCTTATACTTGCTGTGTAAAGGAGAATTTTTGTATTTTTTTGATTCCTGTATTCGTCTTGCACAAATGTACACTTTATTGTGCATGTTTAGTTTTATTTTTAAGCGTTAAATAAATAATTGCCCGATGCATCCTTATCGATCACCTTTTATCAAAATATTCATGGAAAGCCTTTCACTAATAGATTCCCACTTCCTTCCGCAATTTTAAGTTTACTTTGGGACATTCTAATAATTGTTGGAATTTTTATGGAATACTTCAGTATTCCTGGAAAAGTAGAACCTCCGTGATGCTTAGATAAAAATTCAACGGTAGAGGGTTCTATATTTGTCTTGTACAAATGTACATTTTTTTTATTGCACAGTGTCGATAATAATATATTTCGTATCTTGCTCTCCATTATAAATTTTCGCGAGCCATCACTGGTTCCCAATAAATGGAAGTTTTATCGCCCATAGTTTTGCGGTACCCAGTTTAAGAAATGCATAGAATGGGTGCATATATCAAGTGAGACAGTGGGCTTCCCTTCCAAAATATTATTCTTAACAATAATAACATAACATTTATATATATATTTGTGAGAATAATAATTGACAACAATATAGATAACGTAGTAGTCGTACACAGCCTATGACGTCCGTTGCAGGATAAGGCTTAATATCATCGGAAGATTTGTCATTTTTCCTTATCATCTATGCCCACTGGGCAGTGATAAGGGATAGCCATCTTTTGTGAAGCGTATAGAGAACAACCATTTAACTAACCATCGTTGATTGATTAGTCGATCATAGATTATTCTTAAAGAGAAGAAGAAATTAAATAATATCAAATCTAACTGTAGACAATCCTGCTATTCACACAAATTCAATATTCGTTTAATTAAACATAGCTTAGAAGTATATTATGTATATTCTATCTAAAATAAATTCAATATAGCAAAATCTCAAACACCGATTTACAACCGTTGATATTTCTTTAAATTTAGTTTTGTTTTTAACTAAACGATTCTTCTTTTTCAGGTCATAGTCGGTCCGTTCCGCAACACTTAGATTTTCAATCTAATCACAGAAACAATGCTCCAGTGACTGAAAAACGTAAACAGCTCACGCTCAGTCTGAGTCAAGGTGGTGGTCCCGGTGGATTTCCACAGGCTGCAGGTGGATTCCAACCTTTCACCGGCAATTCAAACGACAATCCGAATTCAAGTTCAAGGCAGCGTCTGAACAACAGCAGAACTAGGCCTGCCCCAGACGTAGTACCTGACGTCAACGCTCGGTGAGTTAACAAAAATTTTATATGCAAAATTCATCTAAATTTTGATGGTCAGCATCGTTGCATTTAAAAAGATTGATATATTCTGAGTGTCGAGAGTGAAGAAATATTGTCGTTTATATTTAGCGATTTTAAATCTTACCGATTTCTACAGCAACGACGAGAACGTTTCATTTGAAATTTCAGAAATATGTTAAAAGTTATTTTAAAATTTTCAGTTACAACTCAGGCCATCATCGTAATAGATTGAGGTATAAATTGTTATACTAACAATCTTGCCGTCGTTTTTCTCATACTAATTGCATCTAGACAGCATGATATTCAGTGTTTACTGTGCCTTTACTACTTCATGTAATTCGCATGCTCACTACTAATGCGAATACTTCATCTTCTATTACTTTTCCTGAGTTTTGATTTTTGATATATTCAATTGACGTGTGTGATTTTCATGATAACTTTATGATGTCGATTTTAGTGTTATTTTGAGTGTTCCTATCATTTCAATCAGAATATTTATTGTGAAGAGTATTGAGCAAATTTTATTTATTTTGTTAATTTAAGCAATATAAAATGTTCTCTCATAATAATATATAAATGTTGAACGTTTAATGAATTCTAACTTTTTATCGTAGAGAGCGACTTCGTATGTGTCAGTCCATGCACTCTACTGGTAAATTACAATTAACCGATGGAGAGTCGTACGATTTCACTGCTGAAGATTTACGAGATCTCGGAGAGATTGGTAGAGGAGCATTTGGGGCTGTAAATAAAATGGAACATCGAAGGTTCATTTTTGATTAGTTTTCAAATGAATCACTCATTCCTCTTGAATTCTAAAAACAGTATTGTTTTTTCTCCACAGGACTAATACAGTAATGGCTGTTAAACGAATACGTTCCACAGTAGATGAAAAAGAACAGAAACAGTTGTTGATGGATTTAGATGTAGTGATGAGAAGTAACGATTGTCCCTGTATTGTCCAATTTTATGGAGCCTTATTCAAAGAGGTCTGTTTTGGCTTTTGTATTATTAGATTTATGAATTTAAAAAAAAAAATTTTAACTCGTGTGTAATTTTAGGGCGATTGTTGGATTTGCATGGAATTGATGGATACTTCTTTAGATAAGTTTTATAAATTCATTTATGAAGTTTTAAAAAGGAGGATACCTGAACCGATAATAGCAAAAATTACTGTAGCAACTGTTAAAGCATTGAACTACCTCAAAGAAAAATTAAAAATCATTCATAGGTACATAGTGATTGAAATTTTATATAAATATTTTTATTTCTTCAATCTTTCTACATTTTTTTTTTTTTTTTTTTTATTTCTATAGAGATGTAAAACCATCTAATATCCTGCTGGACAGGAGAGGCAATATAAAATTGTGTGATTTCGGAATTTCGGGTAAATTAGTGGATTCTATTGCTAGGACAAAAGATGCCGGTTGCCGTCCTTACATGGCAGTGAGTAGAATTCTTCATAAAATTTTATTGATTATATTTAGCACTCTTTTACACAATGTGCATATTTTATTTTAGCCTGAACGAATAGATCCTCATAGAGCTCCTGGATATGATGTCAGATCAGATGTATGGTCTTTGGGAATCACATTGATGGAAGTCGCGACTGGGAAATTTCCATATCCCCGTTGGTCTTCAATATTTGAACAACTTTCTCAAGTTGTTCTAGGTGATCCGCCTCGTCTTTCGCCACAAGAAAATGGAAATACATTTTCTGCAGAATTTGTCGATTTCGTTAATACATGGTGATTTCACAGTTTATTTTGATTTTAATTATTGCTATTTTTGTTACAGGAAAATATGTTATATTTTGCTTTATCATTTTTTAGCTTAATTAAAGAAGAAAATCAGCGACCAAAATACAATAGGTTATTGGAACATTCGTTCATCAGAGGAGGAGAACGTGCCAGTCCAGATGTGGCGGCTTATGTAGCAGAAGTCTTAGATGCTATGGCCTGCGAACAATCATTAGATTATCTGGGATAAATAATTTTACCTTATCATCTCATGAGGTATAATGAATTTTCAATATTCAATAATGTAAATTATTCGATACACCCAATGTATTTAATGTATTTATTACTTGTAAAAAACCTTCCAAAAAATATTAATTCTGTCTACATATAATGAAATAAATTTTTTTTTTACAAACTGAAACCAATTATAATAGTTGTTACCTTTTAACGCCGAAAGTTATTTGATAATAATATTTATATATTTGTGAGATAAAATATTTAAATAGCATACTTTTATGCAATTTGTGAATACTTACTAATGATTTCAAGGGTACCGTAGTCTGAATAAATAATTATAATATGTAACGTTAGTGGAATAAAGGTATAAAAAAAAAAATAGCCATCATAGTCATATTAAAGTATTGATATTCATATTTAGTTATCTAATACAGTATCTAAGTGGATTAAAACAATGGATTGTCAATGCATATTTTCCAAATTAAATGCATTCAACTTGTTTAATTTTAAAATCTTACACAATATTATCCATGTACAATTAAAATTTTTGGAAATTGTTGACGCATTGTATGCACACCATAGTTTTTGCAATATATCAGTTGATATAATTGACATAATTCCGTATTAATATAATAAGCACAGGATGTGAAATCTGTTAAAAATTCTCACAATTTTCATTTTTATCCTATGAACACTGACGAAAAAAATAAGTTTGAAGCTTTAATAATCCCTTTGATGGCTAAATATAAACACAATTAAAAAAGGGTAATGCAATTATTTTCCAATTTCCACTGACGTTGCAATAGATAGAATTAGATAATAATTTAAGGAAGTTCCTTGTTTATAAATCATTTTTGAGATTCGGTTCATTTTAGTAATGTTTTTAAAAAATATGTCATTGACAAACATTCCTGTTTCTGTTGTCAGTACTATGACTGCTTATATATTATATAAAAATAATTATCCTATTAAATATATAATAATCAAAAGTTGACAACACACTTCAAAGTTTTCACAAAGTTTCTTCACTATCAGAAACTGACTGGTCATTGACCAAAATTTGTGATAGATTTTCACTTTCAATAAATAATTAGAAATGTAGACGTCCTCATGTGTGTGTTTATAATGCTCATTTTAATTTTATTTTGCTGGCTAATTTAAAAGCAATATTTCTAAGTGAATAGTAAAATAAACATGCTGTTATAGATTTCATCATCGAAGTATTGTGCACATTAAATAATATTCAAGTACAAAAATATTCTTGAAAATAAAATGATACGTAAATGACTGTGTCGGTTTCTACACAGTCGATCTTAACAATTCAATAAATAATAGTGAAATACATGTGTTAATACATATTAATATAAATATGATAAAATTATTTGTGTAACTTAAAAATAAGATTTTTTAATTGCATATGTGTGTCTTCCCGTATGATTTATGTGAACTGTCTTTTAGCACGCATATTATACAGTGGATTTCTAGATATTTTATCGCAAAACTAAAACGTCATAAGAAAAAAAGAAAAACTTCACCATATCACCCTCTGTCATGGTAAATAAAATTATTTGTCTTAAATAAATGTCCGTAGCAATAATTTTGTATGTGTAAATTCAGTGCCTTACATTCGAGGCAATTGTTATAATAGAATTCCACTGTGTATCTGAACATTCATATGAACACTCAATTAAACCATTTTACGTTTTAATGCATATTTGAAAAAAATCAATCAAGGAAAAATGAAGCCATGTTATAAATATTGTATGAAATCATCAATCAACATATGATATAATATAATGTAAATATTGTCAAAAAAAAGCTATCCATAAAAATTTTCGGTGATATTCAACTGTCTGGTAATTAAAACAAAACTGTAGCTAAGTTAAAAATTAATACAATCTCAAATATTTTTTTGAGACATTTAGCAGAGAAATCTTCAAAACGTTTTCGACGCTCGCTTAAATTTTTGTATGCATTTCATATATATTTTTTTATATATTTACATATACATTATTTTTCAATTTCTAATGAATTCAAACGTTAATATACTTACACGCTTAAACAGCATAATTCTGCAGCAAGTAGTAATCACCTTTGCGAAAACCCAAATGTGCAATGTTTTTGATCTACTATTTATTAGAAATATACTAGATCGTGGGGTGATAAAAATTTGCTTGCAATTTAGTCATTTGTAAATAAACATTAGATGAAATGAAATAAGTCTTATGAAATAGTTTCATTATATCACTTAAGATGTAAATATTCCTATATTTTAGAAAAAGTGCAAAAATACTTATAGGGTTAATTCTGGTACCCTTGCCATTGTTGGCGACATAAATTCAGATTGATTAATTTAACTGTACAGTATTTGTTAAACGTTGTTTATATTGTTCCTTTTACTTGTGTGCTTATTACAGCTTGATTGAAGAATTTTTGAAAATTGTGTCATAATTATGTTTTTTGTTGGTTTTTGTATTAAATGAGAATAGAAAATGTTACACTTAGATTATATTTGAGAATAAAATTCTTCAAAAAATGAAACGTTCATACATCTCACTGCTCCTTTCTTTTATTATATAATAATTGAAACACTTAAATAAATTCCTATTTTTTATTGAATAAATTACACAAATATTTACATTTATTTTTTTAATAATTCCCAAGTAGTCTATCGAAGTTCTCTGCGTCTTTAATGTAACTCTCTTTCAGATACAATTTTCTCTTTTCTTTACTATTGCTATATTCAATTGTAACGTAAAATTTATCAAAAAATCTCTTGGGCAGATCACATAAAGGAACCCATTCTTCAAGGGGGATTATTTCGTTATTTCGCTTCCCCCAAAAATCTATATAAGACACCATCACTTTATCCTTTTTTTCATTGTATTTTAATATACCGATAGTATTTTCAAAAACCATACTATACAATGAAAGTCCAGCCACAATACTGAATCCTAAAAAAAAATATATATGCATATATTAAACTTCCGCCTGACCATCATTCGACTGATCTTTAAAAGAATGATCTACTAAAAATGACCTAAGGATGCAAACGTCACAGTTCCATATTTGCCAATGATATTCGCATATTCACAAAATGCCATCACTGGCACTGAAAAGGCAGCTACGCCAAAGAGTGGAGTTTTTACTTTGCAACATGTAGCTAAAATCCTGATTTCATCCAATTTATACATCATAAAATATTTTTCTTCTCTTGGATCCACATTGTTCGCACTGCTCATTGCAGAACATCCTCCAATGTGTGTAAATTTAATCTTTCCAGGATCTCTCAACGTTTGTTTCAAATGAAAATCGATACCTTTTACACTGGTATAATTTGAAAAACGAAGTAAATTTTTAAACATTCTTTCGAGAAGAAAAAATATCGTATTCCAAAGAAACTTTTACAAAACGATATAACCTCACTTTGACTTTGACAGTAATGGCCTCAATCGGCTTTTAAGCGGCAGTAGATAAAAATGGTTTCCAAACGACGTCAGCACACATCGACATTAGCACACACAAACTATAATGCCGAGCGTAGACCACAATCTACGAAAAATTTCAAATTAATATGGCTAAAATAAATTATAAAGCATTAATTGAATAATTCACCATCATGAAGTCCTCCAATTTTCCAAAAACACGTCATTTGTGCTACTATCTATGTGTGCCAATGTCGTTTGAGCAAATGTCTAATCGCCAAATAATTCGAAACATCAAATATAATAATAGTGAAATAAACTAATATGCGAAGAATTTGAATAAAATTTTGAAACTATTATAAAAAAAATGTATTAAAAATGTCTACCTATTATACATATGTATTTTGTTTTTAGGCCGCAAACCAAATGTCAAACTTCAAAACATTGCTTTTCGCACGTGGTTAGTTGATAAACGTGCTCGTTAGTTTAACAAGTTTCTTTTCGTTTAATGGATTATATTCTGTTTAAAAATTTTTCGTAAAAATGTCTTCAACCTTTAAAGAAGCGTAAGTGTTTCATTTGCAATCGTATACGACCATCATAATATTCTAACCTATATTATTTTCAGTTTCGATGTGGAAGCTGAATATTCAGCGTTCTTCACTGGAGGACAAGTGATATGGACTAGCGAAGGAAACCAAATGCTATGTCACTGTAACGATGCCATAAAAATCATAGATTTGAACTCTGGATTGATCACGTCAAGCTTAGGTGGCTCCGATGATGATGTTGACGAAGACACAATTTATTGTTTCGGGCTTTCGAGAGACAATCAATTCGTCATATCCGCCCACAAGAGTGGGCTCATCAAGTTATGGTCCTTATCCGATAATAAAGTCGTGAAAATGTGGAGATCTATCCACAAAGGTCCGATTGCAAAAATCACATTTGATGGAGTTGGTAATACTGTGGCAACTGGTGGATCTGATGGAACTGCAAAAACTTGGGATATTCTCCACCAAACGTGTACCCATTCTTTCAAAGGAGCACAAGGTGTTTTCAGTATTCTCGTTTTTCACCCTGATATTTCAAAAAATGTATTATTTGGATCAGCCGATGATACGAAAATCATCGCTTGGGATGTTGATAAAGGCATTGAAATTACTTCTTACAGTGGACATTTTAGTAAAATCACATCTTTAAACTTCACTATTGATGGAAATCACATGGTGAGTTCGGGTAGAGATAGAGTTTTGATTTTATGGGATATCAAAGAAGGAAAAGCCATCAGAACTTTACCTGTTTATGAATGTGTAGAAGATTCTGTTATATTGCCCATCAAATTTCAACTGCCTGGAATAAAAATCAAAAAAAGTGACGGTGGAATTTTCGTTGCATCAGCTGGTGAAAAAGGCGTCATCAAAGTATGGGATATTTTATCGAGTAAATTAATATATACCCAAACTAACAGCTTTGTTACCCCAGCCAATGATGGTAATTTAGCGATTACTCAGCTACTCCTAAACGAAGTGAGATGTTGTCTCTCTGTTATTAGTTCAGACCACAATATCATTATATACAATCTATCTAATTTTGAGTGTTCTAGACAGATGGTAGGTTTCACAGATGAAATACTAGACATTTCTTACTTTGGAAAAGATGACACACACATTGCTGTTGCTACTAATAGTATTGATATCAAAGTTTATGATTTAAGTACAATGAATTGTCAATTGGTTAAAGGACACGGAGATCTTGTTTTGTCTCTCGCCAAAAGTCCATTCAATCCAAATATTTTATTGTCATCTAGTAAAGATAATACTATCAGAATGTGGTTAATGGACTCGGATAGTAAAAAAATTAATTGTGTTGCAATTGGTAATAGACACACCGCTTCTGTGGGTTCGGTGTGTTTACCTTATTTGGATTTGACAGTTTGTTTTTCTGTTAGTCAAGATTCTTGTATAAAGAGATGGCAATTACCAAATACATTGAATGTAGATGAAACACAAACATTAATTAGTACACATACAGAAACAGCTCATTCTAAAGATATTAATCATGTTTCTATTTCACCTAATGACAAAATTGTTGCAAGTGGATCTCAAGATAAAACCATTAAACTGTGGTCTTCAGAAGATTTAGGCTTATTAGGAACTCTAAAAGGTCACAAGAGGGGCATTTGGTGTGTCAAATTTTCACCCGTTGATCAGGTGTTATTAAGTGCTTCCGCAGATTGTTCCATAAAACTATGGTCACTCACAGAGTTGAACTGCTTGAAAACATTTGAAGGACACTCTAGTTCTGTTTTAAAAGCTGACTTTATCTCGAAAGGATTACAAATTGTGTCAGCTGGCGCTGATGGTCTTTTAAAAGTGTGGAATATTAAAACATCTGAAAGTGTTTTGTCGTTAGATAAACATGATGGGAGAGTTTGGGCGTTGGCAATTTCAGAATCGGAAAATAACATCATATCAGGTGGAGCAGACTCTTTGTTGGTGAAATGGAAAGACGTTACTGCAGAAAAGAAAGAAAAAGAAACTAAAGAATACGAAGAATTAGTATTACAAGAACAAGAATTAAGCAACCTGCTACATGACAAGAAAATGGTTAAGGCGTTGAAGTTAGCACTTAGATTAAATAAGCCATTCCTTACATTGAAAATTGTTAACGAAATATTGAAATCTGATGGCAAAAGCACAGTAGCGTCAACAATCAAACAGTTAAACCAAGACCAGCGTGAAAGTTTGGCAAAATGTTGCATTGAATGGAATACAAACACCAGAAATTGTTATCCTGCACAGGTTATATTAAATGTTTTATTATCAGAAAATGAGTCTGGATTCAATTCACCCGCTACAATCAGAGCACTCTTACCATACACACAAAGGCATATGCAGCGACTGACAACTACTCTTCAAGATTTAAATTTGCTCACTTTCACTATAAATTGTATGCAACCACACACTGTTAATTTAAGTTGATGTTGAACGTAATAAATGTAGTATTTTATTTCTTTATTATTTGTTTCATTCATGCCCCAACGTTTTTTCACAGTCATATTGTTCTCTAGAATTATCTTGAATATCATAATATAGACCACGACCTCGATTGCATCTTATGAATATCAATCAACAGAGCTATCGATGCAGCTAATTATCTATGTGCTGCACTTTTTCAGAACAATGCCAAGTAGAGATCTTCAGGACTGCCAAGTGGCCAATGTCCCACTTAACGTTTATCCTGTCGTCTTCAGAATACAAACCTCAGATTTTACTATTTATACACAAATCTCATACATATTGTTAAACAATAGCGTATCTATTTAAAATCTCAACGATTTGCATCGATGATAACATTGAAAAAACGTTTCTCACGAATTGCATTCATAAATTTTAATTATCTTTAATCTTAGATCATTTAAAAAAAAATCTATTACTTCGATTTTATTTGTTATTATTTTCGAATCAATTGCTTCCTTAATAATTTTTATTTAAACTTATTTCAACGATATTTACTAGAATATTATATGTATAATTTAAATATTTATAAAATTTCGAAAGATCCAAATGAGATTTCTCAATGGATCCGAAATCCGATCGTTCTAAAAAAAAGCCCAAATTGAGTTTTTTCGCAATTTTCCAACAAAACACCGATCGCTAATTGCGAACGAGCCATATCGCGAGTGTTTCGTACAGAAAATTGAATAATCGCGATTTGACATTTGAAAATGCACGCCAAATCGTTGCATCACATGCATTATGCACCGGCGTTTGTGCGAAATGGCGAATGTCGCGCATTTATTGCTCGTCTCGTAAAATTCTCCTTTTATTGCTTAATTTAATAAGAAAACATTTCACGGCACTTTTTTGCCGCCAATCGCAAATAAATTGTGCGATTTCGCGCGTGAAATTTTATTGTTTGAACAATTGAAATTTTATTCACGCAGAATTGAAAATAAATCGTTCGATTGTAAATTCAAATTTTGATCTATGTACATTAATCAATATTTGTATTTGTTGATTATTATTTGTGCAATATGGTGTCCATTGCAGCAAAGGTGTTTTCAATATTACTAAAAATTTAGATAACTCAAGGAATCTAAATGTTTATTAAAAACCTATGCATTCGGAAAGGATAAACTGATAATTATACATCTGCCGGTATTTTAATTTACATGTTCATCGATATCGTATGTAAGGCTTATGAGTAAATGAAATTTCCAATTTGAGCGAATCCAAAATGAGGAAAATATTATTTTAGAATGTAAAATTAAGATTTTTTAGTTAGTTACCATATTAATTAAGTGATTCGTTGCATCTTCAATTACAATATTCTATTGATTGTAATTTAAATACGCGTATATTATTCACCAGATCCAGTATCAAATATTTTACCTTCAAACGATTCGTCTTATGAACACATGTAAAATTTTATCTCATTATCTTGTTTTGTAAATATTTGAATAAGTACGATCTTTTTCAAGCTTTTTTTAATACTTTGATCAGGATGTCTCCATAAAATTAAAAACTCATAACTTTTATTACAACATACATTATAAAAAAATTATTATAATATATATAATAATATCATTTGTATTCACACTAAAATTACCCAAACGATATTATAATCGTGTACATATTCCTAGAAAGCGTTACAATTTCCCATAAAACAATGACGCGAATTTACGTCCATCTTACTATTTTTTCCGCGCATCAACAACTCGAAAACGGCGGAAATCCCGCCATATGCGACCTCGAATGAGTTCATTAACGAAATTTCGATTTTAAAAAATAAATTTCTCACAACACGTCAAAAAAACATCGGAAAAACTGAACCTCCGCCATTTTTTACGTTCGATACCGTGTCAATGGCACGACGCACAACAGATACATAATTTAATACTTCATTTTACTTTATTTTTTGCATTACGAGAGTTCATTCACACACGCGTTATGAATGTCCAATTAACCATGTGTTTGAAATGGACATCTACACTTGAATGTTGCGACCTCGTCCATTGGAAAATTGTATAAGTCGAAGCGGAAGGAATCGAGGCGCAAAAGCTTGCACACGTACGTTTTCCATCTATTTGCTCTGCTAGTGTTTTTGAATATGGTGTAAGTCTTGTTTGGTGATAAAGTAGGATGTTGTGCGGTGATCGGTTAAATTATTCGATGTGTTTTGTATCGGAGCGGAAACTGCGAATCGAAATGTTTTGAAACGAGTTAAACTCGATTAAATATGTAGGTTTGCTTATACTGACTTTTTCTTATCTCAATGTTCGTTTAATAATAAAATGTATTGTTTCATAAGTCTCCTTGGAATAAGTGTAACTATGTATAATAATAAGTGATTCGATGCTAGTTTTTTTTTGTTTTGAAATATATTATGTAAATCTTGCGTGAAATTATTATTTCAGATTGAATATTTAGGTAAACTATTTTGAATGATTCGATTTAGTTTTGTGATGTTTTCAATGACGTTTATGGAATTAATATTTCTGCGTAAAATACGTGGAAATGATAAGACTTTAGTATTGTTCTTAAGATCATTTTAATGGTTTATTTGAAAATAATCAAAGTGTTTCATTTCTTCTAGAAATTATGATTTGTTTCTACGAAACTCATATATATTTTTTTTATTAAATAAAAGAAGTGAAGAGTTTGTTATTTTAAGAACATATTATGATGAAATACATTTACGAACATATTTCACGAAATGTTTTTTATGAAAAAAATTTTCGCAATGAAACAAAAAGAAAAAAAAATAATGTACCGACTCTGATAATACATATAAATCTTTCAAAGCGAACTACAATAGTATCAAATTAATATTAACATTTTTCCTTTATATAATATTATGAGCTAATAACCACATGACATGATAAATCTTGAAATAAGAACAGGAAAAAATAAAATAACACCCAATACACATTTTTGGATTAATATTTTATAATAATTTTAAATTTCATTTAAAAAAGTTGAAAACAAAAAACCCCAACACTTTCCGACAATTTTCCGATCAGAAAAATGTCAGTAAAAACCAAAGAACACAACTTCCTAATTACATAGGATGATCATATTTCCCATGACTCAAAACGGGACGCTCCGAAAAAAATGCCCCCCAATATAAAAAAAAATTTTTACACGTTCAAAAATTTTCCCTCGATTAATATCGTTATGGAAATACACTATCGATAAAATATAGTTTCCCACCCATATTTTTTCCAATATCATACATTTATTAACGAATTTATCACTCAAAATAATGGATAATATAATTTTAAATACATTTAGACAAATAAATAAGATCAGAAGTGACAAAAAATATTTTTACCAATTTGAAACCAATCGGTTTTTTTCATTTTTCACTGACATGAGACCCCCGAATTATCTGGAAATAGGAAAATTGAAAGCACATCAATCAAACAATTAACGAACCACTATTATAAAATGGATTTATAAAGATTTCGCATTCAACGAAAAAAATCTTTAAAATTCAACAAACAAAAAAATCAAAAAAATTACCCCCCCAATAAAAATAAATCCTGGATCTATCCCTCTTATCAACTTCCCCGAAAACCTCCACCTCCCCAATCCACCATTACAATCCCACATTCTCAAAATCCAAAATTTCAACACGAAACTTATAAAATCCCCCCCCAGTAAAAAAAATCCTGGTTCTATCCCTCTTACCAACTTCCCCGAAAACCTCCACCCCCCCCGATCCACCATTACAATCCCACATTCTCAAATTCCACCCAGAAACCTGAACGCAACCCCCAAATTTTCAAACCCACCTGACTTCCCAAACCCCCCAAACCCCCCAACCCCCCAAACCCCCCAACCCCCCAAACCGCACCGAAAACCCCGATTCAAAAACCCCAATTCAAAAACCCCACCGGCGGGAAACGGCCCGCGGCCCCGTTCGGCCCGCCTTGGCCCGCCATTGCGGTGTTGGCCCTCGTCGCGCGCGGACGTGCCCCCATCTGCCGGGGCCCGGGCTGCGCCCCCGATAAGATAAGGGCCCCATGCTGCGGGCCGTATAAGGGGGCCCGCGGCGAAAGCGCGCCCACTCGACGCCAGGATGCGCCGCGCGCTCCCGCTGCTGTTGGCGGTCCTGCTCGCAGGTGTGCACGCGCAGAACTCTACTATACGGTGAGTCTAAATGCGAGGAAGTGCGGCTTATGATCTTAGTTTTGGTTTGCGGTTTTGATTTGTGGTGGTTTATTGAATGGTGGATGTGCGTGGGGTTGTTGGATTTTTTTTATTGTAGAATAATTGTTACGGAAAATTGATTGAATAGTGAATCTTGATAATAAATTGTGTTGGTTTTCTATGCTTTTTTAAATTATTTTGGATATCGAAATAGTTTATTATGAATTTTGTATGTTAAAAATAATGATGTTTTTCTAAATGTCTGAATATCTATATCTCGTAGATTGATCATTTTTGGACTTCAAATTCAACGCTTTACACTTCGAATTTGACGTTTTACATTTCGAATTCAACGTTTCACATTTCAAATGCAACTATAGGAAAGTAATTATTAAGACTGTTGTAATAGTAATCAATTAAATTCTTTACTATGAGTTCTTTTTGATTTGTCGTATAAAAGTTAAATTTGAAGTATAAAAACTTTTATTTTGCTTGAATTTCTATATCATTATTAGAAAAAATATGTAATGAAACATAATAATATTTTGAAATTTTACTTATTATTATATTTGACCAAACATACAAAATTTGAATGCGGAAATATCTTATTATTTCATAATTTCTGAAGACGTTAACTTTCATTGATTTACAGTCTTCAATTTATAACGATAAATTGAATATTTAATTTATTTCAGTATCAGTTCGAAGTTGTTTTAATTTTTTTTCATTAAATTTATACAAATTCTTAAAATAGGCAAGAGGAAAATATTAGTAATATTTTTATTTGTCAAAATTTAAATACTTAAATATTATTGAAAAAAACTTTTGATACAACTTTTTCCTTGTCGCAACATGATTCAATTTAGTTTCATTGGAAACAAAATGTATTCTTACTAAAAATGACAATTGAAAAATAATAGTTAATTTCGTTTTCCAAAGTTACGTGTGTTACTTTATTATGAGTTTTAAGCCGAAAACTCACATATGAATTGAAAACTCGGCGAAAATGAACAGAAATCTATCTTTCGATAATAAGGAAATGAAGTGTTTATTTCCCCAAATTACAAATCGAAATAAAACCTGAAATCGACATTTAAAATTGTTGTATTTGTTGGCTATTATATTTTACGGAAATCATAATTGGGGTAATAATGTCACGACAAGTTTTCATATAAGCAAAACTTTTTGTATTATTTTCCCAATTACGAGGAAACAAATTACACGATTAAATATTATTCGTTTTAAAACAATATTGTAAATGTCAAATAAATACAGCAGAAATTACAATATAATAAAATTATATAACCTGAATAAAAAAATTTGTAGTACGGTAATCAACCTCAAGTACCGTCAGTATTTCATTCTTTCAACACTTACACATATTAGCCATTCTTTTGAGATTATTCTAAAAAAATTCAATACGTCAAACCCCTTTTCTAATATGTATTATTCCGTTGTAGCCTTTTGTAATTTTTGCAATCGACAGTGTTTCAATGTCTCGTTTTCTGTACGTCCATTATTTTGAATTTTCAAAGGCGATGTCGCAAAAAGCGTTCATCCATTGAAATTCTAATGTATCCAACGAATAAATGACAGACTGTCAAAATTCGAAAATACACCACAGACGCCAGCGACATAAATTTTAATAAAGCATGCAAATATATTAGTTTCAACATACATATATTTAGTGTTTTAAAGTTTCACTTTTTAAGTAATTCATTCTCTGTCTATATCTCAATCATTAAGTGCTTATCGTATTTTGATAGTTCTATATAATATAATGTTTAAATAAACCACTTGTTTACTTTTGAAGTATAAGGTTTTTTTTGCTTTGCCGTTTTTTATTACTAGGTTTTATCAATTACATATCAACGCTCGTTTGCTGAAACTTTGCGTAAGCAAATCTTTTATGTGGTTATTTTTCTCAAACTTTAATTGAAATTTCACTGTAAAATTCCGTTTCATAAAAAAATAATTATAATTAATTGAATATGATTTTTTCACACTCGATTACATAAATTTTAGGAATTTAGGAACGTGTTTTTAATGTTAATTAATAAAATATTTTAATAATAAAATAAATAATAAAATATTAATAAGATAAATTGTTCGTAAATTATATAAATATTCTGTAAAATCAGTAAGCGATCATCTTGAAACATCGAGATTATTGTTGAATACACAATATTGACTTAAAGTAGCAAATAACCTTCACAGTAATTCAAATTTGCATGATTTAAATAGTCATTAGTTCACGTTTTTGAATAAATAACTAATTGGATACAAATGCATCAAACGTCTATAAATTCATCGAATTTTAAAATAATTTGTGGAAGTGTGATAATAATAACTATTTTTCAAGTTTTTATTTTCATCTTTGATTATTTTGAGAACGTAGACAAGTTTTCCGTACGTGTTTATATGAACTATTTAAAATCACGTCTAACCATTTTCTTTTGCGGAAATCGCATAATTGTATGAATAGCATGTCTGCTTTGTTCGATAATGTAAACATTAAAATTCCCATACAATTTGTCACTTAAAATTTATATATGTATATGCAGCTGTTTTACATCGTTTTAAATTCAAAACTTTTCAGGTTTTTTCATATATTTTTCTTAAAAAAAAGAAAGAAAAAAACAGCCATTGAATAACTATAAATACTACGTTGATACGTGTGTTCAAAACAAACAGATCTCTTATCGCACAATTAGCTTATGCTTTTCCACATCAAAAAAACTCCAAAATCAAACAATGATAAGTGGAGAAAAATACGATATGCAATTTTTAAATATTTAATGTTTGTGGACGGTTTAATTTAAACGTTTCGATAGGAAACGTTGGCGCCTTTAATTCTACTAACCATACATTATTTGAAAGCGAACACCTGTTTTTCGTCCAGTTTTAGAAAACAAATTATATCCAAAAAATCCTGAAAATACGAATAAACAGCAAAAATTTCATTTTGAAATCATATTGAAATTCTAAAAACGTTTAAAACGATTTAAAAAAAATGAAAATCATACTAACACGCAGAAATCAAAAAATTTCACTTACGATACACTTAATCAGCGCACGCAATTTATGAACATGCGATCATCAATTACAGTATCAAAAACATTGCGGATTCCGACTCTCGAAGCTTTTATGTAATGGCTGAATTTTTTTCGGGCCATTGTGACCACGTTTTCTTTTCAAAAAATCGGCACAAAAAACGTGCGGGAATCGCGCATAATGTACCGGCGATGATGTAACGCTTCCGTTCGGCGGCTGTGTAACGAGCAATGTCATTATCAATTAATATTAATGATTCATTCGGTATCGGAAAAGGCGTGATGATACCTGAACGAATGAAAATGTCGGAAAAAAAACCGCCAAAATCTAAGGTCGACTGGTATTTCTGTGGACGGTTTTGTCGAGCGTCGTAAAAGATGATGGTTTTTTCCGTGTGATGAGATATGGCATTAATAAATTATATCTGTTTTTTAAATAAAAGTATTGTTTTATAATTGTATGGAATGATTTTTAAAAATATATTACTTTTTTCAAAATATGGTATGAATAATGAATAACCTTTATCATTTTAGCGTGAGTTGATTTTTCAAAAAATTGTGTAACGTATCATGCTCATATAATTCTGTAAAATCTTTACAGTTAATTGTACTCATAAACGTGGATTTAATTGAGCATTTTTAACTTGTCTCAGTAATAAATTAATTGTAGGCAAAGATTAGAATCGATCATTAAATGGTTTAATTGACTAGAAAAAATAATTTTTAAACTATCAAATTGTTTTTTTATATTCAATCGGAAATACGTGCAACATTACCCAAACACCTCGAAATAAACAATGACCACTATTCATTGATAGTTTTCTGAAATCCAATCGAGCGTGATAATTCACTGTCGATTCAATTTGATTCGACTGTGATTTTTTTTCTTTCAAATTTATTCAAAATTTTCAACGTTTTAATTCAGAGATGACGCTATAGGCGTATCATTCTAGAACACACCGCAACAATATATTACGAATATTTAATTTTGCAATCTGGCCTAGCCGCTGAAGTTCTTGACAACAATGATGTTATTCGAAAGTTCCAGGCGTTTTACGACCCGTTGTAAATCACATAGCATATTCGGCGGACCTTGAAAATTTTGCAAAATTTACAGAATAAAAACACCGTTCAAATTGTTACCCTCGAAAAGCACCCGAAAGATCAAATTGGACGCGGCAATTGAACGAATAATAGCGCAACAGCAAATTAGCCACCGACACGGCGGAGACCTCGAGACGCTCTCCAATTTCAACCATTACTTCACTTCAGCGCAACAATTTTTGATTTTTCCAAGAAAACCTTCTAGAACCCGTCCATTATAAGGCTCCGAGGCACCTTCGTATATCACATCTGACGAAACATGACCGGTAGACGACCGGGAGCTGGCACACAGACCCAGTCGCGCTAAATACAGCCTCACTGCCGTTTTCCGACATTTCGCATGAACAATTCATGTGTTGGAGATAAGGTCAAGCATACAAGAGGACGATGCCATGAAATTTCGAGGATCCCTCCATCTGAGGGGCTTTTGAAGGTGGTCGAGTTAAGGTTAATTACCCATGCCGCGGATCAATCGGGTCGAAATGCCCGCTTGAGGCTCTATTGTGGACCTTGGGACTGTGATGAACTCGTCACACTGACCACGGACAATTTGGCCACGCTTGAATCAAGTAATGACCGATATTGCAAAAGTACTCGATTGTATCAGAAGTATTGTCAGGTGAATTGATTGCTCTTCCTTTTTTTCGTTATGAAAAGATTCGACCTCGTCGGAGGTTCGAATTCTATAACTTGCGGTTTTTTCGTTGACGATTTTTTATGATTAGTCCATTTGATCTTTTCAAATTATATAGAACGTTCTATTTTTTTGAGTAATGAATTTTTATGAGATATTGAAAATATCATATGCGATTTGATTTGTGTTAAATTATGTGGATATCATTTATTCAAAATTCTATATACTTGTATTAAATTCATGGATAACTACTATTTAGTTTCACTGTTTGTTGAAGCATTTGAAAAATATGAAAATGTTAATTTGTGCATAAGATCTATTCACGGATAATATTTGTATACAAATTTTCAATGTAAAAGACATGTTTTGAATACAATCATTTACAAATGAATGGATTTTGTGATAGAATATAGCGGAAACAAACCAATAGGAAAAAAGTTAAATTACAATATTTTTTCAGAGAATCAAACGTAACGAATATTGAATTCTGAAAAAAACATAACGACTTTATTGAATAAAATCGTCGTATCAATTGCTAATCAGAGCGTAAACGAATCGAATTCATTTTTTTGAACATGATCCTATAATTGAATGAGTTTTCACAATGTATTATACATATATTTACACGATGTATAGGTATATGCGACGAGTTGAATCATTGTATTATGACTATTAAAACCTGCATTTCCTCATGATTATTCAAATTCACAGAATATTGTATCCACATCTACATATTTAAATATTACGATCAGTAACTTGATTTATGAATCTTTTATTGAAACTACAAGAAACCTGTAATTTAATGTGTTTACTTTGAATAATATGGTGATAGCATTTGTTGTTTAAAATTATATTATATTTATGATCTTAATTCTAGTAGGTACAATTATGTATATAATAATTATTTTTAATGTTTTTTTTTAATTTGTACTAAAATAACCAGTATTCAAATTGACTTTATTATGCTTTATGTCAAAAGAAAGTTTGATATTCGTAATTAATATTGTTCTTTATATAAACTAACACGAACTATAACTTTCATATTAAATATTCATTCACCACAATAAATCATGTCGCAAAACTATATTTCTGATTCATTCAATCAATCGAAAACAATAAATTAACGGAAATCAAATAAGGAAGTCTGAGCTTTTAAAATAAAGAACATACCGAACACGAATTAAGGCATTTGACCTTTGCAAGGTTGATTGAAAAATTAAATAGTTCCAAAATATTATATGTATATTCCGAAATTAAACCGATTTTCGAAGAGATTTGTCTGAAGCTCGTTTACAAGGAAATCTACATCGGTACACAGTAACGTTTATTGAGAAAAACATAATTACTTTGGCGGCGTAATTATTTGAATTGACGGTTATCTCATCCGGGTGCGGGCGAATTTTTATCTGTTTGTTGAAAAAAAAGAGAGAAACAGCCTTTAAGACACCTTATCTCGAATGAATCTGTGATGTATGTATTCTTTTACAATGCTAATTTTTTCACATTCAAATTAGAGCTGCGATCTAATTATTTATATAAAAGTTTAATCGTTTATGTGTTTTAGACATCAAAGTCTTTTATTTTTCTTCCAATCAATAATTAATTTTATATTTGCATTGAAATACAAATGGCGATCATTTAAAACTTATTACGTTTTCAAATTGAAATCATCTTCATTATTTTATTGGATTAAAAATCTGTCTATATTTTAAACCACATTTTTTCTAGCATCATTTACCTTATTTCTTCAACTTGCAGTGTTTCTCAAATACCATTCGTAGATTTATATATAAATACAAGAGAGACACGATATTGTCAATGTAAAGGCCAAGTGACATTGACCGAGATAGTTTTTGCACCAATTTATTCTCTCAACAAACAATTTATACTATCATAATTCTTCTTTATTTTGTTTTAAATAAATAACAACTTTTTATCGCGATATTAATTGCCAATTCGGTGACTCAACGAGGAATTCGCAACCTTCGAGTCGATTCGGAACCAAAATAACGCTGTGTGATACTTTTTCAATGATTTATTGATCGTTTAAAAAGTTTGAGAAGCTCTGAACATTGGAAAAAACTGATTTCCATCGATACGTTATGTCGTGCAATACTGGCCTTACTCTAGAACTAACATGTCACCATTCAAATATAGTAGTTTAATTGATAATGATGAATATATCTATTAAATGAATATGTTTTATTATAGTTATACTATAATTTAGTTTTTAAAAACCAGTTTAGATTGTGATGTAATTTAAAAAAAAAATTTTTTCGTCTATATTTATCATTTTACCATTAAAAAACAGTTTTTAGTACAATGGTGAGAAACTAAACAGAATTTTTCAACGAATTCAAACAGCTGTAATGTTGTCTAATGCTGAAAAAACGAAATCGTACGATGATGGTACAAAGATATAATTTAAATTCAAGTCCAGCCTTTGAATCAGAAGTGTTTTGACCTTGATGTTTTTATAATGACCGCATACATATTTCCAAAATTGCGAGTTGGTAGATGAAAAATTGCGAATTTTGCCAATCGTAAAATGCGAGTCAGATTTTTTTGCATCCGTAGAAATAACCTTAATTAAATAATTAACGGACACACGTGTATATAACATAAATTTTATACCTGCCGATTTGGTTATTTTTTTATTACTATTATCTCCCGTTCGAACAATATACCAAAAAACCAATTAAATTTGGCGTTTATTTTCAATGAAACTTTTGTAACATCGCAGTATCATTTAGAATTGTTTCATTCTGTTTTATTTTAACGTCTGCAATCGTGAGATTTTAGCTAATATAAAAAAAACCCCTATAATTATTTTGGCGGGCAAGTTTAGCCAATTCGTGTACACAACTAGCGGCCATTTGCATTTGAACGGTGGCCGCCATTTACATTTGTACACGTGCGCGATAAATCGCAAATTGTTTTCGTGTCTTTTTCAGAGCATTCAGACACGAAAAACGAATGCGTGAAAATTTGAATTTTCACGGCCTTTGGGCCGTAAAAGAAAACCGACGTTTTGGCGAAAAAACTTACTTCAAATACTTGTTTTGGGTGAACAATATTAATTGGCTTGAAAATATATGAATTTCCATCCGGAAGTCGTTTTAATTTTTAGTTGAAAAATACTAACAAATGATAGATTTGTTGGTATTAATTTATTAAAACTATTGTTTATTAGTAGTCGTATTATACTTTGTTTGATCTGTCATAAATTGGTATTTGATCAATGTTTAATGAATTCAATGAATACATTTGATTAGAAAAATAGTTGAAGTGGTATTTATATGTATACATATTATTATGTGAATGTAACTAAAACTATATGTAATCCGTTTCTCAAGACCTTTTTTATTTAATCACTCACAAAATAACTAGTTAATTATAGCAATTTCCTCTCAATAAATTACTTTCCTTCAATACTCAAACATATTTGAATTATTTTTACATCGTTTTATTCGACTTTGAGAAAAAGATCAAAGACTACAACCGATATTTACATACACATTTACATCATATAGAACGATTTCCATATTTTAAAAGTGACCGTTACTATTATAAATACACCGTTCCATTAATTATGCGAAGGTGATGCATCACAACATACAGAGGCAATAATGAAATTTCAACATGCAACTTATTGAAATCGTTTTCAGCGAATTTTCATGCATGAATCGTCATACACCAAGTGCCATACAATTCTATGCCATTGAACACTCAATACAGTAACAGTGCGATAAAAGATGCAAAGATACATTTGATGGATCTAAAATTGCGTATTATTTATGTTCAGATTTCTAATTATTAGGTGAATGAACGTATTAATTCGTTGCTCGATATGACATAAGTCTTTCATTGTATTCGGAATTATGTTTTTTTTTTACGTCTAGCGTAATTTTCGCATCTGTCATGCTGTTCGCGTACTATTGTCGATTTACATGAAAATAGAATTGAAAATACTCGAAATAAGTGATGTATTAAAATTATTTTTTACAAATTTCACAAAGTGATAAAGTATGAGTGTTAATATTTCACTTTGGCTTAATGTTTTTCTTAAATAGAGCATCATTTGTGAACTTTTCTCACTTTGACAAATGTGCCACAATTTCCATGTCAATTGCAAATCATAGTTTACGTGCCAACTCATGAACATAGTTGATATGCATATGTCCTACATTAAATGAGAAGAAAAATTAGCGGATTTCAGTTCATGTTTTCAGTCGAATCCGAAAAATATCGTCCAATTTTAAATCGCTGAATGACTAATGCGTACCCCATATTCACTTAAGGTAAAATGATATTTCTGAACCGTAAATATGGTCACGGTTTCTGAATTTCATAAACCATGATATTATTAATTTTATATAGGGTTATTAAACGATATTAAAAATTAGTATATACCCCAAAGACTCATATCAATGCCGCATTATCTTTTTTTAATCGCTTCAGTCTAATACAAATTTAAGGATCTTTGTAATTATCTATTAAGAAATTAAACATTTTAATTGAAAATTGATAATTGTGAAAATTATGATGAAATAGATAATACTAATATGTACATACTATTTCATCGTTTATCTTATTGCTTATTATTTTAGTATAAATATTTAAATTTTTCAATATTGCTTTTTTCAAATAAAAAATTATGTGTATTTGGTTTATTTTGATTCGTCCTGATTTCTAAAAAAAATATCATTGTATTTTTTTATCTGATATTCCTAAATATACCTATACATAACTGCATAATTATTTCAACATGAATAAAACCTCCAACAACATAAAACCGATTGAATCGACCGATTCATCACCAGCGCTCCCAATTAAAAAAAACCGCATAATTAGATTAGATCGCTTCTGCAACTTTTCATACGCAACTACCGCAGAGCACATAAAATTGCAACCAACGACTAAAATTCCACATCCCAATCATCTGGCCATGAAACGACCATTGTTTGCCTTCACCTTGGCTGTAGGGCGATCGTCTGAACAATCCCAATATTTGTGCATCGTCTTGATCTTTCAGATAGCGCACCAGAACGCAGTTTACACCGCAAACAAGAAACTATATTGGAATTTAATATTTATCCTAAATCAGTGTATTTATCCAGGTTTAACGATTACCACTTTACATTGTGCGCGGCACGTGCCCTCGCTTGCACAACCATCCCGGGCATGACTTTTGACTAGTTAAACACAATTAATTCGCTTGCGTAGTTGATACGGTGTTGGCTCTGTTTGTTCAGACTGCTATTTTCAGCCGGTGGGAGATAATGGTGTGTGTATGTAGTGTTGTGAGTTGTGGAAAAATCGATTCTGTGGTGAAAAATCGATGTTTTGATCGCGTCGCGTGGAGATCGATTCGCGACGCTTGGGTGTTTGAGATTGGCTTTCGATTGAGGATCGATGGGTTTCTTTTATCGTAAATTTTGTATTGGATCGAATCGATTTGTGGTTTATGTTGCATAGATGTAATTTAAGTGTTGCTTGTCTAATTTTTAGTTGTGTTAGTTTTAAATTTAATCGATAATTTATTTTTTTGAGTATACTTTATAATGTGTTTAAATTGTGAATATAATTTTTTTATTTTTTATTATTTTGAATCTATTCTTTGCTAAGTAACAACTATACAGATAAAAATGTGATATGAAAATCTTTTTATAGATATAAGAATTAAAATAAAACCATTCATTGTGAAGAAATTCTCTGAAGTTTTCATCACAGTATGTACATATATTTATAATATAGTTGAAAACATCCAAATTCTTCGTGTTGACGACTTTTTTCCAATCCTATATCTCAGTCAAGTTCAATACAATAAAACATTATACTACCATTATATTATATTATTTGATGACACTGATCGATATTTTCCCATAGCAAAAATCGCAATTACAGTTCAATTTTATACATGCTCAAATAAAACTCTTTGAATATATTATATAAACAACGATGAACTATAGCAGACTGGTGACGAAATAATATTTTGTATTAGTTCCCCAGGAGGCGCCGAATGCGGCTCTATAGAAAATGGAGACAAGCTGACCCAATCTGAGTTCATGGCCAGGCTGGTCAATACTTGCAGATATGACAAACTTTTACGTCCAAGTACTGATACTCCAGTTTCAGTCCTGGCCAGGGTCTACGTATATTTCATGCAGGCTACTGATGCCCATGATATGGTAAATTGAGTTTTATTAGATCGTTTTTATTCGAATTCGTAAGATTTTCATAATCTTTTAAATTTTTCAGCATTTCAAACTACATTTCTTACTCCAGCTTCGATATTTCGATCCTAGGTTAGCTTATAAGACGTACTCTCCGAATAGAAGAGTAATTGTTGGTGAAGATCAATTGAGGTATTATTTTTTTTTAATATTCAAATGTTACAACGCAATAATATTCATGATTTTGAATCACAAATAGATAATGTCTATAAAAAAAACTTATATCCTATATAATTAGATGAATATATTATTTCCAAATTATTGACTATAATAAAATATTTTTTGCTTGGCGCCATATTCTATGCGAAAATTTATTTTGAAGGACTGGCATTTGGACACCGCACGTATTTTTGTCCAATGAACAAAAATCGACAATAATGGGTACCGATTCCAAAGACGTTTTGGTCTCAATATCACCAGACGGCGTAGTACTCTTCAGTCGAAGAATCCAGGCTGTTATTTATTGTTGGATGAATCTGCAAAAGTTCCCCTTTGACGAACAAGTGTGTTCAATGAATTTCGAAAGCTGTGAGTGTCGTTAATTTTAACCTTTACCAACACATTTTAGTTTTTTCAATAGCAATGATCCAGCGTGTTTGTTGCAGGGATGTACAGTTCAAGTGAAGTAGAATTGCACTGGGAAGAACAATCTCCGGTAACCTTAGCTCCCGAATTACATCTTTCAGAGTTCACATTGATGGATAGATGGATCAACGAATCTCTCGTCTATTCCGATTGGACCGATCCCAGACACGGTGGATTCAGTAAGTCATCCGAAAAAATTATGTGAACGGTACAATCGTAAATTTGTCTCCAATTATGAATGTCAAATTTCAGTCGGAAACTTCAGCTCGTTAAGTTTCTCGTTCAAACTCGCTAGAGAGATGGGTTATTACGTGATGGATTATTACATACCGTCAATGATGATTGTCGCAATTTCTTGGGTGTCTTTTTGGCTACAGGCTGATCAATCAGCTCCGAGAATAACCTTAGGTAATTTGGTTGTTTTTTTTTTTTTACCTATTTTTTTAAATTTAATACGCAGTATTTAATAATGATTTTTTTGTAGGAACAAGTACTATGTTATCCTTCATCACATTGGCATCTTCTCAAGGCAGAACATTGCCGAAAGTGTCATACATAAAAGCGAGTGAAGTGTGGTTTTTAGGATGTACAGGCTTTATTTTTGGATCCTTAATAGAATTTGCATTCGTCAATATTATTTGGAGAAGAGTGTGAGTTATATAATTTTACGGATACATTTTAAAAACCAAAGTTGTTTTAATAATAAAATATCAAATTTTAGACAAGTCGTAGAACTGAAGAAAGTTAACAGCAAATACATATTGAAGAGTACACTTACGCCAAGACCGGCTCGTAAAGATATGAGCCAAAGTCAAGGAACACTTACAAAATCACATTCTTGTTCTAGTTTGGATGAAACTCCGGGAGTGACTAATTCAAATAAGACAACTTATAATAATTATTTGACGGTCCACGTAAGTTATCCTTTTATGTAGCATGACGTAATTTTCTCAGAATTTTATATTAAAATAAAGTCAGATCACGATTATAAGGAAAACCTGAACATTCCTTCCTGATAACGTCTTCATTGTGGCATAACAGTCAATAATTTGTAAAAAATCTCAATGATTCAAAAGTATTGAATATTTTAATCTCTGTTCGCTTCCAAAACCTTGAACGATCTTGTTTTGAGCAATTTTATAGCCCATGTACACAACCGTGCAAATAAATCGAAAAATAATTGGATTCAACCGAGTACAGCAAATTTTTTGTCGTTAAGTGTTTGAATTTTTTTCATGTCGCAAAAAATATTAAATAATATTCATCACGCATTTAAATACGCATCAACGACTGCGAAAATTCGTTTTGTCGTGTCATGAAATAACTTTCGCATTGTATAATATATAATAAACTATAATCGAATCACAGAGAAAGTTTTCTGGTTCGAAAGAAACGGGCAATATAAGCGCGAGACCTTTAATTACAGGATTATAAAAAAGTGCCATATTATTACGTGTATACGAAAATAATGACAAATGGTCCTACATTAATCGCAATCATTGCAAAAGTTTCACAGCGGTCACTTATTTATATCGAAGGACGAAAATAGCCTTCGTTTGTATTTTAATATACATATAATATATGTAACTTCCATATAATCCACTGCAATTTATCACAATAAAGTGAAATTTAAAAAGTAGAAAAAAAAAATTTAAATTTCACCAAGGTAACAACCCACACTAATACGAAAAACATCGTTCATATTTATAAATATATTATTTTGTAATATTCATGCATTGTTCATCAACTTAACATGGAAGTAGTCATTTGCATCAAATGGCAAACCGTAGGAGTGTGTTCGTTTACTAAAACGGTGACATGAAAATTTTCAAATTTGACACTCGACTACTTTCTATATAATACGAGAATACAATTGCATATAGCAATAATAAAAATTTCATAGAAATTTTAACATTTGCAATTTACAATGAAATCATTTTTTTAAAAACATCTTTTTATTTTCATTTTGGGAGGGGGGGCAAGTTGGTGCAGAGACCCCTGGGCGCCAAATTGAGAGGGACGAATGCCATTAGAAATACAGGGTCTTCCCCGGGACTTTTGTAACTTCTAATCGGATTTAAAGTGACTTAGAGTCATGATAGAAAAGTGATAGTGATACCATTCCGAATAAAATCAGCTACAATTTTTTTTAATTTTTTTTTTTAAAGGGGAGGTAAAATTTGAGGGGGGGGGGTAAAAATTAAAAATAAATTGTAGCCGATTTTATTCGGAATGGTATCACTCTCACTTCTCTATCATGACTCTAAGTCACTTTAAATCCGATTAGAAGTTATAAAAGTCCCGGGGAAGACCCTGTACATATAATTTTAAACATATATTTTTTGATTATATCATTCCATAATATATTAATGAAAAACAAAAAAAAATTTCGCCTGCGGCGTTCATTTTTCCGTTTACTTACACTTTAAACCAACACTTTTTCATCCAAAATTTTTGTGTTTGAAAATTAGAGGAGGCGCCAATTATATAATTTGTTCCCAGGCGCACAATATCCTAAATACGCCACTGGCTCAACTAAAACATATCCCAATATTCAATAATATAAAAAAAAATTTCAACCATTCCAGAGCTTCCCATCTCAGCTGAACATACCAACAATAACAACCCAAAGCTACGACGAGCTGGTAGACTCAAACTGTAGTAGGGACTCTGGTGAGGGCGCAGTCTCCGTGTCCCTGGACGGGCGCTGCGCCCCCGAGTCCCCCCCGCCCCCCGAGTCCTCACACAACACCTGGACCACGATGACCCCCCAGGAGATCTCGATGTGGATCGACTCCAGGTCGAGGCTCGTGTTCCCCGTGGCCTTTCTCATATTCAACATCATCTATTTCTCGTTCGTGTACTTCCTGTGATGCGGCCGAAGAACCGGAGCCATGCCAAAGAGTTCGTTATGATGTGTGCCATTTTGTGTCGACGAAGCGCTCTATCGTCCCGATGATGATGATTGTGTCGGATGTTGGTCTTGGTGTCGTTCTGATTAGGATTTGGGTTGGTTTTTGAAATTTTTTGAATTATGAGTATTTTTTTTTTATTATTTGGTGTTTTTATTATGAGAGAATTTATATAAATGTATTGAAGAAATATTGAAATTTAATTTATTCTTGAAATTTTTGTATACGAAATTGATTTAGTCTATGTCAGAACGACATTTCGGACGATATGTTTTGATGAACTATTGCCTAGATTTAAATTATTCATATTTTTGAAGGATTTGTGCATTTCAAATGCACTTAACGCATTGAGGGTCGGGACTGTGGTTTCGTCGAATATATTCTTTTAACATTCCATGAATATTTTTGCTGTTAAAATATTTTTTGAAACTTTTCTATCTGATACATATAACGGATTTGAAATAATATAATTAAGATTTAACAGTATTTTTATAAAAATTATACAAGTCAATTTATGAGTCTCATAAAAAAATAAACACATGTTATAGGAAAAGTCCTAATACAATTCTTCCATAGTCTATGTATTTTCGAACATTTACTTAAAATAATAGTCATTTGATAAAATTAAGTTATTTGACAAAATAATATATCGAAGATTTGACAGAGTATTTAAAATCTTTATACCCTTATTTTATTATGATTATTATAGCTTCCGATAGTGTGTGCCTTATTTTAGAAATAAATAATTTTACTGATGAAATACTAATTTAAGTGCCTTACGTATTATTGCTTAGTGAGAGTTTATTATATATGAGATTATGCCAATTATAGGTTTATTTATATCGATTGATTTAATCTAAATATAAAATATTTTTGTAAATAAATTGTTGTATTTGAATTATTCTCAATAAAATCTCAATGAAAAATATTAAAATGTCTATAATTTATTTATTTGATTTCTTATGCAAATTACAATTGTGGTTTCAAATAAAAACATGTGCTCATTACCTAAACAGATATAACAAATTTTACACAAATTAATAATTAGATAAATGATTGAAAAAAATATTTCTAAATAAAATTCATGGTGATTGTGCATACGAAAAATTACTTGAAATTGTGTTTATCACTATCGAATTCATCAAACTCGAGGACAAGTTATTAAAGTGTGCCAAAAAATATTTTTCAATAGAGAAACATTATATTTATAATTGATCGTAATAATTTTACAAGATTTTCCTATATAAAAATAGAAGATAAATTTTACAAAGTATGTTTTTTTTTTTTAGAAAAGATGGTATATCATGCAATAATTAGCAATCCATTTTAAATTCACATAATATACACTTTCAACTAATTTGAATCAATATCTAAATGCACTCCTTCTACATTTAGAACTATGCTATTTGTACAGTTTTCATCTAATTTTAAAAACATAAAGAAATCATAATTAATTAGTCTATCTAAAATTTATTCTTTAATATATACATTTTCAACGTTCACCCATTCATCAACAATCTGAAAAGGTACAACTTCGATTGAAAAATAATTGCATCTTCAAAACAATCGAGACATTCAATTAACCCGACATCGATTTCCATCTTTCCGCGACGTCTTGTCTATAATTTTTTTCAATCATAGACTACATCGTCCATTAGTCATTTGACGTCCAAATCAGGGCTCGTCACTACGTCATCGTCATCCAATTCATCTGCATGACTGCCAGCAATACTGTCCTCACTAGATGACCTCTTCACATTTCTGCCACTGGATCTGAAAGAGAAGCATCGAAATCGTAAAAATCTATCAACGTTTATTATTGAAATTATCTTTTCTGAAACGTAAGTATTTATTGAATCTGTGCAGTTATCACATGAATATTTTGACCATATTTAATAATCGATATGATGCAAATTATTTTGTACGCGGGTGGAATTGCTTATTAATTTGTTGCACTTGTGATTTTTTTTTAATTTAAGAATTAATGTCAAGTGTGATGCATTAACATGTTATGCACATACCTTTGAGATCCACACTTACATATAAATTATAACCTATAAAAAATATATTTGCGTGCAACATTGCAGATGACATGTCAATGCACATACCCAGAACGTATACACGTGATTGATACAAAAAAATACTGTTTTTCGAAAAAATCAAGAAATTCTATTGCATATTACTTTATATCGCAATTAAAATATAAAATTAATTTATTGAAATTTTTTATGTATCATGAAGGTCAGTTTCATGATGAAACTTTAGCTTTCGTAGATAGCCAGTCTATAGTAAACTATAAACTATAAAACTAATATTGATTAAATGCAAAATAAAATATTATTTCTAATAAATCGTAATAAAAATTATGAATAGTATCAACGTAATTAACCAAGTCTAGTAAAAATTTTAACTACAACATCGTTATGTCTTTTATGACCCCCACGTGCTGGCACCTAACCCCTACTTCCCTCGCGATTGCATTTAACATTTTTCAACCCCAAACAATCAATACAGCGGGTTCTATTGAAAAATAGTGTCACTATGTTTAAACTACCTATCATAAAAGCTGGCTTCACACGACACGTCAATCATATAAATAGTGTCAGTGATCTCAATGAATCAGAATATAGAAAACATCAAAAGTTTACTAAATAAAAAAATGGATGAAAATCATGCTTAATTCATCGGAATTTGAATGTGCAATGCCGGTCAAAACTACACACACGATATGAGCACAATTCGATGAATACAAATATTTCATTAAAAATAATATGCAAATTTTGCGCAGAGTGAAAAAGTTTTGAAAATCGCAAATAAAAAATAATATATTTTCGATTGAAATTTTTTCATTTCAGGAAAAAATCTTATTATAATACAGGGTCTTCCCCGGGACTTTTATAACTTCTAATCGGATTTAAAGTGACTTAGAGTCATGATAGAGAAGTGAGAGTGATACCATTCCGAATGAAATCGGCTACAATTTATTTTTCATTTCCCCCCTCCTCAAATTTTACCTCTCCCCCCCTCTTCCATCGTCGTACTTCCGTCCACTAACTCGTACAGTTCAAATAATTTTTTTTTTACCTACCAGTACGCTATTAGACGATGGAAGGGGGGAAGAGGTAAAATTTGAGGGAGGGGAAATGAAAAATAAATTGTAGCCGATTTCATTCGGAATGGTATCACTCTCACTTCTCTATCATAACTCTAACAATAAGTCACTTTAAATCCGATTAGAAGTTATAAAAGTCCCGGGGAAGACCTTGTATTAATGAAAATGAAAAAAAAACAATTTTTTTTTTAACAATAAAAAGTAATATTGAGTAATTGGTAAGGGTCAGGCTACACGATGAACTTATGAACGAGAGCATACAAAAATTCGTGATTGTAAACATTCGTATTTACGCTCACGAATTCTCGTATTTTCGTAAGCCTCACCCCAAACATTTCCCCAACCGATAAAAAAACATTTACATGATAAAACAAAATCTATTATATGTACATTTCCTTCACATAACTTCTTCACGACTTTCCAAACTCCCAAACCACACCCAAAATTCACCAAATAAAATACAAAAGATGAAAAAATCAGGACGCAGACGTACATAGAGGTGGTGTGAGGTAAGCGTGTGCGACTCACGAGGCGGGGGTGCGGGGGAGGCGGGGGAGGCGCAGGGGCGCAGTCTGCACGGGGGCCCCCATCAGGCGCCTCGCTGGGGACGCCGGCAGCCATTCGCTGTCGCCCCCCGAGCTGGAGCCCCGACCGGAGCCCGAGCTGCCGCTGGACCATTGCACTGACTCCACCATGCTGGAACACCAACAACACTCAGAAATGCTATACTGTATCAGTCGTATGTACAGTTTTGAGGTTTCGTCTCTGAGTCAAAAACACGCTTTTCGATTTCTTGATTTTTTATTATGTATTGATTTTGATGGTTTAAAATGGCAACTAATTATTTGGCTGGTTAATAATGACTAAAATGATCAGTAAAAAATTGTTAAGTGATCAGTTAGGTTAGGTTAGGTTGAGGTCGTGCCGGGGCGCTGTAGAAGAGCGGTGAGGTTTTTTAGTGGGTAAACTCGAGGACTCCCATGTGCGAGGCCTCCCACAGAACAAGGACTCCCACACTACCACCGAGACGGGCTCGGTGGTGCCCATAAAGGGTTTTTCCTCATCGCGCCAAAACAAAAAAAAAAAGTTAGGTTGAGGTTAGGTTAGGTTAGGTTAGGTCAGCTTACTACTACGTGTGACTACATCGAGACTTGATCCAACAAGTTCAAACAGGTTTCCACGTGCACAGAACCGAATAACAACCATATACTTTGTTTTTACTGATCAAAATAGTATTTTTTTACTGATCAATTAAATACAGGCCGTTTAAAATCAAGAAATCGAGTTTTTAAATTGAATCATGCGACTATTCGTGTTGTTATGAACTTACTTTGAGCTTATCGGTGGCAAAGTATACGAATTGAATACCATGGCACTGTCTGTGTACGTCGCCGCGTGGATCTCTTGTTGGTACAGGGTGTACAACTCTTGAAGGTCTGGCGGGAGTTTCATGCCTCCCTCTGAAATGTCGGTTAGTTTGATTTATAATGGGATCGTTGTATGGTTAGCGTTTTGGTTCCGATCTCACCGTCCATGATTTGTCTTTGCCTGGTGATGATTTCGTCGCTGAGTTGCCTTTGTCTGTCATACCTCAACAACTGTAAATCGCGCCTTCTGAGGTCAGCGGCCCTGCTGGCCCTTTCACCTTGCAGTGCCAACTTGTCTGCTTGAAGTTCGTGAACGCGACAGGCCAAAGCCAAAAGTTCCCTTTCCTCTTCGCTGCTTGTCCTCGATGGGAGTTCCTATGAATAAATACATTATTAGTGATGACATTGTCGATTTTTTTCAAGGTTGAAAAAAAATACGAACGTCTTCCAGAGCAGCTCCTCTTTGTCTAACTATTTCTAATTCCCTTTCGGCTGCCGCACGTTCGGCTCTTGCTCGTTCTTGCTCTTGCTCTAAAGAGGCCAATTCGCTCCATGCTTGTTCTACTGCAACGGTACCTTCTTCTGCTGTAGCAGTCCTTTTGAGAACAATAAAGTAAATTAATGAAATCCAATTTATCATTGAAAAATAAATATTTAATTACCTATAACTTTGCTGTGTTGAAATGCGTGAAGTTGTCGGCGCATTATATAATCTATTATTTCTTGATTCCCAGTGACTAATAACCAAGTGTTGTCTTTCAGCGTCCATAGCTAAACCTAATAAATGACTATCTAGTTCCATTAACTTCTTTCTAAGTTTCATTTGCTCTTGGAAAGTGCCTACAATTGCGTGTCTAAGATTTTTCATTTCATTATTTTTCTGAGGATTATTTGCATTTTGTTCTGCAGAGATTCCAGACCTACTTAAAAATACATAACTCAAAAATCAATTGAAATTTATATTAAAATGATATGTTTTACAGACATACCTAGGTCTTTCTTCTTTCATTTTTGTTCTCAGTCGTGAAATTTCATCTTTCAATTCATTTATTACCGTTCTATATTGAGTTACATGATAATCTGTATCTAATACGTTTCTTTTAACCTGTTCCAAATTCAAAACACAAATATAGCTTTCATATTATATTTAAAATCTATTTTTATATAAAATTTACCTTATTCGTAATATGATTTGCTCTATCAGCATAAAGTAACGTATTTCGACTTTCTTCCCTATTATCTAGTGATGGTGACACATGAGCAACCATTACAGTTTTACAATTCCCACTCAAAGCCTCTTTCAAAAGTCTAGTTAGTTTTGAATCACGATAATTTACATATCTGAAAAAAATATTTTTGATATAGGAATGTATCTAAATATAATATTAGAATGAAAAATCAGCCCCTAATACCTTGCGCCACCTGCTAAAGCCGTTATGCAATTTGCAAGAGCCAGAAGAGATCTATTTATATGAGCGCCTTCTTGAAGACGTTTACCTCTACTTCTTGCAACATGAGCCCTTTCACTTCCCGCCAAATCTACTAAAAATAATCTTCCACTTGCAACTCCACCTTCAATTGCATTTCCTTTACTTCCTAGCGAACGACTCGTTACCGTGACACTAAAACGATTGCAATCGACTTTAATAATTCTGTCTCGTCACATTTTTACGAAATTTTGAATATTATTAACCTCAATAATGCGTGACTTCTCGATGATGTTTTATTGGCAGCCGTTGGTTCTACTATTCTCACTTTACCACCTCTTTGTAATAAAGGGAGTGCTTCACCAGCTCCGTGGACTCTGACTTCGCTCAAACCAGCCACTGCTGCTCTGCCAAGTGCATCTTCTCTGAGTTCCAATCCTCCACCAGCACTTCCATGACTACTGCTGGTAGTGGAAGGATTCAAAAGGTCTCTTATGATCTCATTGTATATTTCTAAATACGACATAGTGACCTGTAACCGAATATTATACAACACAAGTTAATTTACTTTGACGTGACTTAGCGAAAATTTACCTCGTAAAAGAACTCTTTCAATAAATATCCGAGTGTGCATTCATGTTTTATATTTACAATGGCCATATTTTCATCAAAGCCTACGAATACTTTTGTTTACTTATCGATTGATTGTACATATATTGCCTTCATGTATGTACAGTGGAAAAGAACCGTCATCAAACATTCAAAATGTTAACATTTATATTTTATCAATGAATACTATAGAGGCCGCGTTTTAATCCGATTTGCCGTCAGCGATGACCTTCATCCAACTTTCAGACAGAACTTTAGAAAAACTGACGTTTCACATTCGAATGGGTTGTACGTTGGCATGTTGTATGTTTACTCGTATGAACCAATATTAAAAATTTACTCTGGGGCACCAATGTCACTCATTATTTATATATTGTGGTGAATATTATCGATTATCTGTCCTTGAATTCCGATCGAAAAAATACAAACAATAGTTATGTCCGGAACACGATGATTAATCACGAAGATTACGAAAAAAATCATACCCATTTTCAGTAACACAATGCTTTAGAAAAGGGTATGATTTTGTTCGTTCAAGTATTGTACTTTTGCAAAACGATTTCTATGCAAAAAATTAAGTATTTGATTTTTGATGACGTAAAAATTTTGAAAAATACCGTGAACATTTTACTGATCTTTTCATATTGTTTCAATGAATCATTTCATGTAAAAATATTATATTCATACAAAGCTAAACATACAAATTTTCAATTTCTTGCCAAAAATTATTAAATATATACCATATATCACACAAATACAAATCCCACGAACAAACAAGGAAATTTATTAACCAAAACGCCACCCAAATGCGCAATTCACTCCGCACTGAAAAATGGACACTTTCAGCAAACGTCCAGCCCACAATCATCAATCAATCAATCGTCTTTTACGAGGTCTCATGACGGTGTCATTGTAACACTAATCGAACCAGCAATTACCTCAGTTAGCGCACAAACGTTTGCAAACAATGCCTTTTCTCGCCGCTGAATAATTGCAAGCCACCGATCACTTTAGGAATAAATTATTTTTCACGCTGAACAAGAACGACGTTTAATTACATATCGAATTTTCCGGAATATTGTCGAGAGTAATTCTGCATTCGATGCCTGACCTTCGTTACATACGAACTAAAGGGTGTATGAATATTCATTGTGATTCGGATATTGATTCGGAATGGGTTCGTGCAAGTACAATTATAAGTGGTAAGGTTGGATCCATTATAGAGTCGAAAAATACATTAAAACGTATTATATGCCGTTTTACAATAGATGGAAATGCCTCTTTTCTTCGTGATCGTAACAGAATTTTTTTAAAGCGAATTGATGGTTTCATTTAATATTCATAATTTGATCGAATTTAATAAATTGAATTTTAATTACCAATTCTATATTCTTTAATCATTTAGCCCAAATTGGGGCATATGGTTTAATAATATATTGAACTATTTTCTAAATCAAAATGTAATCATATATTGATCCACGTATTGTTTGTGAGAAGAATTAACCCAAATTTTCGTAACATATTAGAGATCATGAATACTTCATTATTGAGAACGCTCATGCGTGAAAATATCAAAATGTGATCAATAAAACAATATCTGCCCAAAATACATAAATTCTCACTATCACAGTATTACCCTAAAACTATGTCACTAACAATAAATGGTTTACGTCGTATATTGACGATAATTTTGGTATGAATATTTTACTGCGTCATAATATCATTTATGAATCCCTATTAAAAGTGATATTTGTAATGAAAATTCCGGAGTTTTCCCGCTTTTAATGGTGGAACGTGTAGATTTTATCACAGCCGACGTGTAATAATTTTGCACTACTATCTACTATTATGCAACTATTAAATACATTGAAAAAATTACAATATTTTTTAATAAAATTGTTGTTTTTTTTAATCTTAAAGCATTAGAAAGTTTTTAAAATCTATAAATTATTACGAAAAGAAAGCAATTTGAGTAATCCAAATTTAAAATATAATCTCACATGAATACGATCGATATCTATATATTCTAAAAATAATATTCCACGTTAAATAATCAACAATTAATCTAGCACACTTAGTGGTCACAGTACTGAAATAAAGAACGACCCTTCCTAAAAATAATTGACCAAAAATACATAAAAATGCAAACGCAATTTCATACATTTTAATTACGCACTCCTCAACACGTAGAGCTTAACGACCGCCATATTAAAGTTTCTTCGACTTTCCCGCAGTTTTTCCCCCACATCGACCAAAAATCGAAATAAAAAAAATCTATTTTTTACCTGTGCTTTAAAGTGCCCGTAGGATAATTTATTATCGGATCAGATAAGGGTGTTACGTATGTGTGTGGGAGGGAAGGAAATGCGGCATTTTGCAAACTGAAAGGAACGTTCGCGTGATGGTCACCGATTTTATCCGATACGAATGGCCCAGTGCACGAAAACCGACCTATTTATAATTATTATATGGAATAAAAAAAAAGATATTTCTTGACCTGACCGATGCAAATTCTTCTCCATCTAACCGATTTTTCGGTAAAGGAAAAGAACGCGCTAATGGTTAAAAGTGTGAGATTTTATCTGCACACGATGACTTCGCCGTATTAGGAAGTAATAAAATAATGGCGAGAAAATTGTTTAAGTTTATTTTGTAAAAGAAATTTTATGGTTAAGCTTACGTGCTTAATTTTTTTTATGGAATTTAAAATTGAAAAAGTAATGTACGTTTCATGTCTGAATGTCAAAAACAATACACGACTTCTAAAACTCTTCAAAGTTATAGAGTTTTCACTTTTCGTGATGCTTTGACGCACTAATGAAAATTATCAGATGTATATAATTAGAATAATTAAACAACCAATAAACAAAATATATCGTGAAACAAAATCTTACAAAAATTGTTAAAACGTATTATTATTTTTATTATTCACGCGATAGATGAAGGATACAAATATGATTCGATATGCTAACGCAATTAAATACGAAATATTCCTTGATAAAAATGTGAGTAAAATATTTTTAATTCGACAAAAATAACTTTGTTCTTTAAATATTTAAGCATTGACGTCTCTGGCATGATCGTGTAAAAACAATAAGAGGATATTCAAAATTATGTTTTATTTTATAAAACGAATGTACAGTAATGAGTCAACAATTGCGTTATAGAAATAACATGAATCGATTAGGGTAAAGTATGGTGCGAAACTCGCAGCCACTTAATTTCATTATCAACGCTATGAAAAAAATAAACGAGCGATAATATGATATTACACAACTTTCTCCATCGAGAGAAATGTATAGGTGAAATTTAATGTTCGAATTATCCATTTGTTTTTATTTTCCATGGTTTTAATGAGTATATAAATGAAATTGCGAGTAGGATATTTCTTAATTTAGAAATTATTATATTTATAGTGAATAAAAAGTGTTTACAAATCATTTTTTTTCAGATCATAGAATTTCAGCGGAAGTGTGTACGTTGAAAGCACCAATTGTAGTATTCATTCAAATCGGATATTCTTTGACGTATTGCAAAAAAGTAATAACGGAAAAAGGTTGTTTAGCGTACAAACATTAAGTTTTTTCAGGGGAAAATATCATATTTATTTTTTATAGATTTAACAGTAGTGGGCTTTTTATTACTTACAAGATACTATATAAAAAAGTATACATGCATAATTCTATTATACTATCATCAACTTCAATTATTATTTTATATTTGTATGTGAAATTGTTATTTAATGAACAGAAAATTTTATTGTAACGAATGATCGTTATATTAAATATCTTTCGATCTATTGTATAACGCTAATTAAGTTTTTGCGATAACTATTAAAATCATCATCATATACCATTTAATATATACAATATCCCATAATATTACTTAAATACTATTTGGGGTTTTTTGTGCGTATAAATCATTTTGTCATAAAGAATAATTCTCATAAAACTGAATACTGAAACCATCTCGTGCTAAAATGAACTCAATCAACGGAAAATAGTCCATCTAATGACCATACTAGATATAGCTTTACTTCAATGAACTAATTTATTTAAAAACTCTAAATTATACAATGTTTTATAAATTTGGCAAAAAATTGTCTAATAATATAATATTATCATCAATGCTTCTTTACACCAATTCTAAAATTTTTATTATCAAATAAACGAGAATAATATCAAAATCGATCATTTTCAATTCACAGAAACAAAACTTCTACAAAAACAACTACCGAAAAAAACCCAATCAACATTAGATTTAACAGAAAATCGACGTCGATTTTCCCAAACACGAAAAACCGCGCGGAAAATGTCAACTGTTATTGCCGCACGGACGCTTTCAGCAATTTCCGGAAAATTTGACGACTCAAAGAACCGTACGATAAATAAACACGCACATACACACACTCACTGAAAAAAAATTAAAAATTGACGTCCCTTTCGTGGCAGTCAGTCATGTCAGAGGCGGTCGTTATCGCGGTAATTGATCTACAGATAAGCGATCCTCCTCGATCCATTTGCGTATTGAAAGTGGATTAGACGACAAAGGACGCCGTCGCCTTTGTGACTTTTTCGAAATCAATTCGTCGCCGGAAAAATTGAAAATCTATAATGTCGTTCGGAAAATGGGGGGACTTGAGTGAAAATTTGCGGGAAATGCGCGGTTTCGATTGTGCTGTTGTGACAGTGTCGTTATTTGGGTTGTATGTATTTTTTTTTTGTTTTAGGTAATGGTATCGTGATGTGACGTCAATTGGTTCATAAATTTTTGATTTCTCTTTTGAATATGTTTTTTAATTATTCAAATAATGTTGAATTGCTGAAAGGTGATGAATATCTTATTTTTATATTAAAAACTCATCTTAACCTTCACTATAGATTAATTGCTTCTTATAAGTAAATATTTATATATAAAATACACTATAAATTTATTTTTCATCAATTAATAAATAATACATGTATAAGTAAATATGTATTATATACACAAATGTATATTGATGTATAAAATTCTATGAAATCGAACAAGACTTACTTGAAAGCGTTCACACCTTGTATTTTTTTCACGTCAAAATCAATACTTCAAATATTCATGAAATAACCATTAAGCCTTTAGATAATGAACTGTCATTTACGATATAAAAAAAAAATTACAAATCAACCACCACAAATCGTACACATAAAACATATCGACAATGGTGTTAATGCGTATAATTTTCGTACCACCAATATAATCCTATAAGAGGACCTTGATTATAAAAATGATTATTTTTATATGTACAGGAAAATGATAATTTTATTCCAATTGACATTTGTATTTTTTATGACAACACTGTATATGTCAACATCATATTTACACAGACCATGAACTACACCTTTCGTGACACTCGAAGACGCTTTCCGAAGGACATCAAGGTATTAATTTATTTTCGGCTATTTGCAAAGAAAGCCGACGTTGTATTGAAAATTTCAGAATACCATTATCCATTCGATATGCTTTTGTAAACAGGAATAACGTAAAACGGCCGCGAACATGAAAAACCATACACGCAACAGTTCATAATAAAGGAATTTTTAACCTTTTTTTCTTTCACGCTTTTCTTCAAAATTTCACAATTAATACCCCATGTCCTTTCCCAACCGAATTTACATACATGCCCTAGATGATTAAGATTATCAATCATATTTAATACATTTTCTGGAACGATCACATACTTTTGTCCCCTTTAAATAAAACACGCGACGCATAATTCACGCACTACGAGAACTTACACGCCTATGTTAACTTTCTCAACATTAAGCACAATGCTTAAATTTCCCGTCCTTTCCCAACCAGTTTTTCGTGCCCTGAATACCGAGGCACAATATATTTCCAACAAAAACATCGAGCTTTCCCTATTGTTCCCCTACTGAATTATCCTTCATCGGTTAAGAACCCCTGTACCACACAAAAGGACACGCATTCTTCCAATGCCTAGAAACGCCCAGTAAACTATCTTTAACGATTCCAATTGTCGACACAGTATTCGACTAATGGATTCTTGATGACCTCAGCAACGATTTTGAACCAATTAGCCCCGTTGCCTCCTAAATTTGATCCGTGAATTTAGTTTAGTGTATGTAGGACTCACCGTGTAATCTTCTGGATTAGGTGAAGCCTGAATTGCATTAAAAAGACCAGTAATGGCTCTTTCCATTAATCCTGCATCCTTTGTACTTCCTGTCATCGTATGGGTTTTTCCAGCTCCTGTAGCACCATAAGCAAAAACTGCTCCATTGTATCCACCAAGTACTGCATGCACCAAAGAGCTAGTAGTTGCTTCATATATTTGCTCCTGAAACAATTGTAAAGTGCTTTTTTTATTTAAATATAAATTTTGATCATACTTTTTATGATGACTACAATCAATTTTTTATGTGAATACATGAATACGACCTAGGCTTATAAAAAAATCAATTCAAAACGGCACGTGCCCTAAATTTATTAAATTATCACAAGCAACTTTATGATAAGCTCAAGCTTGGCCGATCACGCTATATTGCATAGCTTTTTCCTACGCACTTTTTTAAACTGTGTCAAATTTCTCACGATAATATTACATAAAATATGGCGTAATAAGTACAAAATTGGGTCGTTAAATAATCCGGCCAAGGTTTCACGCTAGATGCAAAAATTCGAATCTAAATCGAGGGGGATGAAAATACAAAAAGAAAAACATAGAAATTATATTTTTGCCATGAAAAACTAGCGTCCTAACCGAGCGTGGTGTGTTTTAAACCACTTTGCATATGTTATTATTATTTTTTTATCGAGCATGCAATTCGTGTCGTTTTAAATATCTTTAGAAAATATGAGAAAAAGCATGTTTCGTCAACGTTTTGCATATTAATTTTGTTTAATGTTTGTAATTAAGACGCTTTATAAAAATACTAGTGTTCATTGTTTAAGTAAAAATTACTCTGTCGCATATTTCACTACATCGTTTAAAACTGTTGAACGCGAAGGTTTAGTAATAAAAAGGTCGTACTAATTCAATGCCAATGTAATTTAAAAAACGTTAAAATTCCTTTAAACAAATACAATAATTTTTAAAAACAAAACGTCAAAACTAAACAAAAAAATTCAATAACGAACCTTCTTATATAACCCGCAGATTCGAAAACGTCAAAAACTCCCCAACCAAAACCAAACCCCAATTCGAAGCCCAAATCAATACGCAATCTAGAAACGACTATTATCGGTTCCAACACATTCGACGATGTTTTTTTGAAAAATTGAACATACGACACAAAAGTCCGATAACTAATTCACGAGTTCGAGCCGAGGGGGTCACTCACTCTCACAAAAGCGCCCGACAACCACAACGCGTACAACTTTACAAAACCGCGGTTTATTTGTTATTTTTTTTTGTTATGTGTGGAACATAACAAAATGTAGTTGTAAACTTGACTCACTAAACGTACGTTAACCCTTCGCAAATTTTGCGTTTCTTATATGTGCTTAAAATAGAAGCTTTCGACTTGATTTTATCCGAAGTAAGAAAGCTTGAAAGCTGATGAGAATAATATATAATATAAAAATAGACCGAAAATGTATATTTAATTCATTTATATATGCATATATCTTTATCGTTGCCATTATTATATTGCCATTTAAAATACATCATTGAACAAGATCTTTTTTCTAAATTTGAAAGCTCTATTTTTTTAAAGTAATAGTGAAACTCTTGGAAAATTCGAGTATGAAAAAGCATTATTTATTTATAAGTCTTGAGTGTTAATTGATAATCTAATCTATGGAGTTAACTCCATATATTCCATTTTGATATTCTGACAATTCATAACGTTATCATATTATATAATAATAAAATCACTATTATCATAAGTATAGTTTGAATTTCCGGTATGAGTGTTTAATGATATGCATTGACAATAAAATTTTTATGAATACTATTCATAGTTTTTCTAATAAAATACGTATATTTCGTCATCCTACATATAAAAAAGTTATCTCGCTATAATTAAAACTCTTGATAGTCTATAAAATTGAATAGTAGTGTATTTAAAAAAAAAATCTAATATAAGAAGTTAGTAAATAATCATATAAACAATTCATCAAAACATATCAATCAAAACCAATTACAACAAACATATACCCACCCTCAACAAACTAGAAACATCCGACATCCACCCCACACCCCTAACACCACAAAAAACCCCTCGGAACCCAGCTAAAAATTCAAAATACCCCTAGATTAAAAAAATCAGACTTTATCGCTTCAATAAAAATCATATCGTCGTTTGGGATCGCCCTTGTCCGGAACGACTTTGACGCTTTAAATACCGCAGGACGGACCTCGCATCGAGACCACACCACAGCCACGACCACAACCACATCCACCGGACCTTGAAAACGGCGAGCTTTCAGCTTTCAGGGGTTTGGGTCCGTTTTGGCTCTAGGATGGCGTGTGGAAGGCTATTTCTGTTGTCGGTGTTAAGTGGTCGATATGTGTAGGCTGAGAAAATACAATGCGAATTTATGTTGTTTTTTTTTGGAGGTGATAAATTGGTTTTTTGTGCGTCGAATTTCAATTCAAGGATGTGGGTGGTCTATTCGTGGACGGGCTTATTCAAATTGGTGGTTTAACTTGTTGAAATGGGGGGTGTTTGTGTTGTGTTATAAGTGTGAGATAAGCTGTGAGTTTCGCTTACAATTAGATAACGTCGTGTTGAATAATTTATTTTTTTAATATAGTCAAAATTTTCGGGATATAATCGAAATTTTCTTATATCGATTTAACAATTTTCGATTTTGGAATTTAAATTTACATCGTATTGTTTCAGACGGTCGTCCATTAAAACTTGTTTCAAACTTCGATTATAACTTTCCCGACATATATTTTTAATCACAACTCACAGTGACGCAGAATATAGAATTTTTTTATATAAAAAAAAAATAAAATTACCTGAGTGGATTCTTCCCCAAACGCTCTATCGTACGTATATATTCTTTCAGAAGCTCTTTTTCTTGGCCCATCTCTTGTAGCTTCCTCGACAGCTACAGCCTAAGGAAAAAACAAATCAACAATTAAACAAATCATCCTAACAATAACAATGAATCAGCAACCATCCTCAATGATGCAACCATCTTATAAAAAAACTACACAATAACATTCGTCATCCCTCAACGACATAACAATCATGCGAATTTTCAACAATGCAATTCAAGGTAAGCAGTTCATGAAAGTTCATACTTAGTTGTACCAGGCGAAACCATTGAACGATTTTTTTCCCTTTCGAGTATCGTTTAACAGCATAAGTGGTCTTTCGCGACGGTGTACAACATAATAACATACTTTTTTCTACATTTCCACAACGAATTCTCACCTTGTCGTTGATGACGTGGATGACCCTTTGTGTTTCGCCTTTGTTGAGAGGTCTCACACGGACGGCCACCTGAAAAAAAAACACCATATCATAGTTGTTTTTTGATAAAAAAACATTCATTATTGTTTTTTTGAATCTCGAAAGGGCATAGTTCAGGTCGATCGAATAGAGCTTAATGGCTGGAAAATTGTGGTGATTGCCGAATGTGATGTTGGATTATGAAAATTATTATATATGATATAATAGTTTTGTTTGTGGAGTTATTTTGCATGAATCGTTAAAGCTTTAATTTTTAATGAAACAATCGCTTTATTTGATCGAAGCTTGATGACAGTTAAATGTTCTGCGGTATCCTGATTTATTGGCGTAATTTGTTTTGAAATATAATAAAATGAAATTTTACGTGTTGAATGTAAATATTCAATTAAGTATATATCAAAGTTAACGCAAACCTGTCGAATTGTGATGATTCAATTTTTTGAAGAAATAAGTTTTTTGTATTTATGATATTTTTTGAAATTAAATTGTAAGATACTATATGGAATAATAAATAAGTTATAAAATTTATACGTTCGTAATAAAATGACATTAAAATCTATAGGAAAGCTGAAAAAATGTTTATGGTTTGTATATATTTAGAAATGACTGTAAAATTCGTTCATATCACAGAAAAAATCTCTGAATTGATATTTTTATCACGAACTTGTAAAATTCTGTAACGTTTCGAAAAAAAAAATTTATGATTCGATTTGTGTGGGAAATATGTTTTTTGAAAAATGATGCATACCGCAACATTTTCATAACAGAAAAGTCTGAAAAACACGTGTTCACGGTCAAATCAATAGATCCGTAACATTACATCAACTTTATTTCCAAACTACTATAATAGATTTTACATTCAATTTTCTTAATTTATATTCAATCATAAAAACGTACAATGATGAAAATTAAAATACTATTCATCAATTGATAATATTCAAATTTGACTATCAGATTAATTTATCAGGCAACATAAAAAATTCATATAATGATAAGAAAAACGATACAAGCTTGCAAACGAATATTCAAAAAGAACTATGAATCATCAATCTCACCATTAGCCTATCCTCAGACATTTTCACATCTTCCATTTCAGCAGACATATTTTCAGCCGTATCATACATCGAATCGCGCACCATAACACGATGAACACACAGCGAACGCAATACTGTCACCGCTCACATCACTAAACTGAATTTTATTTCTGAAACGAGACTTCAGCGAAAGATTTGCGCAACTCGTTTTTTCCAAGAGTCGACAATTATCAAAAAATGATATGATTGACTGAATTAGAATAATATCAGCCACGTGAGCTTAAAGCTTAGTGGTGTTGGCGCGAGCTTTAGTGTTGACGACTCGTCTCCAACTGAAGGCTTTCAGCGTGACGACGGTGGAAACGCCACGGAACATCCCCATGGAAACTGAAATGTAATGTAATCAAACATTATCGCTACATGCACGCTCGTTTTATTTTGGTTACGGTAGTGAAGATTAGCCATCTGTATTATTTATGACAAAAATCATATTAAGATTTGCTAAAGAGTTTTTGGTGGTAGGAAAAAAAAATTTGTAATATATTTAATTTTTTTATGATTTCCTTCGTTTAATAACAAGATGGATTTAATTTGTACGTGCTTTATCATGAAGATGGCGCTAAATGGAAAATATTCGATATTTTTTAATAAAATTTTACTTTGATTAAAATTAAAAATTGATTTGTTTATAAAATCGTATATGAAATATGTTATCTTCATGGTTATGTCATAATATTGAAAATAATTTTAATTTTGTCATATTAATAAACATTAAAGATTAATCAAAATTAAAATCTTCCCAATTACAATTAATGAAATAAATTTAAACAAAGTTCTTTGAATAAAATAACAAAAATAATTTTAAGGTGTAATTCTTTTTGGAGACGAAAAAGTTATTCGAACCGCCAATTTCAAACTATCGACACATCATTTCACTCGTCGAAAACATCATATTCGTAAACAGAGCTTGCTACATATAAAACGATTATTTTAATTACTTCTGATAATAAATTACGCATTTACTGGAATTGTGCATCATATATTTAATGTTTTCGAATGCGATCATTCAAACTTATCTTTACTTTCGCTGTTACTAACCCGGCGATAAAAAGCGGCGATATCCTCGTTTTCAATACTCATATCCCAAATACGAAAATACACATTTATTCGTATTAATAATCGACATATTTATCGATTGCTCGACGCGTATTCGCGGATTCAAACGGCGGACCTTCGAACGCATTATCGCGCAAGGTTGTCGCAAGGACGCGTGTTCGCAATCTTATGAAGTAATTATGTGGCCGTTTCGCAGCTTTTTCTATATTGGCGCAATGCTGAACGTCGAGTATTTGGTCTGGGAAAATATTCTTTATTCTTATGAGCGTTAAGAGGGTAATTCTATGTATTTATTGAAGCGCGCAAAATTGGGTACGGAAGGTTGCGTTCGAGAACTCGCGCGACGGTCCGTTGCTTCATGATTATTTTATTAGGTTGGACTTACACTATTCTGTGGAAATCGTTTTCGATTCTATTAATTAATTATTTTTTAATATATTTTAATTAAATAATTTTTCTTATTAATATTATTTAAGCACGTGATGGATGTAAACTTTTAAAATTTATACTAAATTATAAAAGTTCATCGATGGTCATCATTATCATTATCATCATCATCATCATTGTCGACCGGTTTAGTGTCCACTGCAGGACAAGGTCTTCCCATAAAATATTGGGGGTCTAGGCTATATACCTTATCTGAGAGCCAACCTCGTAACGATAAGGGACATGTACCATAAGAGCCAATCCACCCATGACAACGGAGGAGGTTCTCAGGCCAACGGTACGCAAGCCTTTGAGCTAGACTTTGTGGTCTCTGACTCTCCACTAAGCAAATCGCAATGATCACCCGCGGGGCAGACGAGGTAAAGACTGAGCAGACTGCGCCCTCGCTGACCACTTTTGCGATCGCAATGACCACCAGTTTGACAGACGAGGCTAGACCGTTGACCCTACATGGCTTATTGTTAAACCTCGGTAAAACACACGTCATTGGTCTTCACCATTACCAAAGAGTTTTTTTTTTTATAACTAAATGATCATGCAAGTTATTCTCATTCTTAATTTGTACATGCGTTCATCCTACTAAAGCACCAATAATATATTTTTATTCGTCAAAATACAAATTCATCAAAAAACAATTAACGCTCTAAACCGCAGAATTGTGTGACTCAGTATCAATCCCTCCCAAATCCACTTTTTTTCAAAGTTGAGATTTTAATGCAGATACATATATTGTATCCATTGAAATGAACAATTCTTTCATATAAAAATCTACCAAATCCTTCGGAATTTGGTAGATTTTTAAAATTTTAAGACCAATATCTCCCAAATCCTCACGCACGCGCCATCAGCCAGATCAACCGGTCGAATCCACCAATAATAGGAACGCAGCATTCAAAGCTGCGACCGTTTAGTAGTTTGTTGGCCGTCGTCAGAGTGAAGTCAGAGTGAAGTCAGAGTCACGTTGTTTTTGTTTCTGGCAATTTAAAATGGACAAAGATAGGATGCAACAGGAGGAACCAGTTAAAAATTTAACCAGGAAAAGGAAAAGGCAGCCTAATAGCTGGAAAATCCTGATCCTTAGAATCAATATCTCCTATCTCCATATTTATTTCCCTTTTTTTGCGTAGTGTATTGAAATTTACATGAAAATATACATGCCAATTTGCTCCAAACAATGCAAAGAATAATTTAAAAAAAAAAAAAGTCTTATGCTGGCCATACATACACGCCACGATATATCGTGGCGTGTATGGCCAACAATAGTTAAAACGATGGTGAATAAATAAGAAGTTTTTTCGTTGTTAGTAAAAATTTACCAAAACGGATTTGGAATGAATTGATACTATGCTCCACAATCACCCAAATTTAAAACAACACATTTGATTATTCCCAAAAAAAAAACACAATTACAAAATTTCCAAACAATCTACAGCGTCTTTACGAAAACGAACGAAACGGTGCAAAGCAGCAACGAGCGTGCCCCCCTACATCGTTCGCCTCGAACCGGCTGGTGTCGGCGGTCGGGCGTGCGCCCTCCGCTCTGCGTCGCCCGCCCCGCCGCTCCCCGCCCCCCGCGGCATGCGGATGCAGCGGGAGCCCGACCGCCGCGAGAGAGCACAGCCCGCAGCCCCGGCCCCGGCCCCCCGACCCCGAAGAGCGCCCCCTTGCCCCGGAGCATGCCGGGCGAGACGAGGCTGCGGCGCACGCTCACGCTGCCGCGGAACCCCTTCGGCCGCAGCCAGAACCAGCAGCAGCCGCAGGCGCAGCCCCAGACCAGAACCAGAAGCAGGAGCCGGGGAGAAGCCCCGCGGCGGGTGTTCCGGCGGCCGTCGTGGAAGAAGTTCATCACGAAGATCGCGACGCGCATCAATTCGTCCACGGTGAGTGCACGCCCCTTCGCGCCCCCGCCGCGCTTCCCCTCGCCCGCCGTTTGACGTTTGCTTTGTGACAGGTGGGTTTTGGGGTTCGCTGTTGTTCTGTGCGGGTTCGTCATGTGTGATAAACGTCAAAGTGGGTAATAGGTAGCCTATTAGTTGTTAGTAGCTTTAAATTGAGGTAGGAGTTAGTACCTTGGATAATAAAAAACAGGAAAAAAAAGGGTGGGGGGTATGTGACAGTACTCCTCCGAAAAAAAAAAAAAAAAAAAAAAAAGTGGATGAATTTGTATCGAGGTTAACTAACAGTGACAGCTCGTTAAAATTTGTAGTGGAGGGGCTGCGACATTGAAATTGAAAATACACATGTTTTCATGTAAAAAATACGAAAACGTCATCATCAACACATCAAGAATCAAAATATATATTGCATACACCTATACAAGCGAATATAAGAATTTAAAAAAAAAAAACTATACAGGGAGGGCTGTAGCCCCATAGCCCATTAGGACGAGCCGCCACTGTTAACTAACTGTATAACCTCGACGTTTTTGAGCAATCGAACCGTATCGACGTTTGTCAGTTTGGAACTCTCGTTTGAATTTTGTACCTTGACTTTTTCGAAAAGCGTATTGACGTTTGTCTCGTTTGAATTTTGTATGTAAATGACGTTTTGAAGGGCCCCTTTTCTATTATTCCAGACCGTGTCAATGTAGTGACACTTTAAATATTTTCGATCTGAATAAGATACGTTCAGTTTGACCCATTGACGCGTTCAGTAATAAATACGTTCAGACTTTTGATCGTCTGAGACATGCAGAAAAAAAAAATAAATGTGCTTAGTTTTTTCTGACTGAGAAATGCGGCCTTCACCCGCCCGACCCCAAGTTCAGTTTTTCTAAAAGGAAAGTGGAAAGGAAACACGTCCAAATGTCGCTAATATGATTTGGTGCGGGGTGTCACTACAGAATACCCCGTTTTAATAATATTTTCAAATATATATATATTAACATTAAAAACTTTTTACTATTCATAATATTTAATTTATATTCTAATCGACGTTGAATCATCTCCCGACGTACGATTTGTCACATAATGATAATTATTACAATATGTTTTCTCTATATAAAATTTATATGTTTTAATTGTATATTTCAGGGCAAGCAGCAAATCAAAGACAATATTGAAGTGAACGGTGATCGTGTACCTCCGTGGCCCCCAGACAGGACACCGGGCGCGACTGGAATCCGTAATCACGGCAACACGTGTTTCATGAACGCCGTATTGCAGTGTCTCTCTCACACCGATATTATTGCCGAATATTTTGTCTTGGATCAATACAAAGTTGATCTGTCCAGACGAAACAAATTGAACTCAAAAAAATTTGGCACGAGAGGAGAAGTCACCGAACAGTTGGCGCTCATACTCAAAGCCCTCTGGGCGTGTCAATATTATCCCGAATTGAGCACTGGCTTCAAAGTAAAATTATTTTCATTGATTGAATTTATTATTTTTTGTTTGAATCCATTTCAAAAAATTTCAAATTTACAGGCAGTCGTCGAAAGACACGGTTCACAATATAGAGGTAGTAGTCAACACGATGCTCAAGAATTTCTTCTGTGGCTTTTGGATAAAGTTCACGAAGACCTGAATACGGCAACGAAAAAAAAATACAAGACTATCAAAGTAAAAAAAATCAACAATGCTAGCAAATTGTACAATGCGATCGAATTTAACCACAGTTGTGTTTTCTTTCAGAACACGGCCGGAAGGCCTGATGAAGTGGTAGCGGCTGAAACGTTGGCCAATCATGTTCGTTGCAACAGTTCGTTTGTACAAGCCGTTTTTCAAGCACAATTTCGTTCCTCATTAGCATGCCCCAGATGCCATCGCCAAAGTAACACGTTCGATCCTTTCCATTGCATTAGTGTGCAGTTGCCACATTTAGCAGATCGTCCCTTACTTGTTACGGTAACTTGATATATATTATTTTATTGTATCAAATTTTTCGTGATTGATAAAATAAATAATATTTTATTGTCTTCAAGGTAATTTATGTTAATCAACAACCTCGATGTGTGAGATTGGGAGTGCGTGTGTCTGCGAGTGCTGCAGTACGAGAGCTTCGAACCATACTCACCAACGATACTGGTATTCCCGCGGAAGATATTATATTAGTTGAAGTCACAGAAACAGGTTTGTTTTGAATCAAGTATATGTTTTCTTATATGATTTTCATCATTCTTGAGTAATATGTTTTCTTATATGATTTTCAACATTCATGTATAATATCTTTTCATATTTTTGACAGGTTTTTCCAGAACTTTGAGTGACTGTCAACCAGTTTGGACCACGGATTCAGTGAATTCAATTAGTGATACTTCAACTGCTTTATATTGCATAGAAGTACCACGTCTAACACCTCCACCTCCAACTGAACCTCCAGCTCCTTATGTTTTATTATTATGGCTTAATTTGCTAATAGATGATAGCAAAGCAGAACGTTTCGGTATATAAAGTTTTTACAAAAGTACATTTATTTAAGAAAAATATTTGTAATATGTATGTTGTTTTGTCAGGATCACCATATATTATGCAAGTATCTCGCGAAACAGGATATGAGGATTTGCAAAAACTCATGCTTAAAGAAATGGCCAGTATGGTAGCACCCAATGTACTCACATCTCAGCAAAAATCGGGTGAATTGAAAATACGTTTGATTGATCCTGCCGCCGATCAAGCTGATCCAAATCATTATTTGCAACCTGAGGTAATTTATTTCATATGTTATTGGCAAACTTTTATGATTTTTTTTTGATTAATATTAATTTTAGTTGGAGCATCCTTTATTTACTGAAAGTGTTGAGCAAGCGCTCGGATTGTGCGGAGAAAATGCTGGTCCACCTCATCTGAAACTCCTGTTGGAATGGGAAAAATCAACACGTGACAAGTATATATTTTTTCTCTTTCTTTTTTTATTAAGTGTTTTCAAAACTAAATATATTTGATATCTAACAGGTTATTGTTAGATTATTCAGAAGCTTGTGAACAACATAGTAGTGTCACAGAAGTAATGGAAGAAGGTGGAACATCGACTAGACTTTCCCTTGCTGATTGTCTCGAACATTATACTAGAGCAGAAACGCTTGCTATGGAAGATGCTTGGAGGTATACATGATTTGTAATATTTTTTTTGATACAATATACCATTAAGATTATGAAAGCATATAATAATTTTTTGTTCATACACAGATGCCCCGAATGCCAACAATATTTACCTGTAGTTAAAACTCTCGGATTATGGTCTTTGCCTGATATACTTGTAATTCATTTAAAACGATTTAAACAGTAAGTTTTTATTCAACGTATTTTTGTATATTGATTTATTGAAAGCCGAAATATGAATTGACTTTATAATTTTTATTTTAGGCAACAAGTTAAGGGCAGAAATAGTACTAAACTGACTACTATGGTAGATTTTCCTATGTACAATTTTGATATGACTCCTCACCTGGCAAATAAAGATGGATTACCCAACAATCCGATGCTTCTTGGTGGTGTTGGTTGGTCACCTTGGAAAAGGCCGAGAAAAATATCAACAACTAATGATAATTCATATGATTTATACGCTGTATGCTATCATCATGGGAACGACTTAGAAACAGGACACTATACGGCTGCTTGTAAAAATCCATATGACCAGCAGTGGTATAAATTTGATGATACACGTGTTACTCTCATACCTAACGACGATGTGACAACAGAGTTAATAAACAATAGTGCATATATTCTGTTTTACCAACGACGCCATGGAAATTTTGTTGGCTGTAGTTCAAATTCAAGTTCTGCTGCCAGTACAAGCTCAATAGGCTCGAATAGTGATCACTGGGCGGCAAGAATGCCCAAGTTCACATACCAACCGAAAAAAGATAGTATTGATAAAAAGACTCAAAATGCTGTCAAACAAGTAGAAAGTATAAAAAGTGACGATGAAAAACCTTCAACTACCGAAGAAATAGAATTGTCGAATTTCAATGAAACAGTGCATTTGAGGACCAGTACATCTAGTTTACAAGATAATAGATCTGATTGTAAAGAAAACGATTCATCACCTACCGATGAAAAAAATCTTCGTAATTCAATCTCATTGTCAGATAATTTAAGAATTAGTACCAATAATGTTGGACCTGCTGATGCAAGTGATATTAAATTAGAAGTTGAACCTGATAAATTAATTAACAAAGACAGTTTGTATACCATGGGTGAAAGTAGAAGAAATACTCTGAGCGAATATCGCAATTCCAATGATGAATTTAATGGTACTCAATTTAATAATGAGACACATCGAAATTCCATAAGTTTGACTGTGGATCCATATTTGCGTCACAAAGATATACATGTCAATCCTAAAATGACCAGCTCTAAAACATCAGATAAAAGCAATTTTAATGCGACATTGGATTTATTGAAATCAAATGAGAACAACGCGAAAAATTACAGTTTTTCTAAATTTGCTAAAAGAGAAGTCGCAGCTGTTCGAACATCTGTATATGAAAATTCTATACTGGAACCTCCACCGACTATCGGTTGGTTACGAGGAGATAAAGGCTATTCAACGCTAAGACCCCGCCAATGTTTTGAAGATGTTGACGCACAAAAAGATCATCATTCTGATGATGAAGCCCCACTTGCTCGAAGTAACTGGGTATGTATTATATTCAAAATAAATTAGTTTAGATATGTTGTCATATTAAAAATTAATTTTCATTATTTTCTAAAATTTTAGCTGTCGCCACCATCATTACGAAGACCTGTAGTTTTTAGCAGTGAATAACTCACTTTGTAAAATTAAAAAGGAATTTTGAGGCTATATCATTAGCGAATTTTGTACATATTTTGATGATATGTACACTGTTGTGTACAAAGAAATCGCATATTTATTTTTTTTATTACACATTCACATGTATAATAAATTACCAAAGTTTTCAAATTTTATATATACTATATATACCTAATATATAATAGTTTTCATGAAAGTAATATATATATTGATTTTGTTATTAAATTATATAATGAATTTGTATGAATGTAACAAATTTTTATTTTTATTTCAAATTAAAATATCGTTAGTGATTTTCAAAATAATTTTAATATAATAATATATAAATTATAGAAAAACGAGTACGTACTGTTCATGTGCTGTAGTACTTGCAGATACATGTAGGGTGACATTGAGTAATGCAAACATTTTTAAGTGGTTTAATGGGAATTATTCTATACAGCGTACTTGTTAGCACCTTATATATTATTTAGGAAGATTTGTGCCTTAGAACCATGACCTAATCATCAAATTTTCTTTGTTTCTGTGATTTTGATTTATTTTACGTAATGCAATTCACAGTTATGATTTCCAACATTCCTCGCATTTCTCTCATCTTATCACATTATTGAAATCTCATATTCTATGTGTACTCTTATCAATTTTCTATGTTATTTTCACCTATAAAGTTGCTAAATATAAAAAATATATATTACAAAATATATTCTTTCTTTAAACTCTTTTGTCTTTCAAAAATCCCATTACAGAATTTTATCCATTGTCCTCATTCAGTGCCTTTAATTTGCATTTGATGTAAAAATAATTATTTTGAATACAATGTGAATTAAAGAATTTGATTTAGCTATACTCATACATTTGAATCTTATGAAATATTATTAAAACCTAGGACAGGGCTGCATTATCGTATACAACATGTTCATCTAATAAAATGTGATCATAATTTCATTTTGAATAACTAATTTTAGTAAAACAATTGATTTTTCAACAATACTAGTAAATTGAACTCAAAAGTGTTAAAAAGCCAATTTCAATTAACAATTATTTTAGTATATAATTATTGGTGCTCTGTATTTTTGTAAAAAAAATGACAAAGTATTTTTTATGATGAATTGTAGTCAACATAATTAAAATGTATTTACGAACCTAGAATTGGCTGATAATTTATTTTTCAATTTTGTATGTTTGACTGAAAACTGCTCGGTTCATTTTATTAATTAAAATTGTAATTGAAAATAAGATTTTTTTAGTCACTTCATTTGAATCATTGCATTATTTCAAATAGACTGCCAAATATAATATTTAATTTTAATATTATCGTGAAATGCAATAGTTGTTATTTATTATTATACATTTGTTTTTTTTATGTGTATTTATTTATAAAAAAATATTCACATGTATATATTCCATATACTAGATCTATTTGAAATCTTTAGTAAAATATCGTAATGTTATTTTATAATGAGACATTTAGATCCAGCTAAACATCAGTAAAATAATGTTATTTTTAAAAATAATCAAAATTTTAATCCAAATTGTTTTATTTATCTCTTCATTAATATTTCATGCAATATATGGACCGTTTATTTTGATAGTGGTGTAAGTCCATTTTCTCTTGTTTCGAGATAATTAGAGGTTTGCATATCTGTTAATTAAAAAATATAGGCAAATAATATGAAGTCTGGCAATGTTTTTATTGTTTTATCAATATTTAATTTGATTATATAGATTTGTTTCAGACAAATTAGACTACAATTATACATATTTATGGGCTGTAAATGGACTTACACCACTTTCAAAATTAGACATTTGTAATAATCGTTTAATTTCAGTTTTGAAAAATCAAATATCTCTTAAAATATACTTTATTTTAATCCAATTTTGTTTACAAATACGCATGACATGACATAAAACTTAATTTTAGACGCTAATTATATTATCAAAATTACAAGATACTGATAGTATTTACTTATGCTCTGCATGTGGCAGTGTTTCGAAATATGCATGATGCACCGGTGGTATATAAGGTAATAACTGCTTGATGTTTTTATATTTTTCGTAAGGCCTGGAATTTTGATACAAAGGCGCCAGCGCGATTTTTTTTCAAATTTTAGCGGTCTTCCAGGACGTGTGGGTAATAAATTTATAGTTTTAAATTCGGCGTCCTTCATCGATGTTTTATATAAAATAGTATATGGTGCACTTTTGAGAAACCTCAACCAACATATTTGCAACCAATAGACCTGTTCACCATTAGTGTTTTTTTTTTAATCTGTTTTAATCGCATTTTGAAGATTTTTTTTGTTGAAACGAAATTCTCTCGTTTCATTTCATGTAAAATAAATTTGTCATGTTTTCTACATTGTGTTATTACATCATAATAATCTTGTGGTGTGTACAGAATATTCTTTTTTTTCGCAATGCCATTTCTATGATGCCAAAATCTGCATCGTTCGGAAGGTATGAATGCCCCGAGAGTAAAAATTTGTGATCAATTATGTGAATGTTATTTTCCAACGACTGGACAACCTTTACCACATCAATGCCATTTGTAAATTTCAATTTTTTCCTGTACACATATCACCTGCAGAGCCACCTGCCGGTGTCAATTGGACTTACACCACTTTCAAAATCAACGATTATACAATTTCATTCACCGACCGATTTTAAGCTGTACAAAACATGGGAATTTTTTAAGAAATTAAACATGGACTAATTATACATAAAAAATTTACATTAAATTAAGCATGAATTACGGGATATCTCATTTTTTTTCAAAAATGGACTTGCACCACTTTCAAAATAAATGGTCCATATATTAATATAAGTGGACAAGTAAAAGTAAATGTAAAAAAATTTTCAATATATAATACAATAACCATAAAGACATTCTAGTACAAAATGGAAATATGTAATCAGGTTTATCGATTTTTATCAAAAACCGATTACAGTTTAAAGATATTTTTCAAACATATGCCTTTTTGTAAGAGGAAGGGAAAAATTGTTTTCTTATTTGAGATTTATCATGAGAATTGTGGTTCTTTTTAGGACTTTTGGAGTATTTGGAAAACTCTTATTATCACATTCAAAATTACTTCAACTTTACAAAATTTTGTAGGTTTCAAATAAAAAAATGCGTTAAAATTTCATCAATTTCCATGAAGAATAATTTATATTATTTTTGGGACTCTCACTATTAAAAAGATATTTGAAGATAAATTTTCTTGTAGTATTTTATGATATTGTACTGCCAGAAAATTCAGGCTTTGGATCGTTTATCTACATTTAATAAATTAGAACCTATTTTTTCAGGAACTATATTTGACTTTGAATGCTTTTTATTCTTTATTGATTTTTGTTACATAACAAACATATCTTTTTTTTACATTGATATTTCTCTTTCTCCTAACCCCTTTCTTCTCTTGGGACTTACAATTAGTTTTATCTGTTAAATTTTTATCAGAAACTCTCCGTTTTTTTAAGTTTTTTGAAATCTATGGAAATAATATAAAACTGGATATATTTATTTTCCGAATTATGTATATAGCTGAATTATTATATGAAAAGGAACAGGTGGATTCAACATCTATTTTCTATTATTTAGTATTCATAATTTCTATATTAAAATATAATTTTTTTTTCAGGTGTAACAGTTAATAGTTTACATTGGTGTTTGGTTCTGAAATATTATAAAAGAAGAAGCATAGAAAAAGGATTACAAACATCAATATATTTATGTGTCACCCAATGTTGCAAAAGTATCAAAAAATATTTTTGAGATAGTTCAATTATAAAACCTAAAGAAAAAATAGCCTTTGAAGAACTCTAAAAAAATCTATTGAAGATATTGAATTCGAGAGGCTTATCAGTGTTTCAAATTGATTTTTTTATTAATTATTGTTCATACAAATTTTTTGCAAATAATAAATGACTTTCAATCTAAAAAAAGAAGGGATTTGTGAAATTTGAGCAACCAATTTAATAAATAATATCAGTGAAGAGGTAAAATTTTTTTTGTTTTTTTATTTTTATGATTTTATGTTCTTAATGTGTCATGTCACAAAAAAGAGTTTTTGAATTTGAATTATGTCCAAATCATATTATTATTATAATATTTATAAATTCGTTATTTCATTATTCATCCACAAAAAGTGTGAAACTGATTAAATGTTGAAAATAATTTTCTTCATGCAAACAAAATTCATTGGTTCTTTCAAATATTTTTAGTAATTTAAGATACATATTTTGAATTATATATTCCATATGAATGAAATATTCATATTAATAATCTGTTGCCATTTTGGATCAAGAATTCCGTTATTTCTTTGAATAAAAAAAATTATCAGTTCTTTATATTCTATATTTTACAATAAAAATAGTTTACTTAGTGTGGTATATTATGTAACATAAATAATTGCCTTAGTCTAAAACTTATAAATATTATCACATTATTTGATTGAGTTTCGAGTTTTTCATGGATATTAAAAAATATCATTCGATAGTAGGCGTACTCTTGATATTCCACCGTCAGGTGCTATTGTAATTCTGACGTGAGATATTTTATTTTCCATATTACAGTCGAACCAATGCTCCGCATGTGCACTGAGCTGAGAGTAAATAAAAAAAATGTTTAATCACCAGTTTTCCAAATCTGAATAATAATAATTAATGTCAAATAAATACCTTCGAAACCGGCAAAATACTAGTCCACTTGACAGTTTTGTCCAGTGTTTCATTCCACTGATAAGTATCTAATAATGCTCCTTCAATTTTTACACTATCGGGGAAGTTTCCTTTGAAATGAAGTGTATCTACACATATACTGGATATTGTTCCATTGTAGCCTAATTTAAACACAGCCCATTCGCATCCTGTCAAAAAAAGTTTTTGTTAACATGGTGAAATAATTTTATTTTATTGATATGCGATTATATAATTGGGCTGTAATTTACCAGGAACTTGAAGTGTGCCATCATCATTAGCTTCAATAATTTCAGGACGATCTAATCTTCTAGCTGTTTCCCATCCATCTGCCATATTGTAGCCTTTAGTTGGTTTTATAAGATTACGAGGATGTCCATAATGAGCATTCGAGTAGCCTATGAAATTGTAGATACAATATATTAGTAAATATTGTGATATGATATGAATTATACAAATGAATATGTGTATTTACCTTGGCAAACACCTCCATTTTTCATAGATATTAAATCGATCATGTCATTGTGAAATTGAACTTGAGACATATCGAGTTTAGTAACTCCGTAAACTCTCAATCTGGCGATCCCTCCATCTGGATACATATTTACTCGTATATGCGTAAATGTTTCATCTGATATCACCTGGAACATTATAAACTAATTTTAAAAATTTTACTAACATAGTAAAAGCAAATATTTTGTTTAGATCTAAAAATAAGCTTATTTAGGTTTGTATTAATAAATTTTTTTTATAAAATATACTAACTTTTTGATAGTTGTGGCGAGTGGCTTCATATCCAGGTTGAAGTGGTGTTTTTGGTATGATTTCTTGCCATTTTTCAGATGATAACTTATTAATCTGTTTTAAGTCATCAAATGTGCAACAAGAACCCATTTCACTGCTTCGTTCAGGAATTAAGTTTTCCTCTGAAAATTTTAAAATATTTGTTTATTTTGTCTAATCGATACTTATAAGAATGATTAACTTTGTATAATAATTTATCTACCTTCAGGAGTCAAGCAAGCTGCTTGAATTGAATATTTAGGAGCGTAATTTCCAGTGAAAAAAGCTGTATCAACATCAACACCTGTGCCAAGAATTTTTATGAGATTTTTCCAATAAATTAAATATTAATGTAAATTAATGAATTCGACATACCATGAATAACACTCTTTGATCCAAGTTTGATTATACACCAATCGTGTCCAGGGCATCTTTTCCTTCTCGTTTCCCATCCGTCCATCCATTTTCCGAATTCTGTGAATTTTTCTTGTATGAAGATGGGGTCATTATCATGTATCATATTTTCAGCAGTTGCAAAATAGTCATCAGTTGCAAATAAAATCTCTCCACCAGCCTAATAAAAACAATTAATAATTATTTTAAAATATAAAACGAAATGAAAACAAATGGGGATAAAAAGTGAAATTAATATCATAAAGACTTTCAATATTTTATAACTGGTTAATTCAGTTTATTGTTATGAGTTATATAAAGTAACTGATAATGACAATATGATAGGTCGTATTCAGCACGGGTCATTCTGTTGCTAACGAAAATGTCTAGTGATTGTTAATGTTTCAAAGTTAATTTATTTTGTAATCAAATTGGTAAAAAGAAAGTCGAAAAATATGTTTTTGGTGGAATTCGAATTTAAGTTATCCTAACACTTGAAATCGACAAAAATTGAAATACAGAAAAAAATATGGAAATTTACCGATTTACTGCATAACTCATTCAATTCAATGAATTTGGGTAAGGGTAGAACTGAACTCATTTTAAAATATTTTTTCAGCAAAGTATTGTTTGAATAATTTAACCAAGTTGTCTTTACACAAGCAGTGTTAAGTTTATACTAAGAAATAATCATCGTACGCCTAGCTTATATACCGATTTTATGTAAACAAATCAGTGAATGATAACTGTTATTGACCAACCAAATTATAATTACTAAATCATCTATTGCTCCTGAAATGTTTATAGAAAAACAAATTAGTGCATTTCTGTAAACTAACATATTATATTTATTTGTGTTTTGATTTATTTTGCATTAAAAATTTATTAAAAAATTTTAATGTTAAATTTTGTGGAATGATGTTTTTTTTGAATATTTAAAAATTATTATTTGGGAAGGACATCTTGTTTTTATTTATAAATTCAGAATGCACAAAACACATTGTTTTGTGTAATATAAAATTGTATTAAGTTTTTACTATTAGAATCCGTAGAGGTCTACAAATATACAAAAACGAAATAGGGATGATCTGTGTTGTCTTGAATTAAAATTTTGTATCAAATAAATTCGAATTTGAGTAAATAATTTTTAATTTTCATATTTTATTCTAAAATAAACTTATTTATACAATGATATTTCAAATATATATATATTTAAGTATGAGCACACTCGTGTGATGATTTTCTGGTCTTAACTAGATATTTTGTAATCAATCTTCTTTCAGGTTATAGTTCAGTACACTATCACTAAAGTCTATGTTATTTTTTCCAAGTCAAAACTAAAGTAGAGCATTTAATTAAAAATAAAATAAATTATTTCGCATGTTATATTGATCAAATTGTAAAGAATTAAATAGTGGCGATGATTTTGAAAATATTTAAATAAAAATGCACCATAGATATCAAATAGTGACTTAATTTTCAGATTTCAGGTTAAATTTGGAACCAATTGTTTTTCTGTATTTACGAATCATTTAATTGCAAAAAATTATATATTCTTCTTTTTCTTACATATTTCATGTTTTCAGCATTAACAATAAGACAGTTAAATAACAAAACAATTAATTGTTTTATTTTTCAAGGAATAAATTACACAATATTTTAATTACTTTAACATAAGCATTAAAGTAAACAACATTTTTATAAGAGAAATAATTCAATTTTTTATGACAACTGATCATGAATATACATATTATATAATATAACGTCTTATATTTCGGCTAAAACCAGATTCTTAATTTTTTTTTCCTTATCATATTGACCATTTGGCACTGCAAAAACATCTGAAATGATAAACATACAGAAAAAGCAGTTTTTTAAATGAGATATACTCAAACTGACAATAAATATTATTTATCAAACTTCAAAGTTCAATGGAAAAAATCAGTTTGTAAAGAAAGCACATCAAAAATACTTTTATTAATTTTTCAAAACTTGTTTGTTAATCGCTTGTAAATTATGAGAATAATAGCCATCTGGTGACAATCCAGTATAAACTAGTTAAAACATCTTATCATTTACTTAAACTGGTTCATCGCTTAGGATTGTTGTTTATTTATTTATAAGGGCAATTAATGTCACATTTAGTTAACTATACAAACCGTCTTCACTATCGCTTTTAATGTAAATAAATGTAGCATTCAAAAACTGCAGATGTAACCATTTTATTATAAGACTGATAAGTTACAATGAAATATTATAAGAAGGTTTGAATAAAGTTTCACTATCAAAATCATTCAAATTCTATTGTTGTATTAACATTATACAAATAGTTTTATTATAATAGGTTTTATTGCACCTGAACCTATAAAATGTGATATTTCGAATAATTAAATCTACGACACAGTCTTTAAACGTTATAAATTAAAAATTAGTTTCAATTATTATACAATGGAGAAGAAAATTGATTTCAGTTTTATTACCACATATTATAGTAATTCTGCCAGGACGCGAACAAAAAATATTATCAAGGAAAACCTTTTACCTTTAAGGAGTAGTCATACGTGTTTTATTACATCACACAGACATGATTGCGATTGTCCTTACACTCTTTTGGAGAAAATTGAATTATTATACACTTAGCTGATTAAGGCACTGATCAACACACGTCCGCTAACTCGAGGAAAACTCACGTACAGAAATAATATTTTCTTTTATTTTTCCCTCCCTTAATGGAGTCGTAACTAAAGACAAATATAAAAGTTAATATTTCTTCGCGCACAACCTTGGCGGACTTTCGAAAATATTGTTTCGCCTATAGTGCGATAAATTCGTCAGAAATGTATTTTTTTTAAAGGATAATATTATATACGTAGCGCAAATTATAAAATACGTTTCGGCATAAATACGAGTAAGAAGAATGAAATTATTATTATTTTTCATCGTGAAATATTCAATTTTGACTGCTTCGGCTTCGTATATCATGTTTTGTATACGCTACATAAAATTTCTAAAGCGAATTTCCCAAAGGGTGTGAAATTGTATATGAAAACTTACAACAATAGTGCAAACAACCGATGAGAGTATAATTTTTAAGAAACTTATCGATTTATGAATCGAACCGAATCAATTTTTTCTGTAATGCATCAATTATAATTTTGAGGTCATTATAAATATGTGAATATTTATACATAAGGAAAATTACATATTTATTTAATAAGATTACTTTTATATACACGTTCTAGAAGATTCTTCTAGTGTTCTTAGAAACAATTCCGATGAATAAATAAAGTTTATCTAAATATAAACATAATTAAACGAGCACGTGTGTCGCCGTAAGGGTAATCCGATGGCCATTCTCGGATCATTGGTTTTATCAAATTAATGATTCCTAGAAATAGCCCTCCTTTGAATCTGACTCAGTAGACTTAAAAAACCCTCGAGACCAACTTGGGAACTTTGGAAGGCTTCTATTTCCATACAGAACCACACACAAACACATTCTGTGTACTTTGGCGTACGTAGATCGAAGATTGCCGAGTATAGATTTTATGGCGTGTGCCCCATGCATGGCCAATGCCAAACCGCTCCTCGCGATTGATTTTTCAGCATATCTTTCAGGGCAGAAATAGTTTCAGCTGACCGTTGCAAGGTCGGAGCGTCCATCAATGTTGCATGTTGCCCTTAGCTTTTTCGTAATCGCCGATATAGGAATTTCGACGCATTATGACAACGATTTTGTATTCGATTTTAAGCAATCGTTCCTGCATAACATGAATTTTAATTGTGTAATTCTTTTTAATGACCATTTTCATTATGATATCGCTTGAATTCGAATACGTGTTAATTGAACATAGGTTATCAGTGAAATATGTATATTTAGTGGTTTGAAAGCATGTATCAATTTGCGCAGCAAGTTTATTGTTTAGGTAAGTAATATGAATGTCATTTTTTAACATAAGAAGATATTTAATTAATACATATAAGATAGTATTATCCCAATAAAAATTAATGATGAAATTAATAATAAAATTTCTTCCATATATCAGACATTATACATATATAAACAAATATAATCTTAACATTCGAAGTCATTAAATTTTAAAAACACCCGAAAATGGAAACATACGATTTATCAATTCATAATTTTCACCAAAATAGCATCACACAAAACATATACCACCACAAATTCACCAATAAAACTGCGAATTACACGAATTGGCACGGTTCAAACGACACGATCTAGCAATTCGCAACGTTCCTAAAGCACCCCGGGCACATTTCACATAAATCGATTAATTTTTCCCCTGGGCTGGCCGCCGACGATCTGAGTCAAGGATCAAGGTGGCTGTTGAACAATGGCCATATGTGGGTCTAGGTTCGCGACTATTGCTTTCACAAGCCAACTTGGGCTTTGGCCATATCTGGAGCCTTCGGGCAATTGATATTTGTTGGTGAGGATGGGGGAAATTGATGGGGTTCGAGGTTGTTGTGAATATTCGTGGGTGGATAATGTGTATTCGTTTTCGTTGGAATTAGTGATATGTTGTGGGTTTTGTTGTTGGTTTTAGAAGGTCAGTGTGTCCGAATTATTTTTAAATGTGTTATCGTTGAAATGTTTGATAAAGAGAGTTTTGTTCGGTGTAGTAAAATTTGTTTATTACATTATAATTATCTCGTTTTTTTGGGCTACTTTAATTTATTATTGAACTTAATAGGCCTAAATTCGTTGTTGTTGGGCTAGAAATCTAGGATGAAGTATTGAATGAGTATTCATGTATTTTTTTATAATGAGATGATACAAAAGTTATCTAAATATTTTTTTACGATTGATGATTCGGCACAACAATATTTTTTTTTGATTTTTAAAAAAGTAATCAGTTTTTTTTTTGCTAATTTAGTTTATTATTGAACTTTATAAACTTAAATTCGTTGTTGTTGGGCCAGAAATCTAGGATGAAGAATTGAATGAGTATTCATGTATTTTTCCATAATGAGATGATACTAAAGTTATCTAAATATTTTTTTACGATTGATGATTTGGCACGACAATAATTTTTTTTTAAAGTTTTTTTAATCGGTTTTTGATAATTTTGACAGATAACTTTAATAAAAAATATTTCACCGATTGTTTTATATTGAAACTAAGCCATGCAGTTTCTAAAATAAGAACATTGAAAATATTTTCAGAATCTGAAACACAGAAAAATATTACAGAAAAGTTCAACTCTTTCATTTTAAAGTAGTTTTTCCAAGAATATGTTTCAAGTGCAAAAAACTTAATCATGAAACTAAAAATAATCAACAATGGCATTGTAAAAAGTCACACCAAAACAAACATATACCCAAATCAAACAATGACCCGAAACGAAAATTAATTTTCATAAATATTCAAAATCAATTTATAAAGCTTCATTTTCACGCAAATTAAATCGAGACACACAACTAATTGGTAATTAACATAAATTGATTTCCCCAACAATCGCACTCCGCACACATACAGGCATTTCACACACAAATCACCACGAAAACAAACATAAAAAAATCGATAATACCATCACTCAAATTGCAATATGTACGATGCACAATTTGCACCGCCACTTAAACGCGCCCATATCGATTTCCCATATTTTTTCCGTATGAATGTTTTATTCCGACCTTTGCCGGCACTCGTGCATGTCAATAATGGCATTGAGTGTGGAGCCATAATGGCAGCGAAGGTATCTTTATCGATTTTTATTTTTTTATATATGTATTAAATTTCACCGTAGGCGGGAAAGTCCTGTTTTTCGTTCGAAAATTTCAAATAGCGCGGGGTCACTTGTGTGAAGATAGCTCCCTCTCGATTCTAGTGGCTTATAGGATGCTCGTGTGTATCAAGAACCTTCCTTTTGTGGTTGGGAATTTAACTTGGACGTTTTAGATATGTGCATTTGAGTGTGCTGATAAATCGGCTTGAATAAAATGCTGCGAGTCAGAGATTTTGTATGAATAACGGCTTTTATTCGGTTCTAGTCCTATTGTTTTGTTCGCAATATAAAGTCTGTGACGTCTTTGAAGTTTTTAAATAAGCTCTTGCGAATCGTAGTCACTTATCGTGAAACTAGAAAAAGAATACTATTGACAATTTAAGAGGATGTGCGATGTTGTAAAAATATTATTGTTAGATGGCAATACAAAGAATTTATTTGTTTCAAATAAATATATCATTAAAACGACTACGAATTAGCTAATTTTAAGATAAAGAATTAAATTAATTTTAAGATTCCCCAAATAATAAACATTAGTAAGATTTAATTGGTGTATTAGATTTACAAAAAATTAATAATTATGGCTACAGTCAAGTTTATCGATCAATCTCATTTTAAAGTGCATTTCCTTCATTCCAAATTATTCGATGAATTAAATTAACAATGCAGGCATGATACTGATTGCTTTATAAAAAATATATGACGATTCAATAGCAAGAATCATTACCGAAACGCAAAAAGTATTATGCCTGTATATATACATACATATTAATAAATTTCATCGAACCGCAACTGTTAAAATTTTATATAAATACTTAAATATACTTGCTAAGATCCAACTTCAATTGGACAATACTCGATTTAATTTATATTAATCAATTTTCATTGACTTCATGATTATAATAATTATGATCCAACTAAATAAATAAGAGGTATATACGCATTGTCATAAAAAATATATTCATAATACATTTAGCATGCAAATTTTCATCTCCGACACCAATTACGACCCCGAAAAGTTACTACAAAGTGTACGTTATCAAAAATATTTTTTTATAGAAACTTTAAATTAGGAATAATTTAACTTTTCCGAAAGAAAATTGCGTCTCGTTTATGCAAAACGAACCCACCATTACCCGAAAACCATCCCGTCTCCGCCCCCGAAAGTTTTCCACCCCTTAAAATTCGACTGTAAAATTTTATGCACACGTGACACATGTGCATACAATTGATTCGACAAAAAAAAAGAAAACACCCACCAAAGGTCGATCGCATGATTTATGACGAGGGTCGCTCGAGAAAACGATAAAAATAAATATTGGCGAACGTAAAGCTTTTGGAACACGTTCCCGCTTTACGACCGGACATTACGCGGCAATGCGATTTTATAAAGAAAATTGCCCATGGCGAAAACTGGGACCGTGACGAGGATTTCCCTCCCTTCTTCACGTAATCCGAAATGTATCCTTGCCCCATTTCGACACGTGAAAAACAAGAACTTTATAGTTCGCTACGAGGGGGAGTTCGTTCGTGCTTTTCGATTTTTCCCCCGTCAGCCGCATTCAATTATGCAAATTTGGATTGTGTATACGTCGAAAATTGATACGAGATACAAATATCTTTATTATATTAAGGCACGTGTATTTTTCGACGTTGCATTCGATTTGGGGTTTGTATATTGGATATGTGAGTTTAAATGATTTGTGTCTGTTATGGGTTTGAAAATGGGAAATTTTTAGAATTGAATTGAATTATCATAGATATTGCTATTTTTTTTTTCTTATTACATTAATTGATAAATATTGAACGTTTTGAGTTGCATTGATCATTGGAGTTGAGTAACGTATATAATATACATATATATATATATATAAGCACAAGGTGCTTATATAGAATGGTTAAGAGATAATTTTACTGTTTAATTTTCGGAAAATTATTCTACCTTAAGAGGTATTATTTTACAATATACTCGTATAACTATAGATTGCACATGACGATGATGAAATTTCTCAAAAAATATAATAATTATAAAAGATGTATTAAATTATATAACGTAGTTCAAAATTCATTTGTTACGTAGTCTTCGGGTATAGTGTACCGATTGTCTTTTTGAACAAAAAAAGTTTGTATATATAATGAAAGAATACGAACACGCAAAGCAATAATAAACTCTATATAAATAAGAAAATCGTAGTGTTTTAAAAATAAATTTGATACTATCTTTTTTGCTGTTAAAAAAATCGTGCGCACGACAAAAGAAGTTTTTTTTTGAAAAAGACACTGAAAAATTGACTAAAAATCGAATCGACTTGACGTTTATCAATTCGAATCATTTTCATTAACTTCAAAATGCATCATTTGATCAAAACATGCAATTAACGTCCCTGAGAGAATATTTTAAATGATCAAACTTATTTGACGTACCGTAAAATTGTCAAAGGATAAAGCATTGTTTTCGTTTCACCATATTCATAGAATCGAAATGGCATTACATTTCAAATTCAGAATAAAACGCTTTTTTTTGTCAAGAAATAAATAAAGTCCTGACGTTTCTTCCACCTCGTTAGCGAAAACAGTTAATGTAACGAATGGCAGTTGAAATTTCATTCCGGCTCCATGCTTCGAGCTCTCTTATTTCGTATGCGTCTATTCTTTTTAATTATTTCTGGTAAAAGAGGTAATGAAATGTTAAAATTTGATAAATGATACGTCCAGACTATTTGTACGAGTATGATATAATATATAAATTATATGGTAGAGAAAATCTGTTTATCAAATGAACTATGATAACTTTCAGTTTAAAAATTGGTTAAGTGAGGTCAAAAAGTTAATATAATTATTAATCTTTTATTTTTTCAATAAAAGCGACGTAGAGTCACAATATAATGTGAAATCAAATATTCAAAAATTTCATTCACTTTCATACACATTCGTACGTTTATTATTAAATAAAGACCATGCAATTCGATATTATAGTTTTATTTCGGAAAATTTTCATCTACAACTTACGAAAATATCATATATCAATTTCTAAATATGCCACTTCGTCAAAAATAACTGAGAATTTAGTGGGGTCGAAATTTATTCACGGTATATGAGAATAGAAGTTTATGGATTCGAAGCCTCCGACGGTTGACCCGACTCAGGCCGAAGTCAAACTCGGCCAAACTTTCTCAATTCCGTTTGTCGAATTGCAATGAACTTGGTTCGAAAATTATTTGTATGCCCGAGAACGTGGAATTATATATTTTTTTTGTCTTAATTTTTCTTTTTCATTTTGTTTGGCGGGTCTTATTATTTTGTATTCTCGTCGCGCCACATTATGAGAAAAAAATAGTGACGCGTTTGTTTGTGAAAAACTTACCTATGATTTGTATACCTTTGATCAACCAGTTTCGAATGAAAATACAATATATATTTTTATATGTATATATAAAAAATATCAAACGAAGCACTGATTATTTTTTTCACAAAACGCATCGGTATTTTTAAATGTAACAATTGTTTTATTTGAAGTTCTATGAAAAGTTTCAGCTGATTTTTAATCAAAATATAACGTTCGATCTTTAAGTGCCTCGTTAAAATTTTATTCGTTTTAACTAGTTTTTATATACTGAAACAATACGTAGGAACACATCTGTTTAATAAAATGTACTGTGATTTTTCACTAGGGTCTGTGTAACCGGATTCACAAGTCATTGATCTCATCAAAGTGCCCGGGAACCCAATCCAATTATTTTGAAACCTCCACAAACAACACGTAACCAACAGACGAGGTAACGGCTTAATGAAATTTACTCACCGTTTTCCTGCAATTAATTGAGAGAGTTTCTCATTGATTCTACACGATAAAAACACACCTTTGGTGTCTGCCGTATTTTTTAAAGATTTATTGTTTTATTTAAACCTCTAAAAAAAAACTTAAGAAAACTTCCATGAAACGATAAGGCACATCTGGCGAATGTCGAAACATTTTTTTTTGTGCTTCAAATACCGGATCCGTCAATCATATAACATTTTCGTCTCAAGTTCACGCCCATATAAACTTTCCTGATGGCGGGTTGACTAGTTCAACTTTTAAAAGTTACTTTTATCTCTATAACACCTCAAACTGTCGCACGAAAATGTTCCTCTCTGCTAACGACGTACCATTAAACAGGACAAAAAAGTTTTCCGTAAATCTCTCGAAAGAATCTTGATTATTTTTTTTAAGAAACTTTGTTCGAATGTACGGAATACCTATAATAACGATTGAATCAGATCATTAAAACAGAATAATTTCAGAATACAGTAAATTTCTGATGGTTCGATTAGTTATATTCGTCGCATAATATAATATAATACAAAGCATTTTCATATCGCGAATAATAATAAGTTCACATTTTCGCATTTCCATAATAGACTACAATATTTCGAAATAAAAATTAATCGTTTTGTTCAAAGTATATATTTTATCAAATTAATCTTTTGCTTATCTTCCTTTGTAATACTCAATTACATCAAATGAATATAATCAAATAATTTCGGAAACCGCGAAACAAGTCAAATTCCCTCGACTAAATAATGATTGAAATGTGTCGCTGTTGCGACAATACGAGGAAAAAATTGATTTTGACACGTTTCACTTTTACCACGACAAAGGTATCGTTTTAGTACCACCTATATTTAGACCTTTTCCTCCTTTTTATGGAAATTGCTTTGAAAGCGACGAAGCGTGACAGTCTTGTCTCTGCTCGGTCCTGTCATTCGTTCCGAAATAAAACACACCAAAAACATTCGCGACAAATTAAGATCGTATTCCATCATCATTAAAAATATATCCTGTGTCGAAGCGGAAAAAAGCACACGCACATTGCATCGCAATAAAACATACGAAAATTACACACCGCCAAAAATATTTGCGCTTCGAGGTCGCTTACCTATTGATAGATTACCGATGATAGCTATATCGCGTGTTTCGAGGTCCCAATGTCCATCATCGCAATATTTTATATCGTGTACTTATTACATGAACGAAATTCGCTGAAAGTTTCGCCGACAAAAGATTGGAAAAGTACCGGCGGTATTGCCATAGTTTGCTCTTGTGAGGATTATATACTGTTCGGCGCCTTGAATTATGTATGACGAACTAAATTGATTTCGAAATATTTTTAACCAAATCACAAAGCCTCTATTTTCATGAATCTTTCATCACGTCCGTGCGGGGAAATTCTCTAAACTCGTCACGACCCAACAAACGACCCGATAGTTTTCCTTTTGTTGAGCGATGGACGTCAGCGTACGTATCGCCGTTCGGAAAATGCTCGAACGAGCTTTTCACGTCGTTTCCACCATAAATATTATTTTACAAGCGAACGTCCTATCGATCTTTATTTTGTGAATTTGAACGCATCAATGTACGTATTGAATGTTTGTGAATCATTGTTAGAGCCGTCACTACGTGCCATATATCATCTGCAAAGCTTTTAATATTTAAAAAAAAATAATAATTTGAAATCAATTTCTGTATTTTTTCGATGATATGTATGAAATATTTTGAATTTAATCGTCTTAAATGTAATAAATACGTATTAGAGGTGATCAATTTTTCGTCGCGTTCAACAGAAATTTTCGATATATTTTTATGGCTATTGTTCGATGTTGAAGAGTAATCTTCTTATATTATATATAAATATACAAGAGAAAAAATTTGAGCTAGTAGAAAAGTTTTTCGTTCGTCATCCGACTTGTCATTGCGAACGTGTTTTTTCGAAACGGTTCAAACGAAATCTCCCCAGAGATTGAACCTGAACGAAAGAATAATTCGTTTCGTGATTCGTATTAGTTGTAACCTAAAACATATTTCTAAAAAAATATTGTGGGAAATATCTAGTTTAACTCTAAAAACAAATATATAATATTCGAATTAAAAAAAAACCGATCATTTATATCACATACGAAATTCCGGATTCTCTGCCCGTCATTGTCGATTCCGAAGTTTCTCAAGGCGCAACCATTAATAAGCATATAATATCAGAAATGGAGAGCGACCCCAGAGTTTCGAAACTGTGAAATATATATGGGATCCTGTTAAGTCCATCCTTTTCGGAAGGGGGATTAATGAAACGCTATGCGGTTTTACACTTTGCGAACACATATTAAGTTCGGGAACGCGTTACAACTGTAATATATCACCGAGGAATCATGACGTTTCGTTCATTAACGAGATGCTCTTGTGTAATCGCAATTAAATTGAAAATTTACCTGAAACGCAAATGCCATAGTAACTCGATGGAGATGTATATGAGTCGTTGTCGTTGAAGGAATTTTATCGTCCACAGGGGAAAAAAATAGGTGCACTTTCTGCATTATTTTAAATTTTTATAATTCCTAAGCTGATGCGGTGTTTTCAAGTAAATGAAGATTGAATTTGATATAGAATAGAATATTGCATTGTATGTAGTATATCACTTTGTTTCTTATGTTTAATATTTTAAACTAAAATTAAGATGTATAATTTTAAAATGAGAAATGATAATCTATCAATATACAAAAATATTCGATATTCGACTCTGTAAGATTATGAAATTGTATGGAAATAACTTTACGCGTATTAAATCATACTTGAAAGCACTCGAATGTGCAATTTCAGGTTTAACTCGGTTCGAATAGTTGTCTTCGTGCTTTTTGAATTTATCCTAAAAGCTCGAATGTATGTTGCTCTTTGAAAATGTTCAGAACAAAAATTTCACACGTTTTTCACGTTATATCAGCATGACTTGGTCAGTCTATTTAAGTGTCGAATATAAAGATGTAATATAAATTTTTAACGTTATAAGACAACGTTTATAGTATATAATTGGCATTTATAATAATTTTTTTCAGTTGGAATTGATCATGAATTTCGTAAATTAAGAACCTGTTGACTTTTTACACAGTTGATTTTATCTTGTAAAAATACTGGAAAATATTTATAAAGTAGAAATAGACAATGAAAAGAAGCATTAATTTAAAGCCGCCATAATTTTACACGAGGAAAAATTAGAAAATAACCAACGATCACAACCACAAAAAACTAAATTTTACTTTCAGAAATCAAACGGGCAGTATTGAATCAACATTGACCCAAACGAAACGGTGCTAACAATCGGCTAACGATGCACAATCGAGATAAAAAACAATTAAACAAACAAAATTTTATTTTCAGTTATCAAACGGATAGTATTGAATCAACACCTACCCGACCACAACCACAAAAAACCCGTACAACATCCCAGACGCAACAGCGCTAACAATCAACTTTCAATACACAATCGATATTAAAAAAAACAATAAAAAAAACAAAAATTTACTTTCAGATATCAAACGCGCAGTATCGAATCAACACTTACCCGACCACAAACACAAAACCCGTACAACCACCCAGACGTAACGGCGTTAACAATCAACTTGCGATGTATAATCGATATTAAAAAAAACAATAAAATAAACAAAATTTTACTTTCAAAAATCAAATGGGCAGTATCGAATCAACACCTACTCAACCACAACCACAAAAATCGATCGATAAAAAACCCGTACTAAATTTTACCCAGTCCAAACGGCAGTAACAATCAACTTGCAACCACCCACCTAACGGCGCTAACAATCAACAATAGTTTTAAAAATCAACAATACACAAAAAATAAAATAAATTTAAATTTTTCTTTCAGATATAAAACGGGCAGTATCGAATCAACACATACTCAACCACAACCACAAAAAACCCGTACAACCACCCAGTCCTAACGGCGCTAACAATCAACTTGCGATGCATAATCGATATTAAAAAAAAAAACTAAATTTCACTCTCAGAAATCAAACGGGCAGTATCGAATCAACACATACTCAACCACAACCACAAAAAACCTGTACAACCACCCAGTCCTAACGGCGCTAACAATCAACTTGCGATGCATAATCGATATTAAAAAAAAAACTTAATTTTTCTTTCAGATATAAAACGGGCAGTATCGAATCAACACCTACTCCACCACAACCACAAAAAACCTGTACAACCACCCAGTCCTAACGGCGCTAACAATCAACTTGCGATACACAATCGTTTTTAAAATACAATAAAACAAAATAAATTTTACTTTCAGAAATAAAACGGGCAGTATCGAATCAACACATACTAAACCACAACCACAAAAAACCTTTACAACCACCCAGTCCTAATGGCGCTAACAATCAACTTGCGATACATAATCGTTTTCAAAATACAAAAAAATAAAATAAATTTTACTTTCAGAAATCAAACGGGCAGTATCGAATCAACACATACTCAACCACAACCACAAAAAACCTGTACAACCACCCAGTCCTAACGGCGCTAACAATCAACTTGCAATGCATAATCGTTATTTAAAAAAAAAACTTAATTTTTTTCAGAAAAAAAACGGGCAGTATCGAATCAAACCTTCCACCACAACCACAAAAAAAGAAACCCAAACGGCTAACAATCAACTTGCAATCAAATCGATATTAAAAAAAAAAACACCTAAATTTTACTCTCAGAAATCAAACGGGCAGTATCAAATCAACACCTACCCAACCACAGCCACAAAAAACCCGTACAACCACCCAGTCCTAACGGCGCTAACAATCAACTTGCGATACACAATCGTTTTTAAAATACAATAAAATTAAAATAAATTTTACTCTCAGAAATCAAACGGGCAGTATCGAATCAACGCCTACTCAACCACAACCACAAATAACCCGTACAACCACCCAGTCCTAACGGCGCTAACAATCAACTTGCGATGTATAATCGTTATTAAAAAAAAAACTAAATTTCACTCTCAGAAATCAAACGGGCAGTAACAAATCAACACCTACCCAACCACAGCCACAAAAAACCCGTACAACCACCCAGACGTAACGGCGCTAACAATCGGCTCGCGATGCACGCGGCGTAGGCCGAGCCTCGGCGCCTGCGCCCTCGAGCCCCCGGCGCCCCCTTTTCAGCGCGCAGTTTCAGCACAGGGCTTCAGTGGCCGATTGGCAACCACCCGTGGCACAGCCCCCTTGCCATAGGCCTCCGCAGCCCGCGAAGTTGCCCCCGAGTTGACTCGGTCCTCTGGATGGGTGTCGGGGTGTTGTTTTAGTTTTGTTGTTGTCGGCGTGTGCTGTGTTGTGTTTTCGGTGCTGTCGGAGGTGGTTTTTTGCTGTCGGTGGTGAGTTTGTGGTTTTTGCAGTTTGTGTTTCGCGGGTTTTTGGGTTTTTCGTAAGCGGGTGAGGGGTGTTTGGGTGGCGTGTGCGTGCTTTTCGCGTAGATGCGGAAGTTTGTATGGGTTTTTTTGGATTGGTTTTTGATGTGTTTGTATTGTGGAATTTGGTCTGATTGCAAATATAAAAATAGTCAGAAAATATCAGTGTTTTTTGAGTTTGATGTGTATTTTTTAGTATTCAGTAGATCAAGTATAGTTTTATCATTGAGTACGATAAAAAAATAATCAAAAGGTATTTTTAAAACAATAATATTTATTATGATAGAAATATACACGATATTTTTTTTATATTTCGTAATTTATGTTGTACAATATATGAGTTTATTATGCTTATGCACATGCTCGTAATTAAACAAAAATTTTAGAAATAAATTAACATAATGAGCTTTTCTGAAATTTATAAAAAAATATATACTCGTACTCGCGCTAATATAAGCTTTTTATGCATCTGGTTACACTTGAAATAATATCGCATTTGAAATATAATATAACAAACATTGCTGTTTAAAACGATATTTTTCGTACGTAAACGACCTAAATTATCCGGTAATGAAATTTATTTTTCCTCCTCCCGCTATTTTAGTAAATATTAGATTACGAAAGTTGATTTAAATTCAACGAAGTGTTTTATTTATATTAGGAAGTTCGTTTTTCGAAATGCGTTTTTCGTCGAAGTATGGAAAAAGTAATGTGATAAGACGCACGCTTCGTTAGCTTGCTTAAGGCGAATTATCATACTTTCCTTTCCACTCGACCTTTTTAAATTCGGAATTTTTGAATATTTCATCTGACCGATCGTAGTATTTGTTCAAGTTCGAAATTTCACTCATTGTACCGTCTCTGGAAAAAAAGTATAATACTTGTTTACCAATTATTATGATGTAATGAAACGCGAAATGCGTAAACGAAACGAAACGAACCGGAATAGAATTTTAAAAATAAAAATATCGGTGTTCTTCCATAAATTAAAGTGCGAATGAAATTTTTTCCGACGGACACGTTTTTCGATTTATGCTCGACATACGAATGAAATTTATATTCACCGCGCGTTTTTCATTAAAATGGCGGAAAATGGGAAAATGCAACACCCTCGTTCTACTCAGCCGAGTGAAATTATTGTCTCTGATTAAATTCTACGTATAATATAATATAACATTTGCAAAGATTGTGTTTCATTTAATTAAACTTGCATTCAAATTCGCCGATTCGAAAAATAATTTTACATTTCACATTTGAGTGCAACGTATATTTTTTGCATAAATGAAAAAAAAGTACATTAGTTGATTAAAAATATACAAATAAACGCGCAATTGGTTTCAAAGAAAATTTTCTCGAGATACAAACTCGACAATACCTTTCCATTTTCGTTATTCCACTAATATTAAATCTGCAACGCGCAGCATTCACGAAATATACGCGCGCGGTATAAAGAAAGTATTTCTCGTTTAAAATATGAAAATTTTCACACGAAGCGAAATTGAAATCTTTTCACTCGTCGCATACACCATTATACATTTTTTTCAGAAATATTCTGAGTGAACACGCCATTATGTCTGAAGTCGGCCGTGATGATATAAAGAGGAAAAGGCTGCGGCGCCAATCTCGCATAGAAACCGAAATGTGCCAAGATACGATTGGAGTGCACCGTGATACGAATAACAAAGCGATGCGGTTTCGAATAGCTCGAGGTGTGGAAATAACGACGAAAACTTCCTTTTGTACGAAGTGTGTATTGGGAAAAAAATGATCGTGATATTGTCCGCGGTTCGGTTGTTGTTTGGATGTTTTGGGGAGGTGACGTTTTTGGGTGTTTTTTGTGAATGGAGGTTCGGTGGGGTGTTGAATAGAGAAAAATGCTGGGGTTTAGTGGTTTTTTCAAGTATTCAGTGTGTGATTTCGAAAATTGTCACATCGCTTATCATTCATCCAACAGTGATGACATAACTCAACGGCATACAAAATTAGCTTTGTTAAATCTGATTTTATGCTTTTGAATAACTCTAAAATTTATCAAACGAAGTGTAACTTACAAATATTATATGTAATATTATTATATAACCATTTTCATTCTTATATAATTCTATTTATTTATTTTATTAAAAGTGATTTTGAATATGATAATTAGTATCTTTTTTATAAAGAAAATTTAAAATTTACGTATTACATTACCCGATACGTGTCTTTCTATATATAAATATAGTATAAAGCAGAATCGCTGTTAAAAATAAATTCAAATAATTGATCAACGGGACGTTTAGCACGGAACTGCGCGACTGAAAGATTGCTCATTTAAAATATTTCTCAACGGATTGGCACAATTATTCCGCTTGATCGAACCCAACGACAATATTCGTTCAAATAAATTTTCGTTATCTTAAAAAAAACTAATGAACCCGTTCGGATTTCGCGGGCAAATTCACGAAACCCCGCCGACAGATTGTTTTCGTTCCATTCCAACGAACCGAGATATTACATTCTAACACCATACGTTCCACATTAAAAACACGCCAACATTTCCAAAATACACAATCTAATCAGATTCGTGAAAGAAAATAATTTGATTTCGTATCAATCGGGCAATTATTAAAGGAAAAGTTTCGGTCGCATAAACCCGACTATGGATTCAAGTTTCGGTCCGATACGAAGTTTATTAACTTTGATTAGATTTAATATATTTGAGTATTATAGTACAAAGTCGAGAGCGCTGTATCATATCGAAATTAGCATAATATTGATTCAAGCCCCCTGAGAAGGACCTCTAAGTGATATATAATATAAGACGTGGCGAACCTTTGAGCTCCGACGCTCCTTAGTCCTATATCAGATGAGATTGATTAATTTGATGTTGGAAGTTTTCACGTCTCCGGGGATGCTGAAAATTCGCAAGACCCTAGCATGAGGATACTAGCCGAACTGGGCGGGCCCTTGCTCGGAACTAATTCGATTAATTAATTAAATGCTTGCGTGCAATTAGGACGAACGTGTGCTACTTTAGAAGAGGTCCTCACGCTTAAGAAAGGACAAAAGCGAGCGACGAGAGCACCAAAACAAAGGTGATCCGCTGTTGAAGTTATGCGATTTGAATAAATCTAAATAGGATTAATGGATGGACGTATTTTTTGCTGCGAATTCTATCTCGAGGGATCAATTCGCTCGGGGGTGGGATTTGAATAACCAAAGGCTGAATTTTAATAATGGCGGAGACGAAGACGGACCGGATCGGAGTTCCTTAATGAGGTGAAATAAAATATTGATATAAACCGTTTGAAGAATGGATTTTGCCTGATAGAGACTCAAACGACATTCTTATTTAAATACGTATATCAAATACATTTAACTTTTAAATTTTTTTATATATTATATTTCGCAGTTCGAATTATGTATTTATCGGTGGCAACATAACGAATCATTTACTCGTCGGAATTTCATATATACAGTTAATTCATCAAAGTACTCACGTCTAAATAAAACAATAAAAGAGTACGATGAATAAGTTTGGATTGCCTAATAGCCAATTCAGTTCCCAGAAGGGCGAGGCGCGAAACAAAAAAGTTTCAGCCGAGTGAAATGGGATTTTGCAGAGCTTCTTTCCCGTTCCAGCTGTCTTCTGAAAGCGCAACGAACACTTTAGTATAATGAAAATTTCAACAAAAGTTTTCAGCTGAATCTTGCGACCGATCACGAATTTCACCAACGCCGACAACGACGAGAACTCCACTCGCTGCAAATTCTATATTCTTTGTAGTTTTTCAGAGAAATTTTGCAGCTGAACCGGCTGTGTTGGTGCGGCGCATTTATTGATCTGTTCGGGCTCGTGACCCTAAAAGGCAATCGGCAGTTTAGAATGAATGAAGCTTTCAAATTACACGATTGTAAACTTTAACCGTGTGTCCCTTAAAACGCTGTTTGTCGTCCCATTTTTAGAAAGTGTAAATAAATTTTCGTTTAGCATCAACACTGAATGTATTTTGGTTATGTATTGTGTTTTTGTACTGAATTGATATTGTCTGATATTGTTCGGATGAACTCGAATGAATATATAATATACAATATACAATGTGCATTTACTTTGTGTTTTATCATTCGATGCATTTTGGTTGATGTTTGATGACTCATTTCAAATTTTCCTTTTGGAAAAGTAAATAACTTCAACTAATTGTAAGTAAAGGATTATTTAAATGTATTTTATTTTTAAATCAATTTATTTGTTTCGTGATTTTTTTTGGAAAATTCGAATAATATTATTTAATATACTATATGTATATACATGAATTTTTCACTTAAAGAGAATAATATTTTTAACGTGGGGTTAAATCATTAGAAGACATTTCACATATGTATATAGCATTATTAGTACATGCTGTATCGTACATTTGTCCATTTGAATTTAAAACGACACAATTTTCCTTATCACCTCCATTTGGTTCATTGACAGCCCAGTTAGTATAATTTAATTCTTCCAAATTTTCACCTAAAAATTAAAATTATATTAATTTTACCGACATAAAAAAAAACATGAGGATTAACCCAAATACATTTCAGCAGAAATTAATTATGAATTATTTGTTTAATGGATAATCATCGATATGGTTTCTTACCCGTTACAGTTACAAACCAGCTTTCGATAAAATAATCATGCAAACCAATATAAGCATAATTTTTCAAAGGCGAATATTTCACAAAATTTTTAGGATCATTTATCATATCTGTTAAAAATTCTGCATCCTCTCTACTTCGGATAACAGCTAAATTACTTCCTTCAGAAAAACATATGGAGCGAGCAATATCCCATGGTCTGATATCTGTATGTATCTTATATTTTTTCCCAGTATTTGGGTTGACTTTGTAAGCTAAAGAAAAGAAAATAAATATATCTCGATAGTGAGAAATTTTATAATGATTATTCACCATTTACCTGGATCCAGAACGTTGCTGTGAACAGTGGCTATTAATTGATTCTGATATGGATTGTCTTCTTTTTGACAGATAAAGGCTCCTAATTTTGCACACGTATAATCGTAATAATGTCCAAATCGATTCATAGCTCCACAATTGGCTGCTCTGCCTTGATTAGGTTGGCCATTTTCAAAAATACGGTAAAAGTAATCCAAAGAGAAACCTAAAAAAATTGACGAAAAATTATTACTCAATATAAATTGTAAGTTTTCTACGACTTTCAGAAGTATGAATATAAACATTATCTTACCGGACTCGGTCATAAAATCATATTCTGTAAAATGATCATGAAATCCTAAAAGTACCAAATCTGGGAGTGCAGCACCCACAAGTGTATTTGCTGGATGATCCGCAAAAATGGTTTTCAACGCATTTACTTCTGCCGTATTTTTGGGAATTGCTAGAGAAGCTTTTTCACTTTTGCAAAATAGTCTGGCGTTTCCCCATGATAATGGTATTTTATGGAACTTATACCAATTTCCTAGGTCTTCATAGTACACGAAATCATCGTGATCCATTATTTTCGAATCTGCCGAAAAAAAAATATTCTCTTTTATTCAAGCGAATTATACCAATAATAATGTCAATAATGGTACCATTTTTAGTTCGAATGGGTAGTGGAGGTGGTAATGTAGTAGTAACAGCTATTGAATATGCCAGGGAAAAACTTGCGCTTATACAACATATTTTCAGTAAATAATTCATTTTGATGTAATGATCCTCAGCTAATTGTTTAGCTTTGCTTTATTTTCATGTTTATATAGTAACAATTTATTTTAACCCTAAACATACGTGTTGTAAAATTTGTGTTTAATTAAATACAAATTAGAAAAAAAAATTATTCATAGCAATATATTTTTTTATTTTTTTACATATCAATGTGACAAAATATGTAATACCAATAAATAATTTAATTTAAATTTCGAAATATTGATTATATAATATTATGTTGATGAAATTATTTAATTTTTCATTATAATTTGAAAATAATGATTTTCATAAAACTCTTATGGCAACATTAGGTTAAAGAAAACCACAACCCGGGAATATTATATAAACATTAATAATACGGTTAAGTATACCATGCACATTTTTATCAAGTATGCGTTAAAATTTTTAATTAGTAATACGATATTTAAATTTATCGGGAGATTTTTATTTACATATATTATATCTAGATAGTATTATATTTCAGAAATATAAAACGATCTATGATTTTTATTCTAAAATGTTATATAAAGTAAAATAAAATAAATTTATTTTAAGGTCATTTAAACTTATCGTGCAATGACTTAATAACGTCGAATATATCGTTTTCCGCAGACCAATGAAGTTAAGCCACATGTGGAACGGTTAATAAATGGACATGGTCGCCTTAAATTGGCATGGAACCATTTTGCAATTGTAATACTCAATTTAATGTGAGTTACATTGCTTATTCTTGAAAGTATTATCTATTAGACAGAAGTAATTAAGATAGTTGTAATAATTTTTAATGGTATTAAAAAGGTGAAGTTCTGTAAATCTGCAGTGATTAATATTATATACCAATTGAATACGATAGCAATTTCAACTGATCTTGTTAAGAAAATTTAGTTATTTATATAAAATTTTATAATATAAATTATATTTATTCTTGTGAGCCGTAAAATTATAAAAAATGTTATTCTGTTTATTTATTTATTTTTAATGTGTTTTGAAAAAAAAATCCTGAAACCTGTTACTGATCGCTGTTTTTAATGTCGATAATGGCTGTAATAATAACTTTTTGATAATGGCTTTATATTAATTAGTGTTTCTTATCACTGCAAAACATTGATATGTGAAAACAGTGTAAAATGATTATATTTTAATTTTTTCAGCTTTTGTTTTTCTTTAATAGTCAATATGCGTAGGTTTTAAGTATTTTTTTTTATATCACATATTTGCACTAAAATTGCACTAAAAAACTCAATTACCTTAGTACTAATTTTAATAATTTTATCTGAATTAAAGATAAAATTTAATTAATAGGTATTAGCAGTAGGTATGATTCCACTTTGATTAATTTAATTGATGTATAATATTATATAATACATGAAAAAACAATTTCCACTACACAAGAAATTTCGCACTAAACAAAAAAATGAATAAGAAAGACATCTCAAACAATATGAAACAAGATCTAGCAAAAAAATTACTATACAAGTAGTGTTTAAAGTTTAAACTATCAATTATTTTTATATAGTTTCAAGTACAGAATCGTCTTTTAGAGGCTTCAATTGGTCCAAATTTGAACAGCGTACGTAATTTAAGCAACGGTTTCAACAATTTAAAACTTTGTACAGCTTTATAAATATGTAATGAATTAGAACTGTCCAATATATTTAGTATTTATTTGAATTTATTAAGTGGTTATTTGCCTTAATTATTTAATGCACTTCCGTCAATGATTGGTAGTATGATCATATTTGATTGTTGAATAGCATTTTGAAAAATACATAAATACACATACTCGTAAGTTTTGTGAAATAAAGCATGTTCTGATATGATTCCAAATTAAATTGCTTCATTTTTTAAATTTAAAAATTATTATAATACATGAATATGTATTCAAATTAAGTAATTATGAGAATATATACGAATAAGAATACGTATTCTTATTCTTATATTATATTATTAGAATGTCTGGTTATAACATATTTTCGACGTCAGATCTAGGGAGTCCAAATTTAAGATATTATAATTTTCATTTACCAGTAAATTACTGACAAATTAAATTTTGAAAAAAAAAAACACCGAATACAATTAAAAAAAACTATATTGTAATGTTTTAAAACTATTCACATGCGTGCTTTATTTTTGAGGGTAAAATTATCATTACAAGACATTTATTATTTCGAGAATAATCATTCGAAGACATTTAAAGGAATTTCGCTCTTTAGTATAGTATACTTGTGCGCGTTGCAGGATGGTTATGTTTGCCAGTTTTCGCAAATTATTTTTACAAATTATGTATGTCATATATAATAAATACATATTCTAACAGTTTATTATTAGTGAAACTCGAAAAAAAGCGGTACTCACCGCTTTTTTCGAGTTTCCCTTAAATACAATATTGCGCTTTATGGAATAAAAATTAAAACATATATTTGAATATTTTGGAAGCAGAGTGCGATCCTCGCGTGGTTCAGTGGGCGACGACCATAATGCGTAAAATATGTTAAGAATATTATATAAATGTCTCATGATACATTTTTATTTTATGCTAAAATGCAAATTTGTTCAGAAGTGTAATAAAAAAAATTAAATTTGTAGATTTATCACAAAAAGTTTAAATTTTACGGTAAGTAACCGAGATTACTATTATTTGGGATATTTATCGGTAATGGATGATCTTGGGATAATCATTGTCAGATAAATATTGATATAATACACTTTTAGATATTTCACATATGTACGGTCCAGGGGTACTACAATCCATATCGAAAAGAAATCCTTCAGAGCTCATAAAAACGCAATTTTCTTTAGCACCTCCATTTGGTTCATTGGTACCCCAATGTGCATAATTTAAATCGTCTATACTTTCACCTGAAAAATAAGTTTGTATTAGTTTTGATAACTATGAATTTCACTATTGGAATTTGTATTTGGATTTGAATATTATTAATCACATGTATTATACATAACGAATACATTTTATTTTTAACCGGTTAATCAAAGCACATAAACAAAACAATTTTTTTTTATTGTAAAAAAATTGATTGATTATCAATATAAAATTTTACCTGTTATCGTTACAAAATTATTTTCAAGAAAAAAATCCTGATAGCCCACATGAATAGCATTTTTTAATGAAGAGTGTTTTACAGCGTTTTTAGGATCGATTATAATATTTTTCAAAAATTCTTCATCTTCCCTATTTCGGATCACTGCTAGATTTCCTCCTTCAGCAAAACATATAGAGCGGGCAATGTTCCACGATTTAAGATCTGAATGAAACTTGTAACTTTTACTAGTCTTTGGATTGTGTTTAAAACCTAATAAAGATTAAAATAGATTGCATTTAATTATATCTATATCTATATTTTATCGATTGGTTCATTTTTCAAGATTTTTATTAACCTGAATCTAAGAGATTAGGATGGACAGAAGCCATCAACTGATTTTGATATGGATTGTTTTCTTTTTGACACATAAACACTCCTAATTGTTCACATGGATGATCATAATAATATCCAAATTTAGTCATAGATCCACAATTTTCTTGAATTCCACGATTCGGCTCTCCTTCGTGGAAATTACCGTAAAAGTAATCCAAAGAAAAACCTGAAGATTTAATAATTAATTGCTAATCAAATTATATTTCTAATTGTGTGTCGTTATAATTTTCACTTGGATTTTTAAATAAAATAAAATTTATTACCGGATTCAGTAATAAATTCGTTCTCCGTAAAGTGATCATGGAATCCCACAAGTATTAAATAAGGATGTGCAGCACCTATAAGAGTATTTTCTGGATATTTTGCAAAAATCGATCCCATTACATCAGCTTCTTTTTTGTTTTTAGGCATTGCAAGAGTTGCTTTTTCGCTTTTGCAAAGTAATCTGGCATTCCCCCATGTTGATGGTGTTTTATGGAACTTATACCAATTGCCCACTTCTGGATAGTACTCGTATTCATACTGGTCCAATATTTTCGCTTCTGTTTAAAATATTGTATAAAATTTAATAATCAAATTATATTAACAATAATTTTAATAATATAAAATTACCATTTGTAGTACGAAAAGGTGGAGTACCAGATGAATTTACTATGGATAAGTAAGTGATAACAAAAAATATTTTTAGGAAATAATCCATTTTACTTCCAGCAGCAGTTTCGGTTTATTGTGAAATTTAATCTTATTTCTCTACTTATACAGAAAATGATAATTTGACAATTCAGTTGTGCGCAACCTGTGGGCTACGAAAACTGGGGGAGGGGGGTGCAAATCCAATTTTTATATTATATTTGGTATTATATAAATTTCGGCGCCTTATATAGCTGGTACTAGGGTTTATACAAAATTTGACTTGTGATAAAACCGGTTTTCGAAGGTGAATTTTCCAAAAAACCGAACGCGGTTTTCGAACGTTTGTATAAAAAAAATCCAAAACTAACAAAAACATCATTTAGGTTTTACATTTTTTCAAATTATTTATGTATTTTTTAAATTTTACTGCTTCAAAACTGCACTGTTTATATTTAATTCGAGACTTATTAAGGTTGTCGCGCATTGAACCACGCGAGGACCGCCCTCAATTTTCGAAAATTATTCAAATATAGGTTTTAATGCGTATTCCATAAAACGCAAAATCGTATTTAAGTGAAGGCCGAAAAAAGGCGGTCCTCGCGCGGAACTCACGCGCCCATCTCGTTCGCGGAATCAATCCAACCAGAGATACAATATTGCGTTTTATGGAATACGAATTAAAACCTATATTTGTATACATTTTTAACAGCGGACTACGGAGTGCAAATATAGGCTTTAATTCGTATTCCATAAAGCACAATATTGTATTTCAGTAAAACTCGAAAAAATCGCCCGAGCGGTACCGCGGGCGGACCGCGCGAGGACGCCGCTCGAGGGCGCCACGCTAGTAAAATCAAATGTAAATAAAAATATTTATAATTCAAAAAACAAAACAAATGAAATGGAGTAAATTGTTTTTTTTTTAAATCATAACGCATACATTATAATATTGCATGCAATATGAGCACACACAAATATTATTCATTACGTCACTTCGAAAGACCCTTCACAACTCATTTGTTGATTGGATTCAGTAAAATGTTTTCGTCGAAGGAGTTGATTATCAAGTGGATAATTTTGAATTTCTTGAATTAGTTTTTCTTTGTCCATATTGTTTCGTCGAACGTGTATCGTTTTATGAGAAAAAAAAACAATTTACTCCATTTCATTTGTTTTGTTTTTTGAATTATAAATATTTTTATTTACATTTGATTTTACTAGCGTGGCGCCCTCGAGCGGCGTCCTCGCGCGGTCCGCCCGCGGTACCGCTCGGGCGATTTTTTCGAGTTTTACTGAAATACAATATTGTGCTTTATGGAATACGAATTAAAGCCTATATTTGCACTCCGTAGTCCGCTGTTAAAAATGTATACAAATATAGGTTTTAATTCGTATTCCATAAAACGCAATATTGTATCTCTGGTTGGATTGATTCCGCGAACGAGATGGGCGCGTGAGTTCCGCGCGAGGACCGCCTTTTTTCGGCTTTCACTTAAATACGATTTTGCGTTTTATGGAATACGCATTAAAACCTATATTTGAATAATTTTCGAAAATTGGGCGGTCCGCGGGCGGTCCTCGCGTGGTTCAATGCGCGACAACCTTTATGCATCATTTCAAATAACTAAAGATTATAAAAATACAAATTATAAAACATTTAATCCTAAGATAACTTTGATCGTGGAGTTTGTCTGTAAAAACAGAATCTTTAAAACACAAGTGGATATTTTCATTTTCAAAAGGCTATTCTCGTAAATTTATACTCATGTTTTTACGGCACTATCATATAATCTATGATTTTATTTTGTTTTGATCTGTGGTAGGGATGGCGAATCTATAGAACGCGTGCTAAAGGTGGCACGTACAAAAATTTGACTGGTACGCGAAAGATTTATTAAGTTGTAAAAAAGTTTTTCAAACATTTGATATGAAAATGTAATTGAAAAATAGTTAATTGACATCAAGATTCGTAATGAATTAATAAAACAATGATTGTGATGTTTATTTTGGTCGAAACATTTGTAGCAAAATCAAACATATCGGGGTACATATTCAAGGTTCTTTATAAAATAAATAAATATCGTAATTTCCTGTCAATTTTGAACTAGATAACGGTTACTTAGAACCCTTGTGTTTTTTGTTAGTTTTGGATTGGCATTGTATTCACAGAAATAATATTTATGACCCTGAAAACGAACGATTTGACGAACGGTAAAATGAAATCATTTCTTTCAAAATAAGAATTATTTAATTTTTTAATTTTCAATTTTTATATAAACTGAAAGCCGGCTTTTTCAGAGCTGAAAATTGATTGTCGAAGGTTGTAATTTAGCCAAAAAGTCGGTTTTTCAAAACCGAATTTTGAAAGCCGACAATCCCTAGCTGGCACCTTAGGTTGCTTATAGCTAAATCCGGCCCTGTTTTTCGGAACACAATTTCATTACGGAGTCACGGTCCAATGATGTCCATAGATAAATTAAAATTCTCAGTCGATGATAAGTATTGTTTGTTTATTTACGAACAGTTGTTACAGGAGTTGAACTTAATGCCCATATTAAAAGGCTCTCAAATGATAATGACAATGAGTCAATGAGCACATAGTTCTAAAATATAATGTTTGAATGATTAAATATGAATGAATGACAAAATATTAATGACGCCAGTCGTTATTCTTGTATGGCTTTTATATGGTTTCAACATATGTTTGATACAAAAAAATCATATACAACAGTTTCGAGATGGCTCTCGCACTTGCCCTTCGTTAATGGTAAATAAATGATTTTAATCGAATCAAAAAATTCTTTTAATCAAAAAAATATAGTTTGAGAGGGTTCTCACACTCTCCTTAAGGATAATAAAATTAATTTGAATGGCTAAAATACGTTTCCTTGGATTGTGGATTACAAAAATTAAATCAAGATCAAAGACTGTGGGAACTCAAAAGTATTTATAAAAATTTCATATATTTAGCTAAGCAGAAGTTTTCTTAAATTAAGGTTACATTCAGTGTGAAAACGTAAAAGTAAAGATTAGAATGGCTAAAATATTGGCCATTAAGATATAAAAAAATCGAGTTTAAGTGGCACATGCATTGGGGGTTTCTCATATCCCGTTAGAACTCAAATACATTGCATGCATCTGGTTGAACAAAATACTTTAAAAGTGCGAGATTAACGCAAAAACTATAAAATGTGAATTCGATTAAAAAAAATAGACAATATCATATAAAATTATTTAGTGGATTGATAACAATAATAAGGGTTAACATAAATATATATTATACATGAATTTTTCACTTACAAATTAATGATAATAATATATTTATCGTGGGGTTAAATCATTAGAAGACATTTCACAAATGTATATAGCATTATTAGTACATACTGTATCGAACATTTGTCCATTTGAATTTAAAACGACACAATTTTCCTTATCACCTCCATTTGGTTCATTGACAGCCCAGTTAGTATAATTTAATTCTTCCAAATTTTCACCTAAAAATTAAAATTATATTTATTTTACCGACAAAAAAACATGAGAATTAACCCAAATTAATGTCAGCAGAAATTAATCATGAATTATTTGTTTAAAAGATAATCATCGATATGGTTCCTTACCTGTTACAGTTACAAACCAGCTTTCGATAAAATAATCATGTAAACCAATATAAGCATGATTTTTCAAAGACGAATATTTCACAACATTTTTAGGATCATTTATCATATCTGTTAAAAATTCTGCATCCTCTCTACTTCGGATAACAGCTAAATTACTTCCTTCAGAAAAACATATGGAGCGAGCAATATCCCATGGTCTGATATCTGTATGTATCTTATATTTTTTCCCAGTATTCGGGTTGACTTTGTAAGCTAAAGAAAAGAAAATAAATTTATCTCGATAGTGACAAATTTTATAATGATTATTCACCATTTACCTGGATCCAGAACGTTGCTGTGAACAGTGGCTATTAATTGATTCTGATATGGATTGTCTTCTTTTTGACAGATAAAGGCTCCTAATTTTGCACACGTATAATCGTAATAATGTCCAAATCGATTCATAGCTCCACAATTGGCTGCTCTTCCTTGACTAGGTTGGCCATTTTCAAAAATATGGTAAAAGTAATTCAAAGATAAACCTAAAAAAAATATTACTCATTATATGTTAAATTGTAAGTTTTCTACAACTTTCGGTATGAATATAAACATTATCTCTTACCTGACTCGGTCATAAAATCATATTCTGTGAAATGATCATGAAATCCTAAAAGTACCAAATCTGGGAATGCAGCACCTACAAGTGTGTTTGCTGGATAATCTTCAAAAATGGTTTTCAATGCATTCACTTCTGCCGTATTTTTTGGAATTGCTAAAGTAGCTTTTTCACTTTTGCAAAATAGTCTGGCGTTTCCCCACGATAATGGTGTTTTATGGAACTTGTACCAATTTCCTAGATCTTCATAGTACACGAAATTATCGTGATCTATTATTTTCAAATCTGCTGGGGAAAATATGTTGTCTTTTATTCAAGCAAATCATACCAATAATAATGTCAATAATGGTACCATTTTTAGTTCGGATGGGTAGTGGAGGTGGTAATGTAGTAGTAGTAGTAGCAACAGCTGCTGAATATGCCAGGGAAAAACTTGCACTTATACAAAATATTTTCAGTAAATAATCCATTTTGATGTAACGATCCTCTATTAATTGTTTAACTTTGTTTAATTTTCATATTTATATAGTAAAAATTCATATTAACCCTAAACATACCTGTTGTAAAAGTTATGTTTTATTAAAAAGAAAAACTCATGACAATATATTTTTTTATTTTATTACATATCAATACGAGTATGACAAAAATATGAAATCAATAAATAATTTAATATAAAATTTGAAATATCGATTATGTAATATACATATATTATGATTCGTGAATTATTTAATTTTTTATTGTTATTTGAAAAAAAAAACAAAATCAGAAAATTCTAATGACAATATTAGGTTAGAGAAAACTACGACCCCAGATATGCGTATTTTATGAAAATCAATAATAGGGTTAGGTACGTATACTCGTATCATGTATATTTTTATCAAATCTGTGTAAACGTTTTTAAACAAATCATGGCGATTTTTGTTTACTTTACTATATTTAACTATATCAATATATATATTGTACATTTTAGAAATATAAAACGATTCATGATTTTTTCAAGCTTTTTATTAACTTCTTTTTAATCTCTACATATAAAACTCAAAAGGCGCATGTATGTATTCGATAAACTCCTAAACCGATAGTTGATTCTTCACTAAATTTGGAAATACAAAATGTGTTTTGAAATCCGGAGAAACTAATTGTAAGTAAGCATTCAGTTTTTAAAATCGTTTCGTATTTAAGTTTTTTTCTAACGATCGCCACAAAAATTATAATATAATGTGCCGGCGTTGCGATTGATTGTGACAATAATTACAATCCGTACACAATTTATTTTTACAGATTCCCGAGCAACGCCGGGTAGAAGCCGTTAGTATGTATAATATTATATAAAATTAAACAGATTTAGTTCAAAGTCATTTAAACCCGTCATGTAATGAGTTGATAACGTCGAATATATCGTTTTCCAAAGATCAATGAAGCTAAAACACATTTTGCACAGTCAATAAATAGACATGGCCGCGTTAAATTGGCATGGAAACATTTTGCAAAAAACGGCAATAATACTCAATTCAATGTGAGTTCTATTGCATATCCTTGAAATTACTATCTATTATACAGAGGCAATTAAGATAATTGTACAAATTTTTAATGGTATTAAAAAAGTTAAGTTCTGTAAATCTGCAGTAATCAATAAAAATATTTGATCTTGTTGAGAAAATGTAGTTGTTTATATAAAATTATATAATACTAGCGGTAGTACCCGGCATCTGCCGGGTTTCTTGGGTTTTTTTAGTTGTTTTTTTTCTGAAAAGTCATGACGACAGATAAATATAAATTAAAAAAGCGAAACCAATCGATAGTTTTATGAAGAATAGGCTGGTAGACCCTTTGGGTCTACCAATTCGGCCCTATAGGTCTCGTTTCGTGGATCCTTCGGTTCCCCCCCCTCTCCCCCACCTTACGCACAGGCTCAGGCACAGGATATTGAGATCTAGAAATAAATATAATCTATTTAAAAAAAATTAATTTATCGAAAAAACGCATTTTGAAAATATTAATTATTTTAATATCATTTATTGAAACGAAATCTAAAAAGGAATCGATATTTGAATTCGTATTCTTACTATCGAAAATCGTATTCGAAAACGCAATCGATAATTATTTCGAAAACTATCAATAATGTTTAAGCACAATAAAATATATCTATAGGTATATATAGTTTTGTTTTCATTAGCTTCTCATTTTTGACATCAAGGGAGCGCAATTCAAACGTCCGATATAAATCATTCGGTAACAAATTTTGAATTTGAAGAAACACAATCTGATATAATAATATAATAAACACGTATAAGAACACTATGATGATGATAATCGTTCGAAAAAGATCGCGAGCCCCCTTTGAACGGCAGCGTTTTGAAAAAATAAATGAACGGCCACGACAAAATGGACGTTCATACAAATCCAAAATCGGAAATTGGCGATTTTTTGAGGTTTTTCTCTTCTTTAATCGGAATTTTTGAGTGTTAAGACTGTCACCTACCACTGTAGGAATATTTTTTAAGATATCTGACGGAATTTGGGAATTATTGGAGCCCTAATTACTTTTTCTATTAAGGACAAAAATGAATTTTTTGTAAATGGATTCAGACAAACAGATAGACAGGCAGACAGACAGACAGATAAACTTTCATACTTATAATAATATAGATAAATTATATTTATTCTTGTCAATTGTAAAATTATTAAAGATGTTATTCTGTTGTATCGACTGCTTAAGCCAGCCCGTAGTGCAGCAATATGCTGCATGGATTATCATTAGTAATGATGATGGTTCAAGCTGCGGTATGGCAAGAGTAGAACTTCCTTTTTAAGCACCTACTCGATCATCTTAAATTGGGTATTTAACCATTTGACTCAGAAATGAGAGTTTTATCTCTCATTGATGAGATGATTCTAAAAAATAGTTCCGATTTCTCACTCTATCGACCGCCGTACAAATTATAACATATGTGCCGACGTCGTGATTAATTGCAACAACAATTAATTGTATGCGGTCGTTGGCGATCGGCGTACCAGTGCGTGCAGTTCGCGAGTTTGAGTCGGTCCTCTTTCCTATCTCACAATCAGTACTAACACTGTTCATAATCATCCATAAAAATGCCTTATCAAACCACCAAACAAATCTCGCCACATTATGGTACCCGTTGTTTCATCATGTTACATTATGTGAAAATTGGACTTGGGTCCAGATATCCCAAATCAATGACAACATACGAGAGGTCGACTGTTTATATATTTATTTTTTAATGCGTCTTGAAAAAAAATCCTGAAACATGTTAAGTACTCGCTGTTACTCGCTGTTTTGATTGTCAGCAATGACTGTGAAATAATACATTAAGAATCTTGATTAAAACACACACATTTTAAAAACACAATTTTATTTATGCTAAAATGCAAATTTGTCCAGAAGTGTGATAAAAAAATGAAATTCGTGGATTTATCGTTAAAAGTTAAAATTTACTGGTAATTTGCCGAGATTACCATTATTCAGGAAATTTACCGGCAATAGACTCCAGTCAGATAAATATTGTTAGATTTTTAGATATTTCACATATGTACGGAACAGTGGTACTACAATCCAAATCGAAAATAAATCCTTCAGAATTCATAAAAATGCAATTTTCTTTAGTACCTCCATTTGGTTCCTTGACACCCCAATGAGCATAATTTAAATCGTCTATACTTTCACCTGAAAAATAAGATTGAATACTTTTGATCACTATGAATTTCACTATTGGAATTTGTATTTGGATTTGAATAATTATTAATCACATGTATTATACATAACGAATACATTTTATTTTTAACCGGTTAATCGAAACACATAAACAAAACAATTTTTTTTTATTCTAAAAAAATTGATTGATTATCAATATAAAATTTTACCTGTTATCGTTACAAAATTATTTTCAAGAAACAAATCGTGATAGCCCACATGAACAACATTTTTAAATGGAGAGTGTTTTACAGCGTTTTTAGGATCGATTATAATATTTTTCAAAAATTCTTCATCTTCCCTACTTCGGATCACTGCTAGATTTCCTCCTTCAGCAAAACATATAGAGCGGGCAATGTTCCACGATTTAAGATCCGAATGAAACTTGTAACTTTTACTAGTCTTCGGATTGTGTTTGAAACCTAATAAAGGTCAAAATAGATTGCACTAAATTATATTATTATATTATATCATATCTATATTTTTATCAATTGGTTAATTATTAACCTGAATCTAAGAGATTAGGATGGATAGAGGCCACCAACTGATTTTGATATGGATTGTCTTCTTTTTGACAAATAAACACTCCTAATCCTTCACATGGATGATCATAATAATATCCAAATTTATTCATAGATCCACAATTTTCTCCAGTTCCAAAATTCGGCTCTCCTTGTTGGAAATTACCGTAAAAGTAATCCAAGGAAAAACCTGAAAATTTAACAATTAATTGCTAATCAAATTATATTTCTAATTGTGTGTCATTATAATTTTCATTGGGAATATTAAATAAAATTATAACGTGGTATTTTTGTGAGGCATGAAATAAACAAACCGTCGATACCGTCATACGAAAACAAACTCTTGATACCGTTAATCACCGTTAGGGATGGATGGACAATAGAAAATAAATCCGAGCGTTTATGATGCATTAGACCCAATAATTGCAAGCGTGAAATATTTATGCGATTGGGGATTGCTAAAGTGCACAAACAATACGTCCCTGCAACAAAGGACCTGGTTTGATCGTTAGACGATCAAAAAATAAACATCTCCCTGACAAAATTAACTTGAGACCGTTATCATTTTAATGTGTTTTGGGTTGTCTTATAAAAGAGCCACTGAACACAATGGATCATCTATGACTCTTGGAAGATATTGAAATATCAGGGGTGCATCATAAATAACGATAGATAGAAAACGTCGAGCTGCTGATACAATAGGACTCATCGATGACAAAAGGTTCGCAAAGGGTCGTGTGCAAAACGTCAATCAAGACGGAAAGACAACTCCCCCCCGGTTGTCATTGGATCAACCCCAAACGGATGCCCGTGGAGGAGGAGCCATTTTGTTTATAAACCGCGGTCAATCAAGCGAATCGACAGGTCAACTGGAATTTCTCCCCATGAGCTAGTATCATTCGGAGTTGAAGTGTTGAAAGTTGAACTCATAACCCGTGAATCGTTAAGGGACTGGACGTCGCTGTCGCGATCTCTTGCCTTATTGATTTCACTTGTCCTATCAAACCTTTGTCTTGTATCGACCATTGTAAAATAATTACTAATCTGTAAAATAAACCCTGTTTCCATACCTCGTGAGGACCTGCTTATCATTTGACCTGGAGAACTACCAACTTCTCATTGACAACCTCATCCCTTTCCGTTGACGAGAGTGAACTTGTTATAATCTGGACAGCCGATGTAATCATTCGTTTGTAAAATGAAATTATAATAATTACCGGATTCAGCGATAAATTCGTTCTCCGTGAAATGATCATGGAATCCCACAAAAATTAAAGAAGGATATACAGCACTCACAAGCGTTTTTTCGGGATATTTTGCAAAAATCGATCCCATTACATCAGCTTCTTTTTTATTTTTGGGCATTGCAAGAGTTGCTTTTTCGCCTTTGCAAAGTAATCTGGCATTCCCCCATGTTGATGGTGTTTTATGGAACTTATACCAATTGCCCACTTCTGGATAGTACTCGTATTCATACTGGTCCAATATTTTCGCTTCTGTTTAAAATATTGTATAAAATTTAATAATCAAATTATATTAACAATAATTTTAATAATATAAAATTACCATTTGTAGTACGAAAAGGTGGAGTACCAGATGAATTTACTATGGATAAGTAAGTGATAACAAAAAATATTTTTAGGAAATAATCCATTTTGCTTCCAGCAGCAACTTCGGTTTATTGTGAAATTTCATCCTATTCCTCTACTTATATAAATACTGATAATTTGACAATTCAGTTGTGCGCAACCCGCGGGCCGTGGTACACCCGCAGAAAAGGTGAATCTGAAACGAGATAGAATCAAATTTCACATGTTAGATCTAGCAAAATATTGAGTATCCGTGTAATCAAGATTCCTCTAGCGAAAAAGTTTCATGTATTAGGGGTCAGAACTCGAAGTGTTACCAATTAAAAATGCTGTAATTTTGTCAATTTAGATTTTTTTATTTAAAAACTTCAGTATATCGTAAAAAAATTTCAAATAAAAAAAGTTATTCGATGTAGCCACCTTTAGTGCGGATAATAGCATCGAATCTGTCCGAGAAGGCTTCACAAGCTACACGAATGTAGTTTGATGGTATTTTGTCCCATTCTCGGCGAAAAACAATCTTTAAGGTGTTGACTGTCTCATATTTTTTAATTGATACTTTGGCCTCCGGAATGGACCATATGGAAAAGTCCATTGGGTTTAAATCCGGAGAATATGGTGGCCATTGTTGTGAAGAAATGAAGTTAGGAACTTTTTCTTGTAAAAAACGATGGGTTTCACGGGCTTTATGGGATGGTACCAAGTGTTGTTGAAACGTCTAATAGTTTCTACCGAATTATTTATGTGCCCAAGGTAACAAAGCATCGTTTTAAATCTTTTAACGGTAGATTTGTTGATTTATTTATGTGTTTATTTACATATATGTATTTAATTTTTTTTGTAAAATAATACTTTTTTTTATTAAAATTTTAAAAGGGGGGGGGGGAGTGTAAAAAATATGGTCACCGAAATCGATAGGCGTCAGGAAAACTTTGCGAACCAAGCTGGAGTCGGCACTGTCTACACATACGAGTACACGACCCAACATTTTTCAACACCCAACAAAATCACACCACAATTGAATCAGTGATCACGAAGCTAGCGAATCGTTCGAAGATATTTCGTGGATGCAATTCGCTCCGCCCACAAAAGCTTCAAGATTTTGCAATTTCCCTTCCTTCGGGGGATAAAAATCAACACCGTTCTTCATTTTCGCGTGCTTCGAAACCGTAAATCATAGCGAATTTCGCTCGCGGTTCACTTCGTTTATAAATCCTATTATCGGGGTGGGCCGCCATTGTCGCGAAAATAATGCGAATATCTCAGTCGTGCCGCCCCGCGTCTCTCGAAAATAAATATAACGAGAGTACGAATACACGAAAATAAAATAAAATGGTAAATATGTATGTTGCTCTAAAAACGCGTACATTACTTACTCGAGAGGCGGCTGGGTCGTTATGAGACGTGCGATGCCGGATATGCAAATGAGATGCGCACTCTTCTATGCGAGACTCAAAGGAATCTTCTGCTTCATATATGTTTTTTCGATTAAATAAGAAAAACGTATTTCACGGAAAGGCTAAGTTGCTATATTGTGTGTTGCGAGAAGCGTTTTATCACTGTTGACACTTGAAAAATTGCGCTCGAAGAAACGACGATGCTTGTTTAAAAATTGAATTAACTTCGGTTTTATGAATTTTTCAGAAAAATCGAACGTGTTCAATATCGTCGAATCAAATTTACGGATATAAGCTCATGTGTTCGATAAATCGACCGTACGTTAAATTCGAACGGTGGATATTTAGATGTTCGTCGGCGTGTAGTTATTTGAAAAACCTTCATAAATTTGAAGGGTCGGCTAGTTCAAGGCTGTTACGTGCCGTAAAATTATCATCGTAAACTATCATAAATTACGATAATAGACGCCGGGGTGGACTGTAAATATGGCTTCGCCGTAAATAAATAATTGACGTTTATATTTGAAAATCTTCATAGCAATCGACCCGACGAACACGGTGTATTTTCATCGTGTTCGGACTGCAAACATACGTGAAAGTAGTCGGAATTTTGCACCAGCTTATATATGTTGAAAAAAAAATTTACTTACGGTATCAATCGTAAACATTCTCATGTAAACATTGTAGCTTAATTTCGAAGTACCGATTATAGTCGAGGATTTCGCTAGAAATAGCCTTTCCATATAAATGTAGCTCATAAAATGAATTCTTAAGCAATCATCACAATATACATCCGTGTCCATCAAAGAAAGAAAATCGTTACATTCAGATCCGATTTAACCGCACATACTCGTTCATCGACAAATCCTCCTTATTTCTGATACGAAATTAGCCCAACACACCTATCATATTATAGACACTGAAAACATAACGATATGTAATTAAACAAAGCGTATACGAAAATACACACGCTCGCTCCGTTCCAGAATCCTCTCCGAATAGAACGAACGGCTCCGGTAATCCGCGACATTTATCCTTTCGAGTGGGAAATATTTCTCGCTTTAGCTGAAATTTCAAGTGGCAACCCTTTGGCTGTGTAACGTGAAGATTTTTCGAGTGAATGCCCCGCGGATGTGTACTATCTCTTTTTTATGTAGATGAGCGTGTCGGCGTGTCAATCTTGGAGGTACTATATTACCTTTCTCCTCGAGGAATGTCTTAGGCAAACATTGGTGATGTTTTCGTGTTAACAATTGAATAATCTGCGCGAATCAATGTTGGAAAAATTTATACACGTGTAAGCTTCGCAAATAGTTGTTCGTTTTGAACATTTTATTTGCGATAATAAAAATTTGATAATACGTGGATTAACTAATTGACTGTAAATGAAAAAAAGTACGACTATATCGATTTCGTATCAATTCAAATATACTTAGAAATAAAGGATAAAGTGACGGAATAAAACCACGTTAGTTGTCAAATTAAGCTAATAGCAAACATTGAAACTTATAGTAATCAAACTTTGTATGTAATATAAATATATTATTTTGTTAAAAGGCTTTAGCAGTACAAGCGGCTTATATACGAAAAATATTGCTACGATCTCTGTTTTAGAATTCATCATAATATATCCGTTTTATTTATATTATATAACAAACATTTGACTTTCATAAGCGAAACCAAATTCGTTTTATTTGCGTTCACGGAAGGATAAATGTGTCATTCGTTTATAGAATAAACATGTTGATGTTCACCGTACACGTATTATATTATATAATATGTATTATATGCATAACGGAAAATCATAATTCTCAATTCTTATACACGTTTTCACTTACTTTTCTGTTCAAGATTCTATTGAATTATCTTGTATCGTTTCAATATCTAATAAACATTACTCTTTTTTTTATGAAATCGAATATTATCTCAAAATCGAAATATATCAGACCTTTTTTTGATACGACAGAAAATAATATTTTTAATTTATCTGTAATTCATTACCATACTTTTAATGGTGACTAATATTTCAGTCTAGAAATTTTCATAGTTATATGCATCTTTGTTGGATACTGTTTTGATAAAAACTTTATATTTAGCATAAGTATGAATGAATCTTATCAAAAATGCTCAAAGCAAGAAAGTCCTTTAGAAATTATAGTTATATCGCGTATATTTATGTTATATGAAGTTTATTGTGCTTTGCGAATATACGCTAGAATAGTTTCTGTCTAAAATCCCTTTCGTGGTCGTAAAGACGTACTCAAAGTCGCAAGAGAAAACGAAAAATCGTAAAGCTGTGGGCTAGCCGTTTGACACGTTCTTACAATAGTATCACAAAAGGAAATTAAGATTTTGTGAAGGGATTTGAACACTACGTTTAATTTTAATATAATTTAATTGATGTGTAAAATTGAAAGTTTAATTCAATTTATAGTTTTATACAAAAAATTACATCGAAATAATTGTATAGGGATGGGAATTATTAAAAAATATTTATTTATATTTTAAAATGGAATGAATGAAATTGATTATAGATTAAAGAAAAAAGCCTTTCTTTATTTGCGTAAGTCAAGATAACGCATTCCAAATTTGAACCAAAATAGTAAGAAAACAAGTGATTTAGCGTAAATTATGTCTCGGTTTGAAGGAAAATTTGCGAATAGCGTGATCAGAATAACTAAACATAACTCACGGGCGCACAAATTTCCGTCAAACTCTGAAATTCGATAAATAAATTGAGCCGCTGCGCTTGGAATCTGTAATTACCAATTTGTAGAAGAAAAGCGATATGCAAATAACGATAAAAGTAATTCGTACCCTCGGTCGATTTTTTTTCCACTTTCGTGAAATCTAATATGGGTGCTCATAATCGTTCGAGACAAATTTATTGCGCGTACAGATTTCGTGGAAAGTTTTCCTAATACACTTATTTTTCTGAATTAAATTCACTGTCCGCTAAAATTTAAATTATGTGGCCTTTATTTGTAGACTCGCACCCTTGTCATCTGAGACCACTTTCTATTCAACCTTTATTTTAATTTTATATAGTTATTAATGTGAATCTGTTCTTTGTTTTCGTAATTTATAGGGAAATTTTGCTTGAATTTTCGTGATCATAATTTATGGGTTGCTCAAATTTAATTTAAATATTTTCAAGCTCACGACACAATATTTCCGCAGGGAAAAAGTACTTTTTTAATAATTCAGTACGTGTCTGAATACTTAATACTTAGAAAATCTCAAGTGTAAGAGACTTAAAATTTGAGCGCTTTTGTAACGGAAAAAATAAAACTTATTGAAATTCGATAAAAAAAACTCCATTGTAGTCCATTGAAAAGATGCTGTAGAATAATTTCGTTTTCTCAAGGTGTAATTTGAATAATCTGAACGCTTGTTTGAGTGCGTCAAGTATCTGTTTAGCTTTTGAAATTCGGGTGCGAGTTTGTTTATGTCAGGTTCAATCGTAGCTCAGGAATCAGGATTTCTTTGTGAGAAAAGGACTTGCGGTCTGATAACGGAAAACGAAATAAGACCGCAATGTAAATCGTCTAGAAAAACATTTCCCTCTTTACGTGACCGAAAGCGATTTTTTCTCATTGTATCGGTACCTGTGCCAGAGTGCGAGGAAATTTCGCCGAAATAGGAAAAGGACCTCCTGTTTTCGTCGATTCGGAGCACGTAGAGAATCCTTCCACACATTTGTATCTCGCAAAGCAGATAAACATACGATTCTTGAAGAGAAACGAGCACTCAAAGCTGGAAATCAATTACGATGAGTATACGATAAGTGTACTGAGACAAAATACAAAAAAATCTTTGCTTTCTGTAGAGCGAAATACAAATTATTTTTTACATATAAAACGAATCAAAATGATATATTTTCGTATATTCAAAGCGTTAAATGTTTTTGAAATCTGAAATTTTAATTAAATAATGCTTTTAGAATATACAAAATGACTATTTTTGTTCGTAAATAAATATGAATGTTTTTTCTTAGCTTACGTGTATTATAGCGTTTCGCTTTTCAAGATTACTATAATATTTACGCAAATTCACGGTCGAATTTCGTATCGCTGGTGAATGAAATAAGAGGTAAAATTATACCGGATTTATAACTTAATTCGATACAAACTATATCGAGTGCTGTTGGTGAAATTATGAGTTATTTTGTAATAAGAATGATTTAGTACAAGTCGTGTACGAAACGCGTATACGTACATATGTTTGCAAACTGCCAAACAGCGCTTAATGTCGTTCGCGCTAGGGATACCGAAATATAATATTATTCGGAAAAGAAAAAGTTTCCCAAGAAAGCTTAAAGTACGAGAAATGTTTAGGGGAGGATTATTCTTTTATGCCTGACCAGAAAGAAAAGTTTTCAAGTAGTTTTCTAGTAAATGAAAAGGAACGAAAAGTAAATAATATAATTTTATATTATATAACGCTGAACTTCGTCCACTTTATCAACATAAAACACCAGGAAAAATATTATCAAATGCGAGATAAAATTATCGAAAAAACTCAGTCGACAAATGCATATTTGGTACTAATTAGAAGTTTCCGCATGTGGCTATACAGATAAGAGATTGAGGGGAATAATCATTTGGACTCATAAAAATACCCAGAACTCGTATCACAACTCAGATTTGGTATTACAATCACTACACTGACGAATGTAGAAATAAAAAATCCCCAAGTCCTGCAAAGGTTGCGTGTGAAAAACAATAGGCTTTTTCGATCCTAGTAATACCTTCGAAGGCTCGTTCGTTTCGCGTACTTGTGTACGTACCGTACACTTGTAATCGCTTCACCTTCGAACAACGGACACGCAACGTTCACACTATAAGCTTTTTATTGCGATTTACGATCGTTCTATATGTATTTGACGTTTATATAAATAAAACATAATAAATTTATGGTTCGTATTGCTGATGTGGAAATTTTATGTAGCAATGGGTTGTGGGTTTGGATATTTTCAATATTCGTAATTCTCAATTATTCTAGTATTGAATTACATATGATTTAATAATTGATTTTTTTTTATTAATTAAGAAGTTTTATTTGCTGAATTTTACCTGTTATTAATATCAAAAAGGTAAACACAACAAAAATTATAAAAAAATATAATTAAAATTCATGAACATAAACTATCCAGAAATTCCATATTAATTTGAATTGAATGATCAAGTTTTGTAGAGTACAAAAATTGTATAAAAATCGATTATTGCAAATATTTTGATAATATTTTTGAACGATGTGAGATTATACAGTAGTTCATTTGCTGAGTAAAGCAAGGATTTGAATTGTGACTGTGAGTATTTTTTGTAAAAATTGAATTAATTATGAGCAACCCATGAATTAAAATTAAATATGAACTATTTCTAATTTTCATCGATATTTTGCTGATGTTCAACTAAAAAATATACAGAATAATTTAAATAGAGAACAATTTTCGTGTAATTTTATTTTTAGAAGAAACGTAATTAATTCAGCCCCAGATATTGCAGAATTTTACGCGGGCGTTGCACGCAAATTTTCCTCCATAATTAAAATTAATAAACGACTTATTTAATTCGCTGATTAAATTATATTACGTCAACATTATCATGCTAAACGTTTTAATATGTATTTATATTCATCAAGAGCTTTAGCGAATCAGCAGTATAAAAAAAATTCCAAGCGTACGTATAACAAATGCAATTTTCTCAAAAATATAATACTATACATTTTCTTATATATTATACATTCGACCAATTTCAAATATGGAATCCGTACAAATAATAAAAATACACGATACGTATCGTCTTCTAATCATTTGGGAAAACTTTTCCCAGTCGGCCAACATTATCAATCAAGTGTCTCAAATGAAAAGTCATGCGATGAAAGCCGCAATATCCGCTTTGCGATTTTCCACCGATAAGGACGGACGAAACGTTTCGTTTTTCCTTTTCAATACACTGAAGAATATCTCCTCCTTTTGAATGCGAGATCCCTTCGGAAACTCATTTTTGTATCAATTTTTCATGTGACACGGTTGAGAAATGAGCGACGACAAAAAAAAATACATACAAAGAATAACACGTGCGCTCAGTCACATATGAAAATTTTGAATACATATTAATGTTTCGTTCGCAAAATATTATATATTTATGTGTTCGCTCCAGAAAATTCATTCTTGGTGATAAAGAGATAAAAATAAGCGTTACTCACTCTGTTTGAGTGCTTTTTTTGACGTTTCGTTTTTATTAATCGCTTTCAAAATTATTAGATTAACGCCCCGAAATTGAAGTTGATTAAACGTCACCGAGCTAGATGTATGAAAAGTTACATCAATTTACGTCATACCAGAAAATCATTGGAGCTAACCAAAAGATAAGAAATTGTCTCTAAACGGAATTTCTAAAGTTCAATTCCATTCAATCATTCAAATAAAATTGATATACTGTAAGCAGAGTAATAGCAATGTTTTTGATACTCTTGGCGAATATTATATTGAATTTGGCGCCCCGCTATTATTTTTTTATTAGATCGAAAGAATTTATTTTATTAAAAAAATATATTATAAAATATGGAAAAAATCTAAATTGTCTGAAAATAATCATTTGAAATTTTTTTAATGAATATCAAATGATAATTTATGAAAAAAATTGATACATTATCCCTTTGGATTCCATCCCGCCATCCCTTTGGCGCCCTTCAAATTGGGCGCCCTTGGCGCTTGCCCAATTTCCAATGGGTTGCTGTGCTACTGACTATTTTTTTTAGAAATTTCATATACATATGTATGTACTAGTAACGGTAAAAATTAAAAATTATTTATCGAATATGTTGATATTCACATTAAATATGTGATTTGATCAATAGGCAAATGTGAACAAGTATCATTAAAAATTTCAAAACAATCAAATCGAACCAAATTTCCGAACTAATTCGAAAATGTCAAAAGCCACCTCAAGACCCTGAAAACCTCCAACGCGGGCAACGTATCGCTGATGTCTGCAAGCGTTAAACAAAGGCGAATTCGGCAATAAATTCGCACGTACGGCACGTAACTTTGATTTAATTGCGAGACGGTAATTAGCGCTCGCGCTTTGAATAATTGCGCTTTGTTGAGTGCAAACGCCGAGACGTGATAGCGCCGGACCGAATTGCGACACTTTCGCCGCAAAATATATTGCGCGATACGTTATAATATTATAACAATGATACGTGACTCAAATGTCGTTCCGGACAATTATTATAGCTGGGTGTTGTTAGGCAAAAGGCCTAACGACGATCGATTCGCCTCCGGATGCTGTTGGCCGTTTTGTTGTTTTGATTAAAAATTAAATATGTAGGCGGATTTGGCGGTTTTATAATAGTAATGGCGCATTGTGGTTGAGTGTTGTTTAGATGCATGCACTGGCTTTGTGCATGGTGCGATTGTATAATGTTTGTTTTGAATGCGTAATTGGTTTTTAGTTGTTTAAGGAATGTTATAAAATGATTAGATAGGTGATGATATGAAATTGACTGAATTAGTTTCTGGGATATGTGGAATTGGCTTATGAAGAAATTTAAATATTTGACCACGGCTTTAATTAGTTGAAGATTTTTTTTAATTCAAATATTTTATATTATTTGATCTGAAACAAATACATTTTCATTCCATATGTGTAATAGATAAGAGAAAAAATTATTTCAAAATAATCTTATCATGAATTTTTCAATTTCCGCTTGTTTTAAATATTTTTAATGCACGACTATATATAAAGTTAAAAATTTTATATATTTCTGTGAAATTTTCAAACTAATATTTGTATATTCACAAAAAATTTATTAACGCTAATTAAGTATGCCACGTTGTATGCAGAAGCAATTTGTAATCACGTCATGTGCATACAACGTTGACAAATAAATCGCCATCCGAATAACGTTTTGTTAATTTGTTTACAGTTTCCACAACAACCAGGATCAAGATCCATCGACCTGGAGCATGATCAAACTAATTTCAATCTAATCAAACCAAAAATGTCCTCAAAAACAGCACTACGATATCGTCCATCATGCTTATCAAGAGTTTGACGCCGGAGCCACCTAAGATGGTGCTGCATTCGAACATAAAGTTTACGCCTCACAGATAAGAGTGCAGGGAAATTTTCAATAAATTATCAAAAACAAACAAAAAATGTTGCTGAATCTGCTGACGCACTTTCAGACATCGGCCACCTTCATAGCCGACTATCCGACGACGCCGTCCTCAACATTCGCATATGCGAATACGTCAAATTTGAACAACACTCTTTTGAGTCCTTCGAGCTCCTACGAGTTCCGTTCGACTAGAAACACGACAACTCCGACCCATTTCGATCCTCAACACAGCCACAGCAATTCGTTGCTAAATGCTACCAGCGTGGAGGCTCTCAACCCCAGCTGGACCGATTTCCTATTTTTGGTCCTTAAAGGGTTCATCTTCGGCACCATAATTGTAGGTGCCGTTCTCGGTAATGCCCTGGTCATTATTTCAGTGCAACGTCATCGCAAATTAAGGGTAATAACCAATTATTACGTAGTAAGCTTGGCTATGGCGGATATGCTAGTGGCGTTATGCGCTATGACGTTTAATGCGAGCGTTGAATTGACTGGAAAATGGTTGTTCGGCTATTTTATGTGCGATGTGTGGAACTCATTGGATGTGTACTTTTCGACGGCGTCCATATTGCACTTGTGTTGCATATCCGTCGATAGGTACTATGCGATCGTTCGACCTTTAGAATATCCCATTACGATGACACATAGAACAGTGTGTTTCATGTTAGCTAACGTTTGGTTATTACCGGCTCTGATAAGTTTCACACCCATATTTTTCGGATGGTACACGACAGAAGAACACCAAGCGGCCAGAAGCCAACATCCCGAGATGTGCACGTTCGAAGTCAATAAACTATACGCTATCGTATCGTCATCCGTATCATTCTGGATACCTGGAATAGTCATGATAACAATGTACTATAGGATATACAAAGAGGCGATACGTCAAAGAAAAGCATTATCGAGGACGAGTTCTAACATACTATTGAATGCGGTTCACTTGCAGCATACTTCACATGCGATGCACCACTCGCACCATTACTTGCATCCCAGCGACGGGGACATCGGATTGACGATACAGCAAATAAAAAGGCATTCGAGCGTAGGTAACGTGAGTCCTAATTATAGCACATTTACCGAAACCATCGGAGAGGAAAGATTAGAAGACGGGGTGACTAGCGAGCCCGTCGTGAACTTCAGCGACAACCTCAACATCGTAGGAGAGACCAACAAGGAGGCGAGTCCTCATAAATCCGTGAACATCAGCACCGACACCACTTCTAGTGGGTACTACTCTAGTGGTTCCAGTAACAAGAGGAACTCGAGTGTGGGAATGGTCGGAGCCCACCGCAACAGTAGGCAAAGTACTAGCTCCGCAAGTACCACAGCCGGTGCTACCCTCCAGTACAGGGACTATTGCAAGGCTGCCACGGAGCTCAATGCCAATGGTGAGTTTTGCAAATTATTATGAATGTAGGGCGGCGCGAGATTGAAAGCGCAATGCGGATTATGTCGCTTGAGTGTGTGAAAAAAATGTGTGCGAAAGAGCAAAGCGACCGTACATAACGGTCAGGTTTTAATTAATTTCGTGTTAATTAAATTCCACGTAACCCATTTTTGACGCGAGCTGCGAGACCGGGTATGGTCAGTAACTTTTCGTTACATTTTTTAATATGGATAGGATTTTTATGTTTTTTTTTCGGGTGTGTTAAATTTTTTGTGGGCGAGTGATGGATTTTTTATACGGACATGATGGAACAATATTAAAATTTTGTATATATAATACACATTGATAAGCGTTTCCGTCATCGACAGTAAAAATAAATATTTTGATAGAATATGTAACGTCATTCTTTTTTTGGGTCGCTAAAAGCATCATACATAATATTTATCTTGTTTTATTGTTAGATATGAAGTACATAAATCTTTTGACGTATAGTTTGATATATGTAATTTATTCGACCGATATTTTTAATAATAAACAATACTAATGTAAGAATAATTTGGAAAAATTCTGAAAATTTATGTGTAACATTGCATTACAATTCGAGTTTAAATTATAAAATTTCTCGAAACACGCGAACATCGTATGCATACACGATACCACCATACTATCGATATTATTCATCGATGTTTACTATTAGAGAATAATTAAGTTTATACAAAATTTATAAACATTGCTAGCTGCTGGAAAAACAGCACTTAATGAAAATCATATTGAACAAAAGAATATTATGTTTTATAATGTAAAATATTTTTCAATACTATTAGGTAGAAATGATTTTGATTAAAAAGAAAACAATATGGAAAAGTTAAAGAAAGTAATTGCTTTTAATAATGCTCGCTTTTAACCTTTAGTTTTTCAAGACGTGAAAACAAATTTGCACATGCTAATAAATATTTATGTATAAATACCATGTTTTGGAAACAATTTTCAGAGAATTAATTAATTTAACATTTGTAAAAGAGCAAACATTTCCAATAAATAAAACAATAGTACACATGTTCTACAGCACGAGTAATTTGTTTAAATAGTATATTTTTGTTTTTGTGATTTGTGCTTTTGTTTTTGTGTATATTGAAACTTTCTATTACTTAAAAATTTTATATAATCTAATCTATTACTTAATATTACTTACAAAAAACGATTTTCAGTTGTAAGAATAGAAATATTACAAAAAAGCTACAAGATAATTTTTTTAAGTAAAATTAAAATTTACGTTACTCATTCAATTACACATGTAACTCAAAAGAATCTTTATACATAATCCTCTATAGTTCAAAATATCAAGCATTTTAAAAATTTAAGCGAAGCGATACAATTCAGACGACTTTTACTCAAATTGAATAGAAGACTAGTAATTACAAGAGAAGGACCTTTTCCAGAAGGAAGGGAAAACGCTTTTCGTCCCTTTATGAATAATTGAGTCGATTCGAGCGAACTGATTAATAATTGGACATGTACACGTGAGTTTTATCCGCATCGAAATCGGATACGTATTCGCTTGCCTGAACAGGCTACACTTTGGCATATATAAAATATGTCCAAATTCCTCTCAGCTATGTTGTATTATAGTATTATAGTTGAACCGAAAGGACTCTGCGGTTCTTCGGTTGGACACATTTAATATTCCATGTACAGGTCAGCCGCATAGTCCCGGTATGGTTTAGTTTAAAGTTTCTCTGTGGAATCACGTCTGTACGTGGGAAATATTTCTAGAATATTTTTTCGAATGTTTTGATTCTTAAAGGTTAGATTTAATCTGATTATGGTATAATATCCGTTTGTTTGTTACGTGTCATTCACTGTACGTGCTATCACAATATTATGTTTATGCATGCATTTGATAACTCATAATTTCACAAAACAATATCGAACGGTAAAACGATAAAGTGACCTTACATGAAAATGCGCATCAATACATTGTGAAAGTGAATCATAGTGCAAAATTATTATACAACCCGTAAAAATTCATAGTATTTATTCGAACAAAGAAAAGCAAAATGAACAAAAAACATCAAAATTCCGTAACGATCTGTACACGTACAATACTACCGGTCGTACAGGAGAGCGTGACTCGATCAATTCGATTCAACTATTCTTAGAATTGGAGGCACTTGCGGTGTTCTTAATGCTGCCATCAATTTGGTTTCCTTTATAAGTCGAGTCCTCTCTGTAGCGTTGGATTTATACGGACAGAACGGAAAGCAGCCACAGTGGTTGTTGTTGTTCGTCCATTGTTAAGGCTGTCGACTTGTCGCTGAGGTTTCTGGGGACGCTGTTATTTAAATCTTTCCGTTAACGGTTGCAAATTTTATGCGAACCACACTTCTGCTTTATTAGTCCGGTTATAAATATTCACGAAGTTTACACCGCGAATGCGTATACAAGGCATAAGTATGTTTTGAACGCGTACATGATTGGCTTTGTTTATAATTCTGCGAGGTATTCAATGCATCGCGTGGATTATGGGATATATCGTTGAGAACATTAGTGTGTTTTGTAAATGTTGCGAAGATAATTTATAGATTAGGAGTTTGACGAGTTCGAGGTGAAATTAAAATTTTAAGGCTTCTGTATGAAGGCATTTGAAAACTTCAATGTTCGTGTTATGTTTGTCGCGTATTAAGTGTTAAACTTTTATCGATTTCCAAATATATAAAATGGAAATTGTGGTAAAATGGTTTTTTTTTTACTGTGAAATTAATATATATACATATTATAAGAATAGGAATTGTTTTTGGCATTAAATTGATTCAAACACAATTTGCATTCCGTAAGATATAACATGAGATTATCATCATGAGGCATAAATTAAAAATGTAATATCGAAGCTAAGACATATTATTATATAATAGTATATTAAAACATTCACCCCCTTTGACTCGTAAACTCTTTTTACTGTAATATTTTTATCGCGAACTTCTTACAATGTAATATTTTCATAATAAGCCGCTTACAACTTAACATTTTTTTTTGTAAGATACAATAGTGAGCTTAAACTATATAGTGCATTAGATATTGCGGAAAAACTTTCATGTATAATAATTGCATCTCTTCGAAAATTACATTTTTTTGAAAATTTTCACAATATGAAAATGAAAATGAATTTTTTTTTTAAGTTAATGAAAATTTTTATTTTCGAACAAGTTGCACTGAATACGATAAATCAAGGGAACGTAAAATTCTATTCAGTTTCATTTGAGATACAATTCAACGGGGAATATATTTTTTTAAGAATTCACAATTGATAATTTAGACAGTCACCTGTTGGGAATTCATCAAAAGTCATACTTGAAATATTAACATAAAAGTAATTCTTAAATAATAAAAAAATTACATTTTATTATTTTAAATCCAATTCTAACGACTCGTACATATTATATTTACGGTTCACACGTCCCTTTTAAAGGTTTCACCTTTATCTAGTTAAAACAAATTTTGAAGTTCAATTGTACCGCACGCTTTATTTATACATATAATTCTTTTATTATCGGGGTCGATCGAAAAACTTTCGTCTGGTCGTTCGACAATAAATTGAATTTGTTTCATTTATTCCGAGCTGAAGGCGCGCGTGGAGGACTTCTTGTCCCCGTGGGGACTTTTTAATTTTGCGTCTTCCGAAAGTTTAGCGGCGAACTTCGAACAAAAAAGTCTGACGAGCGAAATTACCTAGCGGTTGAGCATTTTTCCTTGCTTTAATTTCTCTTTTTTTCTGTGCTGGAAAAGTCGTCTCGATTTCTGAAATGTTTTCGCTAGAGCGACGAAAATAACGCAACGGTCGCAGTCTCTACGAAATTAGAGTGGTTTTGTTGCCTTGCGAAAACGGATTTTGAAGTTAAATTTAATAATGAAGACGTCGTCGAATATTCTGCTTTACGCGATCGCATTTGAATCGATATTGTTTGAAAATTTTGCGTTATAATTAAATGAAAGGCTTACGAAAGACTTAGGAAACCGTTTCGGGTTTTGGTAGTACTTTTTTATTATTTTGAGTGGCAGTGACCAATAATTTGCTGTCGCGTTTTAGAATTATCAAATAATAATATAATACAATTTAATTGTTAATTATTTTATTTGTCAATTTATAAAGTGTTTTGTTTGAAAACAATATACGTATGTAATTGTTAATGGATCTAAGCAATTATTAAAAGTTGATTATTTTTTAAATTTGGATGAAAAATAATAAAGGATTTGCATGCATCAATATAATATTCATATAAATGGAGCACCTAAAGTAATGAGTTCGTGCAATTTCGCAAAGCTGAAACATAATAAAATTTAAAGTACTCGTCATTACTCAAACTGTATTATGTATAATATTGATTTCACATTCTCGCATACTTTAACGCAAAGTTGCGATGAAAATGGATTGAAAATTTGATAAATTCATTCCGAAAGGTTTCCGTGATTATCATATTGAAATATTCAAATTAAAATGTCTCCTTTCATAAAGATTTATTTAATTGGATTAAGCGAAAGTATAATATAATCTGATTAAATTTTAACGATGATCTATTCGAAAATCTGTATTCAAATGAAATTTTTTTAATACTCATACTTTTGTTTTATAAAGACTTTTAAATTTTCTTCCAACACAAAACTACAATGGAATTTTAACGGCTACACATTTTTAGTGTACTAACACTCTCATCATCCGAAACACTTCAAATTACCCAAAATAAGTTCTAACACCATTACAAACACCTCAACCAAACGAAATGGAACGGTGTGAAACTTCTTGGCGAACTTTATTAAAACACCATCAGCAGCAGCTCTCGAACGCTTTTTCCATTAATTTCCCGGGCAGAATTCGCGCCTCGTACCATAAATCACGCATCTCCGTTTCTTCGAACCGAGAAAACTCAGAAAACAGCGAGTTGGCTACACACAAGTTATAAATTATTCAATTTGACGACGTGCGAGCCAAGTTAAATGAGAACCGATACGGTTCGAAGTGTTAATTGATGCCAAAGTTGAGCCAAGTGTCACTTCTTGTTAGCCAGATCGCGGAACTGCGATGTCCTTCATTTTCAATGAAACTAAGGAAACTCGATTTGTTTGATGGTAAATGGTGTGTCTTATCGTATGTTTTTGAAGTGAGTTTAAATGTAAGCGGTCTTGTTGTAAATTGTTTTCAAATTGTGCGCTTGTTGGAATTTTAATTAATTTGTTATAATTGGATGTGAGTCGTTTTCAATGCGCTAGTTTATGAGCTAATTATTGAAGTTAGGTGGGATTTTTAAGTATTAGAGATTTAAAAGTAGTCAGTAATAAGATAGATGATGCAATTGAGATAATTTGATATGTAAAGGTTTTAGAATCCAGTTCATAGAGAGATAGAGGGAGAATATTGAAGGTTTCATAATATAGTTTATATTAAACAGGCTATATATAATAATAAGCCTAGCTGAATAAATTGGTTTCTAAAGATCACCGAAGTTAGGCGACACGCGATCCGATCAGTAGATAGAACAAGTCGCATTTCGTTAGCCTGAAACTATTTAGCAAAGAATAGTTTCTGTATTTAGCTACTTGAAAGTTATTCTCCCTTTATCACTATATAGTAGAAACATATACATAATAATAATAATTTAAAGAGGTTTTCGCTTATAAAATACGCTATATTATAAAAATACATTTAATTTACAATACAAATTATGATTTATGTTCCAAATAATGAACTGTCACATTGAAACGATTTTACATTATAATACTCTCATCTTTAGAAAATATATAAATTAAACAAAGACCCATTCAAAACATATCATTAATTAATATCAAACAAAACCTCATAATGCGGCAATGGAATCCAACAGCGAGAAACTAATTTAATTAAATCCTCACTTTTATGCACGATATAATACGAAAAAGGGACCCGAACGTATTCAAGAAAAGTTACACACTTACGCGACTCTTTCAACAGCGAGTCGAAATACCCATTTCACGCTAGTAAAACCAGAATCATAGGCATAGGCGTACATTTTCCCTACGAACGTATTGAAAATTTCAATTATCCGAGATGAGAATTTTGCATGTAAACTGTACACATTCGGCTGGATCTTCTGAGGAGATACGACGTGCGTGTCTCGTCGAGAAGAAGCCTTCGGGCTATCCACCTTCTATTCAAGCACATACGATTCTATCGTGACTAGGTTCTGTGTTCTATTTAAGTTGACTATGGGGCCGTGTATAGAGGTGGACTTATTAAAATGTCTCAGGAATGAAGATCGTTTTGGAATTCTTCGGACAAAATAAATTGGTTTTTGTGAGAATTTCCACTGAGATGAGGGTGTCGGATCCTTTATTTTTCATTTTTTTAATGGTTATTTCATCAGTGTAGAATTTTAAATAGAATTAATTGAAGTGCCAATCACACTTATGATTCCATATTTTAAAATTCCTGAAAATTAATCAGGTAATATATTAATTAATCAACGAATAAGCAAGATGAATTAATCGTTATTGAGGTTGAAAGGGAAAATAATATACGCTTCAGAAATTAATTTTCGTTTTCAAATTATGCCTTAACTCTTTTATATAATGATTATTTTACAGAACGAAACAATGAAATTTTCTATTCTCCAATCCTTTTAAAGACGCGATATTTTAATATTTCAAATTCAATTCTACTAGACCGATTCCTGGCCACGGAAAAACGAGACAACCAAATACAGAATCCACAAATAAGAAGCGAGAAGAGGCTTTCGAGGAGCGAGCGCTACTTCATTATGCAAATACGTCCCAATATCACTTTTTTTCTTCGCACATGCCTCTACGTGAACGTATTCCTACCGCGTTACGTTAATCGGGTCAGAGAGAGACTTGCACGAACGCCGTTCAACTTCAGTCGGAAAACGGAAAATATATGTATATTTATTTAATATTTGAATTATGCACGCCTTCCGCCAGAGGGATTGATAAATGTCTTGAATTTTATGCGTAATAAGTCGAAGAAACGGAACGGTCGGGAGCATTCCGGTGGATGTACCCAACAATGTAAATGCGGCAAGAAGAAATCCCTCTGACGTTAAACGCTAGTGAAATTATTTTCTCGATTTCTGAAGGATATTTCCGAAAGTCCTGGAGGCGGAAAGGGGTCCGCTTCACTCGGGGATGAAATTTTTATGGATATTAATTGCGTCGTTATCATTTCGTTCTGTGCGCAACATCGATTATGTGTTTCGTTACAGAAGTTCGAGAGAAACATTTGCAATTAATTATTTTACAAATTAAATGAAAAGTTTGCAAACAAGTATCCTTTATTAGATTGGAGTTCAAATTTAATTTGATTCCAATTAATATTTGTGTTTGATCGGAATTATTGTTGTTTGAAAATCTATTTTTTTTTTAAACTGAATTTATTTTCTTAAATTAGATTTTTAACAATAAAGTTTTATTTTAAACGTGTTTTTTTTTTAAAGAAATTGTATGAAACCTGATTTAGAGTTCTTTGTGTGTGATCATTATATTGAATTTCCTTGACCGACATAGCGGAAAAGTCACGCAATTCGAACGTTTTTTTGAATCTCTGAAGGCTTAATATTTCATCGATTTTTTCGTTTAAAAGTTTATAAAACCAATATATTATGAAAATGCGCAAATAAAAAAATCGATCTAGATTTTAACTTAGTATTGCGACAAAAACACGTAAGTCTCAAATTTTAATAAGTGAAAAATAATGACGGAAAATTTTCATGAAAACCAAATTGCAACTAAAGATAATTACTTTGAACACAATGCAAATTATGTAGTCACGAAATATCCCCAAAAATGTTACATTTGTACGTAATTTCATTAATTTATTCAAAATATTATACATAAAGCGATAAAAATCTACTTGAAAGCAATTTGTATTATCGATATGTAAATTAAAAAAGTATATAGTTACATACGTGAACATGAAACGGTAAACTTTGAGTTAACTCTAACAACTGGAACTGACAGTTAAATCCAATAAATATCTATTATTAAATCGAAATGTATCCCATTTAATCGTATGATTTCACACATAAGAATATGAAAGCATCGATGGAATATCGCTCGAAACGTATCGACATCGATATCGAATCCTAAATCCTACGTATATTTATACGTTGTTTAATACCAATATCAGTTTCTTCTCTGAGAGTTTTTCGCGTTCAAATTTCACCAAACGATGGGAAAAATCAACAAAATTGCCTATAGAAGGCAAAAAAGACGATGCCAATTTGCCCCGTCACCTTTAAACTCTCGACATTTTTAATAAAGTAACCGATAAAGTTTTTCCACGTCTTCAAGTTTGCTTAAAATACTCGATTGCTTTATATAAAAATGTAATAAACGACATTATATTTAAAATTTATTTTTAAATACATTTTTTTAAATCACCAAATCAATTTAATAATTGCAATTAATAATTTAATTTTTTAAGAAATATAATACATTCAATCTAATCATAAAAATTATTCAAGTTATTTTCATTATTGTGAATTTATTCTAATAATTTATTCGTTTAATATTTAATTTCTTATGATATAAAAAACTACATTAATTTCTTAATCTTTTTCGTATTTCAAATCAATTTAATCCGTCGTTATAATTAGATTTCTTCCAGACTCTGTCACTGATCCTCATTGAGATTATCAATCATTGGAAACGAAATTCCAAATCATATAAATTCAATACATAAAACCCCATAGAAAATCTATTAAAAAACATGACTCCAAACGTACTCAATCGATTAAAAATTGTCAAACGAAACTTTCTGTAAATCCTATCACATGTTAGATACAGTTTATTTCAAATTAACCTCCTCAGTCCTTACTATTTTTTTAATTTCGTATTTTTGCATGAAAAGATTTTTTAAATGACTTTTTATCTATCTAAATCATATAATAACAACTAATTATTTGAAAATTACAAATACTTCTAAACTGAAAACAACTACCTTTCAGACCTAATGTATGTTATAATGTACATTCATGTTTGATGTCAAATTATGATATGATACGTTACAACATACAATGAAATTTTGGTTTCAATCGTTAAAAGCAGTTTTCCTTTTTTAATATTGGACCATAATTATGTTATGTGAGTGAATTTTTAATAACAAAATATTGAAAATAAAACGTGACTTATCGCGACATAGTTGAGATGTCAAACAAAACTGCTATATGAGCCGTTCAGTGCACAGACTGATTAACTCCACTTTTTGAAAAATCTTGAATATAAGTGTTAAAGCACTTCGTATAGTCATAACTATTTATGTTTAAAAAACTTTCCTGAATAACGAAGATTAACATCAAAAACGACAAAAATTTTTTGCCCATTGAATAATAAATAATTTATTTCAGGGCCATTTTGATTAATTCCATACTATAATGTAAATCATTGCAACAATGCAACTTAAATGCACTAAACCTGTATTTATGCATTCTACAATATTTATTTGAATTTATATTATAAAGGGAATTTAAAAAAAACAATAAACATTGTTTCATCAATTTTCTCAACCTTTTGTTTTATGGAGTTAGTCATTGTGTGCACTGAACGGCTCATGTAACAAAAATTTCGCGCCCTATATGGCAAAATTGATAAAACCAAACAAAATAACATAGTTCACATTATAATTTAGAAAAAGTCCCGATGAAAATAAATCTAAAATAGCTTCAAAAAAAGGCAACAAAGTCTATAAGGAGGTTAACTCATCGATCATATAAATTGCGATAAAAATTTCCCAATTTAATTTTTAAACCAACCCATAACCATTTAACAAACCCCACCAAGCCAATTAACATTTTTCCGAACAATCCTATCCAAAAGCCCAATCACACCCCAGACACCCCTCTACCATCGGAATCGTCCTTATCACCAACCCCAGCATCCTCCTTATCTTCCTCTCCTCGGGCCAGGAGAGACTCGTAACGGGCCTACGTGCGAGAAAGCCCCGCAGAAGCAGTCTTGTAACAACAACGGCCCGCTTTCATAATCCCAGGTCCTTTGAGGACCCCCTTTGTTCGGATTCGCGCCCATGATGATAATAACGAGCTGGCGTTCCGGCCGTTACTACGTCAAGATTACATCTGAGAGACGTAATGAGAAGTGACGAGGCAAACTTGCGCGATTCGAAAGGCCTGAAGGATCATGCGAAACTCGATCGGTGCCAGGTCGGGTTGCTAGACGGTTGTGTGTAGTTTGAGTTTGGGAAAAATTGTTTAATGCGTTGTTGTCGCGGTGGTAATGGACGGACGCTTTTTGGGAGTTGGTCGTTGGAATAATTGGTAGTGATGGCGATCACGTTCTTTGGGTGAGGAGTTTTGGCTTAGGTGGGAGTTTAATGTGGAGTGACGGTTATTGTTGTTTGAAATTGTTTTTTTTGGTGGTGGAATGAGGGTAATTTGAATTCATGTTTTTTTTTGTTTGGGAATGGTAATAGTTTTTTTTGAATTTTTCTAAATTAACATATATGAATAGTTTATTTATTTTTTGATTTTCAACGGTTGAAACGTGTTTAAAAAAAGAAAATTGTTTTAATGAAATAACGTTTCCAAGAATAACTACTTTTTTGCGTGTAATTGCGCTATTTACATTTTTGTTTCAATTTAAACCGAATACCAAAACAGAAACATTTTCAACATTACATATAAAATTTACGCACAAAAGTTATTTATTCGTTACCAAAATATTTATATTACCTCATATTACATTAAACCTGTTCGATAAATAACCATATTCACGAATAAATTCCGCACAAAGCATATCAAATTAAAAAAGCATCGGGCGTATACAAATTTCATAAACTCTTCGAATTCCGTGAACAATAAAATTTATATTATTTCAATAGAATTGATACGGCAGATTCAAATATTTGAAATTTGACAATAATACGTGCGTGCAGACCCTCCATATTTACGTTAAATATTTGATGAAGGATAATAGAAAAGCCCGCTCGTGTATTCAATAACGCTTTATACATTGTATACGTCGGAAGAATTCAAACGTCGTGCCTTTTTTAAGCGCCGAAAAAAATTTATCTTCGCAAACCCCCAACGCGAAAAAAGTCCACGTTCATTTCGATGTAGCCATTGTCCTGGGGATCAACAACGAGAGCCTTAACAATCCCTATAAATCAAGGGGCTTTTGTTCAGTTAAAGTGTTTGGATTTAAACTCGGAACGCAAATACTGCGTCGTTGTTTGAACAACGCTTTAACTTTGTTAATTTAATTTCTAATTATTATTCGGCGAGAAATACGATAAAAAAACTGTATGCGGGGAGAAAGAGCGACGAAAAAATTGACGGAGCGGAAATGTTTACGAAACGCAAACCCGCCGAGTAAACGCCGCTTTGCGAATGCGAAATCGCGTTCGCGATATGAAAAATGTTTTTCGAATTGGAAAGTGAATTCATTTGTTCACTCGGTTTTATCGAAAATAATATAAAAAAAGTACCTTGAAACCCGCTGAGTATACTTTCAACAATAGATTTTCGAATCCGAGCCTGGAATGTTCAATTGAAGACATTTAAATACAACAAACTCTCGTTCGATATGTATTTTATATGAATGTTTTATCAACAAGCCATTTCATGAAATTTGCATGTCGTTTGTTTGTGTACATTTACGGTTGTCTTTTATTATTTACGAAAATATTTGCCCAACAATATTACGGCATCATTACCGTGCTATCGATATATTATATCTCCATATTTTCGAAATCTAAAAAGAAATCTCAAATAAGTGAACTAATATTTAATTTTGAATGATTGCAAATGTATCATATTTATTCTGCATAAATTTTTACCATAGGATAAACCTTTCCAATATCACCTGAAGTTTCAGCATATAAATGACTCAAAAAATTGAATATTGAAACCATTTATTGACAAATGTTCACAGCCTAACGACATGCTTATAATATTCATTTATAATATTACACATGCCACATGTATAATAGCTTAACTAAAGTGATCGACGCTCTTAATAAGAATGAACCGTTTACAGCAAAAATGTTCATGACAGTTAAAATAATAATTCAAGTTATTCATTTACAGTCGAACGTGGAGGCCACACTCAATTTTCCATGAATTTTCCTTTATAATATGACATTTCGAATTCACGAACGATTATACGTCATCAACATTCCATAATTAACCGACATTGAATGGAGTCCCTCAACTTACTGTCCACTCGCTCTCATTTTGAAGGGCTTGTTTCCCCTCGTTGGCGTATTTCAACTGACAAATATGCATAAAGTTGGTCGTTGTTACGTCAATCCGTCGCGAACGATATAAATGAAAAATGTTCGCGTTTTTCGTGAAAAACGTCAGTATTTTTATTGAGGATAATCCAATCACTGTAAAATATGGGGCGTGTTGTGCACGCAATATTTTCATAACCGCTTCCATCTTATTTGTTGAGATATTGTAGTTTTTCAAGGTTTATTTATTGGACTTTTGTAAGACTTGCGTAGAATCAGCATATAAAGGTGAAAACAGATATAAATTATGCTGGAAGTTTTTCCTGTTCGGGACGAGCAGGAGGCATCAAATTATGTGTATAAAAAAAGGAAACGGGAGTATAATTTATCGACGTCGTTTTCTTTTCTCTCTGTGAGTATTACGAATCCAAAATCTAAAATTTATATGTACTTATAAATTTTCATAACATTTTAGTATAATATTTCATGATTTTGATACATTTATTAAAACAAACCTAATTTATTTATTCGTGAAATATTAAAACAGTAGTTTCGAATCAATTCACATGTAAAGTAGTTTTCAAAATTATTTTTCCGAATACATGGGGCGTATATGTTATAAAAGCTCGTTGGTGCCAATATTGCAGAATTATAAATCTCGAACGGTGATCCACTTTATTCTGACAAGGAAAAATGCAGCATAATTAACCCCAAAACAAAATTAAGGCCAGGGATTTTCCTTTTCCCTCTTTTTTCGAGGAAAAGCCCGCATCAAAGCCGCCAAAAAACCCTCAATGAAAAATACGACGAAAGTGAAAAAAAAAGAAACGCTCCATCTCCATAAAATTAGATTAGATGAAAAATTTCGCATAATCGATTGATTTATTAACTAGGAAAAGTATTAATTTTACTTTTAACGATGCGAAAATGAAATATTGCTCCCGATTAATTCATAAAATTTGAATTTCACAATATATAATTTGAGGTAATTAATTTAAATATTCGGGAAAGTATTATATTATAAATTAAATTGAGTTAATTTTTTGTATTAAAATTTTCACTTCTTCTTTCATATGATTAATATTATATATAAACTTTGTGTTAAATTATATTTCCAGATAATTTTCGATTCAATTTATGACCGTGCAAAAGTAGAAATCCAAAATTTTCTTCGCCGAAAAGTTTTCACTAAGAAATTAGTCGTAGAAATTGGTTATTAATCTAGATAAGATTTCAAGGCTTCCTAACACTCAAATCTACTGATTTAGGTGTGTCTCAAACTTTTGATTTACCATCCCATAAAATAAGAAGACACTCATAAACGAACGCAAAATTTGATGTTTACATCGACGATGTTCGCTGAATAATTACGACAATAAATCTCAACGCGACTAACTACTCGCAGACAGATAAGCCTTGAGCAATATTTACGACAAGAAATTAATCCACAGGACACCAATAAAAATATTCCTCCGAATATGTATCAGTTGTTTTGCCCGATGCGAATTAATTTCGGGCGTCATTTGTATTAATGAGCGCCCATCCTAGGGCGCCGCTGGCTTCCGTTGGAAAATCTGCGGAAAAGCCCCGGGAAAATCCGAGCAGACGAAAGGTCAGCGTATTATATAAATATGTATTTTGCAGATATATACGGGGTATATAGGGTTCAGGGGGTGCGTCCATGGTGTGCAATTTTGGGGGTCGCGGCCGCCAATACGGCGGGCGCCGCGAGTCTAGCCATAAAACCACGTGCCAAAATACGAAGCTGCCAAAAATTTGCTAACTTTCAGGGATGGTTTCAGGGGTATTGTAATGTTCAAGGTCATAGTCAGATTTTTTTTCGGAAATTTTAGTTTTTGCGTATCAAATTTTATGCTATTTTAGAATCTATTGAGTCGATTTAGGAGGTCGTATCAAATATTCGAAAATTTTCTTGAATTTATTTTACGATAAAAACGGATTTTAAATTTTTTTTTATATTTTTAAAAGATTAGCAAAACTTTTATTTTTCAATTTCAAAATAAATTGAAAATAAAAAAAATCTTCACCGTATCATACTGAGATATTTTAAAGGGAAATTGAAATAAGCCGTTTTTTCGTTATCCCAGAATTGGTTTTTTTCAGTATCGAGCTTTCAAATCTTTTGTATATTTTGATGTTCAAATTTTCATCCCTTAAAAAAATTCAACCCTCAAAAAAATCAACTATTCAAGGTCGAATTATGGGCACGATCGTGACGTCTCCACTTCACCATATTTTACGAGGCACCTGTGCATTTTCGTCACGGAAAGGTGAGAAAATGACTATTTTCATACCGCGCAGAGGTTAAATCGATTTTATCAGTAAACATCAAAGAGGTTCGAATATAAAAGAGCAAGGTTTTATCGTTTGAGTTTTGTTTTCGCTACCAATTTTTCGGCGGCGTTTCAATGACAAAAAAATCGATACGTCTTTTCAACGCCGGGAAAAAATTCATCACACCCAAGCCTATACAATGCGTCGGTGAAAATAGCGTCCTCTTTATTAGGCAATAAAATATTGAATAGACGTCGTAAAACGTTATTCGAATTACGCAACACGCCAATTCGAAAACAAACGATAAAATCAAGAAAAATTTAGAAGTCACTCACTATTGTTTCTGGGGGGACAAAGTTGCTTTCATATAACCTTGTCGCATGAAAAAAGCTTGAAAATATTCTTATCTGTACGATTTTTTATGTTCTAGCGTTGGCTTTGGCGCAAAAAAACTGCGTTAAAAATTCAGAAAAATGCGTCAGAAGTTACACCACATGTAAAACTATAACCGTAACACATCTAGAATATGCGGCTAATATGATCCTTCTAGGTCCCCGCAATTCATTCAACTATCTAAAACTTTGATCGCTCCAAATGTAGACAATATCATGTATATTTAGTGACCGGATTTCACTAGTCAGGGACCGTATTCGGCTCCGGCAATTCATACACTTTCTAAACTATCCTTTGTTCTCGGAGACCGTGCGAAAGTTATATAATACCATAGCAAAAAAGCATCGAAGACAGTATCGACGAGTCGTTTTTATTTTAGAGATTTGGAATTTATCACAATCCGCCTGTCTAATCCTCCCATTATCCTGACGGATTATCTTCTCAGTGGCGCGGGATTTCTCATCGGGGGGAAAATTGTAACTGGAAACGGTGTCTGGCGGTTGTTTTCGTAATTGTATTATATATCATAAATGATAAAATACAGTTGGGTAGTACTTGTGTCAGGCGCTAATGTCCCAGTCGTGTTTTTCCACGTGTTTTCCGGGGAAAAGCGCCTCGTGAAAAATGTCGGATGACCGCTGTCACCGGGGCTGAGTGCGTTTCATACTGAGGGTTCTTAATCTTTTATGGTCTACACGGAAAAATATTTATACGGAACGCGACCGTGTTTTCACTTTACCTTTTTAGATTTACGGCGTAAGTAAAAAAAACACTCGACCGACATTTGAACGCTTTCATTTCATCGCAAGATATGTAAACGAAAATCCCAACTTTTTCGAAATGATTCGCAGCTTTTTCGGGGCGTATGCGGAATAGTCTTTGCGATATCTGTATTTGAATTCACATACATACATATATATATTTATGATTCAATTATTTTTTTCGTATTCTGATTTAAAAATATTTGTATTAAATCATTCACAATTAAAAGTTATTTCGGAATGCAAACGTTGAGATCATTTTTGAAAATATAATTTTTTTATCAATATTTCAATCGATGACTAAAAATAATATAGAAATTTTATGAAGACATTCACATTCAGAATCATAAAAAATAAAATATTTTTACGACGTATGCGTGCAGGTAACGGTTCAACCAGTGAATAATTTTCAACGAGAGCATGATTTCAAGCTTCGGTATTTTTCAAAAAACATTTTCATACTACCGAAACACAATGCTTTCGAATCACATTCCACAATATATTCCAAGTTGAAATCGAATCGACTCTTCAACATGATATATACAATTAATATTTCTCAATACCCATCAAAAAAATAACAAAACCAAACCCATGTATTAAATCAGAACGACCACACCCTCAAATTGAAATAGCAATACCGCAACCCTCGAAATAAAACAAAACCATATCACCAATAACAATAAAACCGTGATCGAACGGCGTCCTCCAAAGGACTGCAGCACTAAAACCACCAAAAAAGGAAAAACGCAAGACAGTGGTGACCTCGACAATCGAGTCCACGGTCACACATAGGATCATCTGGCACGGAACAAGGGCGAAACGACACAAACATCCATACACATCCCCATCACGGAATGGGGGAGATAGTTTGGCGCCAGAATGGCCATCGTGTCTGGAAACGAAGGGCGAATTTTCCACCCGCTTTCCCGCGGAACCTCCAACCACCATAGGGTTCAAGAACACGTTTGTTATTTGCCAGAAAATTCGCGGTCACATTTGTTTCGCCCCCGTGGTCGGAGGCTTATTTTTTGAGCCGGTGATGACAAGGAGATTTATCGTTTCATAGATTACTTGTTGTGTGGGCGCGAGACCGCAAGATTCGCTTGCCAAATATGAATTTTATTTTTTTTAGGTATTTTTTCGGTCAAGAGACTTAACGACCGTTTCGTCGAAGGATCGGTCTAGATGTACGAGTGAAAAGCGATTTTTTTTGGGGTTTGTGAATGACCCGAGTTTCGGTTTTTTCGCGTGGGTAGCGAGTCGTAAATATGATGTATCGGATTTGATTTTTTTCGGGGTGATTAATAATTCGATATGGCTTTACGGTGGTGTGAAACGTATGAAATATCCTTCGGAGGGAAAAAATTAAGTAGTCGAGAGGGTAATAATAAAAAGCTCATTTCGCAGATGGTACAATCTACTTTTATCCAATTAAATTATTTATATTATATTATATATAAAGCGTAATATAAAAATATTTCGCAACAACAGACAAAATAAATTTTACTTTTTTTTTCATCTAGAAAAAAGTTTGCTTTCTTTCTGTGACTCAATTTTTTACGTAAAATGAGAATATATTTTTTTTCAGCTCAAATGATATACCGTGCAGAAGAAATATATTTCCTTCATCAATCTCATAACGCTTTTTCTTTTTCTTATCGCAAAATTTGATATATAGGTATACACAAAAGTTACGTCAAATTACTTCCTATAAAACCATATTCGGAACACATAATAAATTGATAGATATTGCAAATTTCTTACGCAATATAATAATAGCGACTTTAAAACTGACAGCCATCGTATATTTATGTGCTTTTAATCGGAGCTAAAGCAAATCGAGACGATAATTCACCGAGTTTATCTTCCTTCCTAAATTCATATATCAATTTTGCAATATATTCGTGGGCGTACGAACCGAGGACATACGAACAATAAATCATCACGTTTGCTCCCTCTTCGTACATTTGGGACGCACTCAATCCGCAGAGTTAAAAACCAAATGCTAAATTGAAAATAGAATTCGGCATCGAAAAAAGAAAGCAATTAAATTTTTACAATATTTGTACATATAATATATGCTTTTCACACCGCTCACGTAACATATAATATTGTAAGAGTAGATACGTCATATGCAGGTGTGAAATGTTATTTTCATGGAGAAAAAATGGTCGAAAAATACTTGCGGAAAATCAACGGTAAAATGACAGTCTTTATTTTCTTTTCGAATATAAATCGGAAACGTCAACGTCTCAAAGGAAGAATGATTCAAATATTAGGTGAGACAACAGTGAAAAGATGAAACAATATTGCTACGAAGACCTGGCGTTTGGAAAATGTGAAAATCCTTAGAGAATTCCTACCACAACGAAATTTGGATAATATAATATTTATTTTTATTGATTTTTAGTTTTTATTTTGAAAGAAAATATGGAAAAATGTAAATAATTTTGATTAGTGCTTTTGTATATTTTGATGATGTACGTGTTTATACGATTGCTAAAGTACTTGTTGAAAGCTCACTTAAATCAAAGTCTTTCTCAAATAACGGATTTCATACATAATCCAAGCTTAAAACTACTTGCATTTAAATAAGTTCTGTCCTTTTAGAGAATTTGCATTGTGTTATACCTATTTTATTCTCTACCAGAGACTTTTACTTTGTATTTTATTTTGTATTGAAAGTGTAGCCTACGATCAAGCTTAAAATGTGAAACATTATAACTGAATTTTCCATCACTGCATACGATAAAGTATACGCATCTATGCGTACTAGGATAATTAAAGATAACATTTAGTTTAGGGTTTAATTTAACTACACAAATATTCTGCTTCTCTACAAAATGCTATATTCGCGAAAATATTCAAATTTTCGTGCATATATAAATTATAAATATAACAATTTGTTAATAATATATATACCGATTTTATATTGTATGTACAGCTATTACGAATATGTTGTAATGTATTTACGATATTTTCGTACAAGTGATCAATTTATCTAATCGACGTTCTCTTGTATTCCTGAGGGTACAATTACATCATAAAAGCATTTGATCGATTTCTTCTTTTGGACTATGGCTCAGCGGTGTTTTTATTACTTCCATTCATGTACAAGTACATGCGCGATTTATATTATATTTTATCGAAAAATTTTGTATTCGACAACAGATCAATATTATAAAATTTCAGCACTGCTATTTCAGCTTCTGTAAATATCGAAAAAAAAAAAATTGCACGAGCTCAAAAAAATAACAACTAATCCAAAAAAATCTTTCTTTTCCACGATACATCATCACTATCTCTGGCGATCATTTTTCATATTTGACGATTTATCGCACCGGAGATCACATCAAACGAGCGGACCGAGACCATGCCACTCGATGCCCGAAATCCACATAAAATTTTATACCATAAAAAACCGAAACCCAGCCGATACACGCCTATACATTCGAGGGGCTTGAAAATTGTCGGAGTCGGAGGAAATGCTCGCGTCGGTGATTCCAGGACGAGAAACAGCTCGGAGGATATTTTCCACCGATAATGCTCACATCGAGGACTCACTGGGACGTGTGCCTCCGATAATAAAGTACGGATTAGGCCGTGCCCGTTTTTCTACGGCCTCAACCCTCCGATTGCCTGCCGAAATGTTATTATTTACTTTGGGACTTATTTCCCATCGGAGGACACCTGTTATTCGTTTTTATATTGTGGGGTTTCGTAGAAATTTCGTGATTATTGCAATTGTATAAAATTCTTTGTAATATTTGAATTAACACGAAATCTGATTATATAGGTTCGATATAAGATTACGTTTGAATTATCTGGAAATCATAAATAAAATACAAGTTTATTTATAGAATTTTCTCATGATATTTTTCTACGAAATGTACCAATACATAAACTCAATACTTGTTATTGTTTCAATAGATACAATATTTTGAATAAACTACTATTAGAATGTAATCGATATTATTATTGAAATATGAGTCGGAAAGTATTACATTTTGACCTTAATCGATCACATTCGGCGTGGTTTTATCAAGATCAATCAATTTTCGATTTGTGCCTCATATGATCTGTCTTTTGTGCCTGAAATATTCTGAAAATAAATATAAAGTTAAAAAGTAGCAATGACATCAAGACATATCGATTCACATATCATAAAAACGTTAGCGTGTCATACTACAATACACGTACCACCAATTTACAATATTTTCTAATACACTAAACAAATAAACATTCGAAAATGCGAAATACACATAATAAGAAACACACTCCCAAAATATTTTAATATCAACAAAACATTGCGAACAAACTACCCCGCTACAGAGTAATCCACGCGAAATAGCGAAGGTACACAAAGATCTCGAATTCCTTTACACAGTAGTTGGAACGTCCGCGTCTTATTTATTGGGCCACCTTTATTGTTATCAAATGTCACGCTTTTTTGTGCGGAAAATCCGTTTTGCGAGGAAAAACTCGTAAAAGCGTCGCTTTCCCGAGATAAAGCCCCGCGCCGGAAAATGCGCAAAGTGTATCGTGGCCGTCTCAAATATTAAATCCGCGAACGCACCTGAGCCTTTCGCTACATAGAATTTTCTTTTTCGGCACGATTTTTCGTCGTGTTTTCGAAAAGAGCCAAACGTTATCACGTACACGTGCATGCATATGTAATATTCGATGATAATTTATGTATAATGTATACTCTTTTTCGCGAGGAAAATAGCAAACTTAGCGGCGGGAAAAAGCTCGCTGATATTATATTCGTTGTACTTCTGGCGCTTTTCCAGTCGTTCATGTTCCAGTTTTTCCAGGATTTGAGAGTGTATTTCTATTAGTTGGTTAGTTGGGCCCTTATTTTCAAATTTTACTATTTTTTTTTTCAAAAAAAATAAAAATAAATATTATACTAAAAATATTGAAATCACCATTATGTAAAGCCAGCGAGAATTTTATATTATATGTATAATGTATATTTAACGTAATTAACGATTCTCATATTTTTTCTTATTATTTATTAAGAAGATTATTTTAAAAGAGACTATGATTAAAATAATTCCTTCTCAAGTAATCTCATATTAATAATTGTATTCAGTCAAATTTATCAACTTCACAATGTGTTATTTACATTAAATACCGCAACTTTTTTAATTAACATTTAATTTTAAATTTTCGAAAAGGTATTGTTACGGCCGATATACATATAATACTTTCGTGAAAGGAAATTGTCAAAAGTTTTATATTAGGGTCAATTTAACGTGTATGTGTATATAAAAGAGCTACCTTCAACATTGAACTGCTGCACACGTGTATCGGGAAAACCGAAATCTGTTTCCGCACCACTAAGTTCACGGTCAATATTGGTACGGAAGAAAATTCAAAATTTATACGTTTCCAAACTTAAGCAAGGATATTAAAAGATTGATTTCACACAAAACGGCTCAGATATGTTTAACGTTTTTATATTATTTAGAATGTATAAATATATTAGAATATTGAATATATTTTATATTATATTCTGAGAACCTTAACCTTTCAAGTATTACAAATCCCTAGAGAGAGAACGTATTATGATTTTTCTTTGAAACCAAAACTCATCCTGCATTTTTGATACATAATTAATTCGAACACGTGTCTAGTGTTTCAAAATAAAAACCTTATAAATATTACCAATTAATAAATTTCGCCAATATTTGACTATGCATAACGAAACATACATAATATATTACATAATACGATGGACTTAAAAAGTTATCGACGTTTGCGATAAGCTATACACATTCAACCTGTCCTTGTGTACACTGGCGCGATAAAATTTGTTTTTCATGGATCATTTCCCTCTGATTTCTCGTTTGTTTGTGGCTCAAGGACTTGTCGCAGAACGTTCAGATTTATGTGTTTGCTCAAACAGCCAGAAGGACATTGAAAAAGTTTCCAAAACAGACACTCGGATACATCTGCCCTTGGTGCACGTTTTACGACGCAACTCTTCGTCCCTTTTCTGCCATATATTCCAGTGAAATTTCGGATATCAAATTCGCGTAGCTCAAATTAAGACAGTTTGAGCGGATCGCATTCGGATTTAGTCGTGGATGGTACACTTTGAACGTTTCGTACAAGAAAACACTCTTAGTGAAGCGTGCGAGAATGTATATCGCATAAATTTTTTAGACGACGCAAAAGAAACTTTATCTACACTTTCGTTTCGGTAAAAAAATCTTATAAAACGAGACATATTTATCGACGTTTCGCGAGTCGATGGTAGACGTATGAGCGGAAAGGTTTTTTCTGTGATTGTATGGGTTCATATTTCTCGTATTGGAACGTATAAAAATCTGATTTTATCTTGCGCTTAGATCACAATGTGCTTGAGTCATTGAAATCTGATTTTATTGCGTTGCTTTGTTGTGTGTTGTATCGGGTCGGATTTATTCGGAAAACATATGCGTATTTATTGAAAAATACATAAAAATGATCTTAATTTATTATATTATATATATATTGAGCAATTATATATTGAGCAATTGAAAGTTATCTATAAGTTTTTCTTTTATTCATGCAGTCTTGAAAATTTTATTATCGTATAAAATAAATTCTCTTTTATATTTCTATTCTCACAAAAGAAAAAAAACTAAATCGTTTGAACTTTTCTAATACATATGTATAACTATGTATTTTTGAAAATATATTTGCAGATTGAATTTGAATCCTTTTTATCAAGGATTCAATTTTACAGTGCAATAATTTATAGTACTGACGTGATGACAAAGTAATTCGAAATTTTCATTAGTCCCATAGAATCCATATATATTCCTGTCCTGAATTTTCTTCTTTATTTCACTACACAAGGCATCCCTTTTGTACGCCGTTGAACAATCCTAAGTTATACGGGTAATTTGAATACGAACAAACCTCCTTTGATTCAAATAACGTTAATTTTCACCGTTCCAGTTCCAGCAGATTGTTTTTTTTTACATTTTCCTTTTTCAGTTAAATAAAGGATACAATTTCGAATCGGTGCGATTTTTTCGATTGCTCGAGTGAATAAAAGCAGCGAGAATTTTTCGTTCACATTTTCGCATTTTCCAGGATGTCTCACGAACCCCTTCTGCGTACACTTTGCGTCACTTATCACGCGTAATGAAAATGGTATGGGATGTTGGATACCTGCTGCTTCAAAAAGTTACAGCTAAAACAAGCCCCTGGAGATATGAGAAAATTCATATCGTAAATACGTGAACATCTTGATTACGTGCCGTGTTTGAAATTAATCTTTAAACGCTGAATTTATGCGTGGTCATAAATTTAAAGTTGATATTTAATAAACTTTGCCCGTAGTTATTTTTGGGAAATTTATTGTTATAATTTATAAATTAAATTTATTTTGGAATTGAATCTTTCACTCTGGAGAAGAAGAAAAAAAACACTATTTGTTTGTTAATCGATTTAAAATGACGCGGTTAATGCGTTTCGCTCATCTTAAGGAAAAAGCAATTTCACCCGAAATTGAATTTCGGATTAGACGTGGAATTTTTAACGAAGTTATCCGGACTTCCGTAAATAATTATAGAAATCCCTCTGGGATCGTTCTATATTTTTTTCAACTTCGTGTATACGTTTATGCGCTTAATTTGGCGCTTAAAAAATAATTCAAAAGTCAATACCTATATTTTTTTGTGAAACGAAGTCTTTCGTTTAATGTAACCTGAGCCACAATTATCGTGCCTTAATTTAAAAAGGTAAACCATACCTTTTACGCTTCGAAAGTCATTATGAAAAGCTTAAGGCGAAACGAAGATCCGTCACAATGAAAATATACGTTTAGGTACTATATTTTTTTCACGGTACGTGCACATTTTCAATTCTTTTTCATTTTTAGTTATTTCTACAGAAAAAGCAAAAATAAAATTTCGTCCAGCTTCTCGAATCAATAAGCGTGTTTTATCTTTCGTTTATTTTTAGGCATACTCGGTATTGACAAAATTTTGTCTGTCGAACATAATCGTCAAGTCAGAGGTTAATATACGATAGTATTTTTTTTGAAATTATTATATCATGCTCAATTTTATGTGATAAACCTTATAATGTAAAATTATCCATATAAATGAATAAAAGAAGGTCAATCGTACAAAACCCATTTTTAGCATCAAGATTTGAAATTATTGATTAACAAATAAATTTTCTCACGATAAAGTGAATTTTACGATCTCAACGTCTATTTACTAGTTATTTCTCGTCAGCAGAATATTCATTTATTCGTTGTTTCGATCGAGAATATTTGGATACAAAGTTTGCGTTGCAGTATAGACACACTTTTGAATTTTCAAATGTTTAATCAAAGACGAGAAACGTTAAAGTGCTTCAGCGATCTTGTGAAACAATCTTGAGTTTCAAATACTCTTATTTATATAGAAAAGTAAGCGGATCAATCTGCAATTCTTGAACTATGCACTCCACAAAGATTTTTATATCTCGACCAATTTCTACTTGTTTGATTAAATAATGGACACTTCTTTTATATTTAAAAAAATGGTTTAACGTTTCAAGCTATCTTTATAGGATTTAAAAACATTGAAAAATCCAGTTCTTTTTGAATGAATATTTTAGATTCCGATTCTCCCATTTAAATACAATTTTAAAAATTCAAACACCATTAAAATTTTAATTACAACTACAAAAACGAAACAGAACAATCCACTCATATAAAAAAGTATTCAATTCAAAATAAACGAACAATAAAGAGAAGATCTCCAACAATAGAGCACCAACTCTCTAAGCACCAGCCTCGCTCGCGATAATGGCGTCGCTACACGTTTTTAGCGCTTCCAGCACAATATGGCCCCTTTCCTACGGACCGCTCAGGTTTCAGCACTGCTGTAAATAATTAGGCTAGACCACTGAAAAACTGTGTACAGCCTGAGGAGACGGTGTGTCGACGCGGCCACGTTAATAATGCACGCAGACTGCGCGCGTTCTCGCCACTTATGCGAGACAGTGGCTCTCTAACCTTTGCATGGGTAAAAAGGGTTTTGGAATATTGTACGAGGTCGTTTAGTTTTTAGGGATGTTTGTTTGTATAGTGTTCGGTGTATGTTGCAGTTTTTCGTAAGAAATTTTCGGAGGTTTTGAAGTTGTGAGTTTTAGAAATGTGTGTGCGTTATCGATTGGTTATTTATTTATTGTAGATGTTGTGTGTTAAGTTTTCAAAATGAATAGCATTAGATTTTGAAGTTCAAATAAAAGCAATGGAAGGTTTATTGATAAAGTGTGAACCGTGTTTATTGTAAACAATGGAAAATTTTCGGAATTATCTCGAAGACGTCTTGTTGTTGAACGGAATCGTTTGAATCAGTTTGTTCCAGATTTGGTTTATATTTTTATAAAAAAAAAGATAATACATATGTTGAATGAATTTTGGATGTTATATAATTCAAAAATTTTCCATTCATATATTTAGTCAACAAGATAACTCTTCAATGCGATATAATGCGTCGATTTATTATAATATCATAATCATTAAAGCTAAGCGACATATAGCACAGTCAGTAAATAGACCCAACTGAAAAATATTCACATTCTCAACCACATCATTCAACAGCGGACATCATATAAATTACAAAATTACTAACGACGATCAAACTCAATATCCACAATCTATCGAATTTTTGTTACCCAATCTAATATTTCACCGTAAACCCAATAAGCAAACCTTCACCCGAATTACCCCGCCCTGACAACGCACCATCACTTGAATAAATCGAAACCCCATCAACTCGGCCACCATATGCGAACCCATCATACAAAATTATCCACTCTAAAGCGGTCCCTTTCGACAGTTTGAGAATCGGCGATGTACAGCTCTTCTGGGCCGGGCTGCTTTAGCGTTTCGCGGATCTTGAGATTCCATCGGTGGCAAACAGCTCAGGTTATAATTAAAGCGGGATGCTGCGGCGAGGATTTGCAAGGATTATGCTCTGGTTATTTTGAGGATTCGAGTGGTTAAAATGTTTGTTTTATTTGTATTGGTGGAGAAAAAATAATGAGGCTTTTTGTATTAATTGTTGATTAAGGTTTGATTCAGATTTTGAATTTATGCTTGTTATTTTTATTTTCTTATTAATTAATTGTGTTTTTTGAAAAAAATTTGATAATTATAATTTTATGATATCATTAGAGTTGTGCTAATTATGGCAGAATGTTTTATTTATAATGTGATACTTAAGGTTGTTTTACGCACGGTAAAATTTCATATAATTGCTTTGCTTAACTAATTCGAATATTAAGATACTTTTGCGTTGAAATTTCCGCGACGCGCTTTTACATAAAATAAAATTTCAAAAATTAACTTTAGCAATCAGACATACAAAGGCACGCTAGAAATTCGTAGGGATTTTTTTATTTTGTCGTTTTCAACTCAGATAACAAAATGAAAAAGTTAAAATAACTTGCCAACGGATCGTTGGAAAAATATCAAAATGATACGTTTCCTTCTGTTACAGAAGAAATTATTTTATTATAAATCATATCTTATTTTTTCAGTGGTATACATTTATTTAATTCTACTATAATAGAACTAATGACCTATCGAATGTAATGTTAGGTATACGTTATTGGGTACAAATTTTCCGCATGCGTAAGACAAAAACCGTCCCATACAAAGCACACTAAGATCCTCAGCAAGGATTTTTCTTGTAATCCGTTTACGCTCATCTAAGCTTTTTCTGTTCCCCTAATTGGTTCTAAGTTGTTGTTGTCGGGTCATTTCTTAAATATCGGTTTTACTAATTTTCTTCTAATAAAGCAGATACGCAATTCAGAAGCTTATTGATACCAAATATTATAGAAAACAATAAATCTTTAACGTTTATTTATTTACGAAGCAATATTAAATTATCAATTACATATATTATTAATACATTTAAATTTGTTTTTGGCGCTTCTAAACCGTAAAAATTTAGTAATTTTCTAAAATTTTAGTATTGTCTGTAAAGTTTTTATTATTTTATCCCATGAAAAAATATAATAATATATATTTTAATGACTGCATTTTATTTTACTTAATTAAATTATAGAATTAAGCTAATAAATGTTTTCAATAAATATAATTTTATATAAATCAACAAATAGCTTAATTTAATCTCATCGTATTTTCAGAATTTGTAATTCAGTTTTCCCAATTTTATTTCAAAAAAATTCTTTACACATATTCGAACTCAAATTTTCCTTTTTAAAAAAATTAAAATAAAAATCGTGCTTCGCTCACAGATTGATAGATCGATTATGGGCGCGTTCGCCGAAAGGTATGGAGTATCATTCAGAAATAAATTATAAAGCGTGGGTCTGGCTTCGTTTTTTTTCTCTGCACACTTAATGGAAAATATTTTGATCGTTCGAAAAAAAATGAAACGATAGGGGAGGGAGTTTTGGTCCACTTACAGTTCGGTAATGGAAAACTCGCGAAAATTCATTATGTGTCAAAATTTTCGAAGAAGGCGAGGCGTTTCGCGTAAACGTGTTGAATAATTTTGTATTTTGTTAAGGCGCTTGTAATTCAATTTCGATAGCCGAGTTCGAGAAATTGGATATTGGATGGAAGCATACCGAGACGTTCCTCTGAGGAAACCTATTCAGGTTTTGCTTTGGGTTGTACCGAATATAGCCTATTAGAATTGTAAGAAATATAAATGGAAGATTATAAATGCGAAAATTTTATAAATATTATTTTTCGTGTTATAACATTTTTTTCATACAAATTACAGTATATTTTATACATGACTTATGATTAATGTCTTTTTAACTATGAGTTGAATTACTAAAAGTATTATTAACTTTGTCAAAATATAAAATAGGGTGATTCTTTTGAATTAACAAATATTAGTGGGCGAGGGTCAAAATTTTGCTAACAGCGTCGGGTCTTCACACCTGTTAAAGCAAAAAGCTTTTATCGCACCGTAGAGTGTACATAGAATAAATTGATATTCTGGAATAAAGGCGTAAAAACACTCAAATAATTAACGAAAATATCACTCTAATATACTTCAATGTAAATGTCTCCGCATGCTAATATTGCACATAATATTTATAGATGGAATGACATGAACACAAAAGGCGTGACCTATCTTTGACGTCCAATATACACGTATACGAAACGGAAGTTTCGTAGATATTACATAAAACATATTATAGACCTAGACCATTTCTCAAATCCTAATATCCTTTATATAACGAGGTGTCAGAAGGTTGTATTGAAGACAAAGAAGTCCTTGTTTAAAGGGCTCGCCGAAAGGGTCACCGAAAGATTATTAGGGGAGCGGGTGAAAGAAAGCCTTTGAAAGCCTTTTTGAGCTTTTTATCTTCGTTAAATATTCAAATTTTACCTTTTATGTGCATATATTGAAAAATAATATTATGTATATCAACGGGCAATCAAGACACTGTGAGCGGCCAAGTCGCTAATTTGTGTAAAGCTTTTTTACATTGAATTACACCAGCAATCTAATTGGCCATTTGATAAAATAAAATAATACATTTTCTAGAATATTCTCTCATTAATTTAAATGTAAAGGCTTTTTAAATTTCGCTAAAGAAAAATTTTCAACTCACTTAATTTATTATCAAATTATCAACCTAATTTTAAATATACATACATTGAATTAAAGACTAATATAATAATTCACGTAAGTATCATACGATATAATATAATATAATAAGTACTTTTATATTGACCAATATTTGTACATTTACCTTGACCTTCACCTTGAAATACAAAATATGGCGTTTAAAGAGCATCGTCTTTAAATGCGAGGAAAAAATAGAAGCTTTCGTGAGAAAATTAAAGGAAAAGTGCAATTTAAGTAATCGACATTGCTGTGAAAAGACAATGTATAAAATCCTCTACGCGAGCTTTTAAGCTGATGTATTCTTAAAAAGAAACTTTGCTTTCTAAATACTTATTATTATTATGAAACGATATTTCTTAGCAATTTTACTTATTCAAAGCAATCAATATAAACTTTCGAACTGTATGAGAAATATTTAATCAAGGTTCAATTTTTTGGGTCGAGACATTATATTTATTATTCGAAACTTATCTCAATAAATTCATCGACTCGCAGCATTATATCTGTATAAATTTCAAACAACACGAACACAAAAATATAACGAACCCGTTTCCGAACAAAGAGTGTAATTAATCATGTCCAAAAATAAGTTGAAAAGCTAAAAAAAAAAAATCGTTTAAAGTACGCCTATATAAAGGAATAACTTAATTAAACGACACGAACGAAATGAGCGCCGAATGCAAATGATTCGGTTTGTTCGGTGGAGTCGTACGTTTCTCCTACACTTTATTATTTAAATTTTTACATTCGTTCGTCCTGAATTAGCATACAGACAGGAATTTCCTCTATATGGGATACCTCCTACATAATCTAGTTCCGAAGATATTTCTCACTCAAATCAGTGTCTCTTCTATACAAAATTTCCGCGAATAATTCTTGACTTATCTCGCTATAATTCGGGCCAGAATAATCTTTTGAATTCGACACGAAATGTTATTGTAATTGCCCTCAAATGAATTCAAGCCAATTAACCTTTCGCCCGCAAATAAATCCAAATCCTTCCCCGACTTCTTTCTATTATTAACCACGCACGTTCCAACCACACACGCGCTTATCAAAACGATCAACCGCCATCAATCAACCCCACCCACGCATCGGCAAAACCACAGTAAACAAACAATCGTTCAATTAAGAAAAGAACCTCACCGAAACTGCACCCTAGAAGCTCACCTTGAGGATTCGGCAAACACCCATTAATCGACCGCCATATTTTCCCCCATTTCGCCTTGACTCAGCTCACGCCCCTATCCGCTGCCCCATAACACTCCCTATGGTGTGGGGTGGTTGGACTCTGTTGAATGAACGGCTGACCCTCACATGCGGGGTATGCACGGCAACAAAAAATAGCGTGACCGCGGCTACGTGGGTCAATGGCGAGATTATGAGCGACCTCATGTGTGTGTACCGGTGGCCAATGTCGCCGATTATCGAATCGAATTTGCGTAATTTGGAACGAGAGTGCTCGCTATTTTTGAGGTAGGTTGAGTAACGGGGAAGATTGGAAGTTTGTATGGAGAAGTGTTTGAATGGAAAATTTTATAGTGTTTTGTTTGCGCTGTTTTGTATGAAATGATTTGGTTGATGCTGTATTTTTTATTTTATTTTCAAACAATAGATTTATATACGTGTAATTATATATCATATTATATATACATTAAATAGTTCGAAATGAAAAATTAAGTTATTATTTTTTGATCAATAATAAATAAATGAGAAAATTCAAGGAAAAGATATGGTGCTTATATCAAAACGATACTATTATTATACATTTTAAATAGTCTTATATTCGTTGTTGACACATGTTGGAAAAGTTAAATAAAACTGGGAACATGACAAAAAAGGTCGATCGATACGCTGAAAGTGGATGCAAGGTCTGCTGGAATATATTTCACCCGAATGCGGATAAAGTTAATACAAAAGCGATAAAGTTCATGGAAATTGTCCGTTACACTAAACTTTTTATTAGTTCTGTATAATGCGATAGTAATACTATTATTTAAATGTATGAACGTATTATCATACGACGAATTATAAATTATAATAAGAGCTCTAATACTGCGAAGTATTGGATCGTGAAATTTGATTAATTGATCAATTATTCTCTCGCTCTTCGCTGATAGGTGAAATTCAATCATTCTAATTGGTTTTTAATTTGAGAAAGTCATATTTAGTAACTCATTTTATATTTGAAATTCAATACCGATTTTCAGTGGTTTTTTGATCAGTTTCGTTTGAAATACAGAATATTATGAAAAGATAATTAATCTTGTCTAAAGATGATATTGAAAATATTTCAGATTTATATATAATACAGTTCATGAATAATGTATTTCTCAGTCTGTAATTGTTATTATATAAAGATATATAATATAAGGAAAGGGAAAAAAATTACTTGTTGAAATAATAATTTTTAAGATAATGTTTTTTTTTAATATTATTATGATATTTTTTATCTAAATGAACTCAAGGTGCTTTGCCTTTATTAAATTAAATTAAATCAAGATAATTTGTAATAACTGATACTTATATAATTTATTTAGTTCATTTTTATAAAAACTTTTCGACAGTAATATAAATAATGCGATTACTGCGCATATACTGAATTTATAATAGAATCGCGTTTTAATTATTATGCGAATATATCACAGTGGACAAAATATACTGTACTAATGAAGAGTAAGTTTTAATAATTACTCAATTGATTTCGAAAAAAAATCATGAAAGGATGTAGTCGTAGATCTTAAAGTCTGGTAAATACTATAATATTATAGTTATAAGTTTTGCTATATGAATTTGCGATTTACCAACGACACAGTTCATAAAGGTTAGCTGAAATTAGGTTGAGAACGAGATACTTGAAACCCTGATTATCCAGCGAAAACTAGATTCAACAGACTTTATGCATTTAAATCCATATACATAGATAGCAAAATCTTATTTAGCAGTTATATATTTTTAAAAATAACTCGCCAATTAGTCGTAACAAAACATTAGCAAAAAATAACCGAAATAATTTAAAAACACATCCATTGCATTTAATCATTCATATAAATATAAAATGTTTCAATATACATTGTAATTATGTCTTTGTTAGATAACCCTTGAACTTTCTTAGCTTGCATTCATAGAAAAGTGTTTATTTTTTCAATAATGTTTTCACAAAATTTCTTCAACCGTTTCCAACTATAATACATATCATCAAATCAAACATTCTCACACCAAAAAAGAACACGACAATCAACCATTTCAAGATCCCAGATCAGTCCAACGACAAAAGGCAAAGACATTTGAGTATATCTAAAATCGGGGAGGAGTAGGAGGAGTATTCAAATAGTCCACGAGCGGAACCCGACGACTACAAAGCCTCCCGCCGGTAATTGATTCGAGGCAAAAAATACAATGCAAGTTCGGTCACGACATCCACTACTAATGGACTGTCTTGGGGCCGGGATATCGACCAACCGGGACGAGATGAGGATTGCGGGACGCGCATGCGCAATTCCCGAATTTTAATGTCCCATTTGCGACGGTGTGCACATGTGGGAATGATCGGCGATGGGGAACTGCTGGGTTAAGCCCCTGGGGACCGGCTGGTCGCTTTAAGATGGATCGGGTGTGTTGGGGATGAATTTGTAATTGGGTGCATGTTGTTTTGTTGTATGGTTATGGGTTGTTGTTGCTTTGAATGATTTTGTTGGGTAATTTTTTTTTTTTTTTTTGTTTGATTGGTGTAATAGATTTTTATAAGAAATCTAAGTGTAAACTGAATATTAAATTTTTAGATAAAGTAATATATTATTAAATAATAATAATAAAAAAAATAAAAGAATTTGGTCAATTCAAACCGAAAAAATCACGTGGAAACGAAAGATGGTTTTTTCCCATAATGCTATAGGTACTAATTAGAAAAAAATTTAATTAAAATTTTTGTCACTCCCGAGAAATTTAATTTACCCAGAAATATTAATAATTATATTATCTATAATTTTAAATAGTTTCGGATGTATAATAAATTTTATTGAGAAACATGAGTTTTCGAAAAAGTAAGGGTGGGGTAATATAATACTTTTGATCCCCGATGTATGTATATAGTTTACAATAAAACTTTGCACTTTATTAGATGGAATATTCCTAAAATTTGATGGGGAGACCTTTTCCTGCTATAGATAATTAACGGGTCGATATTGATGATGATGAGATGGAATATTAAAATTTTAATGATATCTAAAGTGTTTTTTTAATTAGATTGTATAATATCTATTTGACACCATTAAAAAATCACCGGTATTTTTAATCATGTTGACCTCAATTTGTTTTACTTACCTTGCAAAAATAATAAGAATTATCTATGTTATTCATTGCAATAATCACCGACACGATTTTGTATCTAGGAAGATCGTTGACTTAATTACCATTATCACAAACCAAAAGTTCACCTCGGAGTCAAATTCGGGAAATAATCGAAACGAAACTAGAGCAATCACTATCAACACAGACATGAAGTAATCCATAAATTCATTTGAGTTGAAACGAGTTTATACGAGAACACAAAACTCGATATACGGAAAACATTCCCGCCATTTAGCACGGAATATTCGAAACTCGAATCCACCACAAAGCCGCATTGGCAACCCCTGACATCGGTTCCGACCCCTGCACATGATACTTTTTAAGTACTTTTGACCGCGTACGAAATTGCACACGTTGTGTAAGTGGCAAGTCGTTAGCCAGCACCCTCCGGTTCTTGGCGTTTATGCGGCCCTAAAATAAACACGCGCTGCTTAATCCGAAACTGCAATAAAATTCGAGTCCAAAGAGCCTCATTGCCACTATATCGGAGCATGCATGGCCAATTCGAGAAGTGAGAAAATTTTCGTGTTAAATAATGTATAAAATAATTTGTCGTGTGCGCTTGAGCGAACGCGTGACGGAGAGTGTTCATGAAATATTTAATGGTCTACTTTGGGATACTCGTGCTGGAAAGTTTTTTGATTTTCGTGAATGTTTAAATGGATAGATGATAGAAATTGTTTTCGATAAAATCAACTTGTGTGTTAGATTTCAATGGTTCGTTTTGGTGAATTGAATGCGAAAACTGTAACGTACACGTTCAATAGAAAAGTTGTACAATGAAAATGTTTAATGCCCGCGTAGTTTTCCGTTTACTTATTTATTTGTTGTCAAATATTAGTCCTGATCGAATAACGGTTTATAAATACAATTATAATTTCGTGGAATTAATTCGTTTCATTTATCAGATTGCTGATTTGGGATATCGGAAAAATGTCATGGGCAGTGATTTTTTAGGCAAAGATAAAATTGAATCAACATTTGCAGTTGTCAGTGTGTTTGTAAAGTAATCGATCATTCGATATTGTAAAATTTCAAAATCGTGCACATCTAATACGTCAGATCCATCAAAAAAGTTTTATTACGTTTATGTTCGTGCTGAAAAATAAAATCAAAATTTAGTGGATATAGTTTTTTTCTCTTTTCTACTTTGGAGATTCAAAGCGAGATTTCGCCCATAAATTCAATATAAAACCCATTTTGTTTAGCGAAAGAAATCAATCCTGTCTCCCCCCGCTCGATAGATAGAGATATCCGCGTCTTCTCATTTTTCGCGTGCAATTTTCTTCGGATTTTTTTTTCGTACGTTTTCACTCTTTTCCCTCTCCTACGCAGTCGTTTTCCCAGAGAACAAATAACAAAGAAAGTTTATCTTTGCTACAATGTAAGGAGGGTGACTTTCACAATGGCAGACCAATAACTTGCGGAGTCGGACGTTTGTCCTCATCCACCGGAGTGGTTCTTTTTCGGAGCAAGATCGGTCGTGGCAAATACAAAAAATGACTTTCGACCAGAACAACTTAACTTCGTTCTTAATGAACAAACTGTTTAAGTGTCGAGTGGACTTTTAATGGCGACCCTGCACGTAATCAAGTTCCGGATCCCCCAAATTGTGGGACCTTTCTCCTTTTCCAGACTCAATTCTGTTGAGAGTTCACGTTTGTATCCCCATTGTCGTATATTCGTATTATATTTGACATGTTTTTATAGTCATTTTTTAAGGCATGTCATTTTGACGTCTCATATAATCGTTCCGAGAAATATATTGAAAAAAAAAGCATCAAAATAATCGAAGACGTGATATCATATAATGTGAATTGACTTGCGACCTTTTCGGGATGCCGACCTTTTTTCTTAAAATAAATTCGTAGGAATTTTCCAATATATAAAATAGAGATAATGTCTTTCCTTGTTTTCTTAAAATTAAAAAATATTTTTTAGACGGAGACGATATTATCTAGAATTTATCTTATTTCGAAAATCTCTATTCATATAATATATGTAATATTATATTTATAATATTTTGATTAATTCTAATGCTCGTATAATACAAATTTATCTTGTTATTAATTATTTGATACTATAGATTAGAATTTATGTCCGATCAATTTAGAATACGATTAAACCTCATAGAATTATATTCAATCGAATTGGAACGATTATACTTATAATTAGTTCAATCAATCTAAAATTTCAATTAATTCGGTCTATGGATTTACGTTTATAACATCAATAACGATACATAACCATGCAGTTACAAACTCCCCCGGTAATATAGAGAGAACCAAATTCTTAACTTTAAATTATTCGGCCGATAGCTACTTTAACGGGCTCATGAAACATTTAACTAAACTATCAAACTCGAGTTCTTGTACCAAGTTAGGCTTCAGACTTTTCTCATAACGTAAATGCGTCTTGTCGCGTTTGCGTCGCAAATACAAATATTCGGCAAATATTCAACGACCACATCACCACATAAATATTCGAATTCGACACGACGATAAACGTTTAAAGGGAGCCTTTGAATCGTGGAAGATGCAATCTCGACCACTCAAACTCCACTTTAAATTTGCATGTTTCTTCGAGTCCTTTGTTGTCTCGCACAACGAGGAACAGACACTCGGGGAAACTGGGTCTTCACCGACGAGCAGATTGTGCCCATTTGTTCGTTATAATGTATTATAGAAGCGCGAAAACGGGCCAAATTAATGTCTGAATAAATGGGCCCGTGAGCAAGACGAATGGGTCCATATTAGTGACAACTGACTCGCACGCCCACGTCCTCAAATGGATTGGCGAAAAGGGACCCCTTTTCCGGAATTCAATGGAAAAGAACAACTTTTCTTTTACGTCACGCGTCCCAATGTTGCGTAGTTGCGAAGATGCGAGTCATCCGTTTGGTAGCAAAAAAAAGTTGACGTTTTGAGAATCGTGTTGTGTGAAAAATTCGTTTTTAACGAGTTCGCGAGTTTAATTGAACATGTAATGTCGTGATCGGAGAGTACAACTATAGTATTTTTTTCAATTAAGAGATGAAGCTTTTAAATAGATTAAGCATTTGTGAAAATTGCTGGTTCGATTTTATATCCCGGCTGGAGTTTGTTTGTTTTGTGTGTACGTTTGTCTATCATCCTCGAATTCGGGTAGACGTTTATTCGGATTGTAAATCAATATAAGCCCTCGGAATAAATATAAATAAAATCCAACTAAAACGTGGGTTGCTAATGGGTTTTATATCGACGATAAAATTAACGTATCATTTGTGAACCGATCCGATTATGTGCAATTTGAACCAATATTACCCATAATGGAATCGTGCCCTTTTTACTTCCATGAATTTTTAAGCGTTCGCACATTATCGTAATATCGTATTTCAATGGAAAATTTTCACACAATTGATACAAAGTATATAAATTGTATTAATCTCAACATGTTTCATATATCTAGATATATATTTTAGTAATCGAATACGACTCGATACACCTTGTATTTACATAACAAACATAGCTCGGATAACTTCTCGCATACGTTTATTCGAACAAGGCACGTGTTACGAAAGGTATCTCACACACCTACAATTAGATGTAACAAATCCTGCAATAATTCCGAAATGATAGAACGTAGCAAATTTATCCTGAAATAAACAAATGGGAGTTTCTCGCAACTCCACTCTTTCAGAACCCCATTGTTGCGTGCTTGCGTCGTTTTCTAGGCACTAAAATTCGATTTACAAATTCACATACATTGTTCCCGTGCGATTCTGCGTTCTAGGAAAACTCTTAAATAGTTTAGTTTTTATGTGCAGTTGTAGCGAAAACGTAGCTTTAGGCCCGATGGGAAAAAATGTGCGCTCAGGCCGTTTACGGAATAATATAGCACTGCGGGCGTTTCTATTTCGAGATCGCACAATTACGGATATGAAGGGAGAATTACGACGAAAGTATGGAAATTATTTTTATGTCTTTGCCAAGGACGTTGGGTGAATTTATGGTGTTTCGCTTCCGCACATTGAATGTCGCTGGAAATTTTCAAGCAGGGTAAACCGAGCCTTAGTGCGGCGTAGGTTGCGATTCGTGTTGCTGTTCAAAAATTGCTACTTTACATGGTACTAAATTGTCCCTTTAAATTATCAATAATTTATGCTATACAAAATATTAATTTTCGTAACAAAATTACAAGGCGTGTACTCGTATATGACGCCGATATGAGTATTATTATGCAAAATTTCGTATACAAATAGCGGATATAGTATAGATTTTTAAATACGGATAACGTTATAAATTTAAACGTCATATTTGAAGAAATTTAATATGAAAATACTATACTGATATCAAATAAAAACTATAACATAACTAGTATATTACTATAATCTTTCAGTAATTTAATACTTCGAGTTTCAAAAAAGTATCGTTTTATTGATATAATATCAATAAATGATCATTAGCTATTGTATCGTTACTGCAAAATGAACTCTTTAATGATTGGGATCATTACGATGTGAATTATCCTTAAATATTTCACCTTGTCATTAACAACATATGTATGGAACGTATTTGAGTAAGGATATGTAATATAATATATTATATTATATAATGTAATATAATGTAATATATTATAATATACGATATACATATAATATCGTATATAAAGCGACACATATTTTCTAAGATAAGATAACTAGAATGTCGCGTAATGAGCGCCCCTTCAAAATTTAGTCAAAATCGCTTTAGACTTCAAGTTCCATACCTACAACATAGAAGAGCCTTAAAACTTTAACAACCACCCTGATAAGCACACACTAGCCGTTTTGCTGAAACACAATTGGAGTCATAAAATTTCCTCACTTTAACGCAATAAGATACATAAAGTAAACAGAGACTAGAGTAGCTGAATCGAAATTAGAACTGAAGTCAGCAGGTAAAAATAGTCGTGATTTTTTCGTAATTGAATTCGGAAGCAGGGATCGACAAAGATAAAGACTTTGGCTTGGTTATTTTAAGAATTTTGTAATTATATATGTTCATTTTCTTGCGTTTGAAAATCAAATATGAATGTCAGAGCTTTAAAAAAGGACGGCTTCCCCGGAGACTAAAAAAAAACAGGCGCAAATAGAAAATTTATTCGTTCAGTAAATATTGCATATGAACAATTTATTTTTTCAAAAATTTCAAACGTATCTTTATTATTCTTATGTTATTTTTATCGAACAAACTGAATATTTTTAAATCGCGTCTTGCATATGGTGATTTGGAGTTAAATGGTTTTCACGCGGGAATATACATTTTCAGATTTTCAACGTGATATGCTGGTTTAAAATATATATATGTATTCATATATATTTTTAATACCTATTATATAAAGAGAAAAACATGTCTATTTATCAATATCATTATCATCATACGCAGCTTGCTCACGCCCCTGCTAGACAAAAGCCTCCCCGATACTTTTCCATGCGACACCACACAACTTGCGTATTTCGTCAACTCATGTTTTTATATACATATATGCAAAAAACTCATATAAAACTAGATTTTTCTTTGGAAAAAAAACCATAATGATTCGGTTGTTGACGTGTAGGATTTATTTTTAATGCTTCCTTAATTCTTTGAACATTGTCTGGCTTACAAGGCGATCGTTGTTTCAAAGGGATTACAAATACTTCGCAGGTATTAAATTGGTCCAATTACTTCAAAATAGTGTCTCGAGACAACATTGTCGATATTTTTTTTTATATAATAGTTAGGTACTTTTTACTTGAAGGCAAATACTATATATATTTAAAACAGCAGTGTTCCTAACTTCGAAAATGTCAATACGTATCGAATAACCTATATATCGCCACCATTTTTATTTATTAAAAAAACGAATATTGAAAAACTCCCCAGCGGCTTCCTCGCTTAATTGAAAATTGGAATTGGAACAGCGAAATTAGAAATCACCATCAAGAATTGTCCACATAGACAAAATACATCATAGTTGCCGAGCGGAATCGGAACGAGAGCCGACAATTTAAAATCCAATTTAGTTTCAACAATCAAGATAATGGATCCGGAATCATTCCTCACAAGAAAATTTCCCAGAATTCACCAAAACCGTCTAATCAATTTTTCATCAACCCTCACGAGACAACCGCGCACACCGCGCACCGAAACAGACGTACTAACGACCAAAGTTGGATTCCACACCGGCCATATGGCGGAGGCTCGGCGTTACAGGAACGGCAGCCAACACGTTAAATATTTGACTAATTATATGCCGGGGTCGGTTGCAGCATCTGTATCCGAAGTGTGGGCCTTATTGATTTTGGTGGGTGTACTGCGGGTTGCGCAGAGCCCGGCTCCGCATATACGTACAGGTGGTGGACGGGACTGGAAAAATACGTATAAGGTTCTATGTATTTTTTGAGTCTATTGTTTGGGGTCTGGATCGCGTTTGCGGCCCGTGGATTCGATGTGGGATGGTAATCTGGGGTCTTATGTGTCGCGTGGGATGTACGGAGTTGTTAAATGGTTTATGCGAGGTTTGTGGTAGGTTTTTTTTAGTTTTGAGATTTTTTTTTTGAATTTGTTTAGTGGTTAGTTTTGGTTATTATATGAGATGTTTTGTAAGTAGTTTAGGGGTTTTAAAATTTAATTTGTTTTGTTTGAAATATTTTTTCTGTTTCATCTGAATTTATAATGGCTGGAGAATTCCATTGAAATTTTCAAGACCTTACAAAGACTATAATAATTTTTCGTAATTTTGAATAAGTTTTCCATTTATATACCTATATATTGAAAACACCACATTGCTTTGATATCATATATCATATAATACTATCAAATTCCAAAATTCTTCGATCGATCAAGCGCTTTGAATAGAAATTTAATTACTGGTAATTCGACATGAATCTATCCTCAGTATTATCAGTAATAAATTACTGAATATATCTAAATAAATTATCGATAAAATCTATTATTCCAAAAAATATGACTACTAACAATCAATAACAAAATAATAATTTTGATTATTTAAAAAAGGCCAACAATTAATATAATCAAATTTTAGGTATTTTTTTGTAAAATTTTAATTTTAATTTATTAATTTTTAATTTTTTTAGTTTTTTAATTTTTGTCATGTATTTAACATTATTATTATTATTATTATTATTATTATTATTATTACTATTATTATTATTATTATTACTATTATTATTATTATTATTATTATTATTATTATTATTACTATTATTATTATTATTACTATTATTATTATTATTATTATTATTATTATTATTATTATTAAATGAATATTATTTATTGTTTTTTTTTAACCGCCTTAGCGATTTGGGGAAACCTGTCATGTCAGGGTGGTATTTTTGTATTTGTATTTATATTTATGTATATTTTTATAAAAAAATAAATAATAATAATAATTATTATTATTATTATTAAAAAAAATTATTATTAAACATATTCAGATATTTATTCTATCAACAACGACAGTAATTTCGATCGACATGTCTCAACCATAAATCAAAAATGATTCAAACCAACACAAAAACTCACAACACAACCGAGTCATGCCCCAAATTGAATTTTTCAATTCAAATAAGAGCAATTCGCTAACACACCGACAACTCACATGCCTACAACGTAACAACGGACGACCGTTCACGTGGCACCACGATAACTCGCAACGGCAATATGTCACCACGTATTTGTAGCGCGGCTCGCTCGTTCGAGAACCGTTCGATCGGAAATGCGACTTTTATTGTGCTTTAGTTTTAACGCGGTGCAGTTTGCGAAGTGCATGGGAACGTGTTGCGAACACGTCAATGGGGGAACACGTCTGTTCATGGGGGAATTTTCAAATTGACGTTTGGAGGGATGGTCTGAAAGTGGGTTACTTTTTGCAGTGTTGGATGAAATTTTAGCTTGATTTCGTTGAGTTTTATTATTTGAGTTGTGTGTGAGTTTGATTTGAGGAATTTGTTTTCGTTTGTATATAAATAGCAATTAATTAAATGAAGCTCTTTTGTTTATTCGTTATGCATCGGTAATAACGTGAGCTAATTTATTCGTGGCACAGAAATACTTTTTATAGTGGGTACTCATTAGTTTCTCGAAGTAGTCTAGTGGAAAGTTTCGGTATCGCATTCCCGTCTGTTAGGTTTCCAAGTTTTATAGGTTTCGTTAAATGAAATAAAAGTTAAATATCTGGAAAATAATTGAAATATTTTTTCTTTGCCACCAATCGCTTTTATTATTTTCGAACGATTTTATAAATGCAAAGATTCATATTCGGAATCATTAATGTGATTCAAATTTTATTCGAAAACTGAAAAAGTAATCGAAATTTATTTATTTTTATTGTACATAAATTTATATCTGTATAAAAGGCTTTCATGAAATCTCGTAGAAACATTCCTATTGATATTTCCATGAAAAACAATAAGCTCAAAAGTGAAATTAATTGAAATATCCAAAACGCTCCATACGGAATCCATAAAATTCCCCTTTCTTACGCCCATTCCATTGACTTTTCGCCGCAAAGCAGTCAACGAAAAGGCATTTTTGTATATAATCGTACCTCGAGAGAATATTTAGTACGACTGAAAATGTAACTGGAAAAAACCTCGCATAAAAATTCTAGTACATGTTTATTTACGAGCCGGCCGGTGAACGCACTCTCGCCATATTCGCGCAAAACATGAGCGATTTTAATTTGGAAATTTATGACTGCGCGGCTCCAATTTGTTATCTCCGAGTGGAATACGAAATTAAAGGGTCGCCGCTTTAATGGCAATTAAGGTCTGTCCGTTTTTCTCGTAAGCAAAATATGGAAATTATCTTTGGTTTGGACTCTTGTGTAATTGACGCAAACGTCACTAAAGCGCTCCAATTATTTTCGCACGGGCAAAATCGGCACTTCGAAAACGTTTTTTGGAGAACGAACGGAACGAAGTTAGTTTCGTCGTCAAAAGACCTCTTCAGAAGATTATATTATATATTTTATTATACGTAATGTATATTATGGGAGATTTTCCGCCGTTAAAAATCCTAGCAGAAATGCTAAATATTTGAATAAGAAATATGATTTATAATACCTAAAATAGAGGCTTTAATTAAAGAGAATTTAATTCATACGAATTATTTTACACTTTGAAGAATTATAAATGAGAAAACAAGGAAAACGTACGTTCTTTGCCTACGTTTTTCGATTCCCCAGACACACTTTTCCAATTAAAGCTCTCGTCTTTCGTATTCAGCACACGGTTTCTATAAATATTCTCATGTTTACTAGTAGTTGTGTATACAAAATATTTGATTTATTTGCGAAATATTTCTTATTTGAAATATAACCAATAACGGTAGTACGTGGAGTGAATGTTTTAAACTATAATATCATAGAGATACGAACTTTTTCTATCGACAAAGCAATAACTGCATATCGTTTAAAAGGTTTACTCTTTACGATATACCCATCCTAAAATAGGGATTGTATGGCCGCCCAGTGAATATAAAAATTGTAATATGTGCGAAAGGTCCTATCACTGCGTAAAAGAAAATCCGACGAGTTTATTTTTTCATTGCGAAATATCTCTAGTTTATTCGAGACGTGCAAGCTGAAAAGAAAACGCTTATGTGATCTGTATTTTCATATCCGTCATGAAAAATGATACGGCTTAGTTGTTTTTGTCGTCTACCAAAAGAATGTGGGAGTCACGGGTTTTTCTTTGCACTTATTTTCAATACCATTTATGACATCGAAACCTTTTCGTAGAAGAAAATATATGACATGCCTAAAATAAAACATACCAAAATATAAAACGTACCGTAGTATAGTATAATATTTTGAGGCTATACTGACATCAATATTCAAACTTTTGTACACAGTTCAAAAGTATGTCATAAAAACAAACGCATTTAAATAAATTTCGAACATTCACATTTAATACCTAACTTGGAAAGAATGGAAATTGTGGCTTTTTCCCAAAGAAGGGTTTTCTCGGGATTTGACGCCCACGTAGAAATTTTTGGTCTTGGGATTCGGCTTTTGGCAATAGAGGCGAATCGACTTAATTTAATGTGAAATATATAGGAAAAACACGTAGTAGAAAAAAGATTCTCACTTGTCCTCATTTGGGCAAATCCTTGCGCTACAACTTTGGGCGAAAACATTTTTCATAAATTCATATAGCCCGAATTATACGAGAGCTCGAAAAATTGTGAGAATTCTATATGAACATGCCTAGGTAGGAATGTAAAATAAAGAATTATGTCGTTTCGTATTCAGATAATAAAAAAAGACATTCATACGAATAGCCTTATAAATATTAAACGACACAAACATTATACACACGTAGGCAATGTGCTGCTGCGGTCTTTTTTTCATTTATAAAACGCGCTTCATATTCGTAAATTGTAAAAACATTTTATATGCCTTGATTTTTTTACGTTTCTGCGTCGTATTGACTTTGTAATACGTTTTTTCGAGAATTCATTTGCAAATTAAAAAACGAGAATTTTAAGACATCTCCGTTAGTCCTTTATAGGAAAATATTTATTTACGCTCCCGTACGATCGTTTCCGTATAAATAAGAGAAAAGTAAACACAAAGCGTTTCCCGATAATCAAAGTTAAACAATGACCCTCGAAAAGCTCGATCGAAAAATAGTCAATTACGGTATAAACGATGCCATCAAAATGAGCAAATATGAAAAGTTTACCATGAAAACGAAGAACGGTTCGATCGATCGAATTCTATAGTATAATATTTTCGATGCAAATCATCTTTCAAATGTGGGTAATTATGAAAATGTTTTTCGTTGAAATTCTATAAATTCCATTAGATGTATTAAAGTTATATTTCTTTAGAATTAAAATTTTCCATTTTTTTCATTCAGGTCGTTCACTTTCCACAATGAAAATAGTTTTTTTTCTACCAAAAGATGCAGTTGATGGCAGTTACTTATTACTTAGTAAAATTGGAAAATCTATTTTGATAAAACGCTGAAAACTTTCCCCGTTTGATTGATAGTCAAACGTCGAGCTTTTGCAAGACGGAACTTTGTAACGAAATCTCGTTATTTATATCCTACCTTTGTTAAAATTGACAATTGTGGTAAGTGTAGGAATTCGCGAACACTCTCGAATTAAAAGTTGTATTGATTTTCACTTAATAACTCAAACTGATAACTTGTCATTATGTCCAACTTTTGAATCGAGTTTTCTTTGTCTTCACTGAAAAGTTTTTGTACCGGAACCGCGTTATAAATTTTGGCCGAGCTTGGAAGCGGTTACACCGTAACATTATTGCGAATGAAGCTTCGATATCATAACCGAACTTTCTGAGTGAAATTTTGTGTTATTGTGAATTTATCGCTATTTTTATACACATGAAACCCTTTTAGGTACTCAGTTGACTTTGTAACCCGTTTTCAATCTAAAAATAACAACTTTTGACTAAAATTATGTAAGAATTAATTCAAATCTTATCAATTCAATTCAACCTTACATATTCTTTTACAACTGTTGCAATAAATAATGGTACTCAATGGCACCCTTGACCCGCCCGAGCGCCCTTATGGGCATTAAAGCAGATATGTCATTTTTATTTGCGGTTTTTGCAGCCGTATGCACGAAACATTGGGTCAATTAATGTCAAATGAAAATAACGACCGGATTCGTCTGAAATTTTTACGCTTCTCTGCCCGTGAAAGCTCGCATGGGGACATTTTACGACTGAAAAATCCCAGCCGCCTTTCTATACGGTAAATCGTCTATGAAACGCAAATGAATACGCAAAACGGACGACGCAAATCCAATTAATTTCTGTTCGCGTTTATTATTTGTTATTCGCTTTTTCATTTTGTTTTTGGTGGTGGTAAATATTTCATTTGAATAATTTGTCGATTTCAGGTACGAGTATACGGCAACAAGCGAAGAGTTGGCGTGCTGAACATAAGGCTGCTAGAACTCTCGGTATTATCATGGGAGTATTCCTCATTTGCTGGCTTCCTTTCTTCTTATGGTAATTTATCTTTTATCGTATCTACCATCATATTATATTATCAAGCACGAAAATACATATTCTCTCCATTAGACATAATGAAAAATATTTTCATCACAATAAAACATGATATATTAAAATTTATGACCTATATAAATTTAATTAAAAAAAAAACAACAATTTTTGTACTCAATAAATATTATGTTTTCGTAAAAAATTTCATATATTTAATTGTGATATAAGCATAATGAAAACGTGTCTTTTCATGGAAAATGTAAATTTGAACATCATAAAAGTAATAAGAAATAATATGATCATTATGGAAGAAAATTCAATCAGTTCTATATTTTCGGACTTTTTCATCACGAGCGAAATATTAAATTTTTTATTAGGCGTAGGTGATGCGAACAAAAAGTGAAAAAAAAACGGCGAGCCATTTAAAAACGCTTTTTTTTCACAACCGTACAAGTAGGTTGAGTTTCGTGAAAACGCCAAAATAACGAGGTTGTTCTTGCGTAATGTAAGCGAAGGCTCTGCTCTTTTGACGGATTTTTGAGCTTAACTTTTGCGGCGAAACAAGACTAGTGAGAAAATTGATCGGTTTGTTTTTGACACGTTTGCGTGAGGAAAATTCGGCAAAAACTCCGCGAAAAACAATAAGGTAAACCTCTGTGTTTGCTTTATTTTCACGTTTACGTTTTTTTTTACTCAGTTTAATTCCTCTCGTAAAAATAGATGCTTTCGTAATGTTATAAATGTGCTTTTTGGTAATTTTTTCGTTTTCGTTTCTGTTGCAGGTACGTCATAACTTCGCTTTGTGGAAGCGCCTGTTGGTGCCCAGATACGGTTGTAGGAGTGGTATTTTGGATAGGTTATTTCAACTCTGCTCTTAATCCTTTGATATACGCTTATTTCAATAGAGATTTTAGAGAAGCGTTCAAAAACACGTTGCAGTGCGCTTTTCCGTGTTTTCCCTGCTGGAAAAATACCACGACTTCGCATTATGTCTAGTGGAATTGTTCGATATTTTAATGATAGTATTAGATTTTCATTCCAATGCATACACGCATCAAATAAGCTTATTTATCTTTCGTGTGTATGCATAGAAAAATATTCTTCGAATTTTTATTTAGACGTGTCGTCTGTGACTTACAATTAGACATTGCTCAATGTCAAAATTATATATGTATTTGAAAAAAGCTTTTAATTATTTTTTAACCTTTGAAATTCACATGTACAGATACATATTTATTAGTCTTGTTGATGATTGAGTATCGTATTAATATGATTTATGATTTTGGTTCACCATGTTCCATTTTTGATCAAATTCAGGTATCATTAAGGATTCAGTGAAAGTAATGAAATTCAAATTTTTGATTAATCATATTTGAAATATTCATTTTAATAAAATATTAATAAAGCTGATATTACCACTCAGATAACTGTGTTCTTGAATTGATAATGTGAAATTTCCATATTTTAATTAAATCTTACAATGATTAAAAAACTATATACATACATATGTATGTTTGTTGAAATAAAATATAAAGAGATCTATTCGATCATGTTATATTTTTTTTACTTGACTATATTCATAGGTATTAGAAAAAAACAAAATCATTTATAAATAAATTCCATCATTTGAATATTTTTGCAAGTTTTCTAAAATCTAATCTTCTAAAATAAAACGCTAAATGCTATATAATTTAAAAATACCAGCTTAGTAATTATTCTTTATGCTAAAGGTGCTACTATTAATGTCACTACTTTCTGTATACAAAATATGTATTTTTAATAATCACTAAGCAATATTTACTGAGACTATTGTATGTACTATATTTATGTAAATTAAAGTTTGGTGTGTTGTAATATAAATGTATTGTAAAAAATAGTGTTGAGCTAAATGAAAATTTGGAAATAATAATACTTGAAACTTTTTTACTTCCATCTAATTATCATTTCTAAATTATGTATAAATGTAATATAAACATATTTTCTGTAAATATCCCGTATTAATGATAGCTTTAGAACTGTTATTACTTAATAGGTTGAAATATAAGATGTACAAATTTTCATACAATGAAAAATATTGTTGAAAAAAAAACGCTGTATTTGAATAGCCTAAACACTGGCCTATAATTCGAATTTCATTGCATTTACAATCGCGTTCAATACTTATAATGCGTTTCTAAACACATTAATGATATATCTATTTCTCTAAGGAACTATAAATAATTATTTAAGTTAATGTGCATTTAACTGTGATGATTGTTAAAATTAACGTGTTAAAATTATAAAAATATAGCATATTTATTAAAAGCTTTTTTATAAATATCATTTGGTTTGGATGAATAAAAGAAATTTTATTTATTGTTCAAAGAGATACGTAACAAAATAAAAATATATCTGTATATAGCAATAATAGTTTAAGCTAAGATTTGAACGAAAACTTGAGCTTAAAATTTACAACAGTAACAAATTTGGCTTTTTACCAATTTTAAACTGCATTTAAATTGAAACGAGCCATAGATTATTTAATACCTGTCAGTCCTGTCACTATTAAGCAAACTGTAAAATTTAATTATTAAGCTACTGTATATTGTTAATGAATTTATGTTCACAATTTTAAGCTCGAGTATGATCTGACCATGAAAATTATATAAAATGAAAGAGGAATAAACTGTGAATTATTATGAAAATAAATCTGTTATTTTTAAATCACTTACACTTGATTTTTATTTCGTAGAATTGTGTAATAAATGGCTCATTTACCCATTATAAGAAATAGCCCATGCTTTCTGAAAATGGATTCTATTAAATTGTATGATGGAAAAGGAAGATTATTTTATGAACGCATCGTTAGAAAAATATATAAAAGATATAAGTACCTTAACTTAATTTATCATAATATTTTGAAAGAAATCCATACTATAATATGATATAATTCATGCTATATAAATAAATTTGACATAATGGATATAGCATAATCATTACAGAACACAACATTATATCAAATTTCCATTAATTACGAATCATCACACGATACCAATTCATGTTAATTTATGCAATAACCATCAATACATAATTAACACCCCCATTACGCATCGGCACCTCCTTATTTACTCAGGATATTGACGAGGACCGAATTTCGTCCAAGTGGACTTTCTTCAAGAACCCACAGCAACAGGTAGGTCGTATCCGACTTCCGATTAGCATTGATGAGTTATTGACACCACTCGATTTCCCGGACAAGAGTTTTTCCCTTGTAAAGTGGACGGCTCAGGAGTTGTTGGGATCGATAGGTGTATGTGGGTCATATTGGCCTATTTATACGCCTTCCCGGGAAAGCGAGTTTATTGAACTCGATTGAAACTAAATGCAAGTGCATTCAAATATTGTGCAATATCGAATTTATTGAAAAAAACTTGTCGAGGTGCATTTTTGTGATTTTTTAAATAAAATGTTTTGCAAATGCTTTTTCGATGATTTTGAATAAATTTCGGATTAGATTCGCTTGAAATAATGCATTATTAATTTTTAGATGGAAAAATTATCGTTCGGAATAAATCACATGTGAATTACGTTTTCGGTTTAATATGCAAATCCAGCACAACTATTATATGTCACGTAGAAATGGCAAAACTTACAATTAGATATGACATCTCATTATACTAAAGCTAGCAAGCAGTGAATACTAAATGTGTAAGGTTTAAATGAAGTGTAAAATAATTTAATGTCATTCACGGGGAGAACGTAATTTTTCATGTTTTTTTTGTGGCTTTTTTATTGAGAAATGTCCCTTGAAAATATTCGTGCGTCTTGTATATGTAAATATTATATATCTGGAATATTTTTCTCGCGAAAGGAAGTGTAATTTTTTGAAGGAAAATACTTACGGGCTCCATAAAAGTTTACATCCTTATATTTTTCCGCAATTTCCATAAAACAAGATTTCGTTATTATCGCGGCAATAGAGCGCAGAGATTTTATACACACCCATTGTTGACAAGCTTAACATTATACAAAACCACTGTATACACGTTTCACACAGCGAAATTGTATAAACCCACAATTGGTAACAACTCAATAATACTTTTATATAAATTCAAGCATTGGATCGCATTATTTAAATACCTAGAACAATTTTATTCAAAAAATAATTTCTGTAAATTGATACAAACCGTTATACACAATATGAGTACGAAAATTCGTAAATTTTTCGATTGCAAGTGATATATTTTTAATAAAAAAGGCATAATATTTATCAAAATACTAAAGTATTAAAAATAAAATTCCGCTTGTGTATTGTACATTCGTGTACAGTGAAATATGATAATTTACGCGATCTTCGGTGGCGCGGAACAAAGCTTGTCAACCGCACACGCCGCCAGGAATGTTCGCCAATTTATCAACGGACGTCAAATCAAAATTCCAAATATATTAAATTGTAGCAGAACGCGTACGAATCCGAAGATTATGTACGTAGAATCCTTCGGGGACGAGATTTGATCGAGTTTAATTTATGCAGGAGCCGAACTGAGGTCCTCTCGGAAAACCCTCCCTTTTCATTTGTGTAATTAGCATTTACATACAACACCTAAATATTATAATACAAACAATACGCGCAACTTGCATAGTAATTCTGCTATTGAGTTATCGCGAATAAATTTTGCGCTATTTCATATGCGCATTTCGATTTTCGAAAGCGCATAGAGCTGAGATGACATCTGTGAATTCCAACTTTTGTTGAAAATTTCAATATTTTCGATGTTCGTGACATTGAACTCAAAACTATATTAGTTATTGTGAAGTGAATGGAGTTGAAAATCGTATGCGAACACAATTAAGGCATGGCGAAGTGCTATTATTCATTCAATTTGAATAACTTTTGCGATATTGAACGCAGTTCGCCACCCATATCTTTATTATTCCAAGAACGTAGCCTAGGATTATGAGAATATTATTGGGAACCCGCAATTTTAGTCTCGGATTATCAGATTAAAACGCCACACGTTATATTAATCCATTATTATTGGTGTATGTGTACGTTGCTATGAAATGCGGATATTCATCAAACAATTGCAACTTTGGCAGAACTAATTATTTTGATTTGAATCGACTAATCTTAAAGCCCAACTTATAACTTATACTAAAATTCTACGTTCAGACATTATAAAAGACAGTGGTTTTACTATAGTATCGAAAAGAAAAGGAACTTTGACAAGGACAATTGATAAATAAATATAATCTGTTGGCTAAGCATAATCTCGGTATCTAACCTTTGCTTTATCAAAACATTATTGATGATATATTATATGGAGATAAAATGTAAAAAATTCCCATATGTACTATGTTATAAATACTGTTTGTTAATTTTGTATTAAACAATACTCGTTTAGCTTAGAAATATTTATTTAGTGATTTTTTTAATTTCATTGTAACTCATAACTTGCGCATAAATACATATGTTATAATATATATAGGAATTTTGTTCTTTTCTCAACATAAGGCAAGGTCATCGAAGAAAATCCCTCGAAGCGATATCAATCAAGCGCTGACTACGAAAGTATGTATGGAATATGAATAAGCTCTCGATTTTTGCGGAAAATCTCGGAAAATTTCTATTCAGACGGGTAAAACCTAGCAACGTACGCACAATAATTGAATTATAATTTCAACATGCTGTAAAAAAAACCGCTGCTTACATTTCATCGTTCACGTGTACGATATTTTTTTCGCTCATATTTTATACTCGATCGCGATCAAAGACTTCGCGAACGATAAACTTTTGACGAGAGTCTAATAAAAGAAAACATGTCAACACGAAACGACAATTTTCGCTATACGCACAAAGACGGAATCGACCGAACTGAGCCTGTTTATTTAAATTTTTCAATCTTTATTATTTTTTAATTAAGTTTCGTAAGTCCCGAATTAACGCTTAACGAATTTCGGAACAAACTTGCTTCGTTTCGCAAGATCAAAAGTTGTCCGCCTTTTCTCCGTTTAAAAATACAAATCAAACTAATTATTCCCGACACGTTTAATTTTTCATCGCGACATCGAAATATATAATAGCGCCATCAATATCGTATACGCGAAACCCGAAAGCCCGCATCGGAAAATCATTTTAAATTATCAATGACGCGAAAGCCACCCCTTTCGCAGCGAACACAATAAAGCAAATTAATGACGGCCATATATCTCTATAATACTTTCCACTAATAGTGCGGAACGCTTTTTTCTCGCTTTTATTAGTATTCCACGTAGAAGGAAGGATTCAAACCTTTTCGCCCTTTTCTGACCGCCGCTCGGAATTTACGATCGTCGCGTAAAAGTGCGCCCTTTGAGGAACTCAATGGCCTTTAGTAAGGCCGTGCCCCGGCGAGATATGAATGAAGCATTGCCTGAAATTATTATTATGATGAAAAAAGAAGGAAATTCGGTCTCGTTCCGCGTGATTTCGGCTTATTCGAGAAAACCCCATCGGCGGTAGGACGACGTGCCAGAATGCTGGGAGATGATTTTCAGGCACCGCGTGTAAATTATGCTGGATGAGCGTTTCATTGCTGTAATTCTTTTCAGGCTAAAGAAAAAGGCGGCTGAGAAATGGCGAGATTAGAAATGGAAATTTTTCGGGTTTACGTCCTTTATCACTATTATACGCCTGTTTCGTTTTGTATATCTGTGGTATAGAAGAAAACGGAATATTTCATTTAGCAGAGATTTTTAAATTTTTTTCTTGATTCTATCTAATATTTTCATTTGATAACTTTGACAGATAAATTTATTTTTGATTATGTATAAATTTTAAGTGCAAATTTTTATCATACTTTTATTATACTTTAATAAATGCAGTTTTTAATATAGTTTGTCATATTCGAGTATTAATTTAAATATTACAATTAAATTAGTGAAGATTTTTCATATCATTTACGTTATATTTTTAATCTATTGATATACATGAAAAGTTTTACTGATATAGAAAATGGCATTACATACAAAACGGTTCTGGACTTTAATAAAATTATAAATGAAAATTAATGGTTCAATATAATGAGTAGGTAGATGTCTCTAATAAAATAAAATAATTTTAAATTAATAAAAATGTACATACTTTTATCATTTTTAATACATTTTTAAAAATCTTAAGTTTTTAATTTAGGTATTAGGTATTTTTATCGAAAATTAATTTTTCTTTATAAAAATAGACATCTAGCGATATACGAAAAAACTATCAGAACAGTAATTCCTGAAATAATGTTACAAGATGGCTTTTTTTGTCTATCATAATTGCACTCTTATATTTAATAATTTTTATATAAAATTCATGGAATGTTTTATTTCGATTATTTAAATTACTAATGAAAAAATAATAATATTGTGCATTTTAAAATAAAAACGTGAAATTATATAATATAATTTTTAATTACGTTGATATAAATACATACATATACATATGTGAATTTAATAAATTGAATATCATGTTACGTATAGTGTTCGATAAAATTTTTGCGTCACTCAAAATGTCGTCATCGATCAGGCTCAGAGAATATAAAAATCACTACATCGCTCACATTTTCCTACGAACATATAACATAAAGAGAGTTTCAACAGGAAAATAAAATGTAATTATTCATCATTAGTTTATGGCGAAAAACTCGAAAAATAAAATGATCTTTCGCGAAATTTCAATTCAAGATTCATTTACGTGTCAAGTTGCCATTTGACAAGGGTTAAAAGAAAGTTTTTTGGTCGGAAAGAAAGAATACTATCGAGAAAGTTTTTTTTATACGTCTTTGAAGTATATTATAGTAAATGCGTTTTGTGCTGATATTTTATTTTCTCGAAAAATTTAGTGAAACAAACACTAGCTTGATTTTAATACCAATACTAGTAAACCTTGTTCATTCAAATTTATGGCTTTTGTTCACGAGAGACGAAAAACATTTTTCTATATGACAGAAATTCAATATCAAATAACACTAAATTATTATGTCCCAAATGATATTTGAAGTTTGATGAGTTTTCAAGACATTTAACCGCATCATTCAAGGTTTATTTGGCATAACTTTAAAGGTTCTTAGAAACTTGGAAAGAGCATCGAGATAATTTTCATTTTGATTATTCCTAAAAACGATAAATATATGTTCAAATATCTCTCCTCAAGATTGCACCCACCGCAAACACTGATTCATTCAATATTTTAGCACGATTGGAGCTATATGGACCAATCGAATAGGAAATCACATCCCATCGGATAATGCAACGAGAAATTGAAGCGCACTTTTAAATCGACTGTAAACTGAAATAAAAAAGACGATAATGTTGGAAATAGAGTAAACAGAAATCCTATAAAACTAATCGTAAATCTTAACATAAATGCAGTTTTACTCATAACATAGCATCGATTTTCACTAAGCTGAAAATCACTAATTGTAAGAGCGAATAAAAATACTATCGAAACGCAAATCCGATTTTCGCGGGACGAAGACCTCGTGAATCCTTGAGTTTTCCCGCAAAATTTTCCACCAACGATTTTTCCATTTGGACTCCCTTTTGTTTATACGAGCCGAGAACTTTTCTCATTATGCGTTCTGTCCTGCGTGGCCGGACTTTATGGAGAACATCTAAATATATAGATATTGCTGCTAGGAAATTTTATAATTTTATATTTCGGATAAGTATCGTGATAATTTAGACCTCAGATGGTTTTCGCTGTTCTAAAGGATGTTATTTAGAGTTGAAATCGTAATTCGTGTTTATTGCTGAATTTCCTGTTGCTTTTCGGTGGTATGTATTCTGCGACATACATATCTTCTACAATTCTACATGTATTCAAGATTTGTGTTCGGTATAAAATTGGATTATTATCATTATAGGCGTAGATCCATATCAAAAATATATATGTAATAACGTTATGAATGAAAATAAATATGGCTCATATAATATAATATTAAATATATGAAAAATATATTTTAATAAAGCAAGAGGAGTGAATGTTTTCTTTGGAAAATCACTACACTTGTAAGTAGATAATGAAAAGAGTTTTCGCACTAATTTTCATATTATCTTGTCATGATTGAATTTTATATATATTGCATTAAAAAAATATTTTTTCTTTTTCTTCGTTCGTAAAAAATATAATAGAGATTCAAGGAAAAGAAATGAAGTTTTCTAAGAAACGTTTTTGATGAAAGTGACGGTCAATTGTATATCCGATTTCTTGCGATGTTTTCTATTGAGTATTGTTATACAAGACGTATTCCGATATATAATATTATAAAATACACTTATTGTATTGATATTGAAAAACATATATGAATTTAATAAGAAACAACTTTTCTCATAAAAACTAATGTTAGAAGGAATTTTTGAAAACTCGTTATATTCTGATTATATAGTCATTAAAATTTAATTTATTATACATTCTATGATTCATGGCTTTGAAGAATAATATTGCATAGAATTCCAGACTCGCTTTCAGAATTTAATGATTGTATAAGAGTTTACGAATTAAAAATTTATTACACTCCAGCCTAAAAATATTCACCCTTTTTTAAAAATCAATCCCCGTTTTTGTTCTACGCAATCTGAAAACAAACAGAAATTTTTAATCCTTTTCCTTTAACATTTGAATAATAAAACACAATAACAAAAATATAAACGATTCTTTAAAATATATTATATTCAAAAAATTTAACAAAACAATTTTTTTTTTCTTCCAAATATAATATATTGTATGTGAGAAAATGCAAATACGAATCCAGATGCTAATTCACCGATACGTTACCATTAAAAAATAAACAATCGGTGAAATATGCGCCTATAAAAACACACGGTGTATAAAATGTGTATTTTTACGATTTTCTTATCGCACTCCAGCATAACAGGTTCAACAATGGCTACAACCTTTACAAATAAAAATATGAACATGAGACTCGAATTAGAATTTCAAAACACAGTGATGTAAATCTTGAAAATTTTCGTCGATTTTTATGTATACATATATGTTTTTTTTATTTTTCGCGTAGGAAAACCCATTTTTTTGAACACCTTTTTCGTACGTTTAAAGACCGTTTTCGAACGCATTGTGTACGAAAATAATAAAAGCGCAGAGCAAAAGAAACCAGGAGGAAAGCTCGGAGCGAAACTATTATGGCTTGTTGCTAACGAAAAAATAAACTTGCCGGTTCGTGCTGTTTTTCTTCTATTGTTGTCGACGTGTGCGAACTCTTCCGTTAAATTGAATAGCGAAGGAATTCATATGATTAGAAAATGCGATAAATGGTTGTTTGTGTTCTCATGACGTGTATTGCTGAAATTTTGATGTATGCTAAGAAATTTTGTTTAGTATTGTGTATTAATAGGATGTATTATAAGTTTAGTCTAAACGATGAATTAGTGGTTGATCTTAAGCACATTCAACGTAGATAATTATCTTGGAAGCGTGCTGAGATTATGGCATTTATACGGTTTATCATTGAAGTGTAATGTACCAAAAATTTATAATTAAACGTATTATTTAGATATATAATGTCCCGATTAATTACAATTGAAAAGTTTACATTAGGAAAAAAAGCTTTGTTTTTATCATGAAAACAATTTGCGATTGAAATATTTTTTATGATGCATTTAATTCAACAGTTAACAGGTGTTATAAAATAATTTTGTAATTATTAAATAAAATCCATTATGTATAGCTTTTTATGATGAACGATAAAATAACTATTTAATTATATTGTCCTATAGTGTTTTCTGTCATAATTTACAGAACCATTACAATTCTTAGAAGAAACTAAAATAACAACAATATGTTTCGCAAAACCTCAATCAAATATTTAAATTTGATCAGAAATAATTCAACAATAACTGATCTTGTTAATGTGAACCTTGTTAAACTTTTCACTAATTAATTAATTTATAGTTTAAAATCTACATATATGTATATATGAAACTCAAGTAGTTTATGTATCCAATAAACTCCTAAACCGATAAACGGATTTTCACTAAATTTGGTAAGAATGTGTAAGAAACTAATTAAGCATTCAGTTTTTTTTTAAATCGTTTCGCATTTCATTTTTTTTTCAATTTTTCTATCAATCGCCATAAAAATTATAATATAAAACCACGATTGATTGTGACAATAATTACAATCGGTCCACAATAAATTTTTAACAGTCCCAAACACGCCGCATACTACCCGCTAGTAATTCCCATAAAAAAAATTCACATCGATTAAATTCCAATCAACTCAACTCACTCAAATTACACCAAATCACCTAAATTCCAACATCCGAATCCGACCTTATTTATACAAAAAAAAAACAACAAACAAACAATAAAACCCGAACAAACCTCGAAAAGACACGGAAAAAACCCGAACCTGACACCGCCTCGGAAATTGATCAACTCCACACACATCTATTTATACCAAACCATCGTGTTGCAGTGGTCGGCCACCCTCGAAGCCTTCTCCTCCTCCTCATTTGACGGCCGCGAAGTCAGTCATCGGCCAGAGCCGCGCTGGGCGTCAGTGTGCACCGCGCTTCGGCGACGCATACACGCGAGGTGCGAGGGGTTTTTCCGGGAAAACTTTGGGAAGTCGGGGTTTAAATGTAGTTTTTTTGGTCGATTTGGGTAGTCGGGGATATGTTCTTTAGGTAGTTTCATTTTCGTGCGTTTTTTTTGTTCGAGTGGTGTTTGGGAGTGCTGGATAGTTTGAAATGGATTTTTGAGGTATTTAAATTTTATGGTGTTTTATTTCGATTTGGTTTGATGTTTATTTGTGAATTTTGGTTGTTTTTTATTGTTTGTATTTGAATGGTTGGTTTTGTGATTATAATTTTCTTAAATTTAAGTCGATGAGTTTATTGAATATTTATGTTTTCAAAGTTCAAACATGATATTAGAATTTTTCCGTATAATTTTTATATCCCCATAAATTAAAAGCGCAACGTCTTAATTTAATAATAAAAAAATGACTACATAAATAATTTATTGAGATAAAATTATCGAAAACCAATATTTTATACATCGTTACTGCAAAAAAAAAGTATTTATGATTTACAAGTGCTGCTGTATAATATAATATAATGTATACTTTATACCAACTATTATATTTATAATATAAACGATGTTTTTGACGATGATTTACCTTATTAAATTCTCCGATTTTTATAAAGTTAAACAACACTAGCACGACTAATAAATGGACATGATTATTTACTGTTAACAGTGTTAACGAAACTATTATATTATATAATATTCGATAAGGGATAACTTCAGAATTAAGCTCATTGAGAGTTAATTTTTCCGTATCACATACAATTAGGATAAAATATCCGAACTTTTAATAGCATCTGAAAAGTTTATTCCATATAATGAATATCAAATAGTCTTTATAAGATTATAATTATCAACTAATTTATATTGTAATTTTATATTATAAGTTTAACGTAACCAAACTTTATATAGTTTTATCGATGCGTGAAAACTAATCATAAAATTAATTCGGAAGTTTAATGCTCATTCTTATTGTATGTTTAAATTATAGCCGATTGTCTTGACTTCTCATAAAAATGAATAACATCGAATACCTTATATGTTTTCCATTACTTCTTTTGATGTATCACATATGGTTAATGGGATTCACTTTCGGCTAATTGACAGTAATTGTCATGAAGAACAATACAACCAGTTATTTTTCACAGACGATAAATGTATTTTAATGGTCACCTATATAAATGAGAAAAAACTCTGACATAAATCACCTAGATGGAAATTAAAGCACTTTTAATAGAACGTTTTGTGCGGAAGGACGTCGACGACCATTTCGCCCAACAAATGAAAGAGCAAAAAACTGGATTATGATCAAAATAAAGGCCATCTCGCACCTAGGTATTCCCAAATGGGAAAAAAGTGGGAGTGTTGAAAAAATAACGAGTGTCAACATGCCAACGTCGGGGCAGTTTACCAAAAAAGGATGATATACCATCATTTGGCATAATGGGGCGAACACATCAAACATTTATGTCACGCCCGCCTTTTAAAGTACTCCTGAATTCAACTGTGTACTCTGGGAAAGGTTCTCAATTTTTTACTACTGTAAATGCATTTCGAAAGTAAATAATATATCGATTCGAAGAATGTTTATAAAATAAACATATTTCAATCACAAGGTCTTTACAAATATGGCAGAGTTTTTTTTACTTGACAGATTGTTTACTCAAAAAAAAAGATCGGTACAAATAATCGATCCGAATACCATTGACATATTTCGTTACTTGATCAAACGGCCATAGGTTCAAATTCCATTTGCGAATTCATGTTTTACCAATTTCCATTCAACCAAATCGTATATATTTTATTCATACAACACATTAGCGAAATATACCAGAACATCCAAATATTTAAAATTCCACCACCACCACCGCACATCCACCAAACCCATTTGTCAAATATCCGAACGCATTCGACCAAAATGAAACTTCACACGACACATCATTTGACAACCTCCGCCCCTGAAACCCGCGAGCTTTCCCTCCGAAGACAAATCACGAAACGTCCAACTCTGCCACTATTTACGCACGTAATACGTGGCCTACCTATTAATACGTCGGGCAAACATCGAACCCGTTTTAATTCCCGGACAAAGCATCATTCCGAATTGCGTAGTATAATACGTATACGAACCGCCGGAAAAACGGCGGCCGTCTAATTACATTCCGCGAGAATATTGTTTGTGCCAAGCTGGCGGACCTCCATCAATCATTTCGCACTTTTCCCGTAGGATCGAATTTTGCACGTGGAAAAGTGTCGATGTGTTGATATGGAATTATTACGTGTTCGCATGTCGGCGCGGTGCGATGTTGAATCGGCGGCGGGACGTGCTAATCATAATACGAGTTCGCCGTTTTCGTTCTGAATGTTGGTTGTTTATATTTTCGGTGTTAGTATGCTGGTTTTTGTGAATTGAATTAGTTTTTTGTATCGAGTCGATTTGCTGTAATTCGATTTTATGTTTTGAAAATGTTTTATTGATAATGTGCGTAAAATGTTTGTTATAGATGTTTTTATTGAAGGGATTATCATTTTTTCTTATGGATTATCATTTTCGCACCAGTATGAGCTGTACGTGTGTTTGAATCGGCCTTCCTTCCCCTCTCCCCTTTCTATGTATATCCTTTCACTTCAGTTGTTATTATTTGAGCACGGTGGTAACCTCTTCAAGGTGCTCCATGGGTGTCGAAAAGACATCCGACAATACCACCAAACACCGGACATGAAAAAAAAAATTTCGGTGTTAGTATGCCGGTTTTTGTGAATTGAATTAGTTTTTTGAATCGTTTCGATTTGTTGTAATTCGATTTTATGTTTTGAAAATGTTTTATTAATAATGTGCGTAAACTGTTTGTTATAGATGTTTTATTAGAGGGTATATAATTTTTGCTTTAAAAAAAATATAAGACTTTCGATAAAAATTGATATCTTTTTATATAAAAAGCAATTTCGTAAAAATTCACGATTCTAATCAATCTTTAATTTTTTAGACACAAATCTTTTCAATGGCGGTCTATAGTCTTTTTTTAGAAATATTTTTCCTTTATCATCACATAGTGTATACAAGTGACAATGAAAAATATCCATACATACTTACAACAAAAATTTAAAAGCTTGGATATTTTGGAGTGAACGTTATAACATACTATACAATATTAATATTTAGAAATATTAATCGATTGAAAAAATTGAAAATGCTCAATGTAAATTCGAGTAGATTTTTAAATCGATGTAATTTACCGTGAAATTATCGCAAATTTCAAATTTATTCGCTTATATACTGTAACCATATTAATTATATATGAAAATCTTTTCAATTTGAATAATCGATTCTATGAAGCCTCGACAAATTAATGAATATTACATTGTAGAGCTCATCGATTCCACATATTCAATATGTGATTTACGATGGAAACAATTTTCCATTGTATCCACCTTACTAACATTTTCCATTAAAATTTAAAAGACAGATAATTTCCAATAGAGATAAAGAAATCTATTTAATTTTTTAGTATTTGTATTCAACGCACGAATAGGTACCTTACGTATTTACGTATTGAACAATAAGGCTCAAATGTATACGTTCATGCTGAAATATGTTGTTTAAACGTGAGCATTACCCAACAACAAAAAAGGCTCGCAGCAACATCCCACCACATAAAGAGGCTCTCATACAATTTAAATAAAAAATCACATCTGTAATGGACGTTATAGTGGATCCTCCACGAAACGATTTATATACGCTTTTATTTCACATAAATTCTGTTTTTCATTTAAGATAATAAATCGTTAGACGCTCAACGTCTGTTTTAAAATCTGCGAATAGCTTTTGTTAAATTTTAAAACAAAACTTGCCTATAATATATGTATGTTAGTGCTTATGATTCTGAGCTGCCGCGCAAACTTTTCGCATTCCTCGCATTTCTGTCAACAAAATGCAAAAGAAAAACTAAAACATATCATGTTTATGCGATTTAGGAGAAACATAGAACTAGTTTATATCATATTATCTCGTTACCTGATATGGACTCTTGTTACTTCAATTACGGAAATATTACGTATGGAAAAGAGTTACGACGCACGAGTGCGTCGAATGATGAAGCCTTCATGGCGCGACCAATATAATATTTATGCACATAAATACAACTCTGTCTACATATTCCGAGCTATTTCGGGCTTGAATCTTAATTATCTGCATATATATAAAGTCATTTTGGCACATAAAACTCTCACAGAACGGCTGATAATTTGTGTCGAAGTATAAAGGTCATCAACGCAGCCGCGGGAACCCTGAAGAACATTATGTATATTACGAGTCGCATTTTTTTGCCAAACTGGTTATCCGACCGTAAGGTCAAATATTCGTGTTTTCTTTAAATATGTAAAACTGACAGTTTAAGCTGTCTGTCGATATTTATACACAGTTGGGGGGAAAAAAGGCGACGCGGAGATAAGGGAATTTTTATTCGATTTGGAATCGCCGAAAATACACGCTTGTTATGTAATGATTTCTATTCTTTATTTTTTTTTTCGCGGAGTTCCTAGATTTTTTTAATGACACAATATTTTCTCATCCGTATTTCCATATATGATAATTTGACTATCGGGTTTCGGCTATTTCGCATTAATGAGACCTCTAGGCGGGCGTCGAATACCTTAGAATACAATTGACCCGATATTCGCATAATCCGCATTGCCCAACCGCGTCCGTTTTCGCCAAATCTTTTCAACATATGAAAAAACAATTGCGATCCGGAGAAAAAAAGAAGCCTCGAAGGTCCAGAAATGGAGCAGGTTGCGGAAAGCGGACACAGAAGTTGATCTCATTGTTTAACAAATCCGCATTATGCCGGGGAGCCGCTTTTAAAGTGTACTCGAAGAAATCTATTCTTCGCGCTTTCGTCTTTTCACTGCTCGATGAAAAGGATACGGCGGTGTTTTTCAACAGGGACTCGATTGTTTTAAGTGTCCTAGAAGTGTTTTTATGTAATTCGAGAGCAGTATAGTAATTGAAAGAAATAAGTTTTTTTTTAGTATCTTAGTTACGGACTTCCAAATAAAACAATTTCTTAATTAAACATTTCATAGGATACGTAATTAATGTTATATAAATATTGGATGAATTAAGTTTAATTGAAATGTTTTAAACATTACGTCGATTTATATTAATTTATATTAAACATATATTACAATTTATCGTGGTATCATTAAATACTTAAACATTTATAGATCGTGTTACATTTTATGTTTATATCTCAAAGATTAATTCATATGCTAATTTTATTCGTAAATTGACATAAAGTTCAAAGCTTGAATATATAATTCAATTTGGAAAATTCCAAATTTCTATCGATCATTTTAGTTGAATTCATCCCAACCAACCGGTAATGCGATTAAAATTTTAAAGGACGATCTTGTCCAAAAAGCTAATTTTCAAATTTCAAATGAAAGATCCTAAATATCTAGTAAATTCAATACAAATACGACAGTCTTACATAAACTCATCGATTAAAAAAAAAAACAAGGATATAAAACAAAATTTAAGACATAAAAGCATCAATATAAAAAAAAAACAGAAAACGAAAATTTATCTTCGAAACCCAACATTCGAACGTTCAAACACCGACAACCGTGAAATTTCGAACGTCCAAAACGGCGGGAAAAGCGGCGCTTTTTAACCAAACAAAACACGTAACGTCTCGTCTTAACGCCGGACGCGTTACTCGCAAACGGCCACCTTTTATACGGAAATTCCCTGGCTATTTTCCAAAATTTAACGAAACCGCTCTTTTTCTATTTCCCGAATTTTACCGAGTTTTCGCGCGCGCGAAAAACGGTCTTTCTCGCACATACGTTTCGCTCCCAAATGCTCTTTGGCTAATTGCGAAGTCGCGTCGTGCGAACGCCGTTTTGTATGAGGATAATGATAATGTGAATTTATAATATTGTCGCGTATATGTTTTCGTATTTACAATTGGATTAATTATGGCATTATTACGCGAGCGTGAGCGTGATCGTTTTTGATGAGTCGCTTCGTGGTAGTGCTGTTGAAAGTATTTTGTTTTGTCGATTTTCTGTTTAAGTAAATGTCTGTTTTATAAATGTAATGTTTATTTAAAAAATAGCTGCTTTTACATTGAAAATTTTCTATAAAAATAATGCGATGAATAACTTTTCGGGTAAAAAAATATTTACAATATTATATTATACAAGCCGAAAAAATACCAAAATAGAATGACAATATTTTTACTTTTTTTTCTCATATAATGAAAAAAAAACTGAAAAGTTAGAGAATTTTTCTAGTTCAAGCCTATAGAGAGAAAAAAATTGTTTAAATATATTTTTGTTACACCACTCATATGTGAAATTTCGTTCATTTGTATCTTCCTGTATCACATGAAGTGTACATAAAAAACGTCTCAAGTTACGTTTCTCAAGATGATTTCTTTGTATCGCTACGTGAATATTTTTCGTGTTCTCTTTTATTCGTATTCAGTATATGATTTCGTTGCGTATTCTCGAAATATTCCATAGTTCGTTCGTTATGTATATGTATATTATTCATACGTTCGTGTATGTATATTAGACACATTTTTATCACGGAAATACAAACGGATTCAAATTCGTTTACCAATAGAAACACATACTCGGCGCGTGTTTTCTTTCTCCCGTATCTAAGTTGGAAGGCAATTTATTCGACGATCAGTAACAACGCTTTCGTCCTCATTCAATTTCTTATGTGAAAAGTTTTCAATGCTCGGGTCGAATATTCGTATAAATTCCATGAAAAAAAAATTTATATTATCTTAGTATGCGGTATTGATATCAACATTATAAATATCACTCATATAAAACAGCACATTGAATTTTCCACAACGACAGAAGTCGGAAATAATATGTTATTACATTTTTTTATACATTCGATTTTAAATTCTAAATTTGTCTCTAGCCTCGTATACACGTCAACAGACTCTTATGTACGACACATAAACACTATAAGATCACCTTTATTTATCTAAGAACCCGAACGGCTCTAAATCAAAACCCATTAAAACGAAAATGTACGTTGACCACACAACGAAACTTTGTTGTCGGCGTCTGAAAATTTTACGTTTCGGTTGCATTTATCTACTTGCGTATACTATTTTTATTATACACATACTTTTCGTGCGAGTGTTCTTCAAAGAAGGCGAAACGCTGAGTTTATGCTTTTAGATTTCAGGAAAACTCGTGCATTCGAGTTTCACGTTCGGGTGTTCTGTGGTTGAATGTGAAAATGTCATTCCGGAATTTGTACTTATTAAGAAAAATGGCGTGGTGCTTTTCCGTTCCGGTACATAAACGTAACATCGAAATGATCTCGAAATTTAATAACACACAGAGTATTTTCTTACTTATGTTACGATATTTTACAAAGTGGATAATTAGTTTTTTAATCCGTTTATATTTTCTGGAATTCGTTGCAGTGTTAGAATTAGAAATTTTACCAATATTGTTTAACAAACTTTTCATATAATTGTCCTGTGCACAAAGTTTGGTCTGTGTAATATGTTCAAGCTGTGAAAATGAAAATTTTACCCCGTTTAAATTTATGGCTTGGTTTTCGTTGTTGTATTGATTAATATAAGGTCTTTTGTTTTGAAACTTTTTATAGAATTTTTCAGAACAATCAAAAGTTATTATTGTCAAAGGCTAATAAATAACCTGAGAATTAAATTTGAAAAATATGATTGGAAGCGAGTCTTCTGTTGAATTCAAAAAGGCAAAATGTCTTTAAAAGTTTTGCTTTTAGGAAAACGAAACTTTTTGCCTTTGAGATTGCTCTGAATGAAGTTTCTCATCACTAATAAATTACAAATTCTTTACTTATAAAGCCTCCTATCGATTATTTTCTCGTACTTAATGATTAGTGGGAAATTTTGTTTTAGTTAAATAATTCAATTTACCAAGAAACTTTTAACCACCATTATTCGTGAAATATCGTTTATACATATGTTACGTTTTAATTATAAGTTTTTCATTGTGACAAAATATTATTCTGGAAACCATTTCGATATAAATTTTACAGTCGAATTATAAACAAAAACATATGTATTAGATATTGTATTATAACTAATAATATTTTCTGCAATTTCATTAAAAAAAATCATGAAATTACCATTCAATTTATTTTATGGTTTAGGCAAATGTTGAAAAAACATACACGCTTAAAACTCTGTTTTTACAGCAAACTCACGCTCGTTAAACCGTGCAGATTTCTCTCATGAAAAATTAACTCGCTACGTGCACCTCTCATATAAACTTTACATGTTTCAGCTGTATATTTTTTTAAATGACAGACCATCACCAAAACGGTAACAATAAACGAACCCTTGACAACGATTAACGACGTTCGAAGCCCGCGGCGGCCGTTGCGACTCTTTACGTATCTGTCCTCGTTCATAGTAACGACAATTTCCCGCGTTAAGAATAACGGCTCGGGATTCGTCAGGAATTGAATTAAGTCTTTGCGGGCTCGCTGAAAATTCCTACTGACGTCTGTCGGGGATGTTTCCATTAGGAAAATATAAAATTTGTAAGCGCGCGTCGGAAAAAAAAGTTCGATTGTGATGGACAATGTGAGCGAAAATAATAGAAAAAAATCGAAACGGATATTGAAAGTCGGGTGAGCTCACGTCGTTCATCATTTTGACGTAATTTTTATGGTTGGGCGTATTCGTAATTTGGTTCTGTATGTTGAATCCTCAGAGGTCCATTGTATGGGCGTCGTTTGCAGTGAATGTTTCGAATGTCGTTTGCTCTCGTCTTGGTAGCGTTGTGTATGGTCGGTTTTAATTGGAATTAATTGTTTCGTGGGTGGAGTTTTAATACAACTTTTATGTATTTTGCTATAAATAATATTTTATGTATTTATCATGAATATTAGAGAACATCCCCCGCTTAGGAAAAATACGACCCAAGCGTATTGTTCGCATGAAAATGATAAGGTCGCACGTAATAAATTCACGTTGTACTTTTATTTCATTAATAGTTTAATAATTTATTATATTTAAAGTTATGAAGCGAAATCTATTTCCAATCGTCTTTATAGTCAATATAGACTTAATATAGATTCGAATGCTAAATAGCGACGCTCTTTGAATTGTTAAGGAATTCATTTAGAGTAAGATCGCATTGTGATCGTGTCATAGACGGTTTTAATCATCTTTGAAAAATATTTCATAAAGGAGCAACGTTCAATATCTGTATTTGGAATGTGCGGAAAAATTTGACGAGTAATCAGTGCAAATTCGTCATACGATGGCATGTTAAATTGCGAACATGTTTTGAATATGTATGACTGCGTACAATACGTTTAGCTACGAACGGCGAAATCGTTGAGGATTCTGGGAAATTGATTAATAACTTGATCTGAACTTACGGAATGATAAATTGGAATTAAATAATTCATGCTAGATTATAACACGCATTACACGGAACGTTTCCTATCGTTCGCTGTTCAAATAAACAAATTTGGCGAAAAAAAATCGTAAATACATTACACGCGTGCGGATATCGACTTTGGATCTTGGATCGTAAATTTTTACGGACATCAATCCCCTGATGGTCTATAAAACATTATAACGGCACATTAGTATGATTGCCCCAAGCAAGAAATGTACATCCAATTATCATACGTACGCGCATATTTTACTCGCAACGATCCGTCGTTTATTATCCTCTTCCGGAACAAGCACCATAAAGTCTGCTAAATCTGTTCCGATCCCCAAAACGCACAGATTACACATAAAATATTTTTTCTTTGTTTCAAATCATCAATTTATATACAAGACGTCCGAAACAGTATATTTTCTTTGAAGGTTCACAGTGATTTTCTCACACCCGACGCTAAATAGAAAAGATTTCTTTGCGTTGAAAACGAAACCGCGCACAGTATTCCCGACGAAATTTACTGTAAGGTAAACTTTCACCGTTTACATAATCCGACCGTAAAGGCTCCTGCGGTGTGTCGTCCTGTATTGTGCCTATATACATTTTTTTTATTCAAATTTTAAACATCGTTTTGCTGAAATCTAATTCGTAGGGAAATGCGCCGAACTCCGAGAGTAATACGATTGCAGAAGGCTCGCCGTTTCCTGTACATCCTATAATTCGATTCTCTAACAGTATATACGTTTGTAGCTCCAAGACAGTAACCTCATTAAGTTGAGAGGAGAAATTTGTAATTTCGTGATTCTTAAACAGCGTCAGCTCGGATCATTTGTCCGGCGAGGTCCCAGTTTATATTTGTCCCGAACGGCATTCCATTGTTTACGCACTTCGTTCGTAAGGGACTTTCCCTAGGCATGTCGGGATAGAAGTGGGAAAAGGGACTCCTAGGAGCCGACATAAGCCTGGAAATTGTTAATAGCTGTACGTGAATTTAAGACCACATTACGCCGAGGACATTTTCGACATTGATTTATTTATATCACAGCGAAATCCTTGTGGGAATCGTGCCTGTTGTACGGTGATCGAAAGCGATTAATATTCTAGTGAAAATTTTACTCTAGTCGTTGATCGTCTATTATATTATTCTGATTAAAATGAATATCATTAATGAACTAAAAAATAAAATAATTAACCAAAATATATTTTGATTCTGTATTATCTTATTTATGTAAATGTGCAATGTGAAATAACGCCATTATCTAAAAGCCCTAAATTTAGAATTTATTATAAAATATATAAAGCCAACATCGTACCGTTAATGGTGCAATTTATTAAAATTAACCGTCCACCACTAAAAAAAGAGGCCATTTTTTTTCTCCACATAGACCTACACTAATTTCTTAATTGAGGGCAAACCGCTCCGTTTTGATACTCTCAATTAGGCACAAAAACTCTAACGACGTTTTACGGACATCGATACCAATCCGAGTTAATACAGTTTTAGTCGCCGGTTATTATCTTAATACCGAATGCGTAAAAGAAGTTAATCAAATGTGTCGGCCGTCCATTTTACGCGGCGAATTTTACGATTCCGACATTTCATTAGATTAAGCTCCAACACGTACTATATTACTATGGGGGAAGTATGATTTATTTACCGGCGTGCCATCTCGCTAATTCCCAATATTAATTTCTATCACAAATTTATGTGGTCATCAGTCGTCGGAATTGGCAGACGAGACGAATTAAACGATTTGAAGCGGGCGTGACAATAAATCCGCCATGATGAGCAGAAGGCTTTATACTGGGGGTGAGGACGGTCACACGTACCATATTCTTCGGTAATAAAAAAGAGTCGTGTTTTATTTGTCGCCATTTTTGTCGAGCTATTTTCGTTGGACGTGCGCTGCCGGGAAAATGTCAAAAGGAAGATCGTTTCTTGTAAACGAGCCGATCGCTCTTTTTTTCGCCGCGAAGCCATACGAACGATTGGGATATATACAAAGTATTGGCAGCCGTTGAAAAAATGGTTTAAATTAGGACATGTGTTTCAAAGAAAATGCTCTGTTTTTTCGGGTGTATATATACTGTGTGTATACATTTTTCTGCGAAGGAAAGCGTTTTGTGTATCGGAAGTTCAAAGGAGAGCATTTTTGCATGAAATTTTAATTAAAAAACCAACGACATGCGTTTGCTTAATTAAAACGAGGTGTTTTTTTCGGTTAGCTTTCGTTAAAATTAGTATCTTAAAATTCATTTGGGGATGTAATTTTATTTGCATTTGTGTTTGAAAATGTCATATTATATAAATAATTTACGTCATCTAATGAAAATTTTATGTTTCATATTATTATATAATATAAATGTACTTAAGTTGTGCAATAGATTAATACATTAAAGTTTTAGAATGAATCGTCTGAGAAAAATTGCAATTGTGTGTTTATTAATATCATCATATAAATGTACTTTTGATGTGCAATAGAAAAATGCTGCATTTGTATGATAGTATGAATCGTTTGAGAAAAAAAATGCAATTGTGTGTTAATTAACATTATCATATAAATTTAACTTCTTGCAATATTACTGTTTTTTTTTTAATTCTACATAATATAATAGATACTTTTCTATACAGAATGTTGAGTAAATCCGAGTAATAAATCTTTATTCACGTTATTATTAAGTTTTCGTCCGTACAATTAAATCTATAAAAAGAAAATAAAACTTATCGTTAACCTTTGAAAACAGCATTTTTCGTTGTCTAATGATTATTTTCAGATGTAAAAAAGGTTTCTAAAAAAACAAGAAAAATATATTTATAAAATAGCTATTCTTTGTTTTTAGCTACTTTATACTATTATTTCTAATTGATATTTTTATTTATTACTGCCGATAAAAAATTCTTATCATTTTCAAGACTTAATTAAAATTTACTATTAAATAAATAAGAATATAATACAAATAATTAAAAGCCATCATGCGTGATAGCAATGTCGAATTTCTTGTAAAATTGAACAATTTCATTTGCGAATAAATTCCTCGAGTATCTTCGTTGAATTTGAAAACAACGTCTTAATTTATAAAATAGTATTCATTATACAGCATATTAATTTTTAACATTCTATATTATATAAAAAGTATAAATTAATTTAAACATCGTAGCATCTTTTGTTTATAAAAAAACATAGAATTTCCTTACTTGTACACGTACATCTACCCTTTGTCATTTTACGGCATATTTTATCGGAAAGTGCCAAACTTTTTCAAGCAACGAAGTCTTAGCGGCATCGATGGCTTCACCATCTCATCTCGAGAACCGATTCGCTCAACACGCATAGCAAAGTAACGATTCGGAAAAGCCTGGAAATATCCGAAGTTTTATATGACGATTCTGTGAAAATTTATACGCTTCCAGTCGATGTTTAAAGTACATAGTGAGCCGATCGGCCCTCGAGTTTCTTTCGCGCCCCATTGCCTCACCGGCTTAGACTAACGTTTTCACAAGTCTTAACAAGACATTAATAACCTTATTTAAGGAAAGAGCAGATGCGAGTAACTGCTCCTTAATTCTTTAATGGTCTTGGAATTAGCAGGCTCGAGTCGTATATTTAGGGGGCGCTTGCGAACGACCGTAATTCGTACCTTTTTTGTTTCGCGTATAAATTGGTTTGTAAATCGGGTGTTCCGCTTTCTTGATGTTAACTATTGATTCAGTTAACTTTCTTAATGGTCTTGATCTCCGGATTTGCCTTTTATCGTTGAAAGTGTGGTTTGTGCACGCGATAGTTGTGCGATCGGCGAAAGTTCTGTCTTTCGGTCTTTGATGGATATAAATGTTTTGGATTCTGGTGAACACGACTTTACCATTTATAGAAGATGTTTTATATCTTTGGTTGAGTGTTGAAAATATATATGGGGAGCTTACGACCACGCGAAAACTGAAAAAGCACTTATGAGCCCCTTAAAAAAAATCGGTAAATTAAGTCTAAAAAATGTTTGCGCTCCAATTTCGTTCCAAATTTATAATTTGATTCAGCGTTAAAAGAGTTTTAAAATTTTAATTAATATATAAATTTAAACAAGAATTTCTTGTTAAACGTTTCAAATATCTAATTCTTGATGATTATTCGGTTTGATCCTATCCCTTTCTTTATTAAATTTTCGTTCGTCTTTATTTCAATTCGAGGGATTGCGACTACCTTATATAGGATTTATTTACGCTGTTTTAAACGAAACAAATAATCCTTTGAATATACATTTTTTACAATAAAAATCTTCTATTTAATCTGCAGAAAAAATATATACACAGTATAAACACTTAATTCGTATGATGCGGTGTGACACTTACTTTTATTTTAGACGTCCAAGTTCTTCGCACCAACGCCAAACACTCGAAGCCTTATCGTAAGCAATTTCGCCAAAATTGTAAGGGAATTTCCTTTTCATTCCGAAGAATTTCACTCGAAGCGACGGCAGCATCACGAAATCTGACAAAGGGCGTCTAATGATGAGACCTTTCTAAGCGCGTCGAAATTTCGCCAAAATATTTAATGCTTTCGCTCAACACAGTCCCGAAAAGACTTCAACAGCTTTGCATCCGCCCCCGGAAAGACCGCAAAAGTCACTCCAAAGCAAAGAACGAGTTGAAAACTTAAAAAAATCCATAAGGAAGAGACTGTGGGCGGAAGAAAAAGATCACTAGGGAAGATTCCGCTGAGAGCGCATCGCAATTGAACGCTGTAAATTGGTTGAAAATAAGAAAATAAGAGACTCCGAGGAAAATGCTCTCTGCTCTAAATATACAGAGTGGTGCTCTTCAACGTTCTGAAGTTTTCATTTGTGTTCCTAAACGACTATGAATTATGGTCGCGTCTTGGCACTGTCTAAGTACAGTACTACATAAATCAATTTCACGTAACTGTTGTATATAATGGCGAAATGATGTATCTCTTGAGTTGAAGATTAGTACCTGTTCCGTTTATTTTGGTGAACAGGAATTGAATCTTGAATTTTTAAATATCCAATATCATTCGAACGAATATAATAGATTCGATTTATAAATATGTCAAAGATCAAAACTTGTTCCTAACAAACTTAATGTTTATGGAAAACGACGCGTCTGCGATTTGAGACGATAATGGTATTCTATGAGCCGAACAACTTTTGAATTTGAACACATAATCGCACGTATAAAAATCATAATACTGGATATTCAGGAAATTTCCATAAAATTTTTTTGCATACAATCTGAAAATTTTTAAAGGTGAATTTAAAATTCACAACTATTATGTAAAAAATAATAAAATTCTATGAATAAAATTTCAGTCTCGCATCATTATGCAAAATCGTTTGCAATCCATGCTACCACCGATAAAAATGTCACTATACAAGTGTAATATTTAAAAGCACACGCATCCAAAGTAATAACGTGTAACGATTCGCGAAACCATAATTGGCGGAGATAAGCCTGCGCATGTTCGAAATTTTCGCAAACATATTCAAAGCGTGGCACAACTACAACTTTTTATAATACGACAACAATTACGCATAACTTTACACGCGTTTTATTCCATTCAACATAATCACGTTTTGATCCGTATTTCATAATAATATAAGCAGATCCCCGAACAAAGAGAAGTCCAACTCTTCGCGATTTACAACACGATGTGGGCCTCGAGGAGCTTGCGAATCACCTTCATATTGTACCCTTTTATACTTCGGCCGAATACCGTTTGATTATAGTATTATTCGTTCGCAAAGGATGAGATCGTGCAGATCCTGCGTATAAAGGGATAGTATGAAGTGGTATTACTTTGCGGCGTAGCAGGTATGCGATAAACATCTAGCGGTAAAAGGAAACCGCGTGATTATGGGGTTATCTCACGTGGATGCCGGCTTCTTAGATCTTCTGAAAATATAGGGGAAACTCGGTTTTTTTTGTGACTTTAAAAAAAATAGTGTTAATATAAACAAATGGCTTGGTGCCAAGTGATAAATGCATAAGTTGGCCTGAAAAACTTTGGCGAAGGAACGTTTCAGTGTTCGATTCCTCAAAAGCTAATTTCTCACTATCATATTTACAAAGAAAATTTAATAAAAACAATATCTAAAACTTTGTCGATATATAATATGACAGATTAGAGTAGAAAATAATTGGAAAGGTCTTGGAAATCCAGTATTGAATGATGAATAACCATGATGACGCTGATGATGACGACATTCATTCCAATTTTTAATATGTTTTTATACGAATATTTCGAAGTTCATCGAGTTTCCTAAAATGTACAGTGCAATGCCGATGTGTAAATTTACATTCAACCCTTTGCCGCCCATCCAAAAAAGGATGAAACCGTTCCCGGTTGGCATATTCTCTTAATAGCCCGACCGCTTTATTTAGGATATTTTATGTGGCTATAAAAGTGTCGCCTGCTATATTGGATAGTACAATATTTTCAAGTTTGAATGAAGAATTCACATCAGACGAAACTTCAGACAACAATTCAGTGGTTGCCAACCCGACGGTTATTTGCTGACAAAACTTCGCTATCGCGAAAAATATCCACGTATTTATAGCTAAAACTTTCAAACGATATTTTTTAATTATATAATAATCAAACAACAAAATTACATTTAGTTTTTCAAAAATTATATCCATCAGATAAAATTCGCGAAATTTTGTAATAAAATAGTATAACAAACAAGAAACGCATTTATGTTGTCTACATGCCTATTAAATCTCAATTATTTATTCGATTACTAAAAAGATTTCTGATCACTGGTTCATACTACTTTTTTGATGCAAAACATGTATGCGGTCGCCCACTAAAATTTCAAAGGTAGTAAACTTGAACGGCCGTGAAAACATGCGCTACTTAAGTGTCTCTTTTTTCAAGAATACAGGTGAAAAAAAGAAACTGGTCGTTTCAACGTTATATACGCCCCACAAAATATCCACCATATGTCAAATAAATGATCATTACTTTATGTGACTTGATCCAAAAGCGGTCTCGTATTCAAATTATAATACACACTGGCCAATCGTTCAATCTTATATTCGTATGCATGAGTGCGCAAAAGTAAAAAAAACGACCTACAATACCACGCAAAATATATTTCGAATTATTCGTAGAATTTAAATATTCGTTTCTGATTGTATCGAAATTGGACCCACAATATCAACATTCACAACTTTTATACAGTTTATTTGATACAGAACATCGTTCGGGCATGCCCAGCATACTTATATATCTTTTTTATCGAAAGTCTTCAGCCCATCCGTCGCATTACAGCGGAACTATGCAAATGACTTTCAATTACCGGTCTAGTGAATGTAAACGAGCAACGAAATTATGCAGAAGGTTAAAAAAGTGGTTCGGGTAAACGTTGTGACGCGCGTATTCGAACGCTTTTTTGGCAAATTCTAAATATTTGCCGATATTGTTAATGAAAGACGAATAAAATTTACGTTGAATGATATTGACACTGGTAATTTTCAATGCTTTGTTAATTATAATTTTATATAAATATTATGGTTTCTAGTTAAAATAAAATTTATCAAATTGTATTCATTATATTAGTATTGTTCTATGAGAAGCTTATCAAACATACGAGTACCCTAAAATTCATCCTTTGACCTTTTATGTTAAGCTCATATTAATATATAGTAATAAAAGCTCGACTTTCCTGAAAACTACCGTAAAATCTGATAAAAAAATCAATTTTATCATAGATATATAAATTGCACGGAAGTTGTTTGATTTTGACCTACGTTCTCTTTGTTGCTTTGTTCTCTTGCCAACGTTGAATAGACGACTCTTCAAAATTTAATTTATTGCCTGGAATGAAAGGTTTTATTTTTTGCTTTGTTTCTTTTCATGCAAAACACTGTTTTTTAAACGTTAAAACGTTTTGACCACAAATTTATATCCGTTAAATTTTATGATTTATAGCGATCTTTTGACGCGTGCTCACCACAATACTATCATTTAATAATACTAAAACGGATGATTACTACATGAAAATTACAACTGAAATATATGTTTGAGCTTTTCACAATCATAGTTGAATGAAAACCGCATAATTAGTGGAATTGTGACAAGTTTGTGATAAATGTGGAGAATACTACTAAACGACCGCCCTTTGATTTATTATTTCATTAGATCAAAATTATACAAATATATAGTATATAATCCAATAATTTTTAACTATTTCAAAAATAAAACAATTTCCACAATTCGGATTCATAGTAACACCGTTACAGATGTTACGTACATAGTTTCATTAATCATAAAAATGCCAGCTATGTTTTGTGCCACAAAAATTTATATGAAGAACGTTTTATAAATTCATGCCGACACGCTTACGATTCTCACATATTTTATATTTTTAAAAATCGTATTTCGATTAATAATATCGTTCCGAGGGATATTTCTTTACGAATCATTTGCGTTTAATAAATAAACAATGCGAACGAAACACAGGGCACGTACTTGACTTGCTTCAATTATGGATTCAGACCACGAAATCAGGAAGGAGAACGAATTATTAATGATCGAACGATAACAACGGGATGGAGAGAGATACGAATACATCATATGAAATATGACCTTTTTACCTTCGAAGGTTAAGCTTTTTCGATTGGGAGCAAATCAACAGGAAAACATCGTTACTCTTTCTTTTATGAAAATGCATAAGATTGTCGTTGATTGATGGTGGAAACCTTTCACATTTCCATATATTGTCGGTATGTTATTGCGACATGTAAATGTGACGCGTGTGAATATCATTTTTATTATATTATATTTCCGTGAAAATATATTTGAAATTGTACTTTTGTACATAAACGAAAAAATACATTTTCTCTATATCGCACTTCCACACTTTTACTGGAACTCATACAAAAGTTATGCGTTTTCGCACGGTATGATTTTTATTTGAGTCCCTTATCGTCCCGTTTTTATTGTTTAACCCCAAATTGGCTTTCATGTGCACTTTGCACACTATTTTTGTTTTTAGTTCCGACCCTATGAAAAGAATGCATCCCTCGTTTTATATCGCAGTTAAAGTTTCTCAACGCTGGGTCTGTTCATCAACATTGTAAACTTTGCAGACCATCTTAATGGGTCATTTCAACACTAGCTCATGTTTGTCATAGAACATTTACAGGAAAAATGGCGCCAAAATGAAATAACTTAATAATACAAGATCTGTTGAAAGTCTGATGAAAATTTAAACACTTCTCTTGATTAACTTAACAGTTCATCTTTGTGAAATTATCGCGCAAACGATCAAACGATAATTACTTGATTACTTACTATATACTCTTAATCACGTTTCATACTTTCATCGAGCCAAATTGTATGTAATAAAATACCACATTTTTAATAGTCATAATAAAAATATTATACTGAAATTTTTCTATAAAATTATTCAGTGTATTTTCGCTATAGTTTGAACACTAAAAATAGAAATAAATCTACAAGGTTTAAAAACTCCGAATTTAAAAAACGTCTAAAATGAAAATGAGCCCTATTGAAGCGGCAATAAACCCCCAGAACGAGACGAGCCCTTAAAACTGGAAAGCACTATCGTTTCCTTATAGCGCCGACGTATTTATTTCTCGCCGACATGCAAACAGTCCGAAGTTGCGAAAGGGCGAATTTTTATCTCGGTGCCAATCGAATTATGAGCGGATTGAAAAACGTAAAATCGCCAAAGTGAGCATCAGTGTCGAGGATAATATCCGAATACAGTCGGGCGAGGGAAAATCTTCGTTTTCCTCAGGCCAGGGGTATCTCGTTGCGTGCTCGCTTTCCGATCGTAATTTAAACGAACGGCGACCCTTATCGGTGCTCGCCTTTTCCAACTTTTCGTTTGGTTTCATCAAATGAAATTTTCATTTTTTTTCAAGGATTAGGGGTAGAAAAAATTCATAAAACAATTCGCTTTTCGAATTCTTCGCTCGGTGCGGATCTTTGGGGGGAAATTTGGTGAGTTTTTAAGTATGATATTTGCTTTTGTGAAAGTTAGCTTTCTTCGGCATAGTGAAAAAATATCGGTTTGTATAGGTATATTGTCATTTAGACTTTGAAAATATTAAATTTCATTAATAAACTTTCGATTAAATATTTATTTATTTATTGCATTGAAAACAATCAATCACTTAAGTTATGTTTCTTTTACATAATAGATATATAAAATAGGAAATCTATTTAATATTATATACGAAATATAAAAGTACTCATTCATGATTTATTCGAACAAAAAGTTTTAATATGATTTTGTTATCAGCAAATTTCGAAAAGTTTTTCGCATTGAAAGCACTTTTAAGAAATGTGAAGTCACAAAATATTCAATATGATTAATGTTCTGAAAATATGATATGTATTATGAAAATGAGGCTTTCATTACTGCATACATATACAATGTTCTACATTTTTTAATAAATTTATTCTAATATTAGGTACTTTGGTATTTCAGGTAGAATAGTATCAATCAGTCATGTGTCTCACCATGTACAATTTTGTCCGTAAATTGCGTACAAAATTGTGCTATTACATCCCCCTATGTCTGCTTCTCTCTCTTTAAGAATAAATTGCTTTCACTGCTCTAGTCTTGAGTGTATTATTTTTTACGCAAAATGTAAAAAAACGAAGTGCAAAATCCATACCTTTTACTTACACGTTTTGAAACCATTGTATGTATATATAATATATTACAAACGGAGTCAATTTAGTATCTGGTATCAGTTTCGTGCGGGTCATCGTAATGTTATTGCTCCTCTGATAAATTTATCGACAAATCGTGAGGGTTCCACCTTTTCGAAATGGAAGAAACAATCAACCGCCTCTCTAAGCAATTTCTACCCCAAAATAGACCTTCCAAACTGCCGATTAAAATCCAATAGAGATCGTTGATAGTCACCGAAAAGAATCGTTTCCCGAAAACACTGATTGGACCTTGAGCCGTTTTCTACATCCCCTAACCAAATTTATGCGGCAATCATCACTAAAAAGCAAACCTTTCGATAAATTTGAATGCGGTAGATTTCAATTATGAAAGCGATTTTATTTCCAATGAAAATAAAGGATATATTTAAAAATCATCAGTAATCAAATTTTGTGGGAAAATAAATGTCTTTCAGCCTGTATGGAATATTATATTATGAAAATATACTATAATACTTTGAAATTATATTACGAATTTCTTGAATTTTTTTTTTGTGATGTATGATGTTTTATCAATATAATTTCAAATTTTAAAATTACAAATATATAAAATGAAGTTTTGATCATATTCATTTGAATAATATGGTATCATAAAAAGCTCTATGTCACAAATATTTATATAAAAAAAAATATATACATAACTACAAAAAGAAAATTTTTTCATTGGTTACGCACACGTATAAACACTTCAAGTAAAGTTTGAAACTGTATTATTTCCAATCACATTCGATATCACTGTCAGTTGTAAGCGATTGACTGATATCGACCTGAAGCAATAACAGTCAATTCCGCTCGGTTTACTCTGAAATAGAACGTTTTGGCTGTATTCCCAACAAATGATACTCCCGCGAACCTGATAAATTTTTTCAATTTTCACACAGAAAGCAACGGACTGTAGATCATGTAAATTAACGAAAATTATCACCGCATTAACGGCCAAAAACACCCGTCTTCTCACCCAGGGCCTACTTTCAATTAGCGCCATCAATCATCTTTCCGACACGTTTACGACCATGTTGCGTCTCGTTATTTGGTTATTTACTTGTATAATGTAATATAACGAAGTCGGATTTCAAGTTCATTTTAATGATTATATCATACCATGGCACACTTGCACAACGGAAAATGCAGTTTCCCCAGCTGGTGCACGTAGGCTGCACGCGAGGAAAATCGCATTTCAAAATCGCACCACGTACTAAATTTTTCTTTTCTGACAAAGGCAGTAGCGATATGAGAAAATTTGCATACATTAGGCGGCTTGTTGTCGCCGCTTTTCCACGTAGATTCTGATTACGCGCGGAAAACTCGCGCAATTCAAAAGTTTTCGCGTGTGCTTTTTTTCGTGTTTAAAAAGTCGCTCTGTATGTATTATATTTGCGTCGCGCATTTAGTTATTCGTTATAAATAAAAGTTTGGTTATTTGCTGGGAATAAATAAGCTTGCTTTCATAGATCTGCTCTTTAATGTGTTTTAACGTTTTCTCTGAGGCGATTCAGCACGGATTTCCTGTAATATTTAAACGGTCAATGTAAATATTTCATAAAGTCTGTTTTATTACCAGGCACATAAAATCTGAAGAATTGATTTGTTAAAGTTTATTATATTATTATTAATTTAAAATTTCATATATATGGCCTTCACGATTTAATTATTCAAGAAGTAATTGTTTACGATGAGGATGATTTGTCTTAGATGTTGAATGAGCTATACTTTGAAAAATATATTTATTTTTATTTACATAGCAAAAAAAAAATGGTAGCGCTGTGAGAATATTGACAGGTAGTTATTTATAACTTATAGCATAAAATTGATTATATTAAAAGTTAATCGAGTTTTTTTTTTATTATTTTTGTTTTTGAATACTTAATCTTTGATGAGTTTTCGTCGAAAAAATATTCTAAGTATATCATATAATAGTCAAAGATAATGAATTTGAATCCTGAATTTCTTTGTTTAATATTACATCACCACTTGCAAATGCAATTGTTCGAAATGCAAAATTTTCTACAAATGTTACACCTGCGCCACGAAACATACATAATTTTTCCGAGAAAAAAGAACTATACGAACAATGTCCATATACTCGTACATTGAAAACTACAATTTATAAAATAGTTTTAAAATAACATTTTTTTTAACAGTTTATCGTTTAAGATAAAAATTTCATTAATTTTTTTATTTAGAAAATATACATACGAAACTTTTTCAACCGCAACGAAAGCAAAATTTTCCCCTCACATACGTCGACATTTAACTCTAAGTTTGACCACGTAAGTAAATTTCTCCTGGGTGAGATTGAAACAGTCCGAAAGAATCCCAAATTAAATCAATTACTGCGGCTTTGTGTTGTCACGCAGGACGATATGTGGGCCACGCTCCCATTTATCCAAATCTCAAAGGGCGAACGTATCGTTACGAGATTTCGGCTCTGTTCCTCTCGTCTCGCCGTTATTTAATTTAATTTTCTTTTTTCTCATTCAAATAGAGAGCTCGTTATAGTCCTGTCGAGGATAATTTCCTGATCGAGGTGCGCTGGAGGGACCCGCCACACACGTTTCACCAAAACCCGCGCTAAATTGGTGCCATTTGCATCGGAAAATATATGCGAGAGGATCCCTCGACTTCGTATTCATTGGGGAAATTTGGCTAATTTCGAAATGTAAATTCAAAATTATTTTTCTTTTGAAATTTCATAATAACAATATTAAACATTTATTAGTATGTTTCGTTCAATTCAGTATGTTTTTTTTTATAAGTTACATATCTTTCAAATTGATTACTCTCGTATACGCTGTAGCGATTTGTTTCCAGTTAGCTTTATTGAACATCACGTGTGAAATTCAACATTCGACACGAATTCAACCCATTTTCCCTAATCTACAGAGACTTAAAGCCTTAATCAAAACATCCGCGGTAGGAACTATGTAAATTTCAATCATTTATACACGTTTGTGCCACGTATCAAACGGCTTTATCGGCCAACGTTACACGTACCGTCTAGCGAAGCCTGCAAATAATTCACTTTATGCCTTTCTATAACCAATTGAATGGCCAGTGTACTTGTTCGTCATCTTTTACGGCTAACGACTTTGTAAGGGATTGCCAATTTTGTGTGAAGGGATCTTTTATAGATACGACCTTGCCCTTACTGCGTGATAAATTGTGTGGCACTAAAACGTTCATCATGTGGGATCTCCTGCAGAGAACGTCCATAGGATTGTCTTATTTTCCGTTTAATACTTTTATTCGAACGTAAAACGTTTTTCTGTTTAATAAACCGAACGTTAAGATAAAAATGTGAAAATGAACGTACGATTTGGCACGACGGCATTCGCTCATTATGCGAGACACATTTCATTTATGATAATGGCTCCAAGTTCTCACGACAATGATTTTTGTTTGCGCAACAGATACAGAACCTTTTAATTGATAAAAAAAGCTTTTATGGTTAAGTGCAGCGTTATATGACGGATTCAATTTCAGGAGTGCTATTAATTGACGAGGTCTTCTATTTACTTTTGGTCGGCTTTATCATATCGCTTGAATTTTGTATGATCTTTTTGATTGTGCTTCAAATTATTTCCATAGATTCTGGTAATAAATTATTTTAAAAGAAACATTTGATTTTAATTAGCTTGTCTTTAGTTCATTTTTTATTTATGCTATATTTTTTACGAGTGTCATACGTTCGCGCGTTGGCACACGTTGATTTCGATTTCTATTTCTGAATACGATTTCAAACCAGACTTTTTACATAGAAAAACAATTTTTAGACTCTTCGTCATGTTCTTCTCTACTGACAATCATAAATTATCCCAAAAAGCGCATCCGACTTAACGTATATCGTAACCTATATAGTTTTCAATATATTTCATATTTGCTCGGGAAAGGAAAGCTATAAATATCTTTTTAATTTTCTGTATGTTTTTATATAAAAAATATTGCTTATATTTTAAAATAACTCAAAGTTGGATTGCGGAAAATTAAAAGGCAAAAAAAACACCGTCTGTTTACAGCGTGTCAGAGTTAGATGAATTGCACACCCTTTCGTTACATTAATTTATAGCGATTTATATTGAATACAGAGTAAAACAAATTTTCTTTCTCCTGTTTAAACATAAATTTTATTAAGTTTTAATTTTGTCCCTAAAACTATCTTATATAAAATTCTGACATCAATGGAAATTAATCGATAAAAAAAAACAAAAATTGAACTTTGTATAACCCTGAGCTATTTGGCTTCACATGTCCAATAAAAATAACTATAATCAACTCTACGCAAACCAATTTATCGTGAATTACATAGTGATAGACTGAATTAGATAGACTTTTTTATCTATCAAAGACCATTCTGTGTGTTTGGTGATACTATAAATAGAAAAATCACAGAATACATGAGAGAATGTCTACAAATTTCATTAAATATTGAATTCGACCAAAAAATTAAGATAAAGAGAAAAAAAAATTATATTAAGGGCAATTGAAATCAAGTAAAATGGATAAAAAATTAAGAATTTTATTCGTTTTGTCTTTTTGTTTTTTTCTGAATAAATTATCTGCATTTATTATTCCATAAGCAAAATAGCATTCGTAAAAAAGTTGACAAAAGCGTTAAAAGTCGTATTTTTAATTATGCAATAAACTAAAGAAAGCCCTGGGAAAGCAGGAAAAATTTGAGATAAAGCTGACGACAGTTGTAACCATAAATTTTTGGTTAAAAGAAATAAAAATCTTTTATTTCCCTTTTATTCCATGTTCCTATTGAAAATTCATGCCTTTTCATAAATATCTGATTATTTTTAAATTTTACATAAATATAATATCGTGACTGCATTTCATGTTTGTATTTAAATAATTTTAAACTTTATTCTCGAGAAAATGATGAATTTATATGTAAATAAGCTACATTTTAAAACTTGCAAACGCACTTAATTAAAAAGCTTTTATTTAAATTGTCGGTGATTAAAACATTTAAATGGCATTTGAAACGTTTTAAATTATACAGAGATGCATTTAAAAGTATGGTGAAATAAAATACAATAAAAAAAAATTAATGAGAGCGGATTACAGAAAATTTTACATCTGTATTTTATTATCAACTTTTCTGCGCATATAAATGAAACGTGTTATTTGTTCCATCCATTTTTTTTTCTTTAAAAAATTGTTGTTCGTCGTGGAAATTCTTTTCAGAATATTTAGCAGGAAAATTTTTGCTTTTCGTGGTTTATGAAATGAAAAAACTGAATTAAGAAAGTATTCTTAAAAATCATTAGCACAAATGAATCAAAAATAATTTCGAGGCGTGGAACACAATCTTTTGGCTTTGTTGTTAAGCCCAATTTGCGATTCTCAGATTCCTATAAAAGTGGAATATTCGTTTATAAAAATATTTACATGTTTCCATTACATTTTTTCGTATTACATGCTTCTAAACGCCAAGCTTCGTCCGCCTCTTGCGATATTGGTTTTTCTGATTCAAATAAGGCCTTTTCCCCATTTTAATGCCGGAATGCGACCTCGCCACGAAAAACTCTTTATTAGGTTTGTCGCCCACGCAAAAAAGTCCCGAAATTAAACCTCTACTTTATGATAGTTTCCTCACGTACGTTGAAGGAAAAACGAGTAACACTAAACGACGAATTTGTCGTCCGCTTCCCGATACATGCGCGTTTATAAATAAAATGCGAATAAAATAAAAAAAAGTGAGATTGTCGTTATAAATTTCTTTTAAGACGCTTTTCCCATTAATATGTCTGTATTGTACGTTTCTATTTGATTGCACCAATAAAATTCAATGACACGTTCACAAATCGTTGATTTGCTATGGACGGAATGAAATTTCCTTGAAAATGAAATATCAATAACAAATATTTAGTTTTAAAAATCACAAATATGTGACTCGATAAAAGTTGTTTATTGCTTATTGAAAGGAAATATTTTCAAGTTCCGTACTTGTAATACACATATGGAACGTGCGTAACAATATCAGAGCCGATTCCAATCTGAAAATATCGGACAAAAGCCAAGCAAATCACATCGACAACTAACAAGGCGGTTTCGAAAAGACCAATTCTTCGGAACAGAGAAAAAAAATCAAGATAAGATGACGTCACGTATCTCGATTATCTTTCGGCAACCCTTTTCTCTTACCTTCAAAACGGTCCTGCAAAATTAAGAGATACGGTCCAGTTGCTTTCTTCGAAGCCGTAAATTCTTCGAGACCTCGGAAAAGTGATACGTGTATCGAATACGTATGCGCCAATTTCACTAAAAATTTATAAGTCCAAAAATATCACTGAACGAATGAAGTAATACATTTTTTATGACGACGATGCATCGATTTCGAGTCCTCAATGCTTTTTTTATTCACGCGCTGAATTATTTCCAGTGTCGGAATACAAAAAAAAACAGAATAATTTTAACAATATTAACAATACGCAATATTCGATAGCATAAAGGGGGATATAATAACGAAAACGGCTTTATAAAAGTACCCTTTTATCCCAATAAGATGATACGATTTAAGTGAGTCAGCAATTTTCTCGAATAGGGATTTTACAAAACAAAGATACGGATATCTTGATTTCCCATTCAACTGTATAAACATGGCAATGTAAATATTAATTTTACAAAATTTGTTTGGGAAAAAGGAAAGTGGTATTATAACAAAGGATGAGAAAAGTGTTCATTATCGTATAATTTGAGGCATATTATTTTTTTTATAGTTCAGCTCTTCACAATCGTTAAATTAACTTAATCATTAAACTAATCCACCGGAAAACTTTTGAAGGTTTTTCCTTAATTTGATTATACACTTTAATTTTCTTCAGTGCAAATTATTTTAAAATTGGATATTTAATTAGAATTAGACTACTCCTAATTTAATATTACGGTAAAATATTTTCATAAGTTAGTGAAAATTGTATCACGTACTGTTCAGGTTAAAAATATTATTCGGAAAAGTAATTTTTAAAATTATCATTTTTAAAATTTTAGAGCAAAATCTTTAGATCCTAATAGTTTTTAGCGTGTTGAAAATTACTTTTGTTACTTGTTTTCTCATTTCGTTTGTCATGTATTACAATTTATGAGTTAATTTAGCGTTCAATGGTCAAGTTTCTTTTCCATGTGCTATTTCTAGTGCTACTTCTGATCGGAAACCTTGAGTTAAAAGATTTTATACTCTTTGGCTCGCTTGAAACAAATTTATCTGTTAGAATTACCTGAAAATATGTGTCTGTAAGCTTGAAAACTTAGGCCGACACTATTTCGAGACCGCCAAGTGGACAGTAGTACATATTAAAGAAAATTCAAACAACGCTCGTAAATCCATTGACTATTCGTGCATCATAAAATGTTTTAACACGCCATTTACTGTCGAAACAGACAATTTTTCGGAAAAGGTAATTATTCCGCTCAATTCAAGTCTGTGTCGAATTATCGAAGAAGTTTTGATGAAACAACCGCAATAAATTTTGTCTTTGATATTCAGATGCGGCTTCGCATTTTCTGGAAAGTAAAGCAAATTTTGACAACTTCTCGCATTCAGTTGGACTATATAACAAGAGAAATGCCTGTTGACAACTCAGTAAACAGCAGAGAACTAAAATGAAAAAAGTATATTTCTACTCTTGTTTGCGACGGAAATATATAAAAGGAATATAATAACATAAGAATAAATTAGGGAAAATAAGAATTTAAAAACTAATGATGTAGAAACGAAAACGATAGAGTCGGAACTATGGATACGGAAATCGTTCGGACGTGAAATTCACCTTACTGTCGAATTTCTTTTCATACTCTTTTTTCGCTTTCGAATATAATTGGAATCGCGCATAAAAAACAGAGAGATGGAAGAAAATTTGGTTATTTTCATTCAATTGCGTTTTGACAACAATGTATAAATTTAACTATTTACTTTATATTTATTCTATTTCCCTTATATTACATGAGTAAATAAAATCATATTTTTTTAATATATAAATTCTTCCTTAGATCTATCATGTCTATAGTCAATATTACGTAATATTTTCTTTACGTTGAAAAAGGAATTTTCATAATATGAATATTACAATACATCTCCCTACACATAATTTGCATTTGACGCGTACTCCCCTCGCCGTGAAAAAATTCCTCGAACTCCCTTTTACAAAAAGTAAAGTAGACTTCTGATTATTCAGCTCGTCTAGATAATCCATAAAATAATCAGAATGATTCATCAATAATATATACTGACGTAAACGCTACCTTTAGAGCAACGATATCACCAACATTCCTCACGATAAACTCGTATTATTTACGCTGCAAGAATTAACGAAATTTATGCCCCGACCCAATTCATCACACGAGTTCATTAGTCATGGAAATGCGATAAATCTCATTCTCCAATACATCATTCATATTCCGAAGCATTTGCCCATTCCGCAGAAAATCCAAGGATTCGTTTACCGAATAAATTTTCCTATCAATCGAAAGTCCGCAGCACGTCATAACATTTCAATATTTCGCAAAATATCGACGCAAATCCGCTTTTGCTCATCTAACGCGATGCATCCGATAGACTGATACAATAACCGATATTTTATACGATTTGTGGGCGTTCTCTATCGAATTTCATCCCAGGTCCCGACTATCAGATAACGATGCAATTTATGTATATATAATAGGATACGTATCGCGTTGTCGAGTTGCATCGTTGCTGTTGTTGTGCAACGTTCGTTGTGTCGCGTCGCCCAGTTCCAGTCTGTTTCAGGTACGTTGAGTTACGGCCTGACACTGAAAGCAGCAAAACAATGTGTCGACTTAATATATGACCCATTTTAATACTGTTTATAGCCTAAGCAAGAGAAATATTCAATGCCCTCTTGATAATTGCTGTCGGCTTTCGGGCGCATGACCCGGTCAATAGGGACACAGCGCGAACAAAAAGAACGCTGTTAATTAAAGTCGTTTGATTGTTTCGCTTTTTTTAGACAAATTAAACGGTTATTTTTTTCGATTTATAATCAGGGAAACAATTGTTGAATTTAATTGTGTACGAATTTAGCGGGATATTACACGCCCAATGATTTTAACTGTGCAATATAAATTGCTTTTAGGACATTATGTAAGCCAGACTCGTACCAAACATTTACCTAATTCTCGTTTTGTTCTATGTAATAAATAATTATTATGTTTCTTGGTATTTAAGGACTTGAACAACCCAAATATACAATATAATATTATGTATGTATATGATAATTTTTCCATATTATTCATTATATTAAACATAAACTTTCATATCGAAACCCTTGAAAATATTCCGGTCGTAAAAAAGGAAACGTCCAAATTATCTTTCAATTCTTTTATATGTGCACATGAGAATCTTCAATTACAGTTAAATTGTATTATGCATCTCTTTTATAATCTAGTTAAACTGCACAAAGTGACCGTTCACTTCAGTAAATTGTACAACAATGTAAAGATCCAAAACGATCCATGAAAACGCTCCTGGAAAGTTTACCATATAAATCAAACAAACTGACAGTTTGCATTTACAATGGCTGATCTTGAAAATGTGTTTTATTTTGCTGTGTTTTTTTTTGTTTTTATAAACCGCTCTAAAAATTTTGTTCTTATCCTTCGACACGCACTCTATAATGCAGTCTAATTTTAATTGTTCGCTATGAAAAGAAATATTCGATGATAGCTTGAAGCGTAAGGTCGTTTATATTCAAGTAAGTTCACCTTTAAATTAAATAAAAATGATAAAATCTTCTCACAATTCTAATTATCTGTTTTCTTTCAAACATTTTGTTAAACTTTCGAAAGTTTTTCTTTATATCTCTACTGACAATAAAAAAAACTTGTTGGACTTTATCTCAACGATAAAACTTAGCACATACCCATGCGTATCTTTCAAATTCCATATTTATTAAAAATTTCAAAGTAATAAAAGACCAAAAAATAACGAAAAAATGTTGAAGTTGTTAACGTAAATGAGAATATTCTTCAAAGAGTCGTCTTTTATACAGCGACATTGAAGCTTGTTAAGCTTTTATGGACTTTTCTTTGAAGCTAATTTTGGCCTATGCACAAGATATGATCTCATTGTAATTATATTTATATGAATAAAAACAAATTGTATATTTCAAGATTTTGCAGTGAGTAAATCTTCATTTTCTACCAATCAAATCCTTCAATATCTTCCACCACATAAGTCATAGCTTCAATCCCACAAATCGTGAAAAATTATGTGGAAATACAGCATAAAAAGATTTCCGTCCCGAAAATATACCACGTTTTACGAGAATATTATACTAAATTCGAGTCTATTATGCAGTACTGGTGGCTGTAAATCACAACTATTCCTTTCATATATCAAAGAAAATATTTCCTTTTTAATTTTGACTCTACGTATTATTCTTTGAAGTTTTATTTATGAACCAATTTTATATGTTGCCATTAAAAAAATGTTATATGAATGCTTCATCTTCCCGAATATTAAAATCGTAAATTTAATCTTATTTTAATTAAAATCTAAATTAATTTAATGAACCGAATTATGATACGATCGTGCTGGTAAACCGAACGGCGAATTTCAACTTCAAAATTTTAATATCCTCATACTTTTTTCACTTCACGAACATGTATTTATCTGAAACAAAATAATTATTCGCAGACTTTTTTAATATCACATTGAAAAGAGCCGAATGCTCAATCGGTTGAAAAGCACTCCATTGTGAACTTAATGAATTTTGTAATTACACTTTACAGAACGACATTGAACGCGGAACATCTAAAAATAAAGACATTGTGAAGAGGTTTCTTTTTACTTTCGATAAGTCTGCCGAAGTTTAATCAACACCTAAACGACTAACCGTTTCCATCAGGCATTCTTAGCCGCTTTAAAATTTAATCAATAAAGCACGACAAAGAATCGTATCTGTGTAACGTTCAGTTTCCTTTTGTTGATTTACAGTTCGTAGCTTGTTTATATAAGATTGACATCGAGATGCCAACTTCCACTTCAACGTGTCATCGCCAGCGGCACGTACAATATCAAACGATTTCGTTTCAAACAGAACGATTCGTACGTACGACGATAATGCTAATCATACATTCACGATTATTTTCATCTTTTGTTTCAGATGTGCGAGACGCTCCCGAAATAAAAGTTCACCAGTTCTAATGTGCCTTCGCTAACGGAAGAGATTCCGAAAATAGTGCTTCAATCCACCATAGATAATGCATGAAGAATGCGTCCATTGTTCACGGGCGTGTTCCGAATATGAAATGAAATTTTTGAATAAACGCTTCATAACATGATGTGACGATTATTGATCACTATAATAAAATGCGTCTATTTCAACAAGAATGTTTGCTTTCGATTAATGGAAATTTGCTCTATGTGTGACATGTGAACAACGATCCAACAATGGTTTCCCAAGAGGAGACCCTAGGCGAGAGGGCGTCCTCCTCCTTAGCCGACTACTTCGACAACATATTCAACGTGACTAACAATGAAAACAACCCACTTTCGGACTACGGTGCCGTGAACACCAGTGAATGGGGACCCATACGTGATTCTTTATACATAGTGATACCAATCACAGTCGTGTACGCTTTAATCTTCATAACCGGAGTCATCGGCAACGTGAGCACCTGCATAGTCATCTCGAGGAACAAATCCATGCACACGGCAACCAATTACTATCTGTTCAGCCTAGCCGTGTCGGATTTGCTGTTGTTAATCAGCGGATTACCTCCGGAGATGTACCTCATATGGTCCAAGTACCCGTACATCTTCGGCGAGCCGTTCTGCATACTTCAGGGCTTCGCTGCTGAAACTTCGGCAAATGCCACCGTTTTGACGATCACGGCTTTCACCGTCGAGAGGTACGTGGCCATATGCCATCCGTTCCTGTCGCACACCATGTCCAAATTGTCGAGGGCCATCAAGTTCGTCGTCGCTATATGGGTGGTCGCCATGTGCTTGGCTGTGCCGCAGGTATGTAAAATACGCGTAAACCGAGAATTAGGGTTGTCGAAAGTTTTGCGAGTGGATATGAATGGTTGGTAAAGTTTGGTTGTTAATTTGAATTCTGAGATGCAAGCGAGATGTTTTGATGAAGGTGAAATGTGTTTTCGCTGTATAAAAGTGAGGATGCTGTTTAATTTATTTTGCGTTTCGTTTTAATTGTTTCGAAAAATTATGCAAATTATTGAAATTCACTAACTATTTTTATTAATTAAAAAAATTTTCAATTCATTTTTTTATTCACATTATATAAGGATTTTGGCATTAATCCTAAAATTTCGCACTTTCCTCATGTTTTTTGATCGTAAAATGCATATTTTATATATTTACGAATATTTTTGGTTGTGTTCAATTTTGGATTTGCTATTTTAGGCTTTCTCATTTAAATTCTCATCGTTCGTTTGAGGTGGTGCAAAACGAGAAAATGCTTTTTCGATGTATGGAAATCGTTTAATATTTATTGAATTCTCCGTTGAGAGCTTTTATCATTGTAAATACTTATGTGGAAGTTTCTTAAGCTCTTAAACTTTTTATCAAATTCCATGAAAAAAAATCAGATTTAATTTATCAGAATGAAATTCGTGTCAACGAATTCACTGAAAATGATACTATTTCAGTGAACATATTTACTTTTCTGAGTTTTTTTTTTTACGCTTTCATCAAATAAGTAACAAAGTGATTTATAGAGCATGAATGTCAGTTGTTATAAACCATACTTCAAGTTGCATAGTTGTAGTCATGACAAGATTAGTTTCGCACATAAATTTCTTCTACGAGCAGAATAAAAGCTTTTTCCACAAATTCAAATATTTTATCATTTGTCATTTATAGCAGTGAAAAAATGCTAAATAAAAGTCTTTCAAGACGGATTAATTAAAATATTCCAAGTACTTTTTTGCTACCAAAATACACATATTAACTTTTCATTGGCTACTAAAAACTGTTTGAAAATAAAAAAAAATTATAAAATATAAATATACATATGTACAAAATTGTTTGCTCTGTGAAATTATTATATAACGAGCGGTAGGCCCGATGTTATAACATCGCACGCGTGATTTGAGGAAAAAATTTGAAAATACAATATAATGACAGTATATTTACCCTTTGAATATAGTTGAAAATGTGAAATGTTTATTTAATTTATTATATAAAATATTATAGAATATTTTGTAGATATTACAATATTTATTTTAATTTAATATTAATTTATCTAATAAAGCATAGATTTCCACATCACCCAGGATGTACTATGCTAGATGCTTTACATTTTTTTTAATGTGGGAAAATTGCCGAATCAAATTTCGAAGTTCAAAATCATCTTCCTTGCGCCATCAGATTTTTATTTGTTTATGTTCTTGGAGCATTCACTAAGGGAAAAAAAGTCAACAGGGTGAAAAATTTAGAAAACCATTTAAATTCATATTTTGCATCAAAGCCATATTTTAGAAAAAAAGGGATCGAAAAGCTGCCTAATAGATGGCAAACAGTCCTAAATAATGATGGCGATTATATTTTATAATTACTATATGCCCGTAAATATATATGAATAAATTTTTATTATGTTTAAAAAAAATGGAATTTTTTTCCGGTACCCCTAATACAATTTTTTATTATGTTTAAATAAAATGGATTTTTTTCCGGTACCCCTAATATAATAATCAAAATAAAAATTACTTAAATTCAAATGTAAAAAAAAATATTATTAATTAAATATAAATAATTAATAATTATAATTCAAATTCAAATAAAAAACAAAAATTTCCAATTTCGAACAGTGCATAATTTCTAGCGTGAAAATGTGAACGCTGAAATAGTCCTTAACGCACATTGGCAAAGGATCTAATTCAGTGCATAATTTCTAGCGTGACCCCACACAGACAGACAGACAGACAGACAGAAAGACAGACAGAATAGCGCTATTATTATATGGAGGATAATATATAACGCAACATGTAGTTTTAAAATAACTAGAAAAAAAGAGATGTATTATAGCACTAGCTACAATATAAAATAATATACGCCTATCAAAACAAAACGAATTTAATTTTGCGAAAATGCACAGCTTTCATACACTTAAAGTGTGCTCAAGATTGTTACATGTTTGGTGCATTTTAATTAAAATTGTACCAATTTCATTACACTATCGGTTTTATCCACAATCCTACCGAAACTAGATTGTCTTTAATTAATATTGCTATTTTTATGTATAATATAATATAATACTTGCAGCAAACTCAGTATTTCTATTGAAAAACCCAGTGTTGCTTTTTGTTTGAAATTGCACCTGATTCTCTTCACAATTTGTATCGCTTTTATTAACATGCGGTACATTGATCGCTAATGTTGCCGCTCGGGGATTCAATTTTGCCTTTTGACTAAAATTTCATGAAACCTACTACTGCTTCAAAGCTATCTTACATGAAGTCGATAACCGTTTCAAGGCAACAGTTGCGTCAAGGAATTATATCCTTATTACTTTACTAATAGTTTACGCATGGCTCTATTGTAAATCCTACATTTAACTTATTAACTTTGTTACAAAAGTTTTCTAAGTCATTTCTTTCATAGTTTACGTGATTTTTATCTTGAAAATAATTTATCAAATAAAAAAATTTACATAAGTGATCGAGCTTAGATTATTTCAGCTTTTTGAAGAAAATTTAATATTTCGCAAACTTGCAAACTTATCAAATATTCGATGCCGTGCATTTTTCACCGCTTAAAAAAATCAACCAATATAAGGGCATGCTAAAAATAAAATAAAAATTTTTGCAATAGAATCTGAATTTTCGAAGCGCACGAAAAAGACATCTTGAAAATCACAGTTTCTAACTTATCGACACACGATCCCTGATTTACCACGACATGTCTTTAAGAAAAAGCGCCGCTTCGCTCAACAATACATTCAAAATCTAAAGAAACTTTTAAATTTGCTAGACGTTCAAACGATAGACAGTTTATATTGCCATCGGTTAATAACCCGGTACACGAATATATTTACAGCTAAGGGTGCCGATTTGACAACTTTAGATTCGTAAATCTTCCCGAACGACCAAATCGGCGTTTTCCCAACTCAATGATTTACAGCCCATCGACCCGACAGGCCTGAAACATATGAATAACCCCACTTCTTCAGCGAGGACAAAAACAGCGGTCGACCAAGAAAACCGAGTGGCCTCTGACGATATCCCTTTTTGTGCGTAAGGGCATGGAAAAAAGACGTCTTATAGTACGACCTCTATGTCGATAACCCCTCGATTGTTAGCCGCAGCGACCTCAGAGAAAATCCTAAGGAAAAACCTCAGAAAATTCCCATTGTCTTCAGCGAAGATTCGGAAGCCTGCGGTGTTACCGGAAAGAATGAGTCTTCATTCGGAAACACGTATTTTTCTTTGTATTCGTTTTTTCATGTTCGAATTTAGTTGGCGTGTTCACGCGCTGGTGAACATGTTGGTCAGCAATTCCCATAGTCATACATATTAAGCCGAAATGCGTTCGTATTTTGGACAGATTAAAACATTTAGTGTCATTTGTCGGTTCGCGTTCATTGTGTGTAAAATTGGTTTTGTATCGGGCCTATTGTTAATTCAATGCGGAATAGTTATATGAGTGCGGTATTGAACGGAACAATGGTGGGTGTAAAATAAAACCGCGATAGCGACCACCTATGAAAATGCTATTTCTGTGTTTATGGTGCGATTTACAGCTCATGAGTAGTCACGTGTTACGGTGTATTTGGCAGATTATCGATGTTGAAGTATTTATTGAGTAAAAATAATAAATTGAAAATTTAAATTTTGATTGAGCATAAAATCTCTCACGAAAATTCCAGTTTACTTATTGTTAGAATGTTTAGTAAACTTTATTCATATTTATGTGCATTTACTAACTTTATAGATTCGAAAAATGCGCTCTCCATGTCTTTATGTACCTTTTGTTTTTATCCAGACTTTTATTGTTATTGAATACCTGGACGATGCTGGAAGAACTCACAGTTAGTTTAACCTTTTAGAAAATAGTTTGTTCGCTTTTATCTGTTCAGCTATAGATTCAGTACAAGCGAACAGTAAAGTTTTCAAAATACTTTCAGATATTCCTTGGTTCCTTTTAGTTTTCAAAATACTTTTTATCTTCATAATTGATTTTTTCTTTTGAAATTGAAAATATTATTCATTTTCATCTACTTCATATGATAACATACCATGTTATATTTACACGAATCGATATTTATCTGAATAAGTAAACACTGTATGTTTATTAAATCTGCACAAATAATCCAACTAATACCATAGAACTTCCAAACACACCAATCCCAATTATTCTAGTTAAAGATACACATTTCCTACGAACGAATTTCCCAGCCTAATCCCGGAGAGTTCGATATTGTCGGCAGCTCATGAACCGAATTTTCCGACGGTGGCCACTAAATCTAATAAGACACGGAAACATCCCAGGGCCATTTCCCGTTTTCCGGGTCCCGATTTATATGCTGTTTGCTACCAGTTCAGTGCGGCTTCAAGAGTTTTAATGTCCAAAATTATAAATAATAAAATTCAAAGCCTGCTTAAAACTTTGTGAAGTGTACATTTCGGAAGGATCGACGTATTTTCCCTACAATAATGTTTGCGAACTAGTGGTAAAACAGTCGTTTTAGGAATACTTCCCTGACCGTATTTTGCACACTATTTGTTCATTAAACTTTATTATATTTATCTTAATCATAATAAATTATAAACTCAATTTAATTTCAAAATAATAAAATACGTTCATAAAATATGAAATTTATTGGCACTATAATTAAAACCCCAATAAATTGAGTAAAATTTTGCTATTCATTTTTGAACTTTAAACTTAATAAAGTTTTTCAATTGTATCGAACGAAAATCCATCGAATAAATACCTAGAATTTCAAATATTGAATTAATCATTCGCATCACACACGCACATTCTTTCAGGCTCTCCAGATGTTGAATTCAGCACAGACGATTAGAGACATAATTAACACGGGAAAACTTGTACTTTCGTGTAATTGGGATCCGGTGTGAAAAGGTGCAATAAAAGAAAATTGGAAAATGTAATGGTCGAATCGGCCGCCCCGCCGCACACCTGCCCTGATTCAAATCTAATGAAAACGAATTCGGTATTCAAAATCGGTCGTAATTATCATTTACGAGCGATACGTTGACGGAAAAGGCTTCCGAGCATTTTATTGCGAATTTTTTTCCGTGATGTAATGCCATCATGCGTGTCGATGCAAGAAACGTATAATTCTTTTACGACCGTGAAGAGTTTTTTTACGAGTGAGTTTTAAAGGTGTATTGGATCGAATTTTCATCGGTGCTCGTATCGAATGTGTCAAAGATGGTATGTCGACGACGATTTCGATGCTTTCAATCAATTTTTACGATAAAAAAGCGTTGAGTTCTGTATACACGATAGTTTCATTTCAGTTCCTCGTATGTTGATTCAACAGAAATTCCTTTTTCATATAAATATTTGTGAACACATACGGGATACAATGTTGATATTACAAAAGAGATTTTTTATTTCGAATCTCGATTCGAATTTAACTCCATAGTGTTGTGTATTTGAAATATTCGTTTTTTATTATAAATAAATTCAGTCACTAGAATACTGAAAGCGAAAACGAGGACATGTTGTCATTTTTCATGAAAATAAGGTTGCTCTCCAAGAATATTGAAAGCATCCCTTGTCAAATGATTTCACGATCGAATTCGACTACTGACTACACCATATGTTACTTTACTTTAATGATCTGTAGAAACCGGTGCATTCGACAAGACAAAACCGGTCGATATAACATCTAAAATAAATCCAATAGATTTCCCGTATTATTTTCGTAGCTTTTATATAAAAAAAAACATTACGTAGAATCTATAAATACAAACACAATCTATTTCGTAATGAGACAGCTAGCGTTTGCTTCACACACATAATCAGTATAATCAGTAGGGATTTTTTTCCACGCTTAACTGAGCATTTAATAACTGTCATCGCGTTACACTACGCCAAGTCTAATATTGAAATTTAGGCAGTGTTGCTGGTTACTTTCGAGCAAAGCAATACCACGAACAAGCACAGGATATTATGGAGACGAAATTTATCACTCGCCCCATGCGACGCCAACATGGCGGCTCACAATAAAGATGGCGTCGCGACTTCCGGCTCGTTAAGTCAAAAAATATCGCCGTCGGTCCGTTCGTGTTAATTACTTCGGAACGGTTCATTTTTAGGTAAGAATTTTGATTTGTATTACCGACGGTCGATTATTGACACAGAGGGCCAATAACGGCCATCTGCGTTCGTTCGAAAATTTTCATAAATTTTTACACTATAATCCAGTGCATAAAGTAGGAAAAACTCGTGAAAATATAAGAGAAAATTGGTGAAAATTTTACTGATATTTAACAAAAAAAATTAATTAACTTTTACGAGTTTGTAATTTATAAGGCCAACAAATTATTGAACATTAAAATGTTTGTTGACTAATTTACATCAATTTGGCATAGATATATATTCAAAAGCCATCGTGAAAACAAGCATAAATCAAAATTAACATTTCCTTTATTAATGTATACGAAACACTCGAGTTTATTTTTGAATTTGATCATTTTAGAGCCATAAACAAAGTACAAGCGCTCACCTCCAACATTATCCTTACAAAGTTAATCGTCAGTTTAAATAATCAAACAACTTACTTCTAGGTAAAGCTCGGTGGTAAACGAAACTAATTTGCATATACACGTATTAAAAATACAAAGCATTTATATTTATAGAATTTCACTCATAAACACACTGAGATCGGTATTTACCAGTGTGCGTGGGAGCGTGTGGGAAAATATGGTTTAGTAAACAAATAAATATACCACATAGTGGATTTTGTCTGGGAAAGCATACGGGCTATTTATTGGAACGCTTCAACACATCGATGATCCTCCAGGGGTTGTATACATTGCCCGTACACAAACCTTCACTGAAAGTGCCGAAGTCTGACCGGCAACATCTCCCGCGAGGGTATCCAGACACAACTTAAAGCGATTCTAAATCAAATAAACGTAACTTTTGCCGTTCTGGTATTATAAAATATCCGTGCAGCTTCAAGATCTCATAGAGAACTAAATGGATCAAGTAAAACCTCGATAATCCGATCGTTGACTCTTGTGAGTAATGTTCGAATTATCGATAGCGCGGATAAATTGTGCTGGATTAGCTGGTTTAAAGTGGCGTATTTGTTACGTTCCTTTAAAGTTCTATTTGAATATTTTCTAAATGTTCGTTCTTTATAAAATGCTTTGGAAGGATTAATACGAAATCATTACATTTTTTCTTATTTGATTCTATTCGTTCTACCATTATCCGACGATTCGACTTTTTTTAGGTATGTTTGTGTATTTTATTCGGTTTCGAGTTTTATGCGTTCCATTAGCCCTTTTAAATCACGAAACTTTTTTTTCTTTCAAATAACTGGAATTTATAGCAGAAATTGTATCCCGCAGAATAGAATCGAGATCGAAAATCTTGCGTGCCGCGCCATAAAAAAAGACTTACAAAGAAATTTATATTTTTATATGGCAAAGGAAAATATTATATAATACGCAAACTATATAATAACATCACTTAAATTATTTTGAAAACATAGAATTTTTGAGTACGTATTTAAATACAACTTCAAACGATTAAATTTTGGAAAAATCCCGCTTCTTCAATTTGCTCGAATCGTATCACGGTTCTTTGAGGTCTAAAGTTTTTAAAGCGTTTCAAAATCTTAATGAATCATCATTATACCTTCATTTAAACGCTGAGAACATCAAAGCTTTTATAGTAAAAAACTTATTTATATAAAAAAAAGGAAAAACTCTTAAGCGTAAAACAAATTGCATTCGCATGAAGAGGTCGTCACTTTTGCGTCATATTAATCATAAAACGTGTCATTTTCACATGTCCCAAGAACATGTGTCCAATGTATAGTTAAATACCCTCTGCGGGTCTAACGTCGTAAACAATGCGTATCATTTCAACATATAAACCAAAATATAATTCATACAACTTAAAATAATACGATTCTGTTTAAAATCAAAAACATAAGAAATATAAATAGCCATAAAACTTCATGCATAACAGTTTTATCGACATAATAAAAAGTATACAGCTCACCGCTTTCCGCGAAAATAGAAATGCAATAAAACGTCGACAATAATCGAGAACGCACATTTTCCTCGTGAATTTTCATGACGCAATTGTTCAACCTGAACAAAACGCATATTTCGAACTAAAATGAAATTTGAATACTCAAGAGAATAAAGTCGAAGATATAAACAGCCATAATTTTATTATCTACTGATAAAGTTTTGCTATATACACAACACTTAACTTGAACAAAGAATAATTTCGAGCTTCCGCAAGCACAGAAATTTGAAACGCCATTAAATATTAAATTGTTAATTCTGATTATTTTCCGTACGTTTATAAAATTATGCACAAAAAAGTTTTTAATAAAATATTTTCATTTTAATGTAATTAAATTATTAAATCATACTGATATTTTGCTTACAAATGTTTACTTTTGTTGAATTATGTATAATGTATAACTTACCGATTTATGCAATAAAATATATTCCGTAAATTTGATTCAAACATTGATTTAAATTAACGTTTTGGCTGTAGCGATAAATTTGAATTAATTAAAATAAACCTAAAACTTCAGATAAATATTAAAGAACTTGATCATTATAAAGTAATGTTCGTAGTTCATCATCGTTCAGTTTAAAGTCGATTACTAATTAACAAAATTTTCGGTTTAACCTTTAACACTAATTTCAATTAATATTCGTATCAACCGATTAATTCAGCAGTTATACAATCCTTGAAAAATGTATAATATTAACCAAATTTCCTCGATACAAACACAAAAAAATTACGCAACATGAATTAATTAAAACCCTCAATCTCAAAGATGCACATCGACATCAAAAATCCACCGACGCGTAAGAAACGATACGGCGGCAAACAACCGCCAACAACAGCGCTAAAAGCTCCGAAATATAAACACGTAAAAAAGCATGTTTTCTTCGAAAACGCGATTATTTCCCAGATTTTATTTTCCTACGGGATTTCGGGCCACCGATGAGCGCGACGCGTCCTCGTAAGTGGCTGAAGCAAAACACTTCCATCCATAAAGATAAGCCAAAAGAGATGTGGCTTCGTCGTGTAAAAACAAAATTAAAATACGACCTTCCGTCGTTTTTTGGGCCGTCCTTTCGAAATTTTTTAAGTGTTGTGCACACACACAGGGGCCTTTGTCTCCGCTTTCGGGGAGGCTTATCTCGGTGAAATGACGGCCCTGAGAATATTTTCGTATGTCAGTGGTGATTCGATAGGGTTTCCCCAGGGAGCGATGCCGGATATTATAATCGAGAACCTAACCCCGAATAAACTCGGAGGGAAATTGTCGATTTGGGTGTTTTCTCTGGTCGGAGGTTGCTAATAGAAAATTTTAGACATGATAACGCTCTTATAATAATTTGTGATTTTATCTAGTTTTAACTGTTGCGATTTGGTTGTTTGATATCTTTGATGTTGTTTTGAAAGTAAAATATAGTATTTGATCAGATAGAAATGTTGATTATACTTTTTTCCGCTTCAAAATCTATTTTTATGTGGAGGTTGTAAAATAATATAGTATAGTATATATAAAACCATTTAGTATAGGATGTTTCTATAATAAGATAATATAGTATTTAGTTTTGAAAAGCTCGATATTCACATTCCCTTTACACAACATATACGATATGTAATATAATATTAAATAATGTAATATAATGTAAAACGATAACGATGCTATAGTATAAGTTTTCAGATTTTTTTACGTTTTTCCGAAAATTTTTATCAAAAATATAGATTGGATGCAATTTATAATTAATGAGGTTCGCATTATACTGAAAATTGATTGCATCGTTTATCCGCGACAGTTTCGAAATTTTGGTTTTAATTATAATATGTCTTTGATAATAAAAACAGACTATTTTTCATTTCGACACGTAATAACCGTAACCCCTGTAAAATTCTGGAAATGAAAAATGTAATAATTATGAAAATTCATGCAGATATTACGAGCTTCGTCGTTTCTTTTTTCGCTTAAACGTAAATTCGTTATTTCGCACAATACTTGTTTAAAAATTACTGTAATTTTGAAAAAAATCTTTTATTTTTATTCACAAATGCAAATATTATATCTCATATACATGTATTTCAATATTGTGCTTTATTTTTTATTAAATTTTCCGTTTCCGGCGTTAATATTCAGTAAATAGAGGGCATTTTTTATTAACATAAAAAATTGACTCTCTTGAATAAACAGTGGTTTAAAATATATGTATTTATGTACAAAATGTTTAATCAATTTCGCCTTTCATCATTATTTATTTTTAAAATGTAAATATAATATATACCTTTTTTTTATAGGCTATGGCATTTGGGATAGTATACCATAGAACTTCAGATGGAGTAATAGAAGACGAGAATTATTCCATTTGTGCTGTCAAGAGAGAAATCATTCCCCATGCTTTCGAGCTATCCACCTTAGTGTATTTTTTGTGGCTCCCATGAGTCTTATCAGTGTTCTTTATATCCTCATAGCCCTGCAATTGCGCCGATCCAGAATCGTTAGAAGAGGTTCTTTATCTCAGAGTGTAGAACTCAAGGTAAACAATTTCGCTTTTAAATAAGTTACTTAATTCAAATTAAATATTCGATTCAACGACCTGATAAATATCGCATATTACAACGGTTCAAATATAATATTTAGTAAACTTGACATGACAACACTTCGCATCTATCAGCTTCGCCCTAAACTTAAACGGCCGTAAACGAGCGAATTTCCATTTTCTGTCAAACAAACTATTTAGTCGAAAGTTATCCTGCAGCCTTCAGCCGTTATTTAAACGCAAAACACAACAGAAGTGAGATTAAGCAGTCTCCACAAAATATATGTTATACACTGCACGGTTTAGCCCGGTAGGTGGTTGGCCAACAAGAATTTACGGTTACCCGACCACCCCATGAGGTTCACGTTTTCGGATCGTAAAATACGTAGTTCGAAACTTGCGTTGTCGAAAAAAGAGCGGATCTTTGCAAACAACGGTTCTGAACGTGATTTATTTGACTTTCCTGTCGTTGAAACGCGACGAGCGTGCTGAACTATTTTTGACAAGTCCTTAAAAAGCCGACTGTCGGTTTATTGATTAAAACTTGATTTTTTTCAGCATAGAGTCTCCAAAACACAGTCTGGCCAAACTATGCAATCTGTGGTTGTCACTGAAGATGGAACTGCCGTTTTAAGCAGACCGGCGACAATTAATGAAGAACAACAACCGGCTGCTCTCAATTGCCGCGAAGATGGAAGGAAAAACTATCATAGAAATATGCATAGTAAAGCTACGAAACATGTAGTTAACATGCTGAGTGAGTGATAAAATTATGATTTATAATTGTAATAAATTTTAAGCGTTATTGGGCCGACCTTATTAATATAAACGGTCGCTAGATTGTTACGACGAATCCGAAGATAAACTTTTAGACCTTTTGTAATCCCTCGAAGCCCATATCAAAATACATTTTGAATGAAATGCCTAATAACCATAATTTCACTGGGTTTTCAATATTCGAAAAATATTTTTTTTAATTAAATTACCAAATGCTGTGTTTTATTACCAGGAAAAATTTTGTTTCGGTTGAAAGGCATATTATTTGATACCGTTGAAAGGTTTTCATCGCCATTCTTTTAGCTGTTTCAACATCCTTGAAACGTTTCTTCTTCATTTTAAGTTGAAACATCGAAACCAAATCCATTACAGTATAAAATAAATTTAAAAAATGAAATTTGATATTGTAGAGTAAATGTCACATAATATAATGTTTTCCTTATGTTTCAGTTGCGGTAGTGGTAGCATTTTTCATATGTTGGGCCCCATTCCACGCACAGAGATTATTAGCAATTCATGCATATTCTTTATATACACCTGAAATAATTGCTTTATATAGGTTTCTAACATACCTATCCGGAGTGTTGTACTACTTGTCAACATGCATTAATCCCTTCCTATACAACATTATGTCAAATAAATTCAGGAATGCTTTCAGAGTAAGTAACATTGCTACATTACTAATTTAAGACATCAAAATTTTACAACAGAAGTTTACATTAGTATCGATTTTATGTGAAGCATAATTTGTTCACGAAAATTTATTTATGTAAATATGTTATTAAAAAAAGAAACAATTTTCAATACGGACTTGAAATTTAAATTTAAATCATGCATTTTATAGACACATGAAAATTCTAAGCTCGAAAGAAATCGGATTACAATTCCAGCTGAAAAAAAAAATACTATTCAGATATAAATTTACATAGAGTGGAAATAAAGCGTTGTTTTCAATTTGGTTAAGTGCCTTCGCGTATACGTTATCTCGTGTATTTGAAATCCCTAAAAATTTATATCTGGGATTTCCTATATGCGATTGAATACTTTATGAAAATTTTATTTATATTCAAAATTATTTTTTGTACTTGAAACAATATTCCATAAATAAAAATCTTAATCTTTTTATCTCGGAAAACTGGAAAATTAGATGTGTGTCGTATCTTAAATAGGTCAATCGATTCCACATCTGCTCAGTAAAATTTACTAAAAGAGATACTTTTTCAAGCAGACATTTTCTAATTGAGGAGGTTGTTTTACTCGCAAACTCCATTATGGTTCCGGATTGTTTGTACTTAAAAAGAGAGCTTTTTTCAGATAGTTTCGAAATGGCACCATGCCTTGATCCTTAGTATACAGGTAAACAAAGTTCGCGTGCGAACATATTATGGTCTCGTTTTTACGATCATCCCTTCTGCTTCCTGGTACCAAGTTTATCTTTATGGGTTTTTAATGGAAAATTTACATATAAATTATTTTTTAACATACAACACATATAATATACGAACGTCACAATTTCTAGTTGATTGACCACGGATTAATCATCTTTCGATTAAAATTTGGATTTTTTTCCATTTTTATAATTAACCAAAAGCTACCTATAGCAGATTGAAGTAAGGTTCTTTCGTAAATCTAATTTTACGCTCGCTTTTTTTTCGCTACCCTTAAAATTCCACTTTTATCCCCACGTGGAGTTGCGACACCGTGAACGTATCAAAAACATTTTCGCAAGCATTACATAATGAAAACCTTAACCCTCATCTGTTAGTTTCAAAAATAGCACGTGGAATTCTACATTATTCGTGATAATATAATATTACATAAATTAATAATTAACATTTAAATAGAAAATTGTATACAAATTTTCGAGGAAAATTCATAAGTATTTAAATAATAAAGTTTATTTTGGGACTAATTTCAGATTTTGTAGGTGTCAAAGTTAAATATTTTCCATGTATTATATTTAATCACATTGAGAAAAAAAATGTTTATTTATTACTGAAAAAATATATATATATTAGGTCTGTAATAGTAATAGACATTAATATGATCCATGGTTATTTTATAATACGATAATACGAAAGCTTTTATGAAAATTAACGTTTTTTTGATCACATGCGAAAATATAACCAGTACACCGCTCTTTAGAACACAAATACAACACGCTCTTGAAACAATGTGACCTAAAACAGCAACAACACCACTTTTACTCGACAACGTTTTCCAAAAATAGAACAAACAAAACCCAAAACATAACCAATTACCATAAAATGCACCACCAACACTAATCAATCATATAGCACGAGAACGCGAAACTATCCCTTCCCCACCCACGACACGACACATGATGTTATTAGAAACGGCCGATGTTGATTTTCCACGTGTCGCGGGCCACGTCTAATGGTCCTTAATGGGGTCCCGATCAAATATTTCCCTTTGGCACTTCATAGAGCCGTCGGCCTGTTTATGCCAGACCATCCCCGTATTTATAGCCCTCAACCTCCACTTTATCCACACTGGTGGAACCTCGTTGCCATGGTGCGGAGGCAACCTTTGCACGTGTCACCATCGACATATCAAAAAGCACTCGGCTGCTGCGAGGCCAGTTTTACGGCCGCGGGTCAGATTTATGCCCGAGGAGACATGGGTCACTTTCGTGGGTAGATTTTACGTATTCAACGTACGAGGGTGTAGTAACGAGCTGGACGCTCTTTGATTCTTTGGCACTGATTTTTAGTGTGGAAAATGTTCCGATGCGATGGAAATGCGTAGAACAATAGGAGCGTTCGTTTCTGGGAAGATAAATTAATTTGTGTTTCGAATTATGTATCTCATTCGAAGGTTCGCGTTCGGTTTCTATTCGAAAAGCTCGCGAGGGTCGACGAGAATAGCATTTGAGGTTGGGCTTTGTGACGTATAAATTTGTTATAATAGATTCTGCGTAGTGATTGTAAATAAATTTCATACCTGCGTGGGAACTTTGATCGTTGTAATATTGATATTGACACGTGTTGGAATTTTCCTGCGTTCTACCTTCATTAACTACTATAAACTACCTTTGAACTGATATTGTTAATTAAATTAAACGCTTTTCTGAAATTATAAAATATTTAAGCATGAATATGATTAAAAATAAATTAGCGTATTTGTGAAAATAAATATTTTCGTTCCAAACAATGTTTCTTGGAACATTGAAATTTCATCGTATTCGTTGAATTAATAATTTGTGACCTCGAGTTTGCCGGTTCAATATCTGCCAAATTGTCAGACCATTGTTACGTCGTGATAATAACGGGAGACTATTCATATGTTCAATTTAAACAATTCACATCGTGCCGAATTTGATGAATGTGTCTTAATTAAATGTCATCAGACTCCAACGAATTCTCGCACGCAAATGCCGAAAAGACAAATGCATTAACCTTTGAATGCTATTCATAATAGCCGTAATATTTTATTTTAATATTTGTTTCGCATTTTCAGGAAACGCTATCGAGATACTTAGCAGTTGGTAGACGATCGCGAGTTCCAGCTCGTAGATATTCGGCACTTTCGTTGCCACGAAGTGTATCACCGACAAGATCGCAATCTCTTTCGCAATCTGGAGGACATTCTAGGAATGCGTCTTTGCGAAGAGGACGTGATTCTGATATGGCAAGAAGACCTTTGGTAGTTTCGTTTCGTAAACCAAGGAACAATTTACCTTCAACTTGCATACATGCAGCTAGATGCACATGTAGAATAAGTTATCCTATGAAACAAGATCATCCCCCTATAGAAGAAACTTCTTTGACTTTAAAAGATTCCAATAATGCTTACGAAACGCAAGCAAAAGTAAAAATATTTAAAAAATGGGGCAAAAAAAAACCGGCCATTAACGCGAACATATCGTGTAAAGTCATATGCTCTGAGTGTCACAGATATCTCAGTAACGAACCTGACTCTCAAAGTAAATTGTCTACAACAAACGAGAACTCTACCTCGAGCAACAATGATGAGTACAAGAGCAAAAATAGTGACGATTCTGTAAAAAATAGCATGAGGATGATGAACAACGTTCCCGTGTCGGACACAGATCTGATACCACATCACAGGTGCCCGAATCAACATAATAATTCAGTATTTGTCAAAAACCAGAATCTTCCTAATGGATTTGTGGGTGAAACTCATTGTGGTGTTCCTCATTCGAAAACGATGCCCGATATTGTGAAGTACGCTTTACAGATTAGTAAAACGTTCGATTCAAATGAAATAGCACAGACGGATGTTGAAGATAATCCCGTAAAAGAAGATATTTCCGATACTGAAAAATTGAAAATTAAAAGCGAAACGAAAGCGGATGAGCAAATTTCTAGTGAAACGAAGGGAAATAGGAAATGGGGTAGTGTGGAAAATTTGCCGTTGGAGATTACGTGAAAGTTATGCATTTAAAAACATATGAATAATATGTATGTTCAAACAGAAACTTAATTAATTCAATGTTGTTCTTGAAAAAGTTGCCATATTCAATAAAATTAAAAATGCTTTAGAACTTTCGATAACGCGAATGCTATTTTTCCTTGTTTTTGTTTTCGTTCAATGTTATTTGTATAAGACGCATAGGATAAGCTTTAGCCGAAGTGTTGCTTCAAGTGATACTGAATTATTGAAAATGTGATATTGTAATAAAAATTATTTTTTTTACGAATAACTCATATTTTTTGTTAAGAATTTTACTAACTCACCTTAAAGCATTTATTATATTTTATATTGTATTATCGTATTTTTAATATCTATATGTTACCTCCTATCTATGAAAGTTACATATATTTTAAATTATGTAGTTATTATTATATTGTTGAAATAAAATTTGTTTCATATTTATATAAATAAAAATATTCTTAATATATTTTCAATTAATTTAACGTTTACCCCTATCTTTCAAAATTGTTTAAATATATTATAATGATATTAAAATAATAAATTCGCATTTAAATAAATGAAACGAGTAAATTTTACGTAACACTGATCTTTATTTATAGTTACGGGAAAAAATAATAAAATACAATTAAATGCACTTGACATAATTTTTTTCTAATAAAGTTTTACTTTGTTATAAAGTGAATTACTTCTACATACATATTTACAAGAAAAATTTAGTTAACAATATTTATATACAAATTGTTCCTAGATACATAAATATATAAATTAAGTTTATTTACATTAATTCGCGTATTTTTGTATATAAATTATATGTGTATAAACACTGAAACTAAATATTTTATAGATTATGTGTATTAACATTTGTAAAAATATTATATTGACAGAGTTATTATAAAAATTTCACGTCACGTCGAGGATTTCGGATTATTTTCCTTACTATCAAAATACGTCAGATTCTTACGCGTCAAGTAAATATAATACACTTATATCAAATTAGGAATTTCACTCTCAAATATAATTTGTGTATCAATCAATGATTTTACGAAACAATGGGTTCTGCAAGAATTCTAAGTATTCAACTAATTTTATACTAATCTAGTAGGCAGCTAATGCTTTGGAAAAGATCACAGACCAAATATGAAGATTCCTGGCCAAGAAAAAAATGGAATTGAAAACACACTCTCACTCATTTTCTGTAATCTTAAACCACTCATCCTATACACAAATACTTGATTTAGTTTTTCCAAAAATTATTATTAAAATTATTCTTAGTAAAAAGGAAAACTTTTTTAAAAACTTCAAATTGATTGATTCTTATTTTTCGTTAAGTTTTAAAGTGTTTTTTTTTTTGAAAATATTAAAACTTGACCAGGCCAACCACATACAAAATACAAATATATAATTATCTTAAAATTATTGCTTTATATTATATTTATTTAGAATATGATTAGAATGCTTTGATTAAATTAGTTTGATAAAAATAGATAAGACCACTTATATCTCTAAATTTTTAAACATTCATTTACTATAATAGTGCAAAATGTGAGCGAGTTTTTTTATTGAAATGTTTGTAGAATTGTATACGGTAAATATTTCTGGAATCTTGAAATATCAAATTTTATCTTACTCCAATTACATATTACATTATATTTTATTAGTGTTTTTTCGCAAATATCATATTGTCATATTTTAGGCAAGTGAAATTTTCGTTGGAATAAAAACTTACCTTGAAATTACCATATTAATTAATTGAAGCAGTATTTTATAAAATCGGGACGTAAAATTTTGAATATCTGAAGGTAAAACTTGATGGTTATTTTTGGCTCGATTTTTCACAGTATTTCTGAATAGAAAAGCGATCAGGACTATTTACAATAATTTCTAAATACATTTTCTATTTTCACTTATATAAATATCTAATATTTTACAGAACTACATGTCAATTCCATTCATCCATTGTTTACCACATGTCTTAGCCGTTTAAGGCCGTTAGTGGAAAGACAAGAAATCAAATATCGAAAGAAATTTTTATAACCCTTAATTATTAATCAAAAGTTATAAAAAAATTAATTGAGAAGCAAAATATTTTAAATAATTTTTATTGTATAGTTCGTACATGGATGTAAATAACATTTCATTCCATGAATGTGACTTGTAAAACCAAGTCGATAATTATTTTAACAGATCAACTTATAACAGTATGTCAATTTCATAAAATAGAATTAACAAATTTAATAAAAAATATATAACATTTTCATCAAAGTATGATTTTTTTCAATAGAATTAAACGTGTAATCATTAATTTCATATTTATTATATAACTAGGAAAAGGAAAAATTGAATGAAATTTACAAACATTTTTCTATTATCATATATGTAGATTATCAAACATATTTTTTTCTAATATTTATTTAATATTTCACTCCCATCATTAAATACATGTATACAAGAAGAGTATTTGAAATTAAATTAGAATAGTTTTTCTTTATTATTTAAATTTTCCTTCACTTAATACACTTCCATCTAGTATAGGAAAATGTTTTATTGAATATTTGTTAGGTTTTTTTTTGAATATAATTCTATTAAATTAATGTTATGTGGTTAATGCTTTCAAATAGTTACTTATGAGAGAAGTGATATGTTTAAAATGGGGAGTGTGACAAAGTGAAATATTTCAACTTATGTATGAAGTACAATTAAATGTGTGTAATTTGTAAGGCTGAATTATATTTTTATACATTGTAAATATTTTAATATGCATATTTTTCAAATCATTTAAATCAAAAACTTGATCGAAAACATATGTGAATTTTTTATTTGCGAATCTGAACAAAACGATTATTTTATTTATTCAATTTTTTTTCAGAAAGTATTATATATCAGATTTTTAAAATATATTTAATTGTAAGACTAATAAAAAAAGCTAAATGATTGAATACATTTATATTAACTCTTTGAATTAAGCAAACTGAACCATCTCATGGTATATAAACTTAAATTATTGGAAAATAGCAAGAAATATTAAAAATTTACTATCATTATACAATATATTTGTGTATATGCATCATGATGATTTTAGAGGTACATAAATATTCCTCACTAATGTGAATAACTCTTTCCAATAATATACATTTTCCTAGTTATCATGATTTACAATGATTTCTTTTTATCAATACACATTTTTCTGACATATTTATATACAATGACTTACAAAACCTATTAAATATGACTTCATTTTATATAAGTGACTAAATTACGAGTAGAATTGGGCATAAAGTAAATTTAATTGAGATCACACTTGTAAAAAGCACACAATCACATTTTTTTCTAATTGACATTACTGTCTTAGAACTGTAATACATATTGAACCGCGTAAAATACGTAGTAAATCGATCACTTGTGGCGTTGTCATTGACGTTATGTTTTCATCGTTAACCTGAAACAATTTAAATCATTTGAATTGTTTTGTATTTATTTTTGGTAACTTTACAAATTAAATGAATATAAATTTACCTGTAAAATAATATCCCCTTGACGTAATCTACCATCTTTAGCAGCAACACTGTCACTGTATATAGCAGATATGTAGCTTTGACCAGACTCGGGATGACATTGTACACTAAACCCTAATCTACTATTCCAACCTCTATTCAATTCAACAGTGAGTATCTAAATTCGAATAACCAAGTTAATATACATATATTTAAATAATAAATTTGATAAATGTGTATAAAAATAATATATACATACTCTTGGTTCACTTCCAGGTTCGCGTTTGTCTTCATCAGGGTAGTGGACAATTTTAGGTTTTTCTGGTTCTTCTTTTTGTAAGCTGTTTTCAGATTTAAGTTTCCTTTCATTCTCAGGTGAAAGAGTAACACACTTCCATTTTTTCATTGAATTCACTGAAATTTAATAAATTATATCAAAATTAAATACTCATGAACAATAAGAAATGTTTTAAATTTAAACCGTACCTTCATCTTTATTGGATTCAGAGCTATTTGTGGATGGATGTACTACTGCACTCTGATAAGCAGGGTTTTTATGACTAAATCTTGCTTCATTGTCATCTAGAGTAGAATTTAATTCGATGGGCATAGACATAGGTTCATTAGACATTTCATTGATTTGCAAAGTTTGACCTGACATTAAATAAGCGGAACCTCCATTCTGGGAAATATCCTGATATATATTTGGAGCATCGAGAACATCATTGTCTAAATTGTTCAGTTCATAACCATGCGCTGCCACTGTAATAAATGATTTGTAATGAATTATACATTTACAACATGTTCTATGTAATAAAAATCTATCTTTGAATTTGAAAATAATTATATAAATTAGTAACAATTTTGTAGTAAAACAAAGAAAGATGTGAGTAATAGAATCAAATGTATCAAAATCAACATCACAATACATCTTTAACTTCATAATTTTTTTATATTTAATTAAAATTTAGTGCTCATGCCGAAATAAAGATAATACTATTGAAGAAATTTAAATATCATTTGATGATTTTAGAAGAAGTATATTATTTATAAATATTCATGATTGAATGATAAAGCATAATGAAAATGAAAACATTATGAAGCATTACTATTAAGCATTTTATCAAGCAGCACATTTAAGAGAGTAGCATAAATAAATGGTGGCGTAAATGTGTGAAACATATTAAGTATATAAAATTTTTTTTTTCTAACATAAACATAATGTCATGCTTTTAAATTTTTGCAACACAACTCATTCTAGAATGTTACATAGCATTAAAAATATATAGATATTTCAAAAAAATAACATTAAGAATATTCCATTAATTTATCATTTTATTTTATAATTCTAATTATATTTAACACAAAGCACTCTGTTTTTATTTAGTACAAGTACTACACATGATTAAACCTATAAATCTAATAAAAACATCGAATCGAATAGTTTATAAGATTAGGCCACCAGCATGCGATTAGTACTACAATATATAATGCATTATCAAAATCATTGCCCACATATTCTTTGGAATGGTAACACTACCTGAAAAATGCAGCCTTTGTTTTCTATTATTTACAGGCGTTGGTGGTCCGCCCAAATCCAAGAAATCAGGTCTTGATGGAGGTTTTATATTTTCAAAGAGTTGCCCGTTAAAACAAGTTGGCCTAACAGGTCTCCCATCGGTGACCACAGAATAAGTTGTGTCGGCAGTATCAGTCGATTGATATGATAATGTCTGGCTCAGCTCATTGTCTGAGTTTTCAGCGGTTGTGCTTGGACAGTTTACGGAGTATGGGTGCATGGTATCTGTAAAAATGTACCATTACTTTGCCATCTATTGCTAAATTGCCTCATTGTTATTACCAAATATACGTGAAACTATGAAGTGATTTAATCAAGTGTTTCTAAATAGGAACAAAAGTAAACGTTTGACGTGATATGAAAGATTAAGTTCTAGCCAGTGCAACAAGTTTATGCATGATTTTTCATAGTTGTGCGTGAACATAGATGCATATGGCTGTGATATGGTTAAATTTAGCTAAATTAACCGACTTAATTTTTATATGTCGTTACGATTTTTTCGCTAAATGAGTTTATTTTGATGAAATCAGAGATAAGTACTACAAGAAAAATATACTAGAAACTTGCGTGCAAGAAAAATTTTGTGTTCTCTAAGAAAAAATAGCACTAATTCACTTTTTAATGAATGGAAAATATAAATTTATATTTCCATAATACATGAGACAAACATTTTTAATATGTAATGAATTTCTTTTTGCTTTCACTATTGTTTTTGTTAAGTGTTCGAAATTTAAATTAATATCATACATTTTCTAACTGATGGTATATTGAAGTGTATATGTTTTTTTATTCATCAATTTAATAATGATCTGTACTATTATTTTCTAGTAAGTTATGAACGATACATACTATCTATAGAAATAAAAAGAGTATGTATCTACAATCAACAAAAGACCTGATTTCTGAGAGGTACGAAGTTATAAAAAATATCAAACTGCAAAGAACTAATACGGAACAAGGGTTTCATTACTAGAGCAGACAGGAGAATCTAAAAATCTAAGAAAAACATATATAGAAGAAGTGAAATAAGGAAAGCATAGCAATCAACATACCACTATTTTGAGAATAACCAGTACTGTTTCGGGTAGGCTTCTTAAACCTCCTGGGAGACAGGCACGGAGAGCGAGAACCATTTCCGTCATCAGGTGTAAGTTTTCTAGCCGCAATATCACAAAGCATATTCACCGCCTCTTGTCTGTTAAAATATATATAGTATATTTTAATTTATATAAAAATATTAATAACAATTGCAGTTCATATGAATAACATGTAATTCATAAATACATATTTATATGTATCAAAAACACACTGACCGTAGAGGAGGTTTCGGCCTAGTAAGAGTTGTATCAGATTCTGTTGTTGGTGAAGCAGCTGAAGGAGAAGGAGGTGTGCCACAATGATCACGATACAATCTAAGCCGTGCCACTGGGCCACACCTTCGCAGGAATGAAACTGCTTCGCCATGACTAAGTGTTGACATTGGTACATCATTCACCTATTTTCAAACAAATTTATCAATTAATAACTCAATGATTTCATATCAAAATTTAGCGAAATGGTTATTAAAATACTAACGGCAACAATTCTATCTCCTGGTTGAATTCTACCATCACTAAGTGCTGGTTCTCTAACTAAAGCTCTCACATAATGACCCAAAGCACTATGATCTTCTTTCCTTAATGTAAATCCAAGTGATCCATTAACTTTAGTCATAACAATGTCGAATTCCTTTAAACAAAATAATTCACACAATGTAATCAATACCAAAAATGCAAAATGAAAATCAAATTTCTACAATTTCAATTGAATCAAATCCATAATTATAACTTACAACGGATCCATCTTCCTGGTAACGCATCAAAAATTAATATAAAACTTTAATGCTATTTGATTGTAAAACATTCAAAATTACATCTTGTTAATTTCAATATGTACTTACTCCAAATTTAACATCAAATATTGGTTGGGGCTCTTCGTATTCGGGCGCTGGAGGTGGAGGTGCCGCTATACGCCTAGGATGAAGATTCAATGGATCAGGTGGAGGCTGCCTCAGAGGAGGTTCCGGTGGACCTCCCGGTGGAGTTAAACATTCTAAAACTTCCGGTTCAGGTCTGCACACGACCAATTCTACGATCGGAGGCGTCGTCCTAAGAACTTCCAATGCTTCCTAAGGGCCAACAAAAACAAAACATTCAAATAAACATAAAGCAAGGGGAAGTTAATTCTGCATATAAAACAATGAGTTTATTTTCATAATACAATATTATTATTTCAACCTTTTGAGGCCTAGGCATTCTGCGGAACCACATGTTGTTTTTATAATGAAAAAAGATTTTCACAAAAATATCAAATAGAATCAAAAACTCAAATAGCCATGAATGTATGTGATTTTTAATAACCCAAAAAGTAACGAATTATAGTGAGCAATATCTTTATAGTCATCAACAATTATTTCAAAGAAAATAGTTTTGGAAAAATTCGTGATCAATTCAAGCATTAAAAATGATAATATATTTACGTAAGTGGTAAGTCCTGCCAACGATATCCCATTGGCAGCCAACAGCAAATCTCCTGGCCTCAACTGTCCAGTAGCCCAAGCTGGCTGAGCTGCATAAAGCCTTCGGATCCTGACGAGCCCTGGACCTCGGCCTCCGCCCCCGGTCGGCACTATTGCGCCCCCAGCTACGCTCAATCCCAGGCCTCGCCGATCCTTCTCTATACGCACTGTGAAAGTGTTCTCTGTAACAAAACGTTTGATCTATTAAATATAAGTTAATAGTTGGAACAATCTCATTTTCGATAAGTTATGTTTCTGATTTAGGGAGAGTTAAGGAATTCATCCGAGGTTATTATTCAGTTATATTTGGGGTCACTCGTGTCACAACAACAGAAACACAAATTAGGCGAAAGAGAACATGAATTTATTATCACCTTTGTTTACGTCTCTTTCTGACGAATTCGTGTAAAGAGTCAGCCACAATAAAATTCCGTATGTATACTTTATCAAGCCCGAAACGTGTGCTACCTTTCCATCCCCGGCATAATATAATAATATTCAACCTTTCTATTTTTGCAAAACGAGACACAAAGCCGCGAATAAAACGGATATTTTTAGACACGAAAACTACACAATTCATCAAATCTAAATAAAACGTCGTATACCCTTTCGCCCCATACACAAACATCTCCTTTTCCTAGTTCCAATTCCGCAACGAACTCCGCGAAACCATTTCCCAACGCAACTCGAACCAAAACAGGAACATTCGATTCGAGAGGCTCTCTGTTGTGACATTCCGACAACACACAAACAAATTCGAATTGGAAAATTGACAAAATTCAAATTCGACCGAGGCCAATAGCGTGGTTTGCGGATTCGGCGAATACGTATCGGAAAACCGATCCGATTAAACGACCGGCCGCAAAACCGTAAATCAAACCGACATCGTCCTGCCAAAGTTTTGACGGCGGGCTTATTCGCCGAAGCCTTTTCGCAGCGATCCGTTTAAGTGGGTATCGTCGCTGTATCGTCCATATTGAACCCTTTTATTGACGGGAGTTTTATTAAATTATTATTTTGTATAGATCGACGAAAAAAGGGTGAAAATTGTGTTTTTATATAAAAATAATAAAATTTTATATGTGTCGAACTGTGGCATTTACGTTGTGCTTATTTATTTTAAATGTTATGTGATGTGTGATAATTTATATTATAAGCCATTTATTTGTATTATAATATAATATCTTCTGAAACCTAAGTAAATATTGTATAATAATATCAGATTTGGTTGTAAGGTTTCAAATTTCAATTGTTACATAAATATAATTATTATAGATAGAGTTGTTAGATTATGTAAGATTAAAACTAACGAATATGTAGACGCTCAAAAAGTATGGATTTATTATATAATATTATATAGGGAAACTGAGAGAGTTTTATTTTCTTCACGCAAGAGTGACGTAAGCACGGGAATCCTTACAAAATTTAAGGAAAAAGTGAATGAACATTTTTCCAATGTTGGATCATAACTCTTTAACCACTTTTGCGTCATAACTCGTAACTTTTTCTTGTGATTCATTGAAGATAGAATTTTCTACCCTTTTTCTGCTAATTTACGACAATAAATCACTAGATTATTGAAATTGCAAAAACGCTGATACGAGTTCCAGAAGATTTCGATTTCTTCCCTAAAACTATGGGCAAATAAATTAAAGTTCTTCCAAGATATCTAATGAAACATCGAAAGTTTTTCTTCAGAAACACGTATAATGATTGCACATATCTTTAACAAATATGAAGTATCTTAATATAATATATGAATCAACTTTTAATATAAAAAGATAAAATCTACCCAATAATACATCTCATCAACCTAAACTTTCGCCATAATAACATTCTCCAACGTTCATTTCAACCATAGCAACCATTGTCACGGACAATTCTCACAACAGGAGATACATTCAATTGAGAATTGGACTGTTGATATTTACGGCTATCTTTACGAATGTCTAATCGCCAAAGGTAGGTGAGGCATCCGTTTCTCTTGACGCGTGAGCGATTATCCGCTTAATAATTAGCAACACTTGGTGCCGCCACGGATATTCGCATAAAGCTCTGAAAAATAACCGTCATCAATTATAATTTCGAGCACATAAATCTCGCTTAAAAGCCGGAATATAATACGCACTTTTGTGCGTGTGCGATAAAAAAAAGTGTATTTTTCACTCGCCTTTTTGTCCGTGTGAAAAATTTCGACTGAGCGCGTGTGTGTTTCTGCAAGCGGCAAAAAATGATAGAGCATTAAAAAGCGTATCAAATTCTAAATTAATTACTTTGCAAACAAATTCGTGTGACGCAATAACGATGTTATGTATGTGTTTCGAACTTTCCGCGGCTAGAATTTCGATAATTAATCCGAAAACGTATTCGCAAAGTTTGCAGATTAATGATGACGTCAAAAATGTTTTTTTTTTGCGTGTACTTACCAATATTTGAAGTCGTATATTAGAGTTTCGTTTCGAGTATTTAACTTTGAGAAATTTAAGCGAATCCTTTAAATTACGTATGATATTAAATTAACGTTAAGCGGAGCCGTTGCACGTTTCAGTTTTATAAATGTTGTAGTACTATCGTGCGGCTCTTAGCCGCAAAGTTTTCCATTAACCCTGACGTCAAACCCAGTTTCATATAGTTGTGTTGGAATAAATTATACGGTTTATGCGGATATTGTAAAAACGTACATTATGCCACTTTTTGGGAAGGCCGGACGGGGTAAAAGCCTGCCGAGATTATATGAATGTGACACAAAAAATACACACTACGCCATAAAGTTTTTTTTTTCATATGAAAGGAAAACCACATGTAATATCATTACATAAAATATTTTCTATAGCGTAAACGTGTTATTTATAAATTCGTTATTCATAGTGCACACATTTTAAACCTAAATAACAACATTTTAGCATAAGCGACAACGAAGCGTGTACTTTCATATCTGATATGTTTATTATCATCTGCTAGGAAAATTTTAGTTTTCCCTATTTCGCACACGAAGCTGACCCCGTTCTCGTAATCTTTGTTAGTGATACTGAAGTTAATTATTCTCGGCTAACAGAGACCTCTCGTGCGCAATTAAGGCCGGCACGAAACGGGTCGAAATAAACCGCAATTTTCACTAGAATGCAATCATGACAATGACGATGCAAAATACGATCATCTTTTAAAAAAATATATATATATATTTCACAAGTTCATTATATTTAATTTAATTAAATTGCAAATTCAAAATAATTTGCATGATCTAAAAATTAAAGAAAGTATCACATCATTTTATCTATGTTTTAATCTTATCAAATGCGCTGATTTCCATTGATTATCAAAACTAAGCAATAAATAATTCGGTTAATATATGAATACGTATAACTGATTTGAGATTACTAAGTAAAATCCGGTTTTAATATACAAATATATACGGATAATTTATCTTCACAAGAGAAAATGCTACAAAATTTTTGCTATTGAAAATAATAATGCAATAGAATTTATAGATGACACATAATCATAAAGACTTTCATATCAAATAAATATCATAATATTCAGATACGATCTGACAATGAGACCATTTCGCAATCGACATAAACACACATACTTAAGAGCGCACCTTCAACAGTAAAAACGTTCGAACTTTCATCATCATCAAAACGATCCCACAACACAACTTCACACAAACTATCCCGACACCAAAACTATCATCAAATCAATCCTCCCAAAACATAACAGACCATCAAAAAAACCCCTAAATTCGCATCCCAACCAACAAACCACCCACGCCTCATCTGCATCGACCTCCCACCGAAACCCGCCAAATCCAAATGACGAATCGGACTCGTCCCGAACTTGATTTACGACCACCACTCGGGCACCAGGCCCAAATGGCCAAATAGGGCCTGCATACATAACACCAACGATATTCGTGGACTCGCTAAGTGGCCATCGGGAGCGCGCATATTTTATTATGCGCAAGTGCGCGGCCGTCCGTCACTCGGTAAGCTGGAAATTGGAATCGTTTCCGCTTATCGACGTCGCATATTTCGTTTATTTATTTATTTATTTCGTTTATTTATTTATTTTTCATGCGGTCCGATGACGCGCGAAATGGAAAATCGCCGTTTGTCCAATCGGAATGTGGGGGGTTTTATTATTCGGGGTGATTGTTGCGAGTGGGTGGGAATTTGGTTCGGTGATATTTTTGTGTTGTTAATGAATGGTTTTTTTAATGTGTTTTTAGAGAAATCGTCGTTTGATGGTTGAAGCCTTGACTCAGATATGAGCACTTATTATAAACGTTTTTCCATTAAATAAATCTGGTAAGATGGAGATAATTGCATCGATTATTATTTAATGATCAAATGTTACTTATTTTTTCTTCGGTAATTAATAGTTGACCTATTTATTTTTTATTGAATTTCAAAAAAGAATCAGACTTCTCAAAATATATGAATTTTTTAAGAAAATCTATGCTATTTAGGTATCAAAGTTGCTATAATAGAATTCTTTGGTTCTTTATTACTTAATTTATTTCTTTGTGATTTATAAAAAAAAGAGATTCTTTGGGATTTCGAATTGTAATCCGAACCATATCTAATAGCTTAACATAGATCAAATAATAAAAACAAAATATTGAAATGAATTTCTAAACAAAAAATATAATACTTATGTTCAATCATACCACAAAAAAATCACAAAATTCTATTGCTTTAAAAAACATTTTCCATTCAAACATTCAAATACGACTCCATCTTCAAAATCACAAACAAACCAACCGACTCTCCCTATACACAAAAACAATAAAAACCCACACAACCCAACCTCAATCAACCCCGAATTATAATACCCCCAAACCACACATATGCCACTAAACAAACCTCATACGATATTCACGGCCCGTTGAAACTCGCTCACTCGCACCGTCCCATATTAACGCTCGAACCTACTAATTCGACTCGATTCGGACGCACGTTAAATTGCAAAATAATTGATTGATATTGCGTACATACATACACACGGCCAAACAGCCAGAGATGTGGGCAACGCGGGTGCATTCACCCGCCACAGTGCACCGGTGCGGTGCAATCTGACCGAAATATGCGCTCTTTGTGTGCACCGGATTCCGATATGTGCTGTATGTTGAATATGGAAGTTTCGGATATGTATTTTATGTGTGCGCCGGAAGCGTTTTTAAATATTTACTCGGTTCGCGTTAATACTTTTTGCTGAGAGAGCTTTTAAAAGCGACGTTATTATTAACGTTGTTTCCTGACAATACGCTCTTGTATCGAGAGGCGGGAGGATCGAAAGTTTCGCGTTTATGTTCTCTTATTTTTCGAGATGTAAATTTTTGATGTATAAATCTTTGTTTTTTTTATTAGATAATGGATATTTTTTTGATTGTTTGGAACGAAGTTGGAACTGAAAAATAAATTAAATATGGACGGAAAATTATTTTACTGGAATCAATTAGCTTTTTTGTTCGTCAATAAATTACTTTTTTCTTCACTACTTTGAATTAAAAGTTGTATATACTACATTAAGTGGATTTTTATTATATTTCTGATACATAATAGAACTACATTTTCCATTATGAAATCGAATAAACTTTTTATGACCTCAACGAATTGTCACTAAGAATTATTTTCATTAAATATAATAAGTTTGTATAGTATAGGACCACATATATTATTCAATCATGGAAAAAATAACAATACATATGGTATAATAAAACGGCATCCGATTTTATTTAACGATATTGCAAATGCGGCAATCCTGCGTATTCGCATGCGAAAACAATTGAAATTTATTCGGATGTATTTCACTCCAGAATATTTCCCGAAACACCGATAGAGACCCCAATTTCTTTGAATACGCTCGCGAACATGTTTTCGTTCCAGCTTATCGTATTTACATAATTGGGACACCAATTCCCGAATTACAAATAAAAATCCCCCACGTTTATTATACAAATATACGAATCCAAAATCGGAATATTAAAAGAAGCATTTTAAAACCATTATTTAATTTTCATAACGAAAACCGCATATAATTTAATACAACACTTGGGATCAAATTCAACCTGAAAGATGACCATCCAGGCAAATTCCCCGAATATTCCAGGATCCATTGAACCGCATAACGGGTACTAGGCAGTAATTACCCCACAGACGCCTATAAGTTATAGGGGGTTGGTTTGAGTAATGGCAGAGGACGCGAGAAATTGCCTCGGTAAACAACGTAGAGAGGATTGTCGACTTTTGTGTACAACACTGGGTATAACAATAATACATAGCGCTGTTTTCGTGGCTTCGGAGGGCTCCATATCCGTGGTAAGTGTCGGACGACATGATGTCGTCATAATCTCGTGGCGATTATGACTTTCGCGTTGGTGGAAAAATGCGAAACGTGGAAAAATTGCGGAAAATCGGGAGATAAGACGCGGAGGTATGGCGTCGTCGAGATTTTTTGTTTTAATATTTTTTCGTTTGGACTTTTGTTTTTTGACGAAGGTGAACATTTTTGAATACAAAAATACGAAATTGAAAATTTCTGCAATTTTTTTTTATGTACAACTTAATATTAATATAAATATATAAAATACTAATAATAATCATACATAAGCAATATCAAATGTTATAAAAAAAATTTGGAGATCAAAATAAAGTTTTGTACAACGTAATCCGTCTTTTGGGATTTTATTGTGTTATATCAAAAAATAGAAAATGTAAGCATGAGTTCTTAGAAAAACACAAAATAGATTCGAGGAGAATCTAGCAAAGTAAAAACTAAATAAAGTTTTAAACGACTATTATAAATCAAAGTTTAAACTTGTATGGAAACTCGTATTTTCTAACGCAGCTTGAAAAAGCCTTATATAGAACATTACAAAATAATACAATTTAAAAGGTAAACTAACAGTTGAATAATCAAGGTTCATATAGATAAAATTTAAAAGAGTGTAATTGTACATTACGAACAGTTTAAAAATAGAGTAAGGCTAACCGCTAAATCAAGCATTTTATCGCAGTACGTTCGGTCAGTAGCGGGTCAAGCTTCGGACAATGGTGAACTTTTCAAACTACTTTTGTAACAAACATGCTGCTAAGGTAAATAAGTTGGAAAACAGCGGATGCAAGAGGAAAACAGCCAAGATCAAATTCAAGGCGAAAAGAACAAACTACGGATGCCGCTAACTAGGCTAACAACAAAATGACGAAGGCCGTACAAATCGCAAAAATAAAACCTCTGACGGAAATACAGCGGGAAATGAATAATTTGAAACGTCATACTTTCTAGGAAATCTAAAAGACGTGTGACATGCGAGGACCGATAATCATAATTAACTCGGACGAGCGGAAAGGTGAGATTTCACTAATTTCTATGAAGAAAATAAACGTAGCTTCCAGTATCGATTTTCAACGGTATGAAGAAGAAAAAAACGTTTATTTTTCGTGCAAAGCGCTTCTATTGAAAGCCAAAGAAAATGCGGATGAAGGAAACGACGTCGATGCGGTGATTTATGCGAGTACGTGTACCGCTGAAGGAAAAGCGCACTACACTCCCTTGTATATATCTCTAATGAAAAAAGTTATGATTTTCCGCGACTAGAAGAACCGAAACTTTTTTATTAAAAATTTTCCATTAGTGTGGAAAACCCTTAACGAGCGAGCGTTGTTTTTCTCACCTTTTTTCGCCCGGTTCATCCGCTGTTATTAAACGCTTAGCAAAGCGTTCGGTAATGAACAGCAAAAAAAAACTGCGGACGTAACACGCGAATTTATGTCGTATTAAAATTATTTTACGTCGATAACTTTTGTGCTTAATCCGTCAATTTATACGCGGTGGAAAAATATAACGAATTCCATCAATGAATATTCAAGGTACATAAATAGAATTTATAGTCTTATACGCCCGGCTGGGCGTACTAAAAAAAGCGTTTAATAAATGTGGCGGAAATATCGCAATGAAAGATAAACACCACTTTGCCAAAGGCGAAAAAAAAAAGTCAAAATTATATCCTCCGCTCGCTTTATTTTAATCGAATTCGAAAGGCGAAAAAGAATAATACGGCGTCGGCGGCGATTTTCCAACAACACAAATTTAACGGAAACGAAAACTAAATGTATACGGACAAAGACAGAGAGATGCATGGAAGTGATCGTGTCGAAAAATACAAAAAAAAAAAGAAATAAATTAAACGAATTACCGTCTGTAATGAACGGGTACATTTGTCGAAGGTCTATGTCTTGGTCGTCGTACTCCTCCTCGACTGGCATCGATGGTGGAAATTCTTCTTCTGGTGATCTTTCAGAGCCATAACCCTGGTCGCATCCGGGGTCTTGGAGTTTCCATACGGGTTCGAGGTCTGCTGTTAAAATACACCACGGTACCATGAAACCGAATCGATTGCATATATATTATGGTCAATTTTTTTTGGTTATGGCACGCAAATTATGTCTACTGAAGTTGGTGTTTCACTATGTGAGGATCATGCTTACATCTAACATTTATTAGCTCAATTACAGTTATGCTGTTATACAAAATTTTATTTTTTTTCTTATTGCTTCTTCATATAAATTACTACTGTTTTGATAATTAATTTTAATTGGACAAATGAAAATATTAAAATTAGTGATAAATTGCAATTCGTATATTTAATTAAATCGACACTCTTTGTGTTGTATTTCACCATTATTTAATTTTAATAAATATGAAGTCTTACAGACATATTAAATTTTAAAACATTGTTATCATACTAAAGAATAATATTATATTGATATTAATGAGCTATGTATTATATAATTTTTGTTATCTAAAAAAATTAAAATTTTTATATCGTTATAAAAGTACATACTTCAATCAAATATTTATATAGAAGAAGCAAATATTATACAAAACAGCTCAATTATATGTTATTTCAGAAGAATAATCAATGAATTGGTGAATATTATGATCGATAATAATTATTGAATATTAATATTAGTTTTATTTTAACAATATTTAAATTTATGCTAGAGCGGATATATAAATCTAAAATAATGAGTACTAAGCACACATTATCGACCCGATAATAATTTTATACTTCCATTCAATAAATTACACGACTCGTACCAACAACATTTAAACAATTTTATATACATAAATATTCATCAAAATATTAGAGCATTCCGTGCAATAAAAAATTATATATTTAATACAATAAACATGAAAAGAAGTTCTAATATAGGGAGAGATACAGTGTGAAGAGATCACAAGGGTGTAAGTAAACATATGAAATATAATATGTACATTGCGAAAAGCTCATACCAAGCGATATTTCATCAATCAAATTGTTTAATCTTTGTAAGTAGGGTGTATGACGTGTTATAGAGACAGCGGTTTGGTGTTTTCGGAAGAATCGCAGGATGTGTCGTAATAGAACAGACGAAAAATGGAAAATGGATTCTATGACAGTGAACTTTACCTGATTTGCATCCGTAGTGATGGTTGAATTTGTGCAGATGGCGAGGATGACGAGGTGTTGGAGCACCGCAGCTATTGTTGTCTGAAGGACCACATTCGCCACAATGACATCTTCTTCTACCGTCGAGATGACTCGGCAATGACCTGCTGTATAGTTTTTAAATCATTAAGCCTATTGGAATATGATTATATGCATAGTAAAACTATGAAACTTAATCGATATTAATAGTTTTTCGGATTTCTTCGCCGTACGTTTTTGCGATGTTTGTAGATGTTTTTATCGCGATCAAAAAAATAATATTTTGTTTTTAACGAAAAATAAAGAAAATCTTGTTATGTTTAACGTGTGCTTGGTCTACGATCAATCTATATTTCGAAATGGTCAATTTTTACCGTTTTCCCGTGAAAGGGTTATAATAGATATAAAGAGGTCTCGCTTAAAAATAATACGATTTGTAGTACAAAGAGACCTTTTATAACAATAGAGTGTGCTCTCATTGTCTTGAAAGTTTTGTAATATTCAATAAATTTCACAGAAAATACGATTACGTTACGCAACATCGTAATAGCGATTCACGAATGAAAGATAATTTACAGCGAATTCATATGGAAACAACGTTAATAAAACAAGCAAATTACATAATATATACGCGGTAAACATTTCGTTTGTTCGTTGGAGGTAACAAGCACTGATCCGATAACAGCTTCGTTATATCGATATGTTGCACCATATAATAAACACTCAAATTATTATTCTATTCATTTTAAAACCGATTCACGCTATGTGACCCATTTATACATATAATAACTACACAAACTCTGCAGTATCTTATTGAAACGTAAATTGATAATCCAACCACATTACGAGACTAATGAACGTGAAACACGATAGACTAATAGGAAACTACATTAATGTTTATATTAATTGGAAAGAGAAAAAAAAGACACAATTAAATAAATAAATTGAATAATGTCAATAAGTGAGGTCAAGAATAACATTGAAAGATTAAACATATCAATTTTTATATTATAGTATTGAGACGTTAATTTGGGTGAAACTCCATGGTGAATATGTAGATATACCCATCCCTAGATTTATACGATAGATAAGTTTCACGATTAGCTGCATAATTGGAAACCGCGTAAAAAAAGACTATGAACCCATATAAAAACATGAGATAGGTTCCAAAATAAAAAAATCGATATAATTATTCTGTTAAAAATAAATGAATGCTTAAAATAAATAATATTTAAGTGCTTTTTTTATCAAGTGGAGGAAAACTGCAGCAGCTTATATTATATATACGACAATTACAAATATCATATTATATTATACTACAAGGAGTGAAGAAGGACGGGAGGGTTAAACGGTCATTGTTGCCTTAAAAATGGTACGTGCAAGTGGGCATTGTTCTTAACTTATTAAATAACTGAGGTTCTATAATATAAAAAAATTTAGCTCAACCACGTAAAACAAGTGCCGCGAAATTCGGGGAATGGGTAAACATGAAATTAACATTAAGAACGAGTAAGAACGAGTAAGAACACAAGAACGTATACGTCTTCGTTCGCACTTACAACATCACCCCTTAGCACATGAAAAACGCTCACTATGTATTTCACCCTTCACTATTTATATCACGAACATTAATTTTCTCAACAAATTCAAAACGATATCGGAAAATTCAAAAAACTTTTACGAGTAAAATTACTATTCTTATAAACAACTAGCGGTTAGTACCCGGAGTTGCTCAGGACTCCGTGAAAATAAATTGTGTACCGATTGTTGACGACCGATTGTAATTATTGTCACAATCAATCGCGACCCCGGCACATTTTATATTATAATCCGAATGGCGATCGATAGAAGAAACGAAAAAAAACTGAAATGCGAAACGATATTAAAAAACTGAATGCTTCTATAGTTTCTCCGGATTTCAAACACATTCTTGCCAAATTAAGTGAAGATTCGTCTATCGGTTTAGGAGTTTATTGAATACATACATACATACACAATACACCGTTTGAGTTTTATATGTATAGATAGATAGATAAAGTGGCGGCTCGTTTTTAAGGGCAAGTGGAGCAGTACCCCACATACACAAAAATATTATAATAAATAGCTTTTAAAAAGAAAAGAAATGTTATAATATGTGCCCGATTCGTCAAATGTCTCGAATGACCCGTCTCGCCGAGTCCAGTTAACTTGTGTCTCTGGCACTCGCAAGTGGTAGTGTTAACAGTCAGACGAGGTAGACGAAAAAGATCTGTATTCTCATATACAGAAGATCGCTTTTCATTGCCTGCTAAAGGCCTTTTTTGGGCGGAAGCACGTCTGCCCGGTCGCATATATTTTCTATACGATTCGAAAAACACACGATACCGTCAAGTTTTTCAACATTTTATCTATATTTTACAAAGTATGCTTTAATTTTCAAATAATATATGAATGTACTAAAAATATTTTTTCATTTTTTCAGAGAAAAAATTATGAGGGGGGCCTTTGCACCTTATGCCCCACCTGATTTTGAAGCCACGAGCCGCCCCTGGATAGATAGATAATATAGATTCGATACCTGTTCCAGGTGGAGGCATCACCAGCAGTCGATCCAGCAACGGAGCACCCGTCGTGATGGTCTCCGTTACCATTGCAGAGGTCTCCGCTGGACTGGGCGCGCCGCCCACCTAGGCCCCGCCTTTGCCGGCTGGCGCTGGCGCCCATGCCCGCTAGGCCACAGCTCACCGCATCCTTGCGGCCACACACCACGCCTGAAACGTTTCAGAAAATTATGTCGTTATTAGGCGTCGTGTCTTTGTCGTTTGGTATTCAGGGTGTCATTGCAAGATTTTGTTTTGAAGGGTTTTATGGGGTTTTTGTGGGGTGAGGGGAGTTTTGGTTGGGTTGGATTGGTGTTGAGTGTGTGTGTGTGTGTGTGTGTGTGTGTGTGTGTGTGTGTGTGTGTGTGTGTGTGTGTGCGTGTGTATGTGTGTGCGTGGATGAATTAGCATCTTTGATCAGCACACACGCACAGCATCAGCATCACATCAGCATCAGCATCATAGATTCACAGATTATCATTTGCGTCACATTAGTGACGGGTTTATATTCGAGAAATTAGTATTTCTTTGTGTATTATCAATAAATATTCATGAATATTAGTCTGATGAATTAAATTTATATCGAAATAGATATTATATTTTTATGTTATAATATTATATTTGAACAAACATTCTCTCATCGTTTAATCAATAAACAGACATTAATAAATCATAAAATAGTACGCACACTATGTAATCGTTTCTCGAGAAAATGAACGCAATAGATACTAAAATTTAATAGGTTAATATCGAGAAGTACGTTGTATAACTGTCTCATATTGTAATAGCACAGAGGTTAGCTAAAACCATAAATCAAGGGTCAGCCAACTAACTCATTGTGCACTTGTCGCTATATATAACATAACCATAGTTTATATCCTACAGATAAATTTAATTCTGCTTCTCTAAAATCAAACCGACTCTAGTGCAAATTATTATTAATTCTAAAGAAGAGAAATTATAAAATTTGAATAAAGAAAAACTTTAGTATCATTCATAGATTATGTTGATATAAAATTAAGAAGGTTTATCAAGGAGAATCGTTTCACACTTTAAATAAACGTTTTGCAGCTCGATGAATATTGTATAAAGTTAACGCAGTTTTGAATAATGCAATAAAAGCAAAAGAACATTAAAAGTAGGAAGGTTTTTACGATTTCCCTATGAATATTATATTTCTCAATGTTACTGCAGCCACTCTGTACATCTGTAAAATTTGTAAAATAAACATAATAAAACTAAATTATTTTAAAAGCGATACTATTGAAATGTGAATGAAAATTTGATAAGAAATATAAAATTATATTGATTCAATAATTTAGACATCAAAGAATTCTGGTAAATTTATATTAACTCTATAAATTTTTTATTTGAATAATATTATGTCGTTAAAAACGACAACTAAAAAAAGTCATGATTAAAATGTATAATAAGATGACTTCCGAATTCGCACGAATTGACATCTTAGAATAAGTTAAGTGTGATCGAACATCGTCAGCATCAAGATGAGAGTTATAAAAAGGCTTTTAGGCTTGATCGTAAAAATCGAAAAGACGTTTCTGTGAGCACTAAAAGTGGTATTAAATCCATTACCTCTTTTATGTAAAAAAAACATATAAAATATACTCTCATAATTAAGTTTTATGAATGAAAGCCGTAAATTTCTAATATACTCGAGTTATCAAGAACTATATCAAAATATAATTATTTATGATAATATCTTTGCTATCTGAATTATATTATAATATTTGACTCAAAAGTTCGTGATTTACTATATGGAGAACGAAAAGTTTCGAGTTATGTTCGAAATAAAATAGCTTTCACAGCGAAAAACCGTTTATTCGCGACTTGCATAAAAACCGCGTAACACTGAGACATAGCACAAAAGTTTTCCCACTGAAAAAATTCACGGCTCGCAAAAATACCTGAAAAAAACCACCAAAAAAAAACCCGTTATACAAAATTTATCCAGTATTCACACACTGAATTTTCAGCGTTCGATATTCCGAACAAGACGAAGAAACCGTCATTTTCACCCGATACAGAGGAAATATGACGCGACCAAATTGAATTGTTTGAAGTCTCGTCATCTGTCGTCTTAGTGACAACGTCGAGATTCTCCCTATATAAAAATAAAAGCTTGATTCGACGTAAGTGGCTAAAGTCCTCCGACCGGGCCCGAAGGCATCGGAGGAAATGAAAAGGAGGATAAATGCGTACAAATCCCGCATTTAATGCGATAAATTTTCCCGTCAGCCCTGCAACGGAATATATTAGGGATTTTTTTCCACCCCGACTAGTACAATATAACTTTTGTATATGTTTTTTTATGCGGTGGCTTTTGTTAAAAATATTCGAAACGTTTGAAGTACGAAATTTTAAATTTTCCGCCTATCTACGTACCCTCGAACTGAATGCAGGGGTGTACTGATTTGGCTGATATAACATATATATTATTTTAAAGATAATTATGTATTGAGAAATTATAAAAAATCGTTTATGATTTCAAAAAATTTGAACAATTTAAATTAAATTTATTTCTCGAATTCAATATTTATCTGAAAAATTTTGTATATATTCTCAGTGATTACTCAGAATATATATGCTGGGTATATGAAACATTGAATAATTTCCTAGAAGAAGAAACTTAATATTCTTATTTCATTTTTAGGATTAATATAACAATTTGATTTCTGATTTAAGGCTCAATTTAATGGTCGTGGAAACAAGTGCTCATTATATGGTCGGAAACAAAAAACAAAATTAAATTTTTATGCAAATTACAAGTTATGCCACAATTTTTAAATGAAAATCTTGCCGATTTAATCGAAATATATAAGGAAGCACATTGAGAATATTTACAAGGGACTTAAAAGTCCTGGCTACACCACCGACGGCATAATTAGAATTTCTCCCTCGTACCGTATTTTTTTCGGCGCACGCGATTAAATTATACAATTTCCACGAAGGTCGACCGAAAAAATAAAAAACAAATAAATAAATGTGAAAAGAAATGCACAATTCCGCCGACGTAACCTCCGCCGATCGGCAAAAATTCCAATACGGCAACTTAATGGGGTGAAAATCTGTGTCCGCATCGCCTTGGAGCGAGCCAAAATTTTCCGAAAAAATATAAAAAAAAATTAAAAAATACACGGGAACCGCACCGGCTGGCGCAATATCGGATTTTTAATACTTCTGTAACAACGAAAAAGCAGCCTTTTCGTCGTGGGGGTGGTTAAAATCAGAAAAACCCCGCTGCGATGTAACGAACCACACTGGGGGGTGTTTCGAATAATATAGCCTACATGTGCTGTAACTTACCAAGATAATATAAGAACATTGTGCATGTACTATATATTCATATTTTGTACTTCCTCTCGATTTATGTTCACAGAACTTGCGCACATCGAGACAAAAAAGAAAATCTCCCCACTAGAAGCTGACAAGAAAATACAGCCTATTTTATAACCCGGACGAAATTTGGAATCTCTTTTAAGAACAAATAACTTTAAAATGAAATAGTTCTAAGTTTTCAAGAGAATAAAAAATAATTAATCTATATTTCCAATCAAATGCACAAATTGTGTATTAGTGTTCTGTAAAATGCTATATAAATCGAACAATCGATCTATTCGGTCGCTAAATAAGGTGAAATTTAATAGAAAAATTTCGACGCGAAATGATGTATTGTCCTGACGGTCGTTGTTAATTCATTTTTAATACATTGGCGCGTGGGAGATTTTCCGACTGTGTTATCAAATTGTGAAAAGCGGCTATAAATCATACGCTTTTCCCTCAAAGTCAAAACTGAAAATAGACGATTCGTTATTTCATTACGACTCGGTAACGCCTACGTGAAAATTAACGAATCGTTAATGAAAAAATAATAGAGCGTGAACGACTTGTGCGTTATTTCATGGAAGTTAAATTTGCTCGTACCGTATGCTAAGGCAGAAAATTTAATTTGATAACAGAAATCATTTCCAAAATGTAATTAAAAGCTTTTTTCCTGATCAAATTTTAGGAAATTTTCAATGTATTTAATATTATATATTTCGATAATGCAAATTAATTTTAAAATGCATACATTGAAAAGTAATTGATATTATTAAAATAATTTAGTAATTTGAGAAAATTTATCATACATTTTATAACTTATTAAATATTAATTTCATTCGTTATTAATCAAAGCTTTTAACTCACTTTGAACTTGCTAGCGACGCGAAATTAAAATTCGATAATTTATAATACATTTACTCGCTAAGTGATAAACTCGCTAAATGGTTTAGCAAGTTGATCATGATCTTACGGTCCTAGTTTCATAACAGTGTATTAAAATTTATACCCGTTTTAATCTTATGAATCGTTAAAGTAAAGAGCTAAATTTTGACGCTCAAATATTTTTATCGAAAACAATAATTATATCGCTTTCCTAAAAACTTTATATCAAACCATAAAAAATATTTATACGAATTCAAAGAGCTTTCTCGTTTATTGTAAAAAATAAATTGAAAAAATAAAATCATAGCATCAACTCAATATCAGATTACGAAAAAAAATCGGTCAATTTCAAATCGGAACATAACAGTAGCACTCAAATCCGCACACCCAAACAACCGGTAGCGCTATAATTCAAACATCAAAAGCCACATATACACACACACGAACTGAATATATTTATGCAAAAATACCGACTAGCGGGCCAGATTTGCATAACGAGAAACGTAATGCGATCCGTTTGTCTGGCCCGGTCTGAGATTGCCTCTATGACAAACCGTCCCATTAGATATCGGTCTCCCGAGGAATGTTCGTGTACTCGTTCGGATAATGAACGAAGAAGGAACGAATCTTCGCAAAACATATACAGATATGCACACATATGATTTAATATACAAAGGCAACCTTGACGTCGAATAAAATTTTGCGGAAGGCACAAAAGTGACACGAAGCAATATGGGAAATGCGTGTTGCGTACTTTGGCTCGGGCGCGTTAGGAATCTCGCATGTTAATGAACTTCGCCTTCAGCTTGGCTCTGATTGACTTATGTTAAAAGTTTCATGTGAGTTACGTTGTTTTTTGGTTGATTAAAATTTAATTATGACGAAAAATTGTGTATTAAAGTTCATAATTATGATAACTTTCTAATGAAATATGTTGGTTCAATAAAACGATCATCTGAAGAAACAAAAAGATTTTCATTGAAAAAGTAAGAAATACCGTATCTCTCCAACTATGAGATTGGTCCCAAAATGAGTCCTACCACGATTTTTCAAGATACGTGTAATATAAGTCCTACTACAAAAATAAGTCCTACTGAAAAATCAAACAAAATAGTTGATAGTAGGTAAGCCGCCATTTTTTTTTGTTAACAAATTAGAATATTAAATTATCAATCAATCAAAAATTTTCCACTGCAACGGCACCAAAATAAGACATATTTGTAGACAAATTTAAAGCGTTAAAACATTAACAGATGGATTTCTTCAGAAAAAGGAGTTGTTTTTAAGAAAATTAACATTATTTATATTAGATCAAACATGCACTCTCATTTAAATCTTTCGATAATGGCACTGATTTTTCAAAATATGAAATTTGCGACAAGATTGTAATGGATGAAACTGCTGTATTCATGGGTAATAAATCTCAAACAATAATCGACTAGAAAGGTGCCACACGATTTTAAATTTCCTAATAACATAACGTTTATTTGAATATCATAATATTTTGAATATATGTAATTAATTTGTATTCAAATACATATTTAAATGTAAGTGAAATTTTATACCAATAAAACTATAAATTTAGTTGTTTTAAATAAATATAAAACGTTATGAATGAAAAAAATTACAAATACCTCCAAAAGTAAGTCCTAGTACCAAAAATAAATATGAAACCTATCTTATAACCGAAAAAACACGGTAGGTTAACTTTTTTATACAAATAATCATTTTATAAATCGACAAAATAAATGTGTTTAATCAATCGCTCTATTTTACGAGACTACAGCGAAAAAGCTAATTCCGAAAAATGTACAGCGATAGTTCGGTTTAACGACCGACCGCGCTCGATTGGACACCGCAACGGGTGCAGTGTCCGCGGAAGCGTTTCGGGTGATTGATACACGAGCTGAAAGTCAATTTTTCACCGATGGCCGATGTTAAAGGCTCCGTGGAAAGCTTATTCGGGGTCGGAGGTCGTCGACGGGCGGGTCAATTTGCTATCGAGCCAATATCGGTTATAGATTATCGCGCGAATTAACATGACAGCGGCGAACCATCAACCCTTTGTTGTTTCATCTGCGTTCGTTTGAAAGATTAATCGTATTTGTTTGCTCGATAGTGATTCTCAAATGTGATGAAAATTGTTTTTTGTTTGAAGTGTATTCAATTGAACCAAAATCGCCCGTTTTCCTATTTATAAAATTATTTATTTATGGTTGTTTCAATTGAAATGAAAACCTTGCAAATAAATATTATCTTACAATTTCAATTGAGGAAAATCATAATTTTCAAATGTTATTCGCAGTAAATTCGCAACGAACAACACAAAGAACAACGCCGCATTACAAGAACACAACGACTAACCGATATACACTGCGAAATACCAGAATATTTATTACATTTTAGTGCTTTTTCATCATAGATAATGGGACGCTTTTATACTCCGGTAATGTCCGGCGATAAAGGCGTCGTTCGGATCAAACGAGAACTTTATCTTACAAATAACGCGCATTAAAAATACGACTCGAAGCCCACAATCCTTATGGGAAAACACCTACAGACCTGCTGCGAATCCGACGGGGAAAACTTTCTTTCGTATAAAAACCACGTTTCGTTACTTTCAGAGCACATAAGCGAGATCGTATTGTTGCAATTTATTGCGCCACTTGAGCGCAACTGGCGCAAAGGTCGCGAGTGCGTAAATTTTCGCGTGCCGCAATTATTTCGCTATATATCCGGGGTGACGTGTTAAATTGAAATCGTTTCGTTTGGTCGTATTGAATCTAATTAGTCGTCGAATTGAGTTTTATGTTTTAAATTAAATTTTCCGGTCGGGTTTGTATGTGGGGTGCGCATGAATTATTACAAATCTTTAATTAACTTTCGACCTTTGTTAGTTGTGTTGAATGGTTGTGGTGTGAATTCGTAATTTAATAATTCTTCGAATTTATATTATGCGAAATAAGAATGCCCGTTACGTACGATTGAAATTCATCGATCTCGTTAAATTAAACGAACCATTGAGAAGCGAGTTCTCAAGAAAAACAATCCAATTAAACGTTATTTATTAAATTTGCGCAATGACGCAAATTTCCCATCGATTCTCGGCACGACCTTCGGTTCCTTTCTTCCAGATCAATTTTTTCGCGTCGATAAATCACAAAGTGTGACAAGTCGAATCAATCACAAAGAGGCGAAAACGGCACAGTAGCAAAAAGGATCCATACGTGGAGAAAAAAAAATTGCTAGCACACAAAAGCGATAATGACGACTCAAAAGAACCTCCCTTTTCACCGATAGTGAAATAAAATACTCCCACGTGTCTTCGTACACATACGAGGTGTTAAGAATCAAAATGTACCATTTTGTACCTAAATTAAAATAGAATTACACACCACAAACATTACTGAGTCGGCCTATTTAGAGCTTAGCAACACTAAGCAAAACTAGGAGTGTAGTGTTTGTTTATTTTAAGACAATTTACATTCAAGATTATATCAAAGTAATTTGAAAAAAATCTTGTTTTATTTTGGAATAAAATTAATTAATTTTAAAGGCATCTGTTTCAATCAATTAACGAAGTAAAGCAAGCATTACAAAATAAATATTATTTTATAAAAAAAAAATAATGTTCAAAATCATCACGTTACCATTGCTTTATTGCTATATACTGATAAAAACAAGTTTGATGAATATCGAAAAATCATGTTCTGCAGTGGATGTTATTAAGATGAAGTATTAAAGGAATACGTAAAGTAAAATAAAATGTAAAAAAAATGAATAGATCGTAAACAAAAGTGTATGCACTATTTTAGAAAATTCTCATAAAAATAAAAAAAAACCTTCACAAATAATAAAAAACATTAACGAATTCAAAAAACTCATCAACAAACACCAATCGCCGATTTTGATCCGACACCCCCGCACAGATGCGACAATCGTCTTTTAGAGCTTTTCGTAAGCGATTTTCCTCAGCGTGCGTTCGATTGCTCGGTTAAAGGGGTGAGATCGCCGGAATTAGATTCTCTCCAGCTCCCCATCTCCTGACAGATATGGGACATTAAAGGGCGCGAAGGCTCCGCATTCCCAGAACCCAAGGATACGGGAACGTCTCCAGACTGAATTGTCTGCCGAAAGAACGCTCCCGTGTACGTTTCAGCATACGGGCGGAATATTGATGATAGCGTAATGTGTTCGCCGGGAAACCGCCGTGTTGACAGACAAGCCGTACCGCATTTGTACCGGGGCTGTGTGTATGTGTGAGCGTATTTATTGTTCGTGTGTATGTGCTGGGGTGTGTTTGTTTGTTTGTTTGTGAAGTGGAGGCGTGCTTGTGTTTGCATGTTTGGTCTGAGAATTGCTTACACGTGAGTTCGAACGGGCTGGATTCGACGGAGGCTGTTGCTCGGGTGGGTGTTGTCGTGAAAAATTTAATGTGCTGAATATGGGCGGTGGCGGTGTTAAACTGGTTTGTTTTGGTAAGTGCTGTGTAAATGTGTTTTATTAGTTTTGAAAATTTGAATAAAATCAAGGTTTTTTTCGGGCGTGTTCTTTGTCGTGTGCGTATAAGACGTATATTGTAGAATATAGCATTTTTTTAAATATGATAGAAATAAGAACAATATATTCTTCATCGTATATGGTGATAAGGGGAGATAATTCTTTATGAGTTTAAATATAAAAAAATTATTCATTATCAAAAAGTCTCAGATTATATGTACGAACTATTATACTTCGACAGTCAATTTAAACCAATACGTTAAACAAGACTAAACTACATAAATTATATATACATATAAATATTTTCTTTGATAAAATTAGATTAATTAACAATTTCACAAACATAAAGAAACTCGCTGAAATCAATTAAGCAATCGACAACGCCCAATCAAATGCGCACAAACATTATAAAGCCCACTTTAATTAACACAATCCATTCTTTGAACACACAACGTAACCATCGCACGATTCATTATCTCGGAACCGTCCAAAAGCGTCGCTTCCACAAATCGATATTTGCAGCTTATCCGCGGTTACTGAGCTGAAAAATTCCTCAGTAGCCATAAACGCAGTATACACATCGAGGACACGACAACAACGCAAACACGCAAGAGAAGGAACCGCGTCGCGAATACAAATCGCACAGTCGAGAGTTACTCAATACGTTTTTTTCGGCTGAAAAGGGGGTTTGCTTTACACATACACACATAAATTTGTATGCGACTCTTTTCAGTGCTGACGGAAAACTTGCGCTCTTCAGATCTTTGCTGAATGTCCCGCGGGAGTGTCTCGCATACTAAGTCGGTTTCGCAAAACACGGAGTAACTTCAGCAAACATCTCAGTTTGCCCCTAGTTTTTGCTATTTCGACATATTACGAATTTTAGCTTTCCGTGTTGCAAAGTCCTGGAACAATCGCGATACGATGGAGTTCCCGATTGATGACTAGTCCTGAAGATCGTTAGTCTCGCGCTTGATCTACATAAAACGAAGTAATTATTAAAATTCAATCTGGCTTTTAGGCGATTTCGGCCGGCTGCGCGTTCCCTGGGGTGTGCGAGTTTCGAAATTCGATTAAAAGCTCGTCCCTCTTCATCGAGTGATCGATGAGTGGTCGAAAAAAATAATGTGACATTTAAACGACCCCTGTATTATGTTGGGAATGATAGGAATTACTCGTCAAGTCCAAAATACAATATTTCGTTTATTCGCAAAAAATGCGAGAGTTTGTTAACGAAGTTTGAATCAAATACTTTATAATTAAATCAATTTTTTTTTTGCAAATATTAATTCAATAGAAAAGTTTTGTATTATAATAAAAACAGAAAATAAAGGGATTACTGAATTCAAACTAACACAATTACAAAACACCGATCTACTGTACGGTTTATTTCACACACTCCATCAAAAACCAAAACGCACATCATATATGCGACGAAACAGCTTAACAGCTCAATCCCACAACTTCATCACTGACAAATGGCAGACCAACTTTTGCACCTACATACGTATCCGAATCCAAAGAGAACCATTCTACACACGGCACCCAACGTACACAATATTATAAAATAGACAAAGACGGGTCAATACACAAGGAGCCGGGTCAACACGAGGACAGCAAAGCGGTGGTCGAAATGACCCCAGTGCACCATGAATACTTAATGGGGACGGTTTCTAGAGCAACAGTTGAATGCCGACCCGTCCTCGATGGCATTGAGTTATCCACAAAGACGTGTCGTGTGCCAGGTGAGCTTCGAAAGCTCTGTGTAGGAAATAAGCTGGGCAAAATAAACTGCGTATGGAAATCGAGCCGAGCTAGCGAACCCTTCTCACTCGTTCTGGCCAATTATCGATGCGTAATTTTAGATCGTGACCGTCGTCGAAAACTGTCACTTTCGGTCTGTCGGGAAAATTTCCGGGAAACTTCAATTAGGTTTCGTTTTTGTGTGATGGATGTACAAAACAAAATTGTGCCGTATTTCATTTGTATAGATACCATTTTTCAATAGTTAATTATTTTCCGATATTTAAAAATTTTATATCATGAGAACATGAAAATCAATTCAACATTTTTTTTACAATTAAACCAATGTGAAAATAAGCAAGAAAACCAAGAATTTGTAAATCATTCGAAAGTTTCAATGGCTATCAACCGAAATTAATTACAATAGGATTAAATAAAATCGATTTCAATTTACAATACCGAACATCGCATTATATCAATACGTATTTTGAATCGGATTAAGCACGCAAATATTAATTAGCAGCGAGCGATCAAATTTAATTAAAGCATCAATAGTTTGGGTACGGCGCGCAAAATCGAACCGCATTAACGATTCGGGCGGCGTTAATTTTTTATGCGGCCTTTTCAAAAGCGACGCATTTTATTACGCTTCGGTCGTGATTAATTTTCGCGAGCGAAATAGGATTTAAAATATTTCATTTTGAACACGTTCTGCCGTTAAGTAAAGCGAGACTCCCCGAGGAGAGCGTAATCTGCTTGAGGAAATGGACAAGTGCGTACTGACGAGAAAAATAATACGCTTTACGCAAAGTGTTTTCGCAAAAAGGCTTTTTGTTACACGCCGAAAAAACGAACGGAATAAATAAACAAAAAGGTGAAATTTGGCGAGAATAAACGCAGTGAAAAAGCTATACATTTCCCACGGAACATTGGATTAAACCGAACCGAAGGAACCCTTTGTATATAAATCCTTATTGCACGTGTGCCATATAACACAAACGAAAAAAATATCATAAAAAACGACTGAAAAAATCTTCGATTTTTGTTTGGGCCCCAGAGGCGATATTGTTTAAAAAATGTACACAGAAGAGTGCCAGCTCGGGAAAAAATATCGAAAGAAAACTCGGCGCAGACCGGAAAAAATTCGATCCCCCTCTTTGTGTAGAGTACGCGGCGGAAAAGGGCGGATGTGCTAATACTGTGGAATTGAAGAAAATCAATTTCTTCTTCATTTCACTTAGGGAAAATCTATATGTATTCGTTATTAGGTCGCCGGGCCGAATTTGCTCGGAATAAAGATGAGACGGATATGCGGGCGGATCCCATTATTTGCGAAAGCGCACACGCTTACTTATCGCGCTTACGCACAAATATAATGTTCCGTCTGAAGTACATTGTGTGGGTGTGCTGAAATTTCGTCGGGGGTGGAAAAATTCGATTCCAACTAAGGATTCGTTCTCCGCGCAACTTTAAAATTAAATAAAAAAAGTTACACGGCCGCGCGCATTCCCCTCCTCGTCGCTGCGTAATTTAAATTTTTTCCGCGTGCGTAGGACTTTCGGTGATTTTTTTCGTTGTATATGTGTAATTTTGCAAGATTAATCTAGCGTGTGTGCGAGTACGTTTTGTGTCGTGTACACATGGAACGTCTGCGATTATAAATGAGATCGCATTTCGCACAATATTTATTTCAGGGTGTCGCGAAAACGCTTCGAAGGTTCAAAATAAATATTTTCCTTTGATTGATTGAGAACACGTTTTTTATCAATCGTATAAAAATAAATTTTCATTCGTTCTTTTTCTAAAATTTCACGACAAAAACCAATTTCATTCATTTATAAAACACCGCTCGAATAAACGATAAAATTTCGAACGTATCCACTCGTACCAGTCGAAATCTATTCTTCGTGCGATTCGACCATAAAAAAAATTCTACTCTTCAAATCGATGAACTTCAAAATTTATTTCGATTGAAATACATAACACTGGCAGCGCATTACAAACATTACGAAATAGCACATAATCAACGTTTCCACAACCGAAGCACGTACATGGCCGACTGAACAAGAAACGACGACATTTCAGAATCCCGACAAACCTTCTATTACACACAAAGCGAAACTGGCTCAAAAATAAAACCGCGAAAATCGTCTATCGTGTCGGCGAGTTGAATATTGAATTCGGTCCGTGGCGCTGAACTGGGCGATACATGTCCGACACGGAAATATGCATAAAAATCGACAGATATAAAGGCGAAGGTGGAGTTTTCCTACGTCGTATACTGTGGTGGATATTAAACAAGGTATTACAGCATAAAAATATAGTATAAAATTTGCTGTGAATAATCGTTTCGAGGATGGAAAGGGAGGCCGCTTTATGCTCGACGTGAACAAAGCAGCTTATAGCCCCGGTAAATAATCTGATAATTACGTCACATCGCCTTTTCATATTATGTTATATTTTGGATTGCACATATTTTTGAAATCGATGAATTTATAAGGCTTATAAGTATGATATGAAAAAAATTGTAAATGAGATATTTTTTAACAAAGAAAATGTAAGCTGCTTTATTTTTCGACAGTTAACTACACGACGACAACTTATTAATTCCAATTCAAATAAAAAATCTCTATGAAAATAAAAAAAAACGAACGAAAATCTTTGCTCAATTTATACATGTGGGTGGATTATTCTGAATAATGTATACAAAACGAAATCAATTCATAAAAATAAATCGAAAACAATGAAGATCATAAAACTTATCATTATAAAGATCGCGAATTTATTCTCAATTCATCGTCCTTCAATAAATGTAAATGAAACCATATATTTCGGCAGAATAAAGCAATAACTCGATCCTAATAATTTATGCATTAACTCGGATTGCACGGAAAATCGTCTTCCCGTTTTCTCAAAACTCGAAACCCACCCCCGCGATTTGCATATTTATCGACGGCGATGGTTAAAATTGAATTTGAACGTTGCACTAAATAACATAACGGCATTGTATACGCACAAACGCCGGGAATATGAATCGATCTTGATGAAATGAAAATAACCCGAGGCCCGGTGACGCCGCGAAGGAATTACGCTCATCCGTTTCGCAGTCTGTGCTGTTTTCGTTTAATACACTTTGAGCGTTTTCCGAGCTAATTTCCCGGGCTCAGCTTTTGTGTTTTGAACTTCGTTTTTGGGATAAGTGCGCCTGGATAATTTGGCCGACGTGGGCCGTAATTGGAAGATAAAAGACGCGCCTTGCAGCGTGACAAGATTGAGTGTTTAAAATGCTTTCGGGCGACCGCTAAATCAAAAGGGAGTGTGATGTATTAAGAAAATTTTAATGTACATTACGGAATGAATTCGAGAATAATAACGTGGGCAAAGTGAGGAAATTACTGAGTAAATTATGCTAGAAAACTGCATAAATTACTTTGTGCAAAGGAGGGAATGTATAAAATTTCTAATAGAGTTTCAAATTAATGTACTTTTTAGATAATAAGTATTTTGCCTTTCAACCGTTCATAAATATTTAACACTAGCGGTAGTGCCCGGCGTTGCCCAGGTTTCTTTGGATTTTTTTTTGAAAAGTCATGATAACAGATAAATGTAAACTGAAAAAGCGAAACCAATCGATATTTTTTTCATCTTAAAATAGCGTCAGATCGAGTTGTATAATGGTTTCAATGATGCGGATAGGCTGACCATACGTCCCGTTTTCGCCGGGACAGTCCCGTTTTCGTCGTGTCTTGCGTTCGTCCCGTCGTTTTCGTAAAATTATTTGATTTGTCCCGGTGGACAAATATATTTTATCAGTGGTGTATTTTCTCAACGATATTAATCGAGGGAAATTTTCGAACGTGTAACAATTTTTTTTATACAGGGAGGGGGGCATTTTTTTCCTGAGCGTCCCGTTTTGGGCTCTGGAAAATATGGTCACCTTATGCAGAAACCTTCCTGGATGCGTAACCAACATATTTACAAAATTTCATCGTGATCGGATAAGCGGTAAAGGCGTGCATAGGACGCATACGGACATCCATACATACATACATACATACATACATACATTCATTTTTATTTATATACATAGATTGCTTTATCGCGATATTGAATAGTTTTAAAACCGAATTTTTTAATACTTTTTTATGTAATGAATATGAACGAAATTTTTTTTTACATTGAAAAATATTTTTTTAGTTTCTGTTTATATAAAGACTTAATTTAAATTTCATGCATTTTTAATCTGATAAAAATACGTGCAGAAAACTCGTAGCACTTAAAGTTTATTACGAAAAGTAAATCCAAGAATATCAAATATTAAAATCGTTGAAAACGTCTCTTTCTTTTCAGTGTCAATTTTAATACATATTGCGTATAAGCAAGAAAATTCATAAAATTTTCAACACGCATTTTCACATACCCGCACGAACGATTTTTCCCTCAGGTATGTGCGGTGAAAGCATTAAACTTTTTCCGTGAAAAACGTACTGACACACGAGTAAACGCTATATTTACATATTAAATAAATAAAAAATCTTTTATAGTAATGAAGTAGCAGAGGCTTGCAAACAAAGAGCATCATTCTTCTTGGAAAAACCTCGGAAAATTCGATCATAATGCTCCGAGAAATCTCTTTAGTGCTTCAAAAAAAAAAACAAAATGAAATAAACCCACGAAATTAAAGAAAAAGTCTAGAGAAAAAAACGAATAATTCGCCAAAATGGCAACGGCAAAAGCCATCCTCTGTGCGGGAAGAACTGAAACTTTATAAAAAAGTTTCACCGTAAAGAGCCGAAGCATTTCTCCACTTTAATCTGAAATATTTTAACTGCTTATTTTTACTGTCTATGATGAATATTTTTACTTGCGAAAATCGGTTTTGTCCACCGTGACATTTATGCGTTCTCATACGTCGTAGCAATGTGAAATTTCACGAAACGAAAATTTCCACTAACGCAAGCGCTATTAGTTGTATGAACTATATCTACAATTTCTAAGCATTGAGTATAACGGCTTTTCATACACGACATAATATTTTATAAGCGCTTTTCCGGGGCCAATATGAAAGGCTTTCGCGCGCGTGACGATACACGACCAACAAGAGCTTACGCTCGAATCGCGTCCATAAATACACAACAAACACAATATATTGATGAAATACGTGATACATGGATGAAATATGCAAACTATTATCGGGGCAATCTCGAAAAGCAAACGAGTCGAGATCGAAAGCTTCAAAAGCGGCCATCAATTTGGGCCACGGACCGCCCGATAGATACAGGAATAAAACGCGAAGAAAAATGGGGAATCGTTAGTCTGATACAAATAACGCACAAATTGGACCGGGCCGATACACGGAGGCAAACTTAGTTCTGGCTGTCCAATTAACAAAATAAATCGGAGGTGCTGGCTATAATAAAAATGCGCTTTTTATACGCGCGCCGCGCCGTAAAGATCAGTGGGAAAAGTACGAATTCGATTTTGGGAGTTAACTGGATAATTTGTGGATTAGTACGGCTATAATGATTGTTATATACCTAAAGTTTACTTTTGTAACATTTTTATGATACCATGTTTTATATGTTGGTGATAATTTTGAAATATTCGGATGTAAAATCAGTATCAAATCTCTAGTGAAAAAAAAATAATTGAAAAATTCTTTTGCTGTATGTATTTTGATCTAATTAAATATTATGGCCAATCTAATACCCTAAAAATGTAACGTTTCTTAATTGAATTCCAATGGGGAATTCTTTGAAATTTTTAATAAAACCCCGTACAAACGATGTTTATGAACACAGTGAAAAAAAGTGTTCGGTGCACTGTTTTTATTGAGTTTATGTGAAATAAATACACATGTGAAAATAATTATTTTCTAATTTTTTTGATCATTTTTAATGACACAAACGACGTTTTTTAAATTTTCATTATCATTAAATGCATTTGACATCCACTGCAAAACAAAAGTTTTTCATGACCAACATTATATAATAAACTACAAAAAAAACCCAAATTTTTAAATAAAAATGATAAATTATATCCAATTATGTTGAAATACTCGAATCCCCCGATATTTTTTTTCATGACCGTGCGCAAATAATTATATTAAATCGAAAAATCCGAGGAAAGCCTATTCAGCTTTATACGCATAGAAACATGAGCAATCAACGCACGAGACGAAAGTAATCGTAATAAAGAGGGCTCGTTCGTTCGACTGATTGATTGAACGACCGATTGATTGACAGGCATTTCAATATTCATGTTGGCCAATTCATGTCACGGATCCATATCAACATTCGTTCGACCCTTAATCGAACCATGATTTGACCTATTTGAAAGAAATCACATAATTCATAACGCATTTGCGGCCAGATCGTGATTCGCTTGCGTGACGTCATATTATTATTGAAATCTACGTTCTAGTTAATAGTTCTAAAGTTCCGACAAGACTGTGAGTTAATTTAAAGTTTTCTACATGTCTATTCGATGCGGGTATTATGGAAAATTAATTTCAAATGAACGAGATATCGCTTTTAAATGGAAATTCGCCGTATATAGACGACGCTAGATTAACGACACTCATTTTGTCGATTACGCTATCTAAACATGGAAAACGTACCCTAATTTCCCCAAGAAACTCGTTTTGATCGAACCGATTGCCGCATCCAAGGTTTTAAAAATACAAAGCGTACTTTGAACGTCTAAACGTAAGACCATCCGCGGAATGTATAATGCCGAAGAGTTAAGATCATTGGCCCTAATGCGACACCGTAGAAGTGCTCTCATTATTGTTTCCCTTTTCCAACCCTTATAAATCACCGTTACTACTTTACGGCTAACGACGGCGAACTCGAAAACGACGACGCCTCCGATTGTGTAACGAACAGCGAGCAGAATAAAAGCGCAAAAAAATAAACAAAACAAAACGGCCGGAAGAAACACGAGGAAAATAAAGAGGAAACGAACACGTTCGGGCCATAAATATTTTATCGCATTTTACCCTTAATGTCGGAGGCCGGAGACGGAGCCGGGCATAAAAGCGGCATCGGGTCGTTTAATCAACGGACAAAACCTCCCTTAACTTGGTTCCGGGATTCGAACCGGGATTAGCGAACGAGACCGATCTTAGGACTGCCAGCTTTTATAGTTCTGCGGGATTATTACGAGCCATTGAATATTGATAAGTGGACGACGGGCGCGATGACGCGTAAACCGACGTTGACGTTAAGTCTGTGCCACTAATGATGGAGTGTATATAATTATATGTTTGAATAATGAGGTTTATTTAGGCTGTGTGCGATGAAAATGGGTAGCTTTTGCGGTCTTCGTTCATCGAATTTTGGGTATATTATGGATTGTTTAAACATTATGAAATCATATTCTTCTCTTAATTTAGGTGGATCTATATGAAATATGTACCTTTGTTGGACGTAAATTTCATTCATATTGAATACGTAATTTAAAAAAAAAATGGGGATAGTAAATATTTTGAATAAATCAATATCTTATCAAATAATAATTTACGGTAGTTTTGATTAAAATTTGAAAATTATTCTCGATTCACTGAAGCTTGTATAAATACATTAATTATCAAGCTTCCTTAGTAACTTCTCATTTATATCTTCATCTAATGTTTGATCTAAAATTAATGGAACTTTAATTGAGTAGTAAAAAGACAATTACTGAGATAAACACACACGAGGTAGCATAATACAATTTTTTATTAAATTATTTTACCTTTTTTTATATAAAACTATTAAATTTAATTCAAAACCAAATGTAAATTTTATAGAAAAAAATTTCGAAAATCAATAAATTATTGAAAAAAAAATTAAATTTCATGACAAAGAAACATAAAAGAAAAACGATAAGCTGATCATTCAGATTTAGGCAAAAAGGTAATATCGAATCAAAAGAAAAATCCTAGGATACGTAACAAGCTAGAAAACGATTCTAACAAGCGGGAAAAATTCCGCATCGGAAAAGCCGAAGAGAGCGGATACAGCCCCGCGAACCAACCGAAACGGACCGGGAAAAACACAAATCACATTTTATATTCGGCGATTTTCAGACCATAAAGTTTCGCGCCCTCGGGGACTCGTCTCGTTATAAGGCCTTGTCATCGTAAGGGTTAAAAGAGATGAAAGTTTCTGCGCCGATAAATGCGTGCCCGCCGACCCGCTGGGGGAAGACCGAAACGGGCCGATTCGCGTTATATTTGCATGAAAAGTCATAGAGAATGAGCGGATCGCTGAAATAAATTGGATTTGCCCAATTCGCCGAAATAAACAATCGGCGATATCGATGCTAATGAGAAAACTTCGGTTTCGAACTGTCGCGCCGCTTCGTGCGTTCGATAATTTTTCGAATTAAACTTGATTTTGCCTGTTGAAAAACTCATTGATGACGTATCGGTCGTTAATTAGAAAAATTTTTGGATTCGTCATATACAATGGAATCAGTCTTTTGACCGTATTTTTAATAAAGAGTCATTGAATTTGGATAACTTTATTATATTACGTTGTATTTTCATTTTGATTATAATGTATTTTTAACTATAGAAATGTTGCATTGTTATGATGCTATAGGTGTGTTCATATTATAAAAGGCTTTTAAAGTAACATACGTATTATACGATAGTAAATATAGATTGCGAAAAAGTAACGAAGCATAAATAATATCATAACGTTTTATGGACCATTCGTAAGTATGAATTGCCATTCGGCCTCATTTAATGAAATCGTCGTAATTCAATATACGACTTTTCGCTGTACATAACCATAGAAATTTAATACGTTCATCCATTCTACGTGCGAATCACAATTTTAATCAAAATTTCATATCAATTATATAAATAGACTACGCATTTCTATTAATCGCTTTAACATCGCCGAAATTCACACGATATTGAATCGACGATAATGTACCTCGAATATATTTTTTAGAGTTCAACAATTCCGAAACAATGACAGAAAAGGGGAAATAATGAAAGCAGAGGAAACTCTGCCACGTCTATTGATCACCGAACTACACATCTACGCTTTCCAACATACAAGACACACACATGCAAAATATTTTATCAAAATCCAAAATTCCAACCCTCAAACCTAAAAATAGCTCGACTTTAATCAAGCGGATATTAATCATGGAATAAGCTATCTCCCAAAGCGGCCATCCGAACTCCTTAACACGACACAGCCAAACCGAACAACTTCATCGTACCATACGACATCGTCGACGGTCCCGCCACATTAATTCCAGTCCAAATTAAGGGATGCTGCGTACAAAAAGTTTGGGAACCACATCCGTGCGGTACGTTGCCGTTCTTCGGCATGGAGAATTGGATGGGCGTTCGGGCGTGACTACACGCTCGAGCTGATCCACAGTCGAACGTAATGAACGATAAAGGCCGTGCCGAACAGAAAAAACGCACATAAATATAAATAAATAAATAAATAAATAATGGCCCCGCGTGGGAGGAAGCCACCCGTTTTTTTGCAATATTGCCGTCATCAGATTTACATTATTTATGAGGACGTTCGGCGGGTGCGTCGTGGAAAGCTCGGACCGGTGGCCAACTGTCGTCACCCGTAAAAAACCGTATGTATAAATGGGAATGGAGGAGGGAAAGGAAAAGCCATGAAAAACTATTCGCCGCCACCCCGTGGGATTCGAAAGAGCTGGCCTAGAAACCGCGACGATGCGCGTGTGAAACGGGACAGAATTCAATAATTTTTCCAATGCTGGGAAATTTTGCGATGGGTTTTCTCCGATGGACGGAAGCGATCGACGGTATTGTTGGTAAAAAATAAACAATATATTCGATTTTTGAGAATTTTTAAAAACATATTCATTTAATCATACGTAGAAATATCATCATTTCGTCTATTATATACTCTCTACTCTATGTCCGCTCATAAGCCGGATGAGTACATATAGATAAACTAATTTTCACAAAAATTTAATTTTACATTCATACTACAATATATCGCTAAATAAAATTTAAGCAAATCGACAACGCTTCATATAAAAAAATGTAAAAAGTTTTCACGAAAAACCTTCCCACATAATCATATATCGATTGACATATAGCTTCGAAAATAGCCCGACACGCAATTTTCAATGACCCTTCGAAAACGAATCAATATGCGTTAGCTAAATAATACGATTCGTTAACCGCTAACGATCATAATCTATCAGTAACAAACCAACCGACAATTCGATCGGTCCACATTCCCAATTATTTCAATTCGAACAGTGTAAATGTAATCCAAGAATCGATATATTACCGCACAACGTACATACAGCTTATGGAATACGTATACATATACATATACATATACGTGCATGACACACGAACGGGAATAAACGCGCGTGAATTGCCACGTGAATATATTCCCATACGAGCATGTTAAAAACATTAAAGCGATAGCTAAACATCTTGCGTTAGTTTTGCACTGTGACATAACGAAATGCAATATTTTTCATTTTACGAGTTCTGCCATATAAATTGTGAAGAACGACACCGCAAACTACTCGTGCATTTGGTATTACGTACGCGTTCGTTCGGTCGTAAAGTAGACGAATGACCCAGTAAAACAACACAATCAAAATTATATGAAGTTATAAAACAATATGGACGATATTCGTAGTATGGACTCTCGAGGACTTTTGAATTTAATGTGTAATTGCACTTTGGAGTAATTTCATGTTTTTCATGAATATTAGTATTATATTATCAAAGTATATTTCCAGGTTATGAAACTATGAAAAAGTTTTATTAGGTAATATAATATCACAAGGTTAAGAATTCTGTTTTATGTTTCCTTTTTCAAATTTATTCTTTAGTTAAATACATCACGTGAGTTATTATATCATTCAAAATATTCATGCAAACTATAAAAGCTTTTATGGAGATTACTTTGATTAAAAATACAACGAAAAACAAAAATTTAATACACATATGTATATTTAGGTTATCTCATATACGAAAAAAAATTTCACTTAAAATTAATACAAAAAAAAAGAGGGAACACAGCGAGAACATATTATGAAAAATGGCAAAGCCGCAGCGATAGCGTTAGAGCCAAACATTGAAGGAATGATGTAAAACGAAAGCGGTGCTCCGTTACATACACGTGTTCAAACATGCAAATATTTATTTTATTCGTTATAAATTTGTGCATGTTGTGCGTGATAAAAGTAAAATGGGACCCGCATTGTGCGTCCCATGAAAGTCCTGTCCTACATAAAATATTGTCATAAAGCATAATAAAGCTTTGCGGAAAGGTGGCGTTTTCCCCATGTGAAATACTCGCGCACGTGTATTTTGTGTGATTCTATTTATACGTATGTTCACAGTGAATTTTTTCCCCAAAAAGCCTTTTTCGGTCCGGTCTGTTGGCTGGAAAAAAAACTAATAAATATTTGTTTCCGAGATGAAAACCGTCGTTCTCCGGCCCGCATCGGAATAAAAATCGAAACGGATACCAACCGACACTCCTACAGATTTATGTATAGTAAACGATATCGCGAACATTGGTTGAATATTTAAATCCCGAAATGCATTTTTATACGGTTGTTTTGTGAATTTTGAATATCTGAATAGACGAAGGGTGTCGAGCGTGAAAATCAAAAGGAAACTTTATTTAATAAATGCGATGTCATCGGAAAATGCGAAAAATCTTTTTTAATTAAAAAGCGTCGAGTTCACAGAATATAGGTACGCACTTTTTGTACGGTACACTGAAGTGTTTTCACGTTATCGTTACTTTTAAACCGTACATGTAACCAGTATACATTTTTAATAAAAGCTTGACGACTAACCTCATAAATCATATCAGTTTTATAAAAGCGAACTAGACGTTGATTTTGTTCGATTTTGTTTATGTCTTTATATTTGAAATGATAAGCGAAGCTTTCGAAGAACTATAATTTTTATAATCAAACATAAAAGTAAAATAGGTCAAAGCATAACATGTTTAAAATATTGATTATTTTATAAAAAATTGAATAGCTCGATCAATTCCGAGAACCGACTTTAGTAAAAAATTTCAAAGAAACGAAACGAGGAAAAATCTCATATTTTTTTCACAAACTCAACACAGTTATATTATGCTAATGAATATGTAGAAGAATCCTTTATTCAAGACAAAATCTGTATCTGTAACCATTCGGCGTCCGTGCCATAATCAAATTCATGCTTCGGCTTAGCGATCCGTTGCTTTATGAATCAGTTCAGTCGGCATGGTCCCAACGTGCTTTGTGTACTCTGAGCATACTTCCGAGCCAAAGTTGGTCTAATTTTAGTCGCTCCGTGGCAGTTCATAAACCGTCTAATCCTCACAAAGGGACGTCCCTTCGCCAACATTAATGCTAGGTCACAATTTTGACCACTAGCACCCTGCACGCCGATGTTCCCTTAAACCTTAAAAGGAACGCATTAAACGAAACGCCATTATGTGGTAGACAAAGGGAATCCGATGCGGTATATAGACACGTGTAGCCTTTGTTGTTCGACGATCCTCGGTATTCGCTGCATCGGAAAAACGATCCGATTCGGATCGAAAATTCGCTAAAAATAATATTATTTTGTTTATGAAATGTATTGGGTGTTTTTGCGAGATACGAGATTTGGGTAGAAGCCAGCTCCTCGTATAGGATGCTGTTGTGTGTTTATTTTTGTTCGCGTATTTTTTTGCTCTCCTTTCGCAAGAGCTTGATTAATGGACCGTTTCTGCGTTATCCTTCAGATATCGATTAAGTATTCTGTGTGGTGGTCTTGATTTTACAAGGAACAGTAATAGTTCCGCTTAGATCCCTAATCTGATTGCTTTCGCGTGATTCACTGCTTTTGACTTCCGATCGATATGAAAGCGAACTGTCTTGCTTCGTTAACGAAAAGAAACTAATCGCTTTTATACGATACCCCTCCGTATACGTAATCGATCCACACACATAAAAACTATTTCGTATGGAGCTCTAACTGTCGACCGGAAAAATTATAATAAAAATGGTTCGAATATTGAAATGTCACATTTCACCGCGAGTTCCAGATTTTCAGCAGTACTTTCAGTTTGCGGTCGGGACTTGCAGTCGGTTGTTTGATCTTTTTATTTGCACGACCCGGTAAGGAACTTCCATATCTTATTTGCTGTGGGAACATCTGGTGTAGAGGTAAAAATATAGAAAGCCTTAAAATTGGACTCTCTGGGGAAAGCATACCTCCGGACAAAGAAAAAGAAATAAATAAACACGATTTATTTTTTATTAAGACTTAAAATCTTTTGAAATATGCAAACATATAAACTTTACTTTGTAAGTAATAATCTTGTTTTGAGAAAAATTAAAAGAAAAAATTAAGTTAAAATATTTTAACGGGTTACTAAGGTTTATGTAAAATTGATATATTTATTACAATTACAATTTTGATACATATAGTATTTATAATACAAATTTAAAATATTCATTTGAATCTGATTGGAATTTGCACAAATTATGATCAAATAACCAATATTCGATTGAAAGCAAATATTATGTCGAGCATAAAATATAAAATTCATCAAAAATAATTCAGCAAAAATTAATACGTACATGGAATGTTCATTTTATCCAAAATATCAAAAAATACATAATTTCGATAAAAAATTAAAAGCTAAGCTAAAAATATCATAGCCTTGTTTTACAAAAAGCATTATTATGTTTTGTGCCATTTTTGTTTGTGTTATGTTTGTTTTGTTTTCGTCCAAAAAGCAGCAAGTGACATAAATCATGTACGAAAAGTGACAATTTCAAGAAAACAACCGCAAAACGTGCCACGTCGTCAACAAATTTTACCCTGCGACGTTCAGAGTCGACGAAACTTTCAGCAAACTTTAGAAAATCGTTGACACTTTCACCCCGAATTTACAAAATAATTCAAGATTATATGGGGAAAGTGCGAAACAATTTTCGACGACGCCAGATAACGCTTCACAGAACTTCTTGTTTTAGCGTTTTGATAGAAAACTGAATGGATTCGTCTATCTTTAATTACAAAACTTTGGATAAACGAAATTAATAAAACGAGTTATTTAAGGAAATCATACTCGCATTACAAAAACAAAATATTTACCTTGCCTCGGTGGCGATTTAGTGTCCGGTACAACGATATGATCTGAAACGAAAACATACATTTTTATGAATACAAACACATAAATTTCGGAATAAGGTAACAACATGTTCCGCTACAAAAATACAGATCGGTTTGTTTGTTTATCTATTTCGGTCTGACAAAAGAAGGAAAGTTAAGTAAAAGTCGGAGAGGACACATCCGACGCTTACAAAGAACACACAAAATAATAAAACAAAAGCTCAACATTTGAAAGAAAAATATCCCAAATTCGTATTCCGAACGTGTGGAACTTGTCGACAATTTCGCTCAAAAGTGCCTCAAATTAGCCTGGAATATGTGGAAAAGTTCTCCAACATGAATTCCGAATAAATATTTTGCACGTTCAAAGGTGCACTGACACCTTTTCAGACCATTATGTCGGCAAACAGATCTTGCGGAAGTTGAGTCACTTACGAGTGTTGACTGAAACGTCAAAGCAGCTGAAACAACTCCACCACGCTACGTTTTCAAGTATTCCAAAAGAGAAAAAGAATGCACTCAAATCCTAAAAATATGCTCACAAAAAGAAAAGAGCTGTGATAAAGTCGTTAATGTCTTTAATAATTTTCATCGTTGAACGATCGATTATGTTACATGTGTGCGATTCGGCTTGTATTGTATTGCACATCCACTTTGATGCTTATTGTTCATCTAGTACCAGTAATTCAAGTCGATGTTGATTCATTGACGAGCTACCGATGCAGCTTAAGGGGAATCCAATCACGAGCTATTAGAGAACGAATTACCAAGTGACCCGTTCACCACACAGTAATTACTCACTATAATGTCAAAGGTATCGTTTCGGAAACCACATAATATTATAGAAAATACTGCAAAATTTATCTTGTTCATACAAAATCCGAGTTTCATGTTAGCTTAATATCAAAAGGTTTCTACTGTATACCAATTAGAACACATCTAAAATATTTTGGTAGGCGTTTCATAATATTCAATTGAACAAATACCAGAATATACATATTCTGCGAATTATTATATTATATGAATTTTACTTTTAATACTATTACGATTCCATTTGATAAATATCTGAACCGAACGTAATGCAATTTAGATGAGAAATCAATACATATTTCATTTCACACATGACATATACGAGCCTCGAAAATTTGAGAATTTCCGCTGAAACATCACACCGTACTAATTATGTTGCTCATCTAATATTACCAACGAGAACGAAATATCGATTTTAGATGTGCATTTAATTAAGCTCCAATTTGAATTTATTAACATTAGAACATTAGATATATTATAGGTATATAAATTCATTCAATTAAATTAAGACGTAATAAATTCATGCAATCTATAACGAATATCAAAATTGAATTTGTTAAAAAAATTTTATAATTGAATTCAATTTAATTTTATCGGTTTGATGAAACTTTTATATTCATATTTTCAATATTTTCACTGTGAAAAATACAGGTAGTTTTGATAGGAAAATTTTCAGGAGAGTAAATTTTGATTTAAAAAATTCCTTCAGAAAAGATTCATCTTTAAGTATACTATCTGAATCAGAATTTATTTGTTTTTTTACAAGATTTAAAATTTAAATCTTGTAGTCAAATAAACAAGCAGTTCAGATCACCTTTAAATTAAATTCAAATACACCTCTACATAAATAAACCGAAACGACTGCAGGTTCCAAAAAACAGGGAAACAATAACGACGTTATTAAGCCGGCCTAAATTAAAACTTCAAACAAACAAGAAACAGATCATCTTCCGACAAAAATTTTAATTATTCCACCCTTGGGCGAAATTCGTAAATAACGGTAGCACAGCGCACACACCTTCACCAAAGTCTACATAGAAACGAGAGGTCTCGGCAACTTCCTAGGTCCATAGATCAATATTAGAGGCAGTGCAAGAGTGGCTACCTCTCACTTGTACGTTCGCAACTTAATTGAAAACTTAATAAGCTCGGTTGGCTCCACGGTTCATAAAGGCGGGCTTTTACTTTCGAACGTGAGCCAATTAACGTGGCCGGCGCCCTCGACATAGGGATTCCTTCGGCCCGAGTTGTTCATCGTCGAATATTCGCGAAAGGGGCTCTCCTTTGCTTATTCGAATTTCATAATGAAAGGACGGCGTAAATAATCCGGAAGAAAAGCCGCCCTTTTTTATCTACAGCGTTTTATGTGCGCGTATATTGTTTGTCGGCTTCGTAGCGTGGACGTCGCGACGGGAAACAAAGCGAGTTTCAGGCTTTTTCAGAGTGTCGAAAGTTTCTTTTTTTCAGTGTGTGTTGTCGTGTATGTTCCAAATATAGAGGAAGGGTGCGCTGAATCTTTTGGGTCTGATAAAGTTTGTTTGGTGATTGAGTTTTTTTATACAAAATGTAGAAGTTTCATGGAATACTAACACGCTTTGATAACGGATTGATCAATATATTAATCTACAATGTTGATTATGTATTCATGCAAAATTAGGTATATGGGAACCACAAACGTCACTGATTGTCTCTGTTTGATGCATCACAAACATTTATATCTATATGCACATAATATACGAAACTCTATTATCTCGTGAGAATTCAGAGGATGAATATTGGCAATTAGTAATGCTTGACGGTATTCGATACATCGGCGACATGTACGGCAACGCCAATACATATCCATAACACACTATACCGAAGAAACGAAGAAAACAACGTTCGAAATGATTTAGATGCTCCATTTTTTCTACTTACGACCGAAGAAAAGCGCTTCGAGTCGACGAAACAGCGCCAGAGCAAAATAAAGTGGTCAATAAAAGCCATATCTGCAGAGACCGAAGAAGAAGGAGACACAATCTCCACCCAAAGCTAGAAAAGAGAAGCCGCCGACGAAGGGTGGCCAGGTAACGACCAGCCCATCCCTCAAGAGACATTGTCGATTTGATGATAACAAATAGAGGCAACGTCAAAGTGGCGCTTCACCTTGCCCTCTCGAAACAAATCTGTATTCATTAGACTGGAGACAGGGAGGACTTCAAGACAGTGAGACATCCTATGGACAGAATGGCATCCTCAGGGAAAATTTTATATGGTACTTGTTTTGCGATGACCGTCTATACTCCATTAAACGCAGTTGTCAAGATACATAAATATTAAAAATTCATCAGTTTCAGCAGCAAAATTAATATTTAAATTTCCTTTGAAAACCAACGGTATTGTACCTACTATGAAATGCAGTGAAATTCCTCATAATGATATTTGAATCATCTCGTACACGCTATGTAATGCTGCACCGCAGATAACGTTGGTAGAATACAATAATCGCATTATTTAACACGAGCGGTTTGCGAGAGGTGAAATTTTCCACGAGGTAAGCACATTTACGCCTTCGAGCGAGTCTCAGGCACTTTACCGCGGGTGTTTTGTGTCCCGAAACGAAGAAAAAGCCAATTTTGAGCCGCGAAATAAGATAAAATCAGATTTTCGAATCGGCATACGTTCGAACGACGACTTTTTCCTCGTTTATCGCCGAAAAGCCTGCTTACGTCCGAACGTTGCGGCCTGTGAAATTTCCACAGGGAAAATCTCGTTCTTAACGACTACGCATAAAAAACTTTTTCAAAAAGGGTCTTTAGTGAATAATAAGCGAGTGGCGAACAAAAGTTTTTTTTTGGAAAAATAAAATGTAAGGGAGAAGCGGTGTTGCTGTGTTTATGGCTTTTGTTGCGGCTCACCTTTCAGCTGAAACTTTTCATGGATGATTGACAACAAAGGTCGCCTCTCGTTGTACAGTTATGCTTAATCACCGCAAAAAGGATTCGGTCAGTTTATCATCGTTTGTAGATAAATATAAATTTCGTAACACTTCAATAGATATAAATATAAATATTGTATATAAAAATATATTAATATAAATAACGATCGTAATTGAGAAATATTCCTAGAAAAAATTGAAACAAAACCTAGAAACATCTTATAACTCAAATACGATTCGTAAATAATAGCGAAACGTATTGTTGATTATTTTTATATAACAATATCAATAAATATTCGGATATATAAGATATAAAAATAAATCGTTATGTCCATTACCCGTATATTCCAAATATCAAGCAGATGAAACGAATTTATAAATCACGATTGCCTCCTATCCGTATTCTTAATACAAATGAAGAGACATAAATCTTCAAAAATATAAGATATTACAATAATATTCCCGCCATCAATATCGCTCAGTTTCCCACCATTGGAAAAGCAAACAAACATAAAAAGATGATTAATCGTCCGACAGTTTGAAAATATAATACCTAAGAAAAATTCCTCGGAAAGTAAGCGATATGAAAAGCGACCCCTAGGGCAACGGGTTTCCCCACACCATCAACATCAACTCTTTTCACATTTTCCTCTGCATTATTTACATCTGACGAATCGTATGACATTTATTAAAAGCGAACTTTTACACGTGGAACTTTCGGAGCACAGGAGTTTCGTGTTATATGAATCTGGCTTATATTTTGGGCGAAGAGCTTTTATATAGTCATAAATGAAAAAATACACTGTCGGTGTAATATAATGTTAAATTGGTCAAATTCGCAACGATAAATCAAATTATTTTGAACGGTAAATATAACAGTACGAGATAATCAAATAGAAAAAAGTACAACATAATTGGCATCTAAACGGGTATTCGTCCATATGAATTACGTGTCGTTAAATATAACAGATATTTTTGAAAATACACGTAATAAAAAATCTAGAATTTTTCGTTGAAACAATTAAATTATTATTCAAGAATTGAATTGATAAATGAAAAGAAGTAAGAAAAACGATTATTACAGGACCTCGAAATCAAGAATAATGTATTCGAACATTAGACCACTTGTAACAATTAGTAGTCGTTATTCGAAACGGCGAAGTATTATAGCATTATATCGTTTCGGTTTTCCAGTTCGGTTCCTGTGAACCGAAAGCAATGGATAATGGTCGCGTGAGCACATTCCGATCTCGATCACTCTAGCCGACCCGTTGCTCGAAATATTTTCCGAACCGGGAAAAACGCCTACAGGAAAACCGGGGTCGGAAAAGGCGGAAAATTTTCCACAGTCCCGTGGGGACATTTGCGCACCGAACCAATATTTATATGGCGGGAACGCGCTGGAATATCAATGCGTATTCGTGTTCGTGAAAATTCTACGTTTTTCACGTACACTCCGGCTTCTTTTCACGTTGGCACCAATCTTTTACGTATTATTTACGTGAATAAAAAATGTTGGTACGCGAACGAGCTTTCGGTGTTTCGTTCGACATTTGATAGTGATAAATTACGTTCGATACGAAGTAATTAGCGATGTGCGCAATTGAACATAATTAAATTTTCGCAGAATGTGCGCTCGTTTGCTAATAAAAATAATATATGCAAACATTTGCCTTCGAATCGCACGCGTGCATAATTAAAATTTAATTTAATTGGAAATAAATAACTCTTGTTGATGATGATTCATTCGAAAACGAACATCATTACATTGAACGAACAGTGAAATTACTTTTAATTACTAACTTTGATTATATACAAACTGATAATTCGAATCCGATGAATATCATTTGAATTGCACGCTTCGAATGGTTTTTGAATAGTGAAATGGATCGAGCGAGAAAACAAAGAGATTGATCTTTATACAAATTATTACGACTCGTTTCACGTGAATGAATAATAATATTTTATAAAAAAAATAAAGCAATATATCTAAATATAATCTATAGAATATAAAAATATTATTTTTTCCAAAATTTTTTACTAAATATACATTTCATACTCTCTCCGATTAGTGCTCGGTTTTCCGCAATAATGCGCAAAATCCCGAGGATTTCTCTCGTTCTGCATGCAATAAATGCACCGGTCGGGCACTACGACCAGCAAGCAGAAAGCAGACAAGCACTCGGATCCGGCTGCAATATTCGCAACGACATAAAAGTAAGCCGGAAAACTCTCCCGGCCGTCGTATCGTTCGTGCGACGGCACGAAAACTTCAACAGACGATGGCCGTTTAGAAGTCGTCGTTTGCTCGTTGGCGAGATTTTCTTTAGTCGCTTTTTTGTTTCTGACGGTCGTTAAAACCGTCGTTACGTCCCTCGTATAATGGCGGCCTATATCCGCTGCGTGAGTGTCGATATCTGTTTCGGCGATGATATAACTGGACGGGTTTGTGTTGGATTTTTATCGTCGTCAATTCGAAAATGAGAAACGTAAAAATAAAGTGATTGGAATTATGTCAGTAATGTGTATAAATAATTGAATGTGTGCTAAATGCGATAAAAATAATATGAATCATTACGTATATTATTATCGTTGTGTCAGTCGAATGTTCGAAAATGATTGCATGCAAATTTATTTTACGGAAATTAAGGACGTTTATAAAACAAACTATAAGTATTTCTATTGTTCTATACGTTTTTTATAGAATAAAATCAATGTATGGAATAATAAAAAGAGCTAAATATAAAATTAATCACGACATTGATAATTTATCAAAAAGATTGCGAATGGAAAAAATATATATAATCGCCTACTCAATCCAAATTTGACACCCATTCAAATTATAATTAATTTTCGCATAATTTTAATGGCGCATATTTGTAGGTTGTTAATATTGCCACCCCCAAATATTTTCTGACAAAAATGACTAATGTCATATTTCATGGTTCTGACAGGCAATCATTTTTTTGAGTATTATTAAAAACAAAAAACTTTTATATATAATAAGCATTAAGCAATCATTTATAATCATAAATGTGAATCGGTATCAATAGTTTAGTCTTTTTGAATTACACCGATTCTTACAGATCACAGAGGTTAAGCGACGGGTGATACGGTCAACATATAATTATGATCACGTATCATTATCGTGTAATAATTTAATAAGAAATAATTTTTATTATTTATCACAAAAAAACATACGAGTATATGATAAGGAAAAATACCAGAAATTCTAATATTATAATGATCATATTCTGCAATAAACATTATTATATTTGAACTACATATAACTACGATGATGAATGAAAGCAAAAAACAAATAACCAATCAATCGATTTACATAAAAAACAAATCATAGAACCACATTTATTTACACACGCCGAAAATTTGGGTTACTCGCACTACGTGCCCACTTCACACAATAACTAGACAATGCCCGTTAACGGCAAAAGCCGGTTTCGCCCGGCGATCGAGATGAATTCGTAAACGGGGCCGCAATCGAACGACACTCGTCGTCGCAATATAATAATATAAAGAGGACAAACGACGGCCATTGTCTCGTTTCGAGGGCGCGTCAATGCGTACAATGGCTGGTGCGTTGAAGGGAAGTTTCGACGTTTCCAGCGGAAGGGGTCACGCCCGTTTCGCGTTCTCGCGATGGCGTGCCATGGGTATTGATGGCCGTTTCTTTTCGAAAAAATTGTGTTACGAATGGAGTCGGTTGGGTGATTCGTTAAGCGGAATGTCGCCGGGTAGAGTTCCGCTGGTGCAAAGGCGAGGTTTTTCTCGGAATCGTGCGTCGATTCGTTGAAATATTCATAGAAACGACTTTATATTGTGTGGTGAAGTTTTCAAATTCTCATATATTCGAATGTGTATGTTATAGTTTTTTTTAATGTATGTTTAGCCGCAGCTCGGTTATGAAAAAGAGGCACTTATTCCCGCACCACACGCCTTGCGCATTACTAGGTTTTGAAAGGCGATATCGAAGTCTAAAATATAGTCTAGTGAAAAGTCGTGCGATACATTGAACGAAAAGTATTTTCATTTGCGACCCTCATAAAATACAAAAGCAATAACAATCCCGAAGAAAGAAAAGCGCCATAAAAACTGCGACGTAATAACGGAAAAGCACTTTTCCCCCAGTTCTGTGTTATTGACAGAATTCGAACGGACAAACGGATCTAAAAGACGACAAGTCGAACCAAGGGCTATCGACGGCAAACAAAAATTTTAAGCTTTGTTCCCATCAACGGCTGAAATGATAAATTAGAAACGGCCGAGGCAATCGAATTTATAAAGCGGACTCCTTCTTGCCCGCTTTGCAAACAAAAGACGCAAAAGCGCATAAAACACGAACGAAACGAACGAGGAAAGTTTTAATTGAATCCGAGGCTTACACGGAAGCCGAAACGGGAGAGCTTTTAACGGCTTCAACGGCCAAAATAACGCTTTTACACTCGTTTATTTTCAAACTGGCCACTTTGAATTTCATAAATAACAACGCGGCCGCGAACATATCAATTATACGAGCCGCGCTCGGGCGTCATCAAATATACATTAATTCGGCGTCTCCAGAGGGAAAAAGCACTAAAAAGATATACGAATACGATGTGCGAAGCATCCGATGTAAATGCGAGACTCGTGATATGAAAAAAAATTCATGGCATTTCGATATGTTTGAAAATGGAGGGAGGATTTGATATATTTTTACCCGCCTCGGATATATTTCATACGTATTGCGTTCATATGCGTGCGCGTACTTTCGTGAGCGCGTAAATAGCTTAGCGCCCTATTTTCTTTTCGTCCTCGAATCCAGGTTCTTTTTCCTTTAACAAAGTCGCTTTTCTAGACCTCACAAAACCTGGTGGTTTATGATTTAGGCTCCAACACAAAGGAGTGTTTGTCTTTTGTACGCAAAACGTGGGCGTCTTCCAAAACAAACATCGATCGATATATAGGAAAAATTCTAAAAAAAACATCTGTTATTTAGTATCTCTGCATGATGTTTTTTTATGTGAATATCGCTAGAAATTCAATCAACAAACATGACGTTTTCATAAATAAAAATTTAATTAAAATATATTTTTCGTTTTTTGACGATCGCGTGGACAAAGGTCCATTTTATCGGCGTCAAAAACTCGATAACGCAATAACTTCTACATTGAACGATAGCGTAATAAAGTTTTCCGATACATGTACCCCACCGTGTTTTGTTTTGAACCTTTTTTGAAAGCGGATGAAAAATCCACGAGAAAAATGTATTGTCATAAAACGGCACGAATAAACCACGGCTTCTATCTAATAAAGAGTAAACAAAGTGATGTCCCTGAAAAGGATTTGTAATATTATAAAAAGGGCATGTCAGTTATTTAAAAGGGAATAACAATTATTTAAAATTTAGTCAAAATTCGCTGTCACGCCGATGACAGCTACAAGATAGAGGTTAGAAACCGTCAATTTTATTTAATATTTTTTTTAAATATGTAATACATAAATATTACCAGAAAACATTTAATATAAAAATAATTTTCAAATTAAATTTTGCCCACTCGCGGACCAATTTCATAGATTTATGATTATTTTTAGAATCACCACCCAAATAGTTTATTTTCTATAATATTATATAATACTTAATATTTAATATACCAAGGATGCTTTTGCCATTAGAACTTTTTTATATTCCTTATCATTTTTTCCGACCTTCTAAACATATCTGTTCTTGTCACTACCACAATTTATGACCTTCCCATATTTTCGAATTTTCTTTTTACGATCATATATAATATTGAAAATTTGAATTATATAAACTTTCCGTAAATTTTCATTCAAATTTCAATTATATTTTTGTAAAAGCAACCTTTGGTATATGTACGTAAGGAATTTTGATTTATTCAAAATTTATTACTTCCGGATAAAAAATACGAATCCGAATTAAAATGCGCATAAAATAATGCTTAAAACGAGCCCTTAATGGCTTTCATTTTTGCATCGCACGCTCCGACAAACGCCACTTTTCGCAAATCATGTACGGCCAGAACCTTTCTTTAATAACGCGGAAAGGAGAAAAACGCGAAAGGAAAATTATAGAGGTGAAAACCCAAAAATAGATAGAAAGAAAAACGTCCGAAAAACCCATCGAGGAGAGTGGCGTAAAAAAAAGGTGCGCGTATTTTCGTTACCGTTTATTCCCCCCATTCCAACAATTCTATCCAGCAACTTCCAGTCAATTAGTGCCTCATTGAATCGCAAATTCGTCAAAGTGTGGCCGTTACATCCTGGCCGGAATTAAACAGAGGCCTTAATGAGAATGAAAATTTATTACCGTAGGGATATCAGTGCGCAAAGTTACCGCGAGGAACTCAGGTAATGAACCAGATTTCGTACTCACACTCGCCCTATATATAACACATGCATGCGGAATTACCGAATCGCATAGATCTGCTTGGGCGAGGTCATGTTCGCACCATACACAATGTCTGCCTCAATTATCCGTATAATAAATCCGAATTATTACATGAGCGAATCAATACACGAGGGACGTTCCTTCTAATCTGCCCGTAAGTGGTTCGCTCTCATTAATAACGTTTTATCTGGACGCGAGAGTGTACGTATAGGGGAATATCGCGTTATTAGAAACGTGTGTTCTGGATGATGTTGATGGTTAATCTTCGAGACAAAGATAAACAAAATACCCCAGAGCATTGTTCTGGGCCGACACACGTTCAGTTTTAGATCTGACCTTTCCTCAACTTGTACACCCTTGTCGTGTCACGGCTCGCACCGATGTGGTTATTAATTTTAATTAAATGTTATACGACCACTATTGGATGAATGTTTGCCTCGGGCGGGTTCCGCGTCAAAACCTGAAGGTAACTTTTATCTAGCGAATCTATAATAATTTTGCGTATTTTACGTTAAATAAATTGAACTGCTCGTATTTTATTGTCTGAATTGTAATTAGTCTGAAACTTTCTTATACAATAACAGTGTTTAATCATAAAAGGAAGTTTTCCTAGTTGTAACACGATAACTATTTTATTCTATCCCGGTGTGTATTATGTCAATTACACTTTCTGCCATTACTTTTTATTATATTTGTATCACATTTCTCAGGAAAAGAAACCACGAATATGAGGAAAAGGCTGAAATCCATATAAATATGAAATGTACTGTAACAATGTTTAACAAATTAAATAACAATCTCGTTTGATAAACTTATAGAAATGAAATACGTTTTAATATTACTTGCTGGATCTGAAAAAATACGATAAAATTGCATTACTTACACTAAAAGATTAAAACATAAAAACGAACATATGTATGGTATCCACTTTAAAAAATGAAGAAAATTCGCTACGTACAAATTCGCCATCAATCTTACAAACATTAGTAGAGCGACAGATAGAAGTGTCAGTAAATTTGCGCTATGTATGCAAAACGGATACAATGAACGAAAAGTATCAAGAAAAAACTTTTAATAGAATTGCGAGATAGGAAAAATTTCACTGGAACACGCCTTTTCCATCAGCATTCCATTTAAATTACACCAACATTATATTTTGTTTAGATTGAAAAAAAGGAGGCACCGTACTCGGTAGACGCTCAACAAACAACACGAAACAAATTCAAGTTATAATTTTAAAAAAAAACAAAGCTTGTTCAATACCATCAGCAATTTCCAGAACATATAAACATTTAATACATTGAGCAATCTCGGCAAAATGTCAAATATAAATTCGGTGAAGGTACGTTTCGTTTTAGCTTTTATTCAGACCAATGAATTTCGTTTGATCCGCATACGTACGTTTACACACAGTCAATTTGCGACATCTTCTGCGTCAGTTACTATCGAAACATATTGAAAAAGGATGAAACGATAAAATTACCGGAAAAAAATTATACGCAAAACGCGGTCTTTACGTCATATATTAATTTAATCAAAAAATACAAATACTCCATAAATTTATTATTGAATTATTTTGATAACGTTAACTCACTAGATTTCAACAACTTTATTTTATCTAGATTGTTATACAACATTTGACGCAAATTGATCATATAATAATAAAAAGCTTGAATAAAACAACAACAATATCTTTAGTTTATCTACATTTTTTTAAATACTGCAGTATTATAAATTTCAACATTGCAAATACGAATTTAACTCGTGCATAGAAAATATTTAAAACATCCGTTCAAACGTGAGAATCTAAAAGAAAATAAGGCAGATAAATTCCAAACAGAATAAGTCGCGAAAGTTTCCCGTATTTGCATATATTTACAAAGCATACATTCAGTGCGAATATTTGACGTGATATCGAAACTACACGCTCGCACGAAACGAGTACGAAAAATTTGCTCGCAAAAATGGGCGTTTTCTTCCATTAGAAAATTATTACGAAAAATGTCGCTCACCTTGGTCGAAGCAATGCGACTCTAGAACGGAAAAAAACTCAACGCTCGACATCGACCGTGACCGTTTTCGACGATTTTCACGGCTTCGTATTTTACAAAAAGACCGTTGAATATTTTTTGGGATAATAGCGAAGAAAAAAAAACGAAAGTAATCCCGCTTAGCGGTCTGTCGGCGATGTGTGAAAATAATTAGCCACCGAACCGAGAAACCGTCTCGTCGTGTATTTTTCTCGTTCTCGACGATATGCAAACGGAGAAAACAAAAGGCTCGAGATGGATGGACGCTTTCAGATTTTGCTCGGTTCCATGACCGGTCTGTTGGTTCAGGTATTAAGTACACTAACCTCTCGCAAACGAACTTGCTGGTCTCTTTCGAGATACAAATCCGTCCGGCTCCATTGGAGCAAAAGATTGACGCTTAATTTGTCTATAATTGTATCAGAATTTGACCTATGAGATATGGAATTGTGTAAATCGATATAATACTCTCCTATGAGGTTACAAAACTGCATTGTCTTACGAAAAGAATAGTGAATGTTGATACGTGAAAACTGAATTTTTTCGAATCTAAATTATACAGTTGCTAGAACCAAATGCGAAAAAGCAAATTTCTCATCGGCGAACTTTTTCACAATATCGTTAGAAAGCATCTTGTTTGAGCGACGTACACGAAAGTCTAACCCTTTCACTGCACCTGATGAGAAATTCGCGGTTTTGTTGTGAAAAATGGATAATTTTTCAATTGGCCATTGTCCGCGAAGAGATGAGAGAGATGATCCGTATAACCGGGTCATCGAAACCAGCATATGAGACAAAATCGTTAACTAGACAATGAAATAATGGTAGGTGTGCGTGTAATCCGTTAAAAAAAATCGACAATGAGCACGTGAAGTGGCACGAGGAATTTGTAAAAATGAATTTATGCGTATTCTAGGCACGCGCGTATGATGTTCTGTGAGAAAAATTCCTAGGTATTCTTTAAGGCGTTTTCATATGTGTTTAGTGATGATTCAATAATAGAATATTTCACGTTTAGACGTTAGAAAATTTCCATATATTTTATATAAAAAAATTCGATGAATATAAATACGATTTGAATAACGATACGGTAAATTTTGGTATAAATAATATTTACCAAGTTTGAAATATTATACAAGAACAACTACATATAATATATGAAACGAAATTATCAGACTTAATAACAAAATTCGAATGCAAAATAAATTAACATTTCTCATATAAACTCATGCACTCATAAACATTTATTCCAAATTGCGCACGAACCAAAGATCACAATCACAGAGTAGAGTAAATGCATAAATCTGAACCAGTAATTTCTCATACCAAACACAAATCCATATTTATAACTAAACAGACATGAAAAATGGATAACTCTTAGCTGAATCGTTAGTACAACATTTATGCACAAACATCGGCGCCTATGTAAACGTCACGTACCTCATGAAAGAAAATCACGTACGTTAATGACGATCACGTACACGTAGAGTTACAATGCAATATTGTACGTACGAGTCGACGACCTCGCCACTGCGCTGCCTGCATTTGTGCACCGATTATCTGAACTGAACGATCGAAGTTCACAGTTGTAGGGTCAGTTCGATAGTTTACCGATTTCTAGAGTTTGCATATTCGAATCAGTTTGGTTGTGTAGTATTAAACTCGAGTCGTTATCGACTTATGTAATTTCGCAAATTGCATGAACAATGTTTCTCCTGAATATCAAACGGACAATTTGAATATTTTATTGAATAATTAATTATTATTGAAATTAAACAATGTAATACATCATACATTATTAAATCCTTTACGAACATTTGAAAAAGATAGTTTCAGATTTCATTTCTTTGAAAGTCACTTTCATTTTATGAAATGTTTTGACATTTAATGGCAAAAAATTTCAATGGTATCATATATTACTTATATAAAATAATACGACAACGATGACACAGAAAACTCAAGTATCTAACATATTAATAAATTTTTTGGATAAGTTTCATATCATGAAAATATTTAATGCATCGAATATTGCATAAGCGAATATATACTAATAATTTTGTGCTATAATATTAATATTCAGCTAGTAGATTCCATGATGTTTGTATCGATTCGTGCGGCAACTTTAAGCGACAAGTTTGTCGTGGCGTATTCGGAAGTTTGCGTGTCTTAGCACTTTGTAAGATATTAAATTTGTGCCGCGAGAAACTATTTGGGGATGAAATTGTGTCGGTACATCAAATTGTTAGCGGTTTGTTGTTGGCTAGCCACGAAACACGTGATAAACTCTTAAAAGTTTTCTTCGGTTCAAATACGACCGAGTGGTGCGTTTCTAATAAACAGCTTCTGTTAATTGTTGATTTCTATTAAAATTAATATTATTTTCTACAATATGCATGAGGTGATGTGAAATCGAAATTGTCGATGGCAATGAGTCGCGTCGATCGCGATGAATCGAAATGCTATAATAGCAATCAAAATATTAGTCGATTTCTTATGTAAAGAGATCGATTTTCATGGATTCATCGAATAGAAAGCGATAAATGGTGCAACATTTGGTGAAATTAAAAGTATGAAATAGAAAGTCAACACTTTTATCAAATTGTAAAAGGATCGTATGTTGAATTTTGATTATAATTATTAAATATTATTTATTTTAAGTGAATAAGTAAATAATTTAATTTGCTATGATACAAGTGCATTGCATGTTATATGACATTTGCATAAATAACTTTCACAATTTATGTATGAATTAAACTATGAGCATTAACTAGCGTGAAATTAAAACTACAAATATACTAATTATTATATTTCTTTATTTAAATATGGTTATTTTTGTTCCCAAAATGAACTATGAACTGTTCACTTTTCCATACTGTATTATTCAAAATTTTGTAAGAGTTCTTCAAGTACCGAATTTGTGAAGAAGCCATGATAAAGCTACTACTATTTTTTAGGTGCTTCAAATCTAATAATATCCCCTCTGTAACATATCGAATAAATATAAGTATACATTTAAAAAATATATTTTTATTATAATAAATAATTTTCGATGTATACTTATACATATTCAAATTCGTTTTTTCCGCAAAAATATCCGAAATACAAACAACCTAAACGTCATTTCACAAAAAGGAAATTTCAACCGAACCGATCACAACATTCCAAATTCGATCACCGCTACGAAACCATATTCGAATATCGAATAAAAATTTCTACATAGAACTAGCAAAGTAACATTTGATATACATAAACTATACATCTCGACAACCATGAAAAAAGTTAAGTCTATTCGATCATCGAACCGCAAATTCAATTCCCGTATGCAAAATAGGAGCTCGATCGTAAAAACGCCACCCGTCCCATGTACACACACCCACGAACATAAACGAAACGGAAAGTAGACGAAAAGGCGCGTTGTTTCGAGAATTTACATTTTCATTCCAGGACACGAAAGTGTTCCACGGGAGGGACACGTGTCAGGTGTTCCGGGACACCTGCCTCCCTCAGGGTCCCTTCTAGCCCTTCCTGGAGATAAGTGAATATCGCTCCGTCCGCAAAACGGCAGAATAGGCAAGTTCTGGACCCGCAAGAAACTTGGACCCCATTAAGAGGAGGTACCACCACCCACAGACCGAGTCGGAAGGTGGTAGTTGAAATTCATGAGACACGAAGCTGCGTTTGGGTAGTCAATAAAATCTGCGCGAATCCCAGCCGCGTGAAAGCCTATGCTTGTATGCGTGAAATTTTGCTTTGAAATTTAAAAAAATTCCGTGTCGAAAACTGAATTTGAATGCCATATATTATAGTTTGATGACGGTATAAAATCGCATATTCAATATTTTCAACTTCGTTAATTAACTCGTATATAAAAGAGTCTAGTGATGCAACTGCGCTGACCCAATTTAATTAAACAAAATCAGGTCACGCCATATCTGAACGCTAAGAACGATCACGAAAAATTCCAACTCGAATTTTTTAGCACAATTAGAACATTTCGAACATTTCAGGTGCTATCGATAAAATTTCGCAACAATCAATACACCGCACAGAAAAGAACAATAAACGTCCACCCACAGCACGGCCACAGCGCAAATTTGATTAATTTCTCGAGCCGTAAAAATTTGCATGTTCCGATCCATCCGAATTGCGGACATACGAAAAACACAACAAACGCGACTCGGACACGAAAAACCGAAATTTGGAATTGGCAATTACGGCGACTGTGTACATTAGTGACGCGCCGTAACGACCGCGTTCAATATAATCGTAACGACCGGTAATCGGCATAAGGCACACACATACCGATCCGACGTGGGTTTTTTTACTTCTTTTTTCTGTAAGTGGAAGACATCGGTGGAGCGAAATTATCGAACAAAAGGAGCAGAAAGAGGCGACGGTTCCGTTCGCAGTGACCGTTCTAATTGATACGAGAACGGTGAGCCGTAATCCGATCGGACATAACCGACTCGCTTTGCTGAGATAAAGGTTCTTCGGAAACGCGAGAATGTTCTATATTCTGTGTGTGTGCTTTGTGTAATGTTCGTAGGCGGTCACGATTGTTGTAATGTTATGGAAACTGTAAATATTGTCGACGCGAGCCCGTATTCAGCTTCCATGGTTGTGATAAAAATTCAACGGTGATTTTAGATCGTTAAGCCTTAATTGTCCGAACGAATTTCAGATTAGTGCTGGAGAATGCTTTTGTATTTATTTGTGTAAATTCGTTTTTGGGTTTTCAATCAAATCTCTAGCGGCACATCGTTATTTGGTTTTTATGATAGTTTTGTTTACATGTTATTTGAACAATTCTGCAATTAGTCTTATCTTCGTGTTTTAAAGACATTGTACGTGCACTGATTATTTTATTGTTTTAATTGTAAGACATATTACTAAATAAATATCTTCAAATTTAAATAACCACACAATCACAATCACAACTTTTATATTTAAGCGATTCCTAGCAATAAAAAAATGTTATTTTTTTCATCCGAAATATAATGTGTGTAAAAGATTAAGGCACAATCGAGAGATATATCTCAACATAAGTCTCATAATTTAAGTATAATTCGTCATTACTTTTAAAATTCAGGGAAAGTCCCAGACCCTCCTGGCTACGGCCATGCCACACATCAATCAACGCATTTAGAAAAATATTTACATTAATAATCAATTTTGATCTAACAATTCCGAAAACCTAAAATTATTATTAATACAAATTTAATAAACACGCAAACAAATTCAACAAAACATGAATAATTTCCATATTTATACAAATTCGAGGAAAACTCAACCACAAAACAAACTGTCACCGTATTTATCCAACATCGGAAATTCCATAACTGCACCAAACGACCGAGATCATCACACATACAGATCGAATCGAAAAACCGAGCACAAACAAGCCTCAGAAGCAAACAATCCGAACCTGTCAACATGGTGTCGGCGCCTCCGCGTACCTCCGTCCACAATCACAACACTGACATGAAGCACATACACTGCACTCCCAGCACTCCTCCCACACCACACACGCGGGGTCCTCCTCCTCGAGGGGACAATCGAACACCACTAGAAGGCGAAAAGCAGTAAAACAGCGGGCAATGGGAGACGACCGAGGCCGGCAGAGCCGAAACGGTGACTGGTCTTCGGCCGTGGCCGAACCGGCTGATAAAAACTGGTCTGGCCGCCTCTGTTCTGCTGTTCGGTTCTGTTCTGCTGTTGGCTCATTGGCCTGTCTCGGCCGACTGCACTCGTGCTCGTGGTGTGCATTGTGCTCGAGGAATCCACCGGAGGCGTGCTCCTGGATTCGAGGGCAATGGGATTCTGATGTGGCACGCAATGGTGCTCAGTGTTGGGCAAGGTTATATGATGGGTTATTATTGTAGGCGGTGATTGAGTTTCGATTTTGTTTGAGGTGGTCTATATAGTTCGATGATTGTTCGAATGAAAATGATGTATTTTTAAGCAAAGGAATGTGCTCAAATTATGAATAATTTGTTACACCTTTGCAAACCGGAACACCTTTGTATAACATAAAAATATTGAGATCCTGTTCAGTGTTTCACATTTGCATAAGTGACTCATTGTTCTGTTGTAAAATATTCCAAATATTTTTTTAATATAATATGTTACTAGATGTACTATAAATAATAGATTATTAATTTCCCACATACTTATCTATGCGTTTTGACCTGGATTGGACCCTAAGTTCAACAAAGAAAACGATACACCTACACAAAAATAAATAAGGGGGTCACAGCGGGTGCACTCGAACACAATTACGATAACGACCTCTCCCTACTCATACAGGTAAAATAACCCGAAAATTAGTGCACGCTTATAATTAACGTTGCACTGTTAAGTTGAAATTCCAATGTACAAATTCAATTTGTTGTCGGTGACTCATGGTATAGCCGTTCGAGTGCCTTGAGAAATCAAAAGTACATTGAAATTTACAATCCATATCCACGTTATATATTTACTGCGAAGATAAGAAGAAATACAGTTGACAAAGGAAACGATTTCAATTTGTTTGACATGTGATAAGTCAGCGCGGTATGCGCATCGAATCTTATGCATGCGATAATGTTAAGTGTTCTCCGGTACATGCAATTCAATGTTTTATTGTGATCAGAATAATTTGCTTATTGCGTTCATTCAATGAGACGTTATCTAATCGACGAGATAAAAATATTCAAAGAATTCATCAGATAAATTTCGATTTTACCTGTCACGGTGAAAGCTTTGAAGAGTCCATTCATAAACTTGGGAATTGACAAAAAACTTGTCCCACTATCGATCTTTTCTATGTATGTTCCAAATTCTTTAACCCAATACAGTATGAGCTGTAAATATATGTAAATTATATTATATATAGTCGAGGTATGCAATTATAGAAAATACTCTCGCATACGAACACAGTATAAATAAAGTCATCTGAGAGTGTCATGTCGGCAATGCGATACTTCTCTCGAGTATAACACACACGAGTATCTTTGCACAATTTCATGATTTACAAAGCGACTTAATAAACGAAAATATTTGTTTCCCAACTCGAAATCTTTCGTACGAACGCAATAACAAATATGTTTTATTACCGATAAAAAAAAATAACAATTTTATTACTCTTTATATTTGCGTTGTGAATTTTAAGTATACGAAATTGGGGTGAGAGTTTCTGCAACCGGTCTCGTATTTCAAGTAATAAACCTTAGTATTTAAGTGTTTGGCGAAAACTATAAATCCCAAACCCAACATTCAGCAAGATGCGCTAGGAAAGCCATAGACTTTACGCCTGGAAATAAAATAAATTTGGGCGTTCGGTAACAGTTTGAATACATTTCACGTACCTATGCATATCAATATATCGACAATATATAATATGATATTTATCCGAAGGCCGTATTTTACGATTTCATAAAATTATGTATACAGAAAAACAAATTCGAAAAGTATTGGAAACCAAATCGTTTTATTTATCTGTATATACATTTATTTTAAACGTACAACGAAATAAATACAATTCCATAAACGCTTTACAGTAGTCAACTTGTGCATCAGAGACCGCACAAAGTTATGCAATAGGAAACCAATCGGATGGAACGATTTTGCTATCGAGGTCCAATTCAAAACTTTTCTTTTGTATTAGAATGTATAGTTTATAAATTCGCTTCCGCTTTGCAATAATCACACCGCTAACATCACATAGTTTTCGAACGATAAAATACGGAGATTTATCGTCGAATTCGGTTTTATGTGTGGGAGATATTTCGCAGATCCCATTTCACGTTCGTATGAACTTTCGAGTATGAGGAAATGCATTTCAGTACGTTTTTGTGACGCACTCAACTTTTGCGAGAGTGCAGCAAGTAGCTGGGCAATTTCATACAAGTGCACATTTCACTGGAACAATTTTTGTGACCGGTTCTGTCAAATTACACACTAAACGAGCGTGCGTTACATAAACGTCACTATAGTGCGAGGAAATTGTCTGGAAACTATCAGATGTGTTACATGTTTACCATCGTTTAGAAATCGTTACTGTGACGGCCGGGTAAAATATATATATAAACTGTCGCAAGAATTTATCGCCCAATTGCGGAAAATACAGCTACATATTTGATAACAGTCGCATGAGCAACTTATCCTCTTCAAATAAAAAAAACGGTTAAAATTAAAGCAAGTACACCATTCATGGTTTCAATATAATATAATATGAATATAATCCGATTCGGTTCGCTTTAGAAAAAGTGAACGACGTCGAAACGAGCATACAGAGCAGTGCTATATGATGGGAATAAAGTGGTATATTAGAGATTTCGGAAATAATTTCCCACGAAAATGGGCAGCAATCTCGCAGAGTCGACGTGCATGCACTGCTTGCACAATGCATCCAATAAAATGCAAAGCGTCCCCCAGCGATGTCTTGAAAGTGCACTCGAGAGGAACGCGACGGGTCGGAAAGAAACGCCATTTCCTATAACCGTTTCCATACGAAAATGAGACCTTGTAAAGAAAAAAAAACCTGGATCTATAATAATCCATATTGATTTTATTGCATCTTATCATTGATAGATTTATAATTTTCTCATGGTGATGCACCGTCTTGGGAATGTATAATTGTGGAAAAAAATGTGGTAACGAGTCCGGAAGCGATACGCAATGACACCCAACCTAATAATATATATTAAAATCCAGTAACAATGGAGTCACATCATGAACGTGTGGGACAACGACGACATTACGACGCCAACTCAAATACCACATAAGAAATTGTTCAATGGTCGCGTGGGCATTGTCATGGAATTGTCACGCAATGCGACTAAAATCATCATTGGTAATAAAAATGTACTCAACGAACAACTAGTGCATATGATGATCGAGGCGGTCTTGAATGTGTCCTGTTATTTTCAATCTATTAATAAGTAGGGTTACAATTCGTCTCAAATTGTTGCTAGCTCGCGTATGTAAAATATTAATGCGACCTGATACTGAAACGTGGCAAATTTTGTACAAGTATACACGTGGGACACTGAGCTTGGCAGGGGGATAATCTTATCTCTCCTGAAATAATTTCGATTAATTATATTCCGCACCGTAACAGCTTGACATATTAGGCTCTAAAGTTTAGGGTTGCTTCCACGTTTCATTAATTACAATGAAAATTACTGCAAATTAAAGTTAAGAATTTTCCGCCCTCCAAACATAAAACACCGTTATCAAAAACGATATATTGTGTATATTGTGAACAGTATAACAAGCGATTAAAATTCAGGTCAAAAAGTACAAGTGTTCGAATTAACTTTTCTACTTAACCAAACTAACAATTTTTCATAAAAGATAGTGATGATTTTTCTTATCAGCACACATAAAAACCATTATTCATACATTATACACCAAAAGCATACAATAAACACTATCGGAAAAACTAGTCCAGATATCATATTAATCTAACGATATGAATAATACTTCGAAGAGTGAATATAGCAATCAAAATCAACATACGCTTCGAACATATAAAATAATTACGCACGAATTTCCCACCAACCCAGATAAACGTTCCCCAAATGGTCCAAAACGATGTGGCACGATCGTAAATCGAAATCTTACACCTCCTTCTTATGAAAATGTATAAATAATTCGATCTGGATATGAAGCCGAGTTTGCTCGGGAGCGCGTCGTAAAGTTATGCGACATCCTTATAATACACACGAAGGCGAGACATAGCCCGAATGCCGCCACTTAAATAGACGAATAAAACACCCCTGGGGGCCGTTAAATTGAGATTTCGCAACGAGCACCTCCCTGAAACGCTGAAGGCGATCCAGGGAATTGCGACAGGTACTTGAGAATGGTAGGACACCTCCAAATCGAGTCGGGACGAAATTAATTAGACCGGTTCCAAAAATCGTGTTGAAGTGATTAGTCATGCTGGGTTTATCTTATTGATCTAATTAGGCGAGTTATACATTTGTGCTTTGTAATTCAGATTGATGGTATTTTTCAGCTCGATCGGCAATGACGTCAGCGTTTCAAGTATTATGCTGGTCTTGTTAAACTTTCCGCGAGCGATTACGCACTCTCAATAGCAATTGACTTATGCGGTCGATTTGAGGTTAGTTCAATGCTTATGTCGTAATTTGTAATTCGTTCTAGTGTGAAATCTGATAATGCGGTGAATTTTAGCACGTACGTATTAGTCATCGACCACAATTTACTTTCTAAATGAGATATAACAGATTCACCCACTATGACGCATGTCGAGAGTAATAGGAAATGTCAAACTTAAAAATAATGATATTGTCCTTGTTCAGAATGATACTCGAATTACTTTCGTCGGTAATTACAGTTCAAAATCAATAGCGAAAAGTGGAAAAATCACATCGCTTCTGTACAGGCAACATTCTGCAGTGCTTAAGCGATAGTAAGCCGTTGTCGAATTTGCCGTTATTATTAAGTTAATCCTTGTTGGGATTTCGCCGCATCCAATCACCGCCGTCGCTCGTTGCGAAGTTGTAATTCAAGACTTTTAAGCCCGTCGCCTTAATTGGATTAAACGTATTTATTTTCCGTGTAGTGGAGCTGGGCCGTCTGAATCGGCGTTTCCACTAGTATCAAAAGTGCTTACTCGAAATTCGATTTTCCGCTCGCAACTGCTAAGTCGTGATTCACGATATAATTAGTTAAGGCTACACGACTTCCAGAAAAAGAATGGCGTTTGAATTATTGCGTCGCCGCAGTTTTGAATGCGTTTTTTCGATCGTTGTCTAGGCGCGGCAGGAATTCGTTATTGATTGCGCTCTACCTGAGCGCACCTAGACGAAATTATGAGATACGAACTTGCAGGTATTCGGGACAACAAAAGGGCCGAGGAATTCTTGCAGGATCGGGCACGACTAAAGGATTAATCTTGTGTATATATGTATAAGGACTCGCATCAGTTACTTGGTCTAACAATAAGCCGATTAACTAAAGCATTATATTCGTCGCTATGTACTTCTGGGAGCGCTCCCGGCTTACAATTAGATTCTTTTTTGTCGTTTAATGCTTTTTTAAATTGTATATATTTTTAAAATGTTCGGTGTGTAGGTATTTTGTCGCTTTTTCTTGCCTCGTTCGGAAAGTACGTTTTTTCGGTTGTTGTCCGCGAAATTTCACGTCTTTTCCAATTTCGTCGTTACTAGAGCTGTTCGGTATTCAATATCCTTTTACGAAAATGTCCTTCTATTCAACGCTTCTTCGGGATTTATGTATCTTCTGGAAATAGCTTTCGGGTTGGCGACGAACGACGTAGCACTTATCAATATTGCTTCAGACGTTTTCATCTATTCTCTCATACTTTTGACATATGAATGGTAATAAAGTATCATGGCTCGATTCACAAGTAATTTTCGTGCTTCATTTACTCATTTATATCATATTTAAATTCATACACTTATTACCATTATTAATCTGATATTTTACGACTATATTGAAAGTACATAGATATATTTAATATCTTTTCATTTCGTACAAAGGATTCGATAAATATATAACATTTATTATATATGTACATGTGATACATATTCAATGTACAAATATTTGAACACACACACCCAGCACTATTAAATTGCATATTGTATAATGTTTCCGATACTCTGCTCAAAAATTCTATCAAATTTTACTTTCGAAAAGAGAACGACGCTTACACACAAGCATCAGTATGACGGTAAAGAGTCGTGATCGAAATTCCGAGCGTTCTCACCCAAAGACCCGGTGTCAAAAATACGTGGTAAAAAAATTTCCTCCCTTCCAGGAATGTATTCTTTGTGCCAGTCCAGGAGGTCTTCGAGTTTCCCATCCCACGGGATACTGTTCCCAGACCACGAAAGGTGAGAGGATCAAAATTCGATGGCGTGTTGCTCGTTTTTACCAAACTTTATCGAGTGTTTTCTTCCTTTTTTACAATCTATCTGGATACGTACAAAGGCGATGCGGGAAACGAATGTTCAAAGACAAAGTTTCAAACTTCGTGTACGTTTTGCGCTACATACTACTTTCCTATTTTTTTTTTCAGCTTTGAGTCGTATCGATGAAAACAAAAAAGTGGAACAAGATGTATTAAAGGATATGTTTACGATACAGATAAGCAACGCTTCTTAAGGGAACAACATTTAATTTCCGCTGTGTTAACGCTACTCGTTTCCTTTCAGATACAATCGATTCAATAAAACAGTTTCAAGAAAACGATTTCCATTACATTCTACGAACCATAACACAAACTTTAATCAACATCAAATCATTAACACATCGGATCGGAACGACATTTCGAAATTACGAACACACCGATCCATATCCACCTTCACACACACCACATTCAACTCGGATCGTATCAGAATTGCAGACATGCGACAGCCATTCTCGATTTTTCAACCGCAAGACCAAAATCACTCCATTCGAAGCGCATTCTGAATCGCAATGCAGCCGAGTGCATCTGGCAATGAAATTACGCCAATAAATCCGTCAATTTGCGCACTCCCGCCAACAGTTCGTTTCGAGTGAGGTCATCGACTGTCGGTACACCTTGTACAATATGCTTATAGTGTCGATCGTAAATTCCGAGAGCCATTGCGACACTTATGCTAATTTAATGAGCTTCCGAACGAACCTTCGACGGAGCGGAGGGATGAAAAACCACTCGAGGCGACGACGTTCGCGATGATGCCGCAACGAGCGAAAAATGGAAATATGAAAACGTCGAGTTGTTCATTTTTTGTAGTTTGTTTTTTAAGTTGTTATTTATGTTGACGAGCGGGTGGTTCTCAGGATGTTTTTCTGTGTGAAGAATATAAAATTTCAGTAAATAAATTCATGCGCATTCAGGTTTTTTGCACGAGTCAATTTTACGGTTTGGGCTTGTTGAATGCACCGGTTTTCACTGATTATTAATGTTAAGCAACATGTAAAATAATCAATTGATAAACAAAATGACATACCATTAATAATCGATTATTTCAGTATTGAGTCACCTCACATCACCAATGAGGAAAAATATTTCATATTTTAAAATTGCTTTTGCAGACCACAAACACACATCATGATAAATATATTGTGTGATCTAAAAATACATATCCATTCATTTATTATATTGTAATTAATTTTATAAATACAAAAAATGTTAATACAAATCCCGAAACGGAGAACGGAGCTTTTCGTGTTATTGAAGCTTTGACAACGCATCGGATATAATAATACGCAGGAAAAACAGAAACAAGAGAAATCCTTTTTTGTTGAGAACAATGCCGAATTAATCAATGACTTGCGGAAATACAAATGATAAATTGATAATATCATTTCAGATAACGATACGGAATAACCAAAGTGAATTTTTGAACAAAATTAAAAATCTAAAACAATGGAAATTATACACATCGCCAGTTTATGTGTTTACGTCATTGTTACGAATTACGGGAAATAATTCAAATTTGTTTATTTGTTATTCAGAACTATTAATTAAATACGTAATTACATACAATTCTTGTACTCGTAGGTATACCGGACTTCGATGGAATATTCAATGAAAACCGGTCGCATTGTTTACATTATAATTTCATAAACATATTTGCATAAGGACACATCTAAATTATTAGAAGTGGATTTCTAGTGTATATAATACACATATGTATATAAATCACATATGATGACATACCAATTTATTTACCTCAGTCAAATATGAATACCGTAGTCGGTTATCAAATATACAAAAATAAATCGTATAAAAAAATTAATATTTTCACTAAAATAATTTTCTGTTCATTAATTTCAGTTTAAATTTAAATTTATATATTTAGATCTATGATGAAATGTAATATAATAATATCATACCTTTGAATACCCACCCTGTCATAATAAATACCGACTTCACCCTCGTCATTCGAAATACTTCGCATGAAATTGCTCACGGAAGATATTCATACAATAGCGTATATTATCGAAAGCTTTGAAAATTTAAAACGGAATGTTCCAAAAGCACAAAAGAAGAACTCAACCAACACGTCACAGCAAAGTTTGAATCGGGAACACCGAGAAAGCAAACATGGGACGAAAGTTCGAACCGAAGAATATCCCCTACGTCGAAGTTCCGAAAAGTCACACCGACGATACATCGAAGGGTTGAAGGCTTTTGCGCTGGGACTCCAGAGGATCAACGTCGGCGAAACGATCCGGAATTAATTAAAATACTAGTCTTCGACTATGTCCGATTTAAGTATACGGAAAACGGAATAGACCGAAATAAAAGAAATGTCGACAAAATCCTCAATGAGAATATCTATATATACTCGTTTGCCGGGTATATTGGCGAAACCATTCTGAGATAATTCCGTTCTATTTAGATATACGAAAGAAGAATAGTTGAGAAATTTCTCCCTAGAAAAGACTATGTGTTTAACTGAATAAATCTTTCCACTGAAGATGAGGAAGATAACGTCCAGTGACTTTTTTTTTCTTTTTCGGAAGTTCTTATTAATATTACTTCGTTTTAAATTAAAACTTTAAGCGGTTGAGTTTCAACGAATTCCTAGAAATTATATAATATAATTTCTTTAAAAAATATTTTTATTCCATTGCGTAATACAACCGTTATATAATACCATTTTATTACCAATTTAAAGAACTATCATCATATTTCACCGATTCATACCACGTTGCACGTTTAAATAATGAATAAATAATAAATAAAGTTAGTTCACTGAGCAAGTGGAAATATTTAACGGGTTAAAACGGCAGTTTCGGCCAAATGTATACGAGCTAACATTTATCAACTTCCAGGCCGATACGTCCTCCCGGCTATCCTCAGTTCGTAATAAATCGGCCAAGTTTCGTCAACCACGTTTTCCCGGAGTTTTCGTGGTCGGGAAAATTGCACGCCCTCGGAGAAACGGCGGCAATTAGTGCCTGAACCGCGAATTTTCATCACACGTTCGAAAAGTATGAAGAGGTGTGGAGGCTTGAAAATGTGCTGTGAATATAGAAATTTTCAATCTGGCCCCTTTTTCATTCAACACTGCAATTATTAAATTATGCAATTTAAAATTATTTTTTTATCGATAAAATTAAAAATAATAAATACTGTCTGATTGTTACGCTGGAGAAAATGTATGTGTAAAAACTCGACGTAATCAAAATTGTCGGTGTCGGAAAATTGCGTGCAATTTTCGCAACACTAATTTTCGACGACCCAAAAGGTTCACAAAATTGTGATGATTCCTTTAAGTGAACTTTCCTTAGGGAAGGTTTTGTGCGCGCCTTTATTAAAAGTTCAAAGATAATCTCGAATCGACGCTTAGCTGCTATTTTAATCAAATTCGTTTTCGCTCCTCTATATGTAAAAATAACATTTTCTTTGTCTAAAAAAAATTTCCATTTTCTCCATGATAATGTCCGTAATTTTCATTATTAAAAAATATAAAATTATATATTTTAGAGTATATTAGTATATTTTTACAAAACGATGAACATTTTATCTTGTATGAATAATGGAAACATGCATGTAACGAACAAAAGGAAAGAAGTTTGTAAAAACTAAGGAAAGGACTTAGAAGCTTTTCGACGTTTTTCCGATAAAGGCTCAAAGCTCTCCCGGGAACTAGGTATGCTTTGCAGATTCGAAACTGGTGTTCTAAATTTTCTTTTGTTTTTCAACGAATTGTCACCATATAATAAATTCTATCAATTTACTAGTCATAACATATCGAAACATTTTAACAAAAAATATATTATACTCGGTTCTTCTTTGTTTCTATGAAAATAATATTCTAAATCCAAACTGCTTCAACTAAAAAAACGCACAATCATACGTCCAGAAATAAATTATTCGCATACGTCGATGCTCATGATAAATTGAACGAATTTCTAACTTTCACCAAGCCTTTACAAATGGAAGGTTCCGGTAAACAAAAACTTCAACCATTCCAGTCAGCTGCGAATGACGGTCCAGATATTATACAGCCCGATAAAAAAATATGTGAAACAAAAGGGCGAAGAAACGCCGTATCGAGTCATTAAGGACCGCAAGAATGAACCCGAAGATTCCTATCGCGGCTAATAACGCCCCGGATTAAAAGGGGAGGAAGATATAAGGAAATGTCAAACCGGCACCGGGAATCGCCGGCTCGGGATCAAATTGAAATCCCGGGAATAAATATCCCGAGTCTTCGAAATTGGTCAGGGGAAGAGCGAGATGGAAAACGCAACCGCTCGTTATGCTAACGCCATAAATCACGGAAAATTATATTTGACGTTTTTCCCGAACGCGCTATATAACGCTCGGTCGTATATTGCCGATGGATGATGGCATACATAAAATATTTCTGGAAGCGTATCCTGCGATAGGTTTTTCTCGCGAATGCTGAAGGATATCCGACCTCGGAAATAAAATGAAAATCAGAGTGAGCGTTATCGCGTGAGCGTTCAGGGATTTCGGCCGACGTCTATCATACATTTCACTTTTTTCCGTGCATAAATCTTTGAGAAATTCGCATTTTCAAAACTGAGGATGAGGACCTTGATTTTAAATCTTTTACTAATGGAATTTTCAGCAGATTTAAAGTGCAGCCCTGAAATTTTTTGGCAAGCAAACGACTTGCATCACGTTCCAAACGGAATAAGTACGACATCATCATATAGAAAATTTTGATCTACAGCGTTCTTGTGACATCTAAATTTCTTTAAAAACATAAATTTTAACGCCCACATGTATTCATTTTTTAGATTATTTTAATGAAGCGTAATCACTATTATTAAATAAATGCCAACTTAATTTGATTCACTCGCGCAATAAAATGAATCTATAAAATCTCATACAAAACACTTCGAAATCCTATCAAAATTTCATTAATTAAACTCGCTCGTATTTTTTGTGCGCAACGTAAATAAGATTTTGTTTTAATTGAAAACACGAGGGATAACATTATTTTGGCATGTTTCATGAATATGCAATCAACGCGACGGCAAAACTAATAGAGATTACAAACAAAAACTGTTGCAAAACCGTTCCGATGTTCGCACGCACATACATTACAGATACTCGAAGCCGGGAGCCAAATAAAAAACGCATACAAATAAACGGCTCTCGAAAGAAAATTTTGGTTCGCAGCCAAAAAGGAAATGCATCCGAGGAATGTCAAAAATATGCCCATCTCAAATCGTCAAAATGTATTCAGTACGACGCCATATGAAAATTCAAATTCCGCTCGTTCTTAAATGTCGAATTTTACAGTTCGAATTTGCACAATAAAATTTCCAGATGTTGAATCAATTCCGTATTGATCATAGTTATTATAAAATTACTGTTTTTCTGTTATAAGTATATAAATAATAGTATAAAATTAATGTTCGTGAACTAAAAAAAACGTTGTGATACAAATCTCTTTGCACCGATATTACACTTCATAAATCACAAACATACAAACGTACCCTATAATTCTAAGAAATTCTCGTAAACTCTTCATATATATCGAATAAAAAAGCTAACAAAAATGAACACAATACGATTATTATTTAATTTGAGCACACACAATTGGACATTATTAAATTCGAGTTGGAATGACCAACGGCGTCGCAGCGCCGGCTTTATTGGTGAAAGCAAACACAACAAAGCCGGCGAGCGTATAAAATCGAAACACAATCGACAAAGGGCAAAAAGCACAACGACGGGGCACACAGGCCGACAAAATCAATAATAAAATCCAAAATAAATGTATATGCGGGTCAGTGGAGTATCTGCCGCGTAAAGAGTACAAAGACGTTCGGGGAACCGCGAAATTTGAACTCGTATGGGAAAATTGTCGTATCGATATGTGCGATTTTATTGCATTTTTTTTAAATTTTAACAATAGATTAGATTTAGTATAGGGAATCTAAATAAATGTACACTACCGCTGTATATATTTGTCCGCTCATATTTTTTTCAATATCACATATTTATTAATAAATTTTTAACTCAAAATAAGTTTTAAATAATAGATAATAACATTTTAAATATATTTAGCTATACATGATCAGAAGTGACGGAAAATATTTTTACAAATTTTTCTAATAAGACTATAGATCCATAAAAAAATCCATCTTTTCATGCAATATTTTTCGTTTTAGTTAAAAGAATTCTTTCATTCTTTTATTATTTTCTATTAATGGAGTATATTAAATCCAAAAATATATTAGATGTTTGTTTTTTTTTTTTTAGTTTCCATAGGGAAAGCAGAACTTGAGTTTTGCATTATATATATTATACTTAAAAAATTATGTTCATTTGAAATTCGATCATATGCAAAAGTTAAATTAGTCCTTAAAAGCAAAGTTTACAGTCTGAAAATGCTCTTTAAGAATATTTGAAGTTTTTAATTATTTCATGAAAATCGAATTTTATTTATTCTTTTAATGAATTTGTGCCTAATAAATTATATTATAGTTTCAATTGATTAACATAAATTATACATCGAATATTATTAAAATTATCGACCTAAATATTCTGTGACTTATTAAAAACAATACATTAATAATACTATGTCTATTCATTAAAATTTTGGAAAATTCAAATACAAAAAAACTCTATGTGCAAAAAATTGTTCTATGATTGAAAAAAAATCTAAAAACAATCAACCGGAGAATATTTTCAATACAAACCAACGACCTAACCCTGATTAACTTTTTCACTCAGCAGTATAAAAAAAGGGATTTTTGTTTTTTGACCGAACATCCCATTTTAAGCTACACCACTATAAAGAACATTACAAAGCACCAACCCGACGCGAAAGGCTTGCCTCGAACAGAAGACTCCTCCGTCCTTCGATATTCTCAAACCTCTCAGCGGCAGAGGCCGAACAATGGAGGGCCCTAGAATAAAAAGTAATAAAACGCACGCGGGTCGGCGATTTCGAATGGCCAGAGAGTGCGGCCCTCGCCGCGGAAGGGTCCAAAGGGCGCGGTGTAGGTCCTCCCTTATGAAAGGCAGCCTTTGGCGCTTTCGCGTGTGGGAGTCGGATTCGTCGTGCTAATCCGCCGACGCCCATTATAAAATACTAAACAAAGCCCTCGAAGAGGTTTATTGGATTATCGTGCCGAGGGATGGCCCTTTTCGGCAGCTGGGATTTTCGATAGTGCTTTCGCGGTGCGATGGATGGATTTCACGGTTTGAGATTGGAATTTGCAGTGCGTTGGGAATTTTTGCGTGTCGGATTTGCAATTATTATAAACGAGTCGAATCAGTAGGGTTTTGAAATATTTTTTTCTTATTAGTCAATTCACGAAATTAATTTATGATATATTTTTTAAGATTATTGAAAAATCTATTGGATCATTTAAATCACACTTTAAGGTGTCCGAGGTACTCATTTTTTTTTATAATCTTATCACAAATTTTTTTTTGTGACGTAAAGAAAAATTTTCATAATTAATACAGATAATAAAATACATACTTAGTCTTGCTGTTCTTTTCGTAAACGGTAGAATCAATTCTGAAACAAAAAACAACTAATTAAAAAAATAATAAACGAATAATCAAATTTTATGTATTATATAAAGAAAATATGTTTTCGCAAGCATAATCAAATCATAAGGCAAATAAGCACTCAAAATGACCCAGTTTTTCCATTCGCAGACCTCAAAAGTTTACACAAAAGACGTCCACTCGACAAACAACCGCACCCGACCGACTCTAAATCTATAAAGTCAACGTCAAACACAAATCTAACACTGCATAATGAATTCCATTTATTAAAGCGACTGCACTTGTGATAATCGCACTGCAAATACACGTACGGAGCAAATTAAAACGGTCACATTTCACCCAGTCGCATTATGCAAACAACCAAACCTACACACACCCTAAAAACAAATTAATTACGTAAAATGTACGCGTTCGTTCGAACTTTCGCTAAAATTATCGAAGAACGCGATTTACGAGTGCGTAAATCTAACCGGCGACCGTAACGGCGCATTTTCGCGGAACCAACGCGAATTTTTGGCGGGCTGGAGGTCGTTTTTGGAAAATTTTATGTGTTTTATGCCTAGTGGGTGGGTCACCCTGACCGTGATTGTAACTGGGACGGAAAATGGTGGCCGATAGAAAAATTGTGACGCAAGCTGTCCGCGCCTAATGTGACGCAACCGCAAAATCCATAATGTCCCTTTTTCGATATAATGAACGGTTGCGAAACGAAAATTGCGCGAATCGGTGCTAATTTGTTCTATTTTCGTCGCGAAATTTTTATAACAATTGATTTTAAATCTATTGAATGCTGACAATTGTCATTGTGTTATTGTGATAATTTTGCGGAAAGGTCGTATAGTTTCAGTCTTGTGATGATCAGATGAAAATTTTTTTTACACATACATATTTCAACAAATTTTATGCTGATATAATCATTTTTTAATTAATTATTGTGAAAACTTTATTGATATAATGTTCGATGTGAAAAAAATTCTATTTAATAGGATTGAAATTTTTGTATATTTTTACGATAAAGAAATTATATCTTATTTCAATTTATTTACTACATGATTTTATATCAACTTAACTATTATGAGATCATATATACTGTTTACATTGTTTATTGCATAACTCTGGCGATTAATTAAAACCAATACATTGAACAATAGAACCATCGATAATAAATAATGAAATAAAACAATATACATCCATAAAATTCCATTTAAGATCATACCATCCTTATTCCTTCTCAACGGTCTGAATAACGCCTCTGCGGGAGCAAAACTCAAGATTTGAGCCAATTTTCGCGAATTTCAACCCCCAGATCTAGCATTTGGACCGCTTTTACGTAATGTCCGGATAATTTAGTGCGCATTAATTGTTCGGCCGAGGACCGAGCGCGACACTTTAAATACCGAAGCGGCCGCAGTAAATAGGTTAATCAATTACCGAGCCGCCATTGTCCCCTTCGACGCCGTATGAAAGACTCCGAAAAAAGGCACACACATAATCTGTGGATAAAGGCGAAAAAAAACGGGGACCTAGAATTTAATTGAAATTTTGAAAAGAACGCCTCTTTTATGCGGGCACAATTCCGTGCCCTAGGTCCCGGCGATTATGAAAAATGCAAGCTTTTTCGTTTTCGGAATGGAAGGAACGGGCGGGAAAATGCTCTCGCTTCGAACGAGCTTTCAATAATAAATATAAAAAAGGGCGTTTCGCGGAACGTATAAACTCGTACTTATTCTCTTTCGTAGCAATAAATATCAGCCCGCAGTGGCGGCTCGCGCGTCACTTATTTCCGTCTGAAAAAATACACTACAGTGCGAATAAACAAAACGGTTAGTTCTGTACGAGTTGAGTTCAAACAAAAGAGTTCCTTTCATGTGAGAGCTTTGTTTCTCCGAGATTTTAAATTTGATTCGTTTGATTTTTGCGAAATTTATAATTTAGATTCTAAAGTAAATTGTTAAATTTGAATCTTCGGTTTTTGTGAAGTATTTTTTTCTGTTTGTTATGCAGCATACGTAATACTGAGTCGAAATTTAAAAAGGGACCCAAAGGGATCGCTCGAAAATTGAATTACCGCACAAGCTAGCTCGGTGACAGGCTCGAGTCCGTGATTTCGTTCCGAGAAAAAAGGAGAAAAAGACGATAAAACTAGAGAGGAATTTCAAAAGAAAAATGTATAGAAACGTTTCAGATTTTTCAACAAACGAGATTAGCGCTAGCGAGAACACGCCGCGTTGATGTCGACGCTACGAAAAGCTCCGCTACTTTCCAGTTCGCGAGATTTTCTTTTTTGACACGGCAAATAAACAAGAAAAGTTCGTTCCGCGCTAAGAAAATATGTTAAATGTAATATACAAACACTACATAAAACCGAGCTGGAGAATTTAGCTTGATTGCGAACTTGACAAAAAGCGCATTTCATTCAACCCGATTTTTTTTGCATACATTCATTTCACCTCCCTTTTTCAATTTTCGCGAACATTTTCGCAAATGCGGGTCACGGTTTAGTTATTTTCATGTGTAGCACGACACATTTATACCCACATGGCGTTCAGTTTTCGTGATGAAAGTCATCCGCGCAACAAACGCAAAAGAGTTTTAATGGCGCCAGAAAGGAAACACTTTTGCGGGGAAACTTCAATTACCAAAGCCGGAGCTTAGCAGCACAAAGTAGTACGACATGTGCACGAATATTTATCTCTACCCAGAAATGCTCTTTTGCGGTGAAAGAACTCATTCTGAATTATTTTTAAATTCTACATCGTTCGTTATTATATACTCGGGACTTTGAGTAGGATTTTTCTACTTCCATAGATAGTCACATGCGTGACGCACGTCCTCTCGTAAAATTATTGATCACAAATGAGAACAGGGGTCGTTTGAATAATGGGGTCGGACACAAAACGACCCATACAGAGAGTACATCCGAAAAGCGCACACCGCGGGTCACAAACGACCCTAGGGCGATCGCAAACGTGCCACATACGACCGCCGCATAGCATCATACTAATTCAGAAGGGAATGTGCCGAAAATAGCCACCTTTTTTTTTTTTTTTTAATAAACCCTATTTGAAGCGAATTCCGTTTTACACAAGGTTTTGCTAACACTTTAGCCATGTTTAGCTATGTGAAACTAGTAGAAATTAGGTTCACTCAAGGAATGATTTTAGTATTTAGATATTCAACGACTTTTTACTACAACCTTCAACTGTTTTATTTTTTTAATCCATTTTTTTATAAAAATATAAATGGTTTGAACCATAATACGCAATTTTTTCCATTTTTCAATCCGTTAAATTTTTTATCTCTCAACGATAGTTTCTTCTATTTGAAGTGATGATAATCAATAGGAATCATATTTAATAAATGTGAAGTATATGAACGAATTGATCAAATATTTAAATTTAGTATTCAAATATAAAGGATTAATTTCATCATGACCTACATATTTATCAGGTCAAAAAAAACTTTTACCCACTTTCAGGATTTGCATATTAACATACAAAATCATAAAACGAATCAATTTTCTGGCCATACTGTACAACGCGGCTATATAATGTACAAATTTCGATGGACGGGCTAATGAAGAGAATTTACCAACACAGAATTGTTATTTAACCGCGATAACCGTGTTCCGGCGCCAAAACGCTTAATTGTATTTCCCGCGCTCCTGCGTATACATACAGTCCGTTCGATTAAATGATGGCAAATCGAAAAGAACTCAGATCCAATTTGCGAAACAGAGGTGGAAACATATTTTCCAAAGCTTTTTCAGTGTATCGAATCAATACGATTTAACGAAATATACTTTGACACAAAACAAAGAGTAAATGTTAAATTTGAACGTGTGTATGGATTTGAATTATATTCGATATTGGGATTATATTTTATTCAGAAGAAAGGACAGTGAATATTTAAATACATATGAATGTATTGTAGCAGAAGTATTGTTGGACGTTAATTTTCAGGAGAAAATTAATAGAGCTCGTTAACGTCGACACGGTGATGTGTCGAAGTTTAATTGAGGTTTCATGTGAAACAACACACGACCTTTCCATATCCATTTTATTTTAAATTTCAACCATAAAAAAATTACAGTAATTAAAATTCGACAAAATTTTCATTCCGACATGCAAACTAAATACATTTATTAATACATTTATTAATCATCATAAAAAAGTTAAATTTCATTCTATAATATTCGCGACAACATGCAACTACAAATAGTTTTTTTTTACCAATTTATAAAGCAAAGATTCAGAAATCTTACACCAGCACAAAATTTCTGGATCGGAAATGTAAAATTGAATCGAACATTGTGAAAATTTACAACGGCCACGTCAGTTTTCTATTTGTCGCAGTCACGTCACGCCTCCATCGGGAGTCTCTCACGGCTCATAAAGCACAGAGCTAACTCGTAGGCCTCAATTCTGGCTTCCAACCCAAGGACCTCAGATATTTGGGACACGTCCTTGTCGAGACGAATCCACCAAAGGGCTCCCCAGACCGCAACTAAGGGACGAAAAAGGAATTTCCGCTACGGTCTGGGGAAAAAAGCGCTCCCGAATTAATATTTCAGCCAAATCGCTAACGACTTGTCCTCTCCACTAATCTTCGCTATGTGATTCTTACATGTGATAAATCCGTTTCGTTGAATAAAATTAATCCTGAAAAATATTTTCATTCATGAATTATTAAAGACGACGATTAAGTTTACGCGTCAGTGAATCTGTCAGCATTAATTTAAAAAAGTGACATGAATACAAATATTTTTCCATAAATAGCATATGAAGTCTAATATTTTTCACGTTAACAGTAAGTACACTCGTAATCCTAAAACCAAAAACTACTAATTGCGCCAGCTCTGATAAATATATAAAACCTCATTAGCGAAATGGTGTGCGCGAATTAAAACGTTCGTAAAGGGCGCATAATGGGCACCCACTTGGGCCCTTTGCAAAAGGAAAGTGACGCATGTTCGTGGAAGAGAAAAATGTATTTTGCAAAAGAGATGAGAAAATGCGGATAAAAATAAACTAGGAAAAATGAATATGGAGCGCTGTCGGAAATCGACACTAAATCAACATTGTGCAGAGCGGCGTAGTGCGCAAAAATAAAATAACGAAACCCTTCGTCGCACAGTGTGCTTTTATTCTTGTCTCTGGAATTAAAAAAAATACAGTGGCATGACGATTTATGCTGTACATTTGTACATGGAAAGATATCAAATGTAATGTGAGCGTAAAACGAAATACGTAGATATTTTCAGGAAAAAAGAATATTAAGAAACAAAATATTGGCTGAGACATTTGTCGCTTAATTTTAGCGATAAATGAGAAGCAGTGCGGATTTAAACAGAAAATGAATTATTCTAACTGAAGATTTTTCTTTTCTGTAATGATAAAAAATAAATTATTCTAATAGAACAGATATATATGTTCAGATAATACGTTGTCTATGAACTCACCACAGTAACTTGAACAGTCAACATATTCAACAAAGCTTGGCCTTTAACAATTATTAATTTGATCATCGAAAATAAATCGTTGATCTATTTGTTATACATACACTAGGCGCCACTTATCAGCACTCGAGCTAGTACCTACGTACAAAAATAAACGGTAAACGTGTTTGTAAATATCCGCTTTTGTGGGTACAATCACTTCGAGTGCCATTACCGAAATGCTGGGAAGCAGATATATGCAACGTACATAAAGAGAAAAGAAGCGTCCATTTGTTTTTGTGGTGAAAAAAAATCTCTATTTGTTCATTTATTTTTAAGTGAGCGCGAGTGGAAAAAAGTGGTTGTCGGGTATAATTATCGAACGGCTGAAACTTCCAAGCGGATTAACCCCGATTCGTTTTGTACTCCGAATTTTATTTTCGTTTTCAGACCCCGGTTAGATATAAAGTGTCCTTGAATCTATATGTATTTTTGGGTATAGTGATGGGAAAAAAGTTTTTTTCATATATATTCGGTTTCTACGTGCTCGAGACTCAAAGCACGCTCCCGAAAAGATGAACGGAGACAAGTTCGAAATTATAGGAAATCATGTCCCAAAGAACCGTTTTTACGTGTATTCAATACGAAATGTAATAATTGTGACACGCTTTCGCTTTCGTCGTCTTTTCGCGGTTGTACAAAACGTACGATGTGTTATTATCTAATGCGTATTTTCAACTCAAAATTCGCGACCGCACAGATGTTACGTTCATTTTCTTTGCATTGCGTCTTCATATATTAGAATATTTTTACATAATCGGCACCGCGAAAGGCTTCACGATGATTTTTATTATGATAATTTTATTGACAATTCAAATTAGTTCGTATATCAACGGTGCGCCGTTTCTCGAACCCGGTTCTGAAAAGTTTCTTCTTCTTTTTAATATAAAATATCGTTTTCGTATTCTATAAGTTTTCTTGATATTTCAATCAAACGTGTGTCACGTTGAAGTTTCACGCTACAAACTTTTTAATCGAATTTGATGGAAGATCTAACATGTAATTATATCGCATACGAATTCATTTAACTTGAAAATTTATATTTTCACTTTGATGTTTCTTTAAATATTATTAGCTTCATACGAAAATTTCGATACCTAAATCATTCCATATGAACGAACAATAATCTTTATTATACGTACGATTATCTTTTATATACATAAATCAAACCGACGATTCAATTTATTGTATACAGATTCAAAACAACAATAAAATCGACCGCAAATATCAATAGAGCACTTTACAATCGTAAGCCATCGAACGTGATACCACAACAATGCGGCAACACAAGACTGCACAAAACAACCCTTCGAAACAAATAAAGCGCTCTTCGATTCGAACGAACAGCATTTTTCAAACAAAATCTCGCTCGAAAACCCCACCCACACTGATATCTACACACATGTGTAGATACGCCTAAAAAATCCATCGGCCTTCGCAAAAAGCTCATATCGCGAACGCGTATCGCTCGCTCGGTCATTACTCGCACGTTGGCCCTCCAGGGCACAGCCGATAAGAATTCAAGAAGGATAACCATTATTTCCGCTCTCAAAGAACTACACGGTTACTCCTTTTTTTCACTGCGGAGCTTGAAAAGCAGAGGAAGAGAGAGAACCGGGCGCCAACTGCGCCGCATGAAATATTCATTTCGGAAACGGACCTCGAATGCTCAAAGGGCCCACAATTCTTGGCTGAGACCGTGTTTGAGGAACGACCTGGAGTGTTCAGGAAAGCACTCCCGTGTAAAGTATGTAGGCCCGTGTGTCCTGCGGCGTCGCACGAGCGACGTCCTTATATGACACAGATTTAATTTGTTCGCCAGCTTAGGGGAAGAAGTTGCGCAGTGTGTCTCGGAAACGGGCTTGCTTTGCCGTATTCTATATTTATACCGTAAAATATTATTAAACTTTGTTCTAAGACAACAGAAGAATATTATAATATAATTTCAGAAGTATTTAAATTACATCGCTATAGATATTTTCCATATAAGCCTTTAAACATTTCTCGGAAACACGAATCCCTCAAATTTCGAATATAACTTATTAATAAAAATATTAATAACTTTTTTTATTAAATCATTCTTAAATATGTCAAAAATTTTAATTTAATTTTCAAAACAATTATCAATTTCTCGATATTCGTTCGTGCGGAAAATTGAAAATTTACAACTAGAGTGTTTTCAACATTGCGGTCAAACGTATGAAGGGACATCAGACGAATATGTTAAAAGGCGGTTAGGTACTCCATAAAACAAGGACCAAAAAAACGGGCCAACCCTATCCATAATGCAGCTATGTGAATCCCTCTCGGGTACTGTTTAAACCGGAAAACCCAAACTAGGAACCGGAAGAAACGGAAAATCCGCTCACACGGTATTCCCGTGTTTGTATATATTACTATGAACAATGCAGAGACTTAATGCTATTATAATATTATGCGAGAAATTAGTCATCAACTTAGCATTATTATAGACTGGCTTTCAATAGCGTGACTATAATAGAAATACTATATTGAGAACGTCCTTTTGTTCGCAGAATATTTTTAGAAAATAATATTGTGAGATCTATTTTGTTTTGTGTGCATAACTTATACGATAATTATTTATCAGACTGAATAAAATATAAATACATATTTTTATAACATTATAAATAACTTGATCAATGTTACAGACTTGTTAAACGAACGATCAAAAACGGACCGAATTCACGAATATCTCTATTACATCATCAATCAGCAACATGCAATCAAACACCCAGAATTTCAATTCGAAATACAACCTCGACACATTTCAACACACAATATACGTCCGTTACCTAACACGTGCTGAAACAAAATCTCACCAAGGCCTGAAAGCTTTCAACCTCACAGCATTGAACCCGACGACGTCGCGAGAAAATCGCACGCCAAAGCTCCTACGTTATGCAAAAGCAATAATAAATTCTATATTCCAGACAAAGGTTGACTTGCATGTAGTCCTCTGAACCGAAGCGGAGACTTTGAAGCCTCTCACGGACTCGGTGTGCATACAAAGTGCAATCAAAATTTCCGCATGCATCCGATGCAATGACGGAAAACGTATTTGATATGCGAAACCTGTGCAAAACGGCACAAACAAACATTGAATGTGGATTGATTTGTTTTGAAACATATAGGTCAATGTTACCTGTGTAAAAATAATTTCTGATGAAACAGACTTCGTTTGAATAGCGACTGCACGTTTTATTTTTAGATAAAACTGAAACAACGTAAAATTTTCAATGAAATTAAATTTATATGTATCAATTTAATTTATAATTTTACTTCAGCACTCTAATTTTATGATTATGAATATTCAAAATATTATCTGCTTGTTTCAGTAAGAAGAACACACTGTCCAACATGTTCAGGGTAAACTTTAGTAGTGGGTTTTAGTAGAGGACCTTATTTACTCATTTCCCGTAAAGGTAAACGTTAAGTTAAAAGCACCTGTGCAGGACGAAAGCCTTCGTTTATCATCGACCACAAAGCCGTACTTTAACACGTTAAACACATCAATATCGACGCTATATACGGCCAACCTTCATACGTTACTTTACATAATGCAAAGGCGATAAATTTTAAAATCTGAACCGTTTCGCATTGCGAGATAGAACGCTCTCACCTCGGATCGCGATACATATTACGAGCGTGGCATAATTCCGAAAAAATAAGGTCACATTATGCAAAAGACCAAAGGGAAGGGAAGAAATAGAGGCGAAAGGGATGGATAAGGCCGTGCTGACGACAGATAAGCCGAAAAACCGGGTTAAGAGAGGCAGATGGGTAGATAAACAAATTTCTCCTGCGCAGAAAATATCTCAAGGGAACGAATATCTCTGCGACACTGAAAACCCGAAGCCGAAAGCTCGCTGATCTCTTTGGCGACTAAAATTCCCATTTCAGTCCATATTTCACACGCGCAGCCTATCCAAGTCTATGGAGAAAACAATGGCCGAATTAAAATATCCTCTGCTCGCCGAATTTGCTTATTTAGCGGAATCTCCATACGATTAAGGGCTTAGAATATTTTCGTAAAAGTGACTTCGAGATCGGATCGTAAATTAGCCGGTCGTATGTGAGTTATGTCAACATTCAGTGCAGATAGAGGAGTTGCGATAGAATTAGCAAGTGTTTAAAGTTAATTGTACGTAAGAATCAAAGCGGACCCGAGTTTGAGTTTTCCCTTTCTCGAGGGCACAAGTTTCCATTCATGTTGTTTATCTTGGACGTGTTTGATTTGCTGATTAACCAAATGTTTTCCACGAGTTCAAATGTGCGTCGGTTTTCTAATTTTATTTTATTTAAGCGTGCAAGAAAATTTAATTTCATATAAAAACAATACCGAAAAAATGTTAATCATGTTATACCATTTTTTCAATTTTTTTCCAAGAAATCAAAATCATGTTCTTTTGAGATTATAGATATATATTTAAACAGAATTGAATTAGATAATTTGTTATATATAATTCACAGATGCCATTAAGATCGTGATTTTATTCGGTGAATGAAATTGGCGTTGCGAAACAAAGAATCGAACAAGCGAAAACCATGGCACGCGGTCATTAATCACGCTTAAATTTTAATGCAGAATGACTGTATGAAATGAGTAACGTTTTTGTATTTGCCAAGATTATAAATGGGTAATTTTAGATTCGACCCATATTGCGACACGCACGCGCGAAAACACAATGTGTAAAATCGCGCGTACAAGAGCTTCCAAAAAGCTCATAACTCGCTCATATTACCAATTAGCGTTAAAATACATAAATTTACAAGTGAAAAACATCTTCTACGTACGCAAAATATGAAATTTAATATGCGGTAATTGGATCACAGTGCAAATGAGGCACTTGAAACGCTATACGTAAATTGATATCATTCAAATTTTACCTTTATTGGAAATCATTATGTCATCTTTTACCAAAATAGTTTATTTTGACACTGATACATGTTTAAAAGGCGACATTAATTTTCGCTTATACGAATCGTGCTCCGCTTTTGAAAATAATTTAAAAGCACTTGGATAAATGAGATGAGAAGAGGCACACGTCTCATGTGAAGATCAAAAGACGAGAATCATGCAAATAACGAAAATTGATTGAGGAAAAGGTGTAGTCTTTGTACGCAAAGGAAACTCCGAGTTATATTATAAATTCATGTCGGATTCGTATCAAAAATATTTCTATCTGTTTCGTGTAATCTCAAACAATACATGAGAAATTTCGAGTGAACGAAATACAGATTTCTGTTTGAATATAGACACATTTAGTAAACAAACTGTTATTTATTGTGCTAATCGACCCCGATACGAATAGCAGTTTTGCATTCAGGTACATATTACATGTATTCACGAATTCGTGGTATACATGAACTTATCGATCTAACAAATATAAATAAATACATCTAGAAAGTCTGTTTCGTCGGTGCCAAGCGTTGACTTTTCACTGAATTTATCTATAGAGACTAATACAAAATTTTCATAAATAATCCGTTCGTAATAGAAAATGAAATGGAAATATCCGTCGTAATCTGAAAGCTTTTTAGCTCTTTACGTATATGTTCCATTTTTGACAGTTTATAAAATACAATCTTCGTGAAAATAAAAACACCTGCTCTCATACATTAAATTCAATTTAATAATTTAGGGATGGAAAGAGCATTCTCGTAGACGAGATCCGCATAAAATAATTTAAAACTCGAAATCGTGAAAGTTCTTCTCTAAGTCCATTTCGATTCAATTATGTAATTTTACTTTGTCGTCCGGTTCATTAAACTTTTTTCATTTCATACACTAACAAAAATAGAATCGTTCCCACCGTTGTCATAACCAAAATCGAAAAAGCGAACCAAAAATAAAAGCTTTACAAAGAAATATCAGACAGAAGAGAAAATTGTCTTTACATTCTTTAAAATATAATCACGTAGAAAATTTCGCTTGCTAATAGAATATTTCGGATATAAGCTATCTAGAAAATTACTCGTGCGGTAAAAATGAAATCTTTTTCACTACAGATATTAAATTATATACAATATAATATGATTTCATTGTATTTTATATATATTTTGAATACTCTTACCAAAATTTGTTATCGATACTATGGTCCAAATACCTCAAATTCTACATATTTTATTTTATACCTATACATATATAAAGTATTTGCTGCCTCGTAAAAAGCGCAGTTTGCTTAAAAATTTGGTGCTGCTTTTAATGAAAAATTTTACGTCCCCGCATGAGCATGATATAAAAGTTATTCTCGGATAATAAAATTACAAATTCGATTAAAACACCTTAAAAGGGGGTGGAAACAACCTCAAATTTTTCATTATGAAATATTCTAAATGTATATTTACTTAAAACAAAGCGAAAACTTTCATCGGAGCGTTGAATAATTAAAATAAACCCTTATAAACGAGCTGATCAAAATCATTGACGAAAATAATGCGTTTAAGTATAATCGTGTAAAAGTAGCTAGCTATTTCACAGTTTCCGTTAAAACGCAGCACAACATTCACAAGATATAAATCAAAGAGTAAGCTAATTATTCACGTGATACTGAATATAAAAAAAAATACAAAACAAAACGCCAAACACGAAAATAGCGTGAAAATTAATTATTCATGAAAGGCTTTCGAACGCACTAATCGCGCATACATACACGGCTAAATACACTTTTCACGCAAAATGGAGATTCAATCGTGAGCGGTAATTAAAACATTCATTAATCATCGAAATCGTGCACAAAACACTATATATTATATAATACAAGCATTCATCAAACGTGTTCGCAACGAGAAGATCGGCCTGAAAAAAATAATTAGACCGGAGTCTTTTCCACAAGTGCACGCTACCGCATTAAATGGACAATTTAATAGCGTTGTCACTCCAAATTTTAATGAGACAAAGTAAAGTATAAATCTTTTCGCGTTTCAATTCCAACACCGCTTGCAAAATGATAAAAGAGCAGGCCTCGAGAAGAAGACAGGAAATGATGTTCGTGGTTCGGTAAGCAACGACATGGTTAGTGAAGACCGAATTAAAGTCTTCCCTGTGAACGAAAAGGCGTCAAAATGATAGACGACTTAATTGATCGCACCGAACTTTTACGAAATATCCGGAATTATTCTGAAATCACTACTGTAAAAATTGAAATTAAGAAGGAGATGATTGATCGCTTCTTGTTTTTGTCTTAAAATAGAAGCACTTGAAAAATATGGTGTAATTGATTGTTCTACGAATTTGAAAATTTGAGAATTCAATCAAAATTTTTAGCATATTTAACTGTTTTTTTGACAGTTAAAAATTTAAATTTTCGTATGTTTGTGAGAGGAATATTAAATTTTAACTGGTCGACATTTGAAGATGATCAAAAATAGCTCATTTCTGAAATACTATGCGAATCAAAATTTATCTTATCAGATAACAAATTCTGAAGCAAACACAAAATTTTCCCACAATATCTCGAAACAATTTTAAATACCAAATATCTACGCGTACTTTATGTAAATCGCACCGAACGCGACGCGTAATAACCTCGCAAATAAACGGCACAGGTCACGAATTTCCCTCGAAAGACAATTTCCTCGAGACGATAAGAAAACACGGCGATAAATCGTGAATTTCTTAATATTTTAATACTAATAAAGAGTCGACACAACGAAGAGGTAAATAGCGAGAGTAAACCCGGCGGGCTCCATCCACATATCGTGACCGGCGCTAAATAAATCTTTCGCATGTGGAAGAAGCGTGTAACCGGCCCCGTTATTTATTACCCCTGGAACGCTGGAGCCATATTTGCTTAGAATTAGGGACCGAAACTATTCATTACGTATGAAATATGGTACCGCGAACTGGAAGACGTATTTCGCACGTACTAATGGACACGATCTGCCATCCTCCGCGAGAGAAGAAACTAACTGTTGGATATCAACGTTGTCGTCATCAGATTTATTCAACTTATATAAATGACTCATAAAATTGTATGAGAATCATAATTTAATTATTTATATAACTTTTTTCATCAAATTTAAGCAACATATTAGGAGACATTAAACAATTAAAAACTCCATATCTTGACATGATCCACAATTGGAACGCGCAATCTTTTTTGCTCTCAGATGGTTGTATTTGGTGAAATACTACAAATAATAACATATTTAAATAAATAAAACTCTTAAGAATAATTACATAAAAGATTAATCTATGTTGGTATTGTAAGTTTTGAATATTAAGCGAAAGAAGCTAAAAAAAATTTGAACTGGACTTGACAAGACATAGTTTCAGTATTTATTCATTGCTTTTTGTACTAATAATTATTAATGAAGAAAAACATTCAAATGTTTAATGATTCTTCGGGGAACAATATATAATATAAATCGCATACGATCACAGTAATAAAATTTAAAATCCTATGAAATTTATAAATCTAGTTTATGAACAGCGACCGCGTAAAACTCACCCGTGGGCCTCGCAGAAGTACAAAGTATGAAGTTTTCAACCCGAAATTCGCTTAAATCTCAATTTAATTCCGTCATAGTACCCTCGGCTGAAGTAATGGGTACGGCCGCGTAAAATAGCATGACCCTCACGCAATAATCGTAAGATTTTAGATTGCAAATTCAGCGCTTAGCATCCTGGACGGTCCCGAAAGTTCGTTGTCGATATGAGCGATCTCGTTTTAATTAATTCATGGCCGGATGATAAGCGCAGGTGTGCAAGTTCCGAGTCAATTTAAACAACACACTCCCAAAAGACAATATTTGCCGAGTCCACGGATGTACGGAGAGTTGGCCCCGAGGATTCGCTTAATCTGACGAAGGTCTGTGTATACCGTATAAATTGTGTCAAGTGAATAAATATAAAATTGTTTATTTTGTTTCGAGTAATCAAGAATTGACTTGATGCGTAATTTTTTAAACATATGTATACATTTTAGAAATCATTTGTTTTTAGCTTTGGTTTATGATATATTTTCTTGCTTCAATGCGGATATTTTTATGTCTCATTAAAATCTTTCGTTTAAGTTTTATACAAATCTGAATTAAGTAAATAAATATAAAATATAAAAGTTAAATACTTCTGGGATTTTCTTTCGCAATAAAGCTTTCTTTATCAGATAATTAAAATAGATAGAAGAGAAGAAACCACCCCATTAATAAGTTCCCCACTTTTGTAGGTATATCTATTTTGTTTTACTGAAGCAAATATTCCATTTGAGTATCATAAAAACGTTTACTTAATATAAATTACTTGAATGAAATTATTTACCAAAACATACGATGTTATTTCGCATAAAAAATTAAGAACACTAACGTAATTTATTTTAATCGCATTGAATGCGCTCACTTTGAATACAAATTGATTCTTATTTCATTATCCATACTAAAAATTTGTATATTTCATGTTATTTCAGGTCGAATTTGGAGGACATAAAAAAACGTGATTGGATAATTTGGGCAAAGTTAGTTTAAACTTTGTTCAGAGACCCGCCGCGATTAAATGTTTCATAGTCCACCGGCAAATTTGTTAATTATATTCTCGAACTTTGCTAATTCACTCGACAACTTGATATATGAGCACTCGTTACGACATTCAAATAAAAAGTTTAACATCGCTAAAGTTTTTTGTATATTTCTCAAAAAAAATCCACAATCCATAAACAGAATTGATTATTATGCAAAATTTCCGCTATCAAAAAATTAAACGTATTTGTTTTGCTTATTAGATATCGCGATTTTCGCCCCGCGCGAGCCATTATACGTCTTTTATTAACGCCATTAACCGCCAGGAAAATCTTTTCACGCGAAAATAAAATTTACATAGGAAAAACAACGAAACATACATTTTTCGTTGAAACAATGTTACTTTTTTTTGTTTTCTTCCGACAAAGGGGTTGAAAGGAGCGTGCTCACGCAGATCGGGTCAGCAAAGTCTGATCGGATGAGGAAGGGCGATAAAAAAGATAAAACGTCCTTCTCCAAAAGAAAATCTCACCGTATATTCTACACGTATACAATATTTATTTATGTATCGGATCTCTTACGTACGATCCAAAAACTGCAAAGTGGACCGCTTGAAAAATCATTAAATCGCATACGTATAAGTAGAACCCGTATAATTTTCTTTTATACGTCCGCTCGAGACGGTCTTCAATGCTTTATCCGTATATGATTAGCATCTCCAATAATACTGGATCCTTATTCAACATTCGAATTCAAAAAAAGATCAAATAAAATTCTTTTCGGTCCAAATATTAATATGAAATTTTGAAGTTGAATAGCTTGCATTTTGTCCCTTACAACGGATATCCGATTAGAATAAATCCAAAGACGTCCGATTCGCCTATTTCACATCACCGTAAGTTGACATTTATTTAGAAAGCGTTGAATGTATCTATCGTTATCGTCTGGCGTCAGTTCAAATAATCGGTTTCAATTCCAACCTTGTAAATAATGTAGCAGAATGGGGAAAACCGTCTCGAGCTGAACTTGGCACGATAAATTACGTTCGGCAAACAGTCCACGGATATCCAATAACAACTACCCATACCATCCCCTCATCCCACAATGAGCCTAGGTCAAATGGCGATAATCAATCGGCTATATAAACCGCCAAAGTCTGTACAAAGCTGAAACCGCAGCCGGACGTCGATAAGACGCTTCATTACGGCCCCTTAATTAATATCTTTGATTTTGCGGAACAGACATGGGCTGTTGAAAATAATCTACACTGAGAATCAGAATAATTGGGGCAAGGTCTTGAAAGTCGAAGAGACTTTGAATTTTCTGAATTTACCAATTTCTTTCTTATTTGATTTAAATAAATCGTTTGGTTTTTAAGTAATTCTGAAAAATTACGTCGAAAATGTTGAAATGTGAAAACTAGAGCAAGAATAGTGAGATGGAATATGGGTCGATTCATCAGACCCGTGACAATGAAGATTGATGCGAACGTTACAAGGTGGTCCACCATGATTACGATGGACACCCTCATTTGGCCAAGTAACTTCGACTCGAAGGAAAATCCTACTAATAAAGCCAGCTCACATCGACACAACTTCTCCATATACATACGTCTCATACGTATGTGTTACCGCTAATGTCTGAAAAATAGCAACGTGCAGATTTCCCACGACATATACGTAATTTTCCAATTATTTATTATTTTTCAATGAAACAGACATCAAATACGCTCGAAAATTAATCGATAATATTAATGAATATATAATACAATTTTCAAATTATTTAGAATTATTGGACGAAATAGAATATCAGAATATTATTACTAAAAATAATTTAAAAAAAATACAGAATCAATAGAATAATATCTCAACCATTTGAAATATCAACATTTGACACATTCAGAGCATACACAGCAACACACTAAATACAGAATTAGCCCGGATTTTGTTTAGAGCATCAGACTTTGCTATACCGACGCGATCCGCAATGTCTCGTTCGCTCACGGCGACCAAAAGTTTAGCGAGGCTCTCATATAATTTTCGAATGTTCATCTTAATCCAAAGACCCGAAAGTTTTGCGCCCTCCAGAGGAGGATTTAAGATCGTGAAAGTAAGCAACGAGGGCCTCCTCACCACCCCGTTATAATGCCATCAATCATTTTGGTAAATATTCGGGCGACGGCGTACTTTCGCTTTTTTTTTGGTACGTCAAGTACGTCAGTTTTTTTTTCATTCCGCCGTTAAACATGATAAAAATAGCTTAATTACTTTCGTATTATCGTTATTTTATTCATTTCGTACGATTTTCCTCTTTATTATGTGCTGTTTATTTTAATGAAATTTCGCAAAAAAAATTAACGTTATTTGCTCTAACGTGGAAGTAATTCGACCATGCATACACCATTAAGAAAACCGCAATGGCGAAAAATGAAGACGTCAGCTTTGACTCGTGTTCCATTATGTGTAATGTCAAAATTTTTGTACAGAATCGTATTATCAATGAAAAAAATAGCTATCAAGATTTCTCGGCATGAAATCGTAATAAAAAAAATTGCTAACGTTTGCTCAAAAATTGTAATGTCATGTTCACGTATGCGCAATTCATATTCAAACAAAATATTATCTTTGACGTATTCAATTACTTTTTTACAAATTAATAGCGTAATTTGCACAAATTTGAATGATTATGAATAAAATTGAGTTTTGCTTACATAAAAAATTGTTATTAATATATTTTTAACATATTATTCATAAGTAGGTAGACTTATGAGTATGCAAGTTTATTAAACGTCAAAACTAAGACAGTTCTGATTTCGATCAAAATATTATTCAAAAAGAAATAAATATTGCATAACCATTTTTTCTATCAACAAAAAATTGATTAAAATTCAAATATCAATACTTTCATATCTCAATTCTATTAATCGAACAAATTTATTATAATGCATTCCGATCACGCAACTCAACAACGACATTCACAAATAAAAATCACCAAAGAAATCTCCCATCAAAAAAAACCCAGCAGTGACGTACACGACCACATTCACAAAAAAATGCGACAAAAACAAATTTTAATAACCATATACATATAATATGTAATACTCACACGAAAACCGACGAAACGCCTCACCCAACTTCAAGACAGCCAGAATGCGAAACGGCACCCGACACACAACATAAATCCGACAAATCGAACCAAAAATATACCACACAATGCACACAACGAAAAATCAAAACGATACTTTTACAAAGCAAGCATTGGTGGGCGGTTTTGACGTGCGAAAAGGGGGCGCGCGCACCTGAGCGGCAACACGTCAAACGGCCGCGTTGACAGCCGATTATCGACACTTAAAGTCGATAGATTTCAACGATTAAAAAGTAATATTAAAATAGAGAGTCTTGCGGTTATTTTGGTATATAATTCAAATGGTTAAAACGTATGCGTCACGTCCAAAAACGGCGTCGAAATGAGCGAGCGGTCGACGGCAGCCGCCGCGTTCGGCCGCCGACTGACGCGAACCGGAGGCCGTGTGCCGTATGGAAAAAGGACATGCGCGTTTTAACACTTTGTGTGCTCGGTCCTTGCATTCGATTTCGGCCCTTATGGCGGCCGGAGGGCCGATTTGTTCACGCCCACGTCCAACGGATCTTTTTCGGTTTTGCGATGGTAAGTTTCGCCGAGTTTGTGCGCTCGTTTGATCCGTTTTTGCGGCCATTGGATTTAATCAATCCGACGGTGGGGAGGTGTGGGCTTTGTAATCAAATTTTGGCGGGATGATCCGATTATTTGTCTGTTGTGTGTTTGGCGGTTATTGGTGTTATTTCGAGTGCAATGCTGAGAGTTTAAGAGAGTGAAAGTTAAAAGATGACATTGATATTGGATGTTGTTTATTTATTTTTTTTATTAAGCTCTTCAATGGATTTATTATTAGATATATTTGTAAATATAACAAAAATTATCTAATTTTATCTTTCATAAAATAATTGAATAGATAAGTACTATATTTTAAATTGATTATTCAAAAAAAAAAAGTAATCTTACTAATTATGAAAAATTATCCTTCATATAATTCAAGCAATAACAAATTATAAATACTATATAATTATACTGTATACTAATATAATTTAAATATTATTAATTAAAATTATAGATTATAAATAATAATCAATCGAAATTTAATAACACAAACCCAAAATTAAAAATCTCAATCAAAACTCACACACACATCCCAACTTCGCTTCTATTATAACACAAAACTCTCTCATCCTTTGAAAACCTCAAAACCGACCCAAAACACTGCCAATCAACACCATCCCGATATATTGAAAACGCGAAAACACCACCTAACACAGTTTAAGAACAAAATCGAGGCTACGGCGAATTTCGAGCGGGGGCGTATTGACTGGGTTGGGGCGCGTGCGCGGCTCGCGGACGCCACAAATGCGTTAACTGCTGAACGATGTGGACGTTTTAGAAGGCTGTTGAGGATGTGGGGTTATGGTGGTGGATTGATGGGGTTGGAATGGTTGGGTTGTTGTTAGTTCGATTGGTTTTTTGAAAGGGGGGAATTAGGGAAATTTAGGTGGAATTGATGAGTTGGGGAATTTTCTACTTATTTTTTATTGAATTGTACCTTCGAAATTGTTGTATTCGTAAAATTGATTTAGTGCTCGATTTTATGATACTATATCGATATTTTATATATATATATCGATAGATTTGCATTAAATTTTAGGTATTATAAATTTTAATTAGCAGATTAATTGATAGTGATGGTTTCTCGTTTTCGATCATGATCATTAATGTTATGTTAATGTGAGTTAAGTGGATAAATATAAAATTTGTTCAGCAAATACTGATTATAAAGATTTCTAATTAGACCAGACATTTGTTGATTGTTTGGAATATATGAAAGCCAAATGTTGTAAATAATTCAAGTAGATTAGTCAAGTATTCGATTCCGGGATCTCATCCAATTTTCATTATGCATAAGATATGAGATTAGAATTGTCTAATCTTGAGGTTTTTTCGGATTAGAAAACATCGATTTTCACAAAATAGAATTATTCTACGAGTAGTCTCGATGAAAAACATTTTCACTTTAATGCGCATTTGAAATAACATTTTTTTTTTATTTTTATGTTTCACATCTTGTATACTTTTCTAATAAGTTTACATTTGATTCAAATTAAAATCAACACAAACATTTCATCACTCGAAATTTCAACAAATATGCCAATCAAAATTCAAAGAAAATGATATTCGCGAAAAAAACTAACTGCAAAGAGATTACTCATATTCCGCTACGAATTCAAATAAACTCATCGACTATCATACATACAAATAATTACCAGAACCAAACGAACCATCTGCGTAGCTAATGAATAACACAAATCCGAAAAAAATCAGTTTAACACTAATTATACATGCACAAAGACTTAACCGTGCATGATCGCGATCTCGTGACCGAACCAATTAAATCAGACAAACTAGAACATTATTCGGACCCGATTTAAACACAGCAAACACACGCAAATCCTGCCTCACTGAAAACAATGAAAATTCCTAAAATTCTACAGAGAAAAACACGGCTAATTCAATCGAAATGAAAACGCAACGTATCGAATATCGAAAGGTAAGAAAAAGGAATTTCGAATAGAGCCGTCAGTCGAGACTCGAGTGGTACGTGATTCAATTTCAAAAAGTCGCCTTGAGTGGTATCCTGATAAATCACGGGAAGCGCAATGTCAAAACCCCATCGTCATTCACGCCCATACTGTCCGTAGATCGGATATATAAAAAAAAAGGATCGCATAAACATAAAGTCGGAACGACGAGCACGTTCTGGAACGATACCGGACGTTTGAATCGGCGAATTCGCCATAAAAGTTGTATAGTGAAAAAATGTTGCCGACGCATGTAAGATCTATGATGGTTGAGAGAAATTGGTATCCGTACTTACGAGATAATGGATTGAAATGCTATTAGTCGATTTTCCACGTTACTTATTAAGGCATATTAATGGTTGTTTTCGTTAAGTGTAGAGACGACGTTGCTTTACATACATGATTAGTTGATGTGCGGTATTTAATTTAGTTCAGATCAACAGAATGTTTCGAAAAACAAATTAATCTCATTAACCAATAATACATTAGTTTGTATGTATCATATTTGAAAACAATGAAAATGAATGTATGATTGTTTCGAAAAACGAACAATACATGAGACAATTGTTTCCACGCAATGCAATGGAAATTTCGCAGAAGCATCAATGCCAGTTCATGTTCACAATTCATCAAAAATATCAATATTTATGCATGTCAGTGTTGCGTAATATGTGTTATATTATATAGTTTGTAGACTTATATTGAACCTTTTTGTGGTAATATTTCACCGGAAAGACTCAAACAAACGAGACGCTCTTCTTATCGATGGCGGCCTTGCTTTTCGGCAAGTTTCGCTAAATAAACATGTTTGTTTTGGTTTCTTGAAAAAACATCGCGGTTCGGATGAATGAATCGAAAGCAAGAAGCGAAAATACGCTCAGACAACGAAATCTATTCGTGTCACAACATAATATTTTATATTTAGATGATAATTTATCGAGATATTTCGATAAGGTGGACGTTTACGTTATATTCATTTATTTTGCAAAACGAAAACTGTGGACGCTTTCATATCAAAAATAAAAACACGTAGGCGTTCATGAATTTATCATAGACTTTTTTTAAGCTCTTTCAACTGTATATTACATAATATAATTTAAAGAAAAATTCGAAAAACTTTTCCATTCTATATTTAATTATAGAATTAATCATTCATCGATACTAATGATACGATTCTCAATCGCAAAAAAAAAACGACAAACACTACAAACAGACATTGCATAACATCGCCCGATGTAACACTTCGATCGCGACGCAAAAACGAAACGGAGCCTTCCCCGACAACGCGAAAATTATATTTCCCGATAAGCTTCACAAACTGTTTTTTCACAACGCAATTTTTCACACAAACAACAAAGATCGGCGCACTTTCGCGAAGATTGATGGCGGGAAAGCGAACGTGTCGTTATCGCTGATTGCAAATTCCAAATTTCCGGCCGCGGTCCGAGTACCTACCCAATGGGTAGTACCCATGCGACGATTATCGTAGGCATTAACGGCCGAATGGTGTCGGATCCGATGACTTCGATTCGATGACTTTGATTCGATGACTTTGGTTCGATGGTGCGGTCTGGTGGTAGTGTTTGAGTGCTTGGGATTGATGCGAGATCGTGTTGGGTGTGTGGGAGGGTGGGTCGTTCGTGCGGAAGTTCGCAGGCTATTGTTTGGGTGGTGGTTAGCGTTTGAATGGTAGGTGGTTTGTTTGTTTGTTGATTGATTGATTGGTGATTTTGTTTTGGTTTTTGGTTATCGTTTTTGTATGTAGTGTGTGGAGTGTTCAAGATTTATCGAGTTAAGGAGTTTTTCTTTGTCTCATTTTATACATAATGATGAAAAATTGAAAAAATTCTGGTATAAATACGAAATTTAATTTCTTAAGAAATAATATCTTAATATGATCGTATTTATTTGTTAATTTTGGTACTACCGCTTAATTTCATTAATTTTTGGAAACCGATACGTTTAATAAATTAATTGGGTTTTATATTCCTGTAAACGTAATTAGAAAATAAATGGAAAAAAACTCCACGCTTATAATAAATTTTATAAACGTGAAAAAACTTGGAACAGTATCTTTTTAATTTATTTTTTTATATTTTGACTTTGGTAAATATGTCAAAGTCTAAATTATATGCATGAATTTTTTGATCGAATACATCATATGCTAATATTGTAGCGATAAAAACATATATTTTTTGATGAAAATATTAAAAAAATATATTATTCATTTAGTAAAATATGTAAATAATTGAAGAAATTTGAATAATTTAAACATAGAATAATTTCCGCACGAAAATAAACAAATTTCGTTCAAAAATAATATTATTATTTGCAGCCACATTTATCTGGTAACGAAACCACTAACGTTGAATAAATATTTAGTTACATAACTTGTCGTTAGATGTCAAATGTTTTCACACAATATTTTCCATTTCAGGAAAATGATGAAAAACCTTCGTCAAATTTCAATTCCACCATTTCCAAAAAAAAAAACCTATTCAAATTCAAATTCCCAAATTCATTTACCGATACAAAAAACCTACCCATATACAGATCAAATCAATCTTTCCATCTTAAAACGCTTTCAACTTCTAACACGCAATAACTCATAAAATAACCATTCAACGCATCAACCAAACGCACAACCATCCATCATCGACCGACAAGCGCATTCAAAAGCGATCCACGCATCGCCGACGACACCTCAAAAGACCGCGAACCCCATCCAAAAACAGGGCCCAACCTCGACAAATTAACCCACAAACGGCCCGTAATTAATGGCCCAACAAGAGCGGGGCCACAGCCGAAATCCGTCACGGGCCAACGGCCGGCGGACGACAATGGCCGCGGCCATTTTGCCAATCGAACGGGAAACGCGAATTATGTCACACGCCTATTTCTGGCCCATCCACGTGCCCTCAACATTCGAACATAATGCTCTTCGGATGTTATGTAAATGTGCGTTCGTATGAATGTGTTACATAGGTCAATGTAAAAATATCGCCGCCCACTTCTTGCGGGATGCCGCCGCCGAAATAAATCAGTTGCGTATGGAGTGCGTCGTGTTGCTGTTTTCCGTTGGTGCAGTTGATTTTTTTTTTTTTTTTTTGGGTATTTTGGGTTGATGATTTGATGGGATTTTCAGTGAAATTGAGTCTATATTATATGCACCCAATTATTTTTTTATACATTTCCGAAATAGCACGGTTCAAAGAAAAACGGATTATTTTTTTACACATTTTTTCCACTCATTGTAAAAAAATAAAAGAATATGTATTATTTTGCTCCAATGGTAAGATTCGGCGCAGACCAGTATACAATTATAGATCTTACAATTAAATAAAAAACATCGGGGTCGTTTGATGACTTCACATGACGAAATTTTTCCACATTACATACTTCTAAATTACACGCAATCCTCTTTTTGCAATTTTTACAACTTTAACACGGTATAAAAATGAAAAAAATATGTATTATTATGCCACAGTGGTAAGATTTGGTGCAAGCCGGTTTACTATTATAATTATAAGTATGTAATTTGAGTAATTAAATAAAATAATTTTATGTTTTTTGATGATTTTACATGACGAAATTTTCTCGAATTACACATTTTTTTATAAACTATATTGGGATTGAATTTTTATTCAAATATTTCGATGAAACCTATCACCAATTTTTATATGGTCACTATAAATTTTTTTAGACAGTAGTCTCTGGAACTTATCCTCCATGTAAAAAAGAGGATTGGATGTATATTTAAAAATTTTCTTCAATTAGGATTACCCAAATATGACTAATATTCATTTGAAGGAATAGTTCGAAAAAAAAATCAACGTTTGAACTAAGGACTAAATTTTTTTTATCAAATCCAGATGAAAATCTTCTAAATACCTTTATTGATCTGTAAAGAAATATGTTTTTATTGTAAATTGCATCTTTTAATGAGTAGTGTTGAAACGTGTCATGAGTTGTGTTCGTACATGAACCATAACAAGCGTCATCGTGTTTATTTTGGCAAATTTTCCGTACAAATATCGTAAACACTTTTACTCTACTATGAATAGATTTTGTATAAAATGAATGAAGCATAAATCATATATGTCATAAAATAATCTGGTATTTTTTTATGAACGGAAGAGAAATTGAAGTTCGTTCTGTTGAACTTTGTATATGGGAAATTCGTTATGTGTCGTTTGTTTCACATGTGAAAAGTCAACATGAAAAACAACGATGGGAAATAATAAATGTATCATTTTTAACGAGATAAAATTTTAGCGGGAACGAACCAAAATAACTTTCAGAGAAAAATACGGTCGTATACAACGGTCAGGTGAAATTAATTTTCGTCGTATGACACATTTGAAATTTTCAGACGTAACATATAAAGCGCAATATTTCCATCCCACGCTTGCTACAAAAAATTATAATAGAACACATAAGAAGTTAATTTTCCAAATTTAATATATTTTTTTAACACAACACGATCAAAACGCAAAAATTTCTTTTTGACAAAAAATATTGCATTTCATTTCAGGCATTTTTTTGTAGGCGTATGTTTTTCGCATAAATTCTATTTCGGAATTTGAAAATGTGTAAATTTTCGGTTGGAGACGAGCTTTTTGTGTCACTCTCAAATGAAAGCTCTCCTTGAAAAATCACTATTTTTCACGGACTGAGTCACGAACACTCTATTCTTAGACCGTCGCTTTGAAAAGGACACTTCTTATTACGATTATAAATAACGTAACATTCTATGTTGACAAAGTTGTATAGAAAATAAATTATTTGGCGAATAGTGTCAAATTTTCGATGTCTGTAGTAATAAACGATTTACGTCAATTGGCAACGAATCGAGAAAACCTCTCGCTTAATTAAAACCAATTTATTACGCTAAAATATCAAAGTAAATGATCCGATCATCAGTATCGTGTTTATGACTCAGCGAAAGTAAATAAATTTACACACGAATCGTATTCTTTTTACAAGCATCACGACTTGTCCATATAAAGAGCTTCAATGCCGCATGGTGCCACTTAACAACAATAAGTCCAAAATTTGTCCATAGCAATTCCAGAATTATTCAATTGTTACGTAATAATTTAAATATATTTTCTTGAATAATTTATGGAATATGTAAAATACTTGAAAACTCTCCTTCTCGAAGCACGATTTGTTTACATTCACAATATGTCTTTCGCAGAATTTCAGTGTTTATTGTGTTTAGAAAATTTTAATAAAACATGTACACGTGTACGATTTTTGAATATAATACTTATTATTTTATTCTCAACTGGTTTGACCATGATTTCTAAAGTAAGAATTATCTAGGCCACGACTATATTTCGAATAAAAGATGTTTTTCATTGAATAAACTGACTCATTACGTTGACAATTATGGAAGCAATATAAACACATAATTCCTGAAAATAAAAAAAAAATTCCTATCGAAATTTTCATCGCCATTTTACAAACGTTCATTTTCTATATTTACGCAACACTATTTATTTATTTTACAGCAAACGAGTAAACGCGCATAACAATATGTGTATATTAGCTTTTAGTCTATCTATCAATCAACACCGATTTTGAAAATGGATAAATCGACTGTTGTGTTTGCTATTGAATTACCACCCGGCGAAATATATTATTATTCGATCATCAAAGAAACACGCTTTTTATATTACGAAACCGCGCCGCATTATATTTGGAATACTCCACGAAATCAAGGGACCGATTTCAACCATATGTGAAACCAAGGCTATCGAGTCTTTACCATATAAAGTATGATTTGCGTCACGTCACTTTTTCATGTGACACAGTTTTGCAGAAGGTAAAAGGTTGCCGGAATCAAGTCCACGGTCGTTAGCGTGAGATTCCCATAAATCACTCGAAACCTTCGTATTCGTCAAGTCGACAAAAATCTTTCACACTTATGCCAGCTGAGGAGCTCGTGCAGTTAATTAATTAAAGCGCTGACAAAAAATCGAACCGAAAACTAAACAAATCGTTCTGGCGCAAGATCAAATGGCGTGCGAGAAATTTCAATGGAATCATTCGCACTGCGTCACGCGAATATTTAAATTCGAAATATGTTTTCGCATCACTCACCATGATGTGTTCCCTTCTTTTCGCGTTTTTTGTTCTGCAGTATTCGTCTTTTCAGCCGCATCAGAACTCTGTCGGCTTCGTCGAAGCTTTCTGAAGATTCGGACGAAGCTCCTTCGGAATATCTTCTTTGGCGACATGGCGGTTCTCTCTTCCACGTCCAGTAATCACTGCACGATAACACTCTTTCGTATTTTTTCAGGCGGCGTTTGATCTCTTCCTCGACGGCGCTCTCGTTATCTTCCACGATGAAAACTTGTTCCGGATCCGTGCTGAAGACCATGTCGTCGGTTATAATCATCCCGCGTCGCCAATGCTGGTTGATTTTATTTCTGGACTTTTCTCTCATCTGTACATAATTGCTGAGTTCGTCCAACCATTTTGGGTGTTCTTTTTTTGGTAGACTTCTCAGATACGTTTCCAAAAATGATGGCGATCTTCCAATGTCATTTGCGGTTTGTTTACAATCCAAAGACGTTACTATTTCCGTTTTTGACCTGCGCAAAGGGTGACTTTTGCTTTCATTTTTTGAAAAATTACACGATTCAGTTTTGTGAATTTTACTAGGTGATTCTGTAGCGTCTTCGAATTCGTCCGAAGACTCTGATTTGTCATTATCGAGTTTCTTTTCACAACTACGTGCAGATCCACTACTGCTTTTCCTAATCGTTCGTCTTCTTCTATTGGGGTGTTTGTGCGGATCATCTTGTTGTAGTAAAAGTATCCCAGCTTTACCCGGAACTAAATTATAAACTGGTTGTGGAGCCGAGCTTTCATTATCAGAACTTTTAATGCTGCTGTTATCGAATTCACTATTATCGAAAGCACTCAAAGCAGACGAAAACGAACTGATCGGACTTTTGTGCAAAATGGGCAATTTCAACAATTCGTTATGACGAAATAGATCATCATCATCGTTTTTACTATTGATTCGTTTATAAAACCTGGTATAAATCTTATCCCCAGATATCGTATTGTTCTTTTTAAGCGGATGCGCTATCTGCCTTTTAGCAAAATCGCTAGCACCCAAAGACTTATAATGCCTCTTGGTCGGATACGACTCGAAATCGGTACTCCTAATCGACAAATTATCATCGTTCGTCTCCACGAGCAGATTACCATCGCAATCGAACAACTGAATAGTAGGGAACACCCTCCCCGGGGAGCAGTTCCTGGTGCACAGCTCCCACTTCCTGTTCCTGGGCTCCCTCAGCTGGATGCGGATGACGTTGTCGCTGATGATGGGCCCGTCGTCATCGGCCAGACCCATCTCGGGAGTACTCTGCTTCATGATCGTTTAACACCACCATCTGCGACGAGATCGAATCCACGGTCCGCGGTCTCGACGCACACTGAAAGTTACACAAGCAATGGGTGCTCCTCGTCCGCCTCCTCTCCACTCTCGAGTATTTCTGCTATTGGACCCACGCCAAGGTCAGCGTTTCTCCTGGTGACGTCGGGTCGGTCTTCGATCGTCGGTCTCCATGGATCGGCCAGCACTGGTCTTGGTCGGTGGATACGAGCGGCTGCTGACGGATTCCCTTGAAGGCGCGCGGTACTGAAATAGAAGTGTTGCACTTGCATCCGAGTTGCGTGTGTGCAACGAGGCACGGACTGCGCTGTGATCGAAGATGGATGGTTTGATTGTTTCGTTCAAGGATTTTGAAATTTGATTGATTTGATGGGTTTTTTGGGCTTAAAAATGACTTTGTTGGGAAAAAAATAATTTTTTTAAGAATCGTTTCGATTTTTTTTATGTCGGTAATAAAAAATTAATATTAATTTATTTATATTGAATGGAATGTGGTATTTTATTGATATAAAGCATAGAATTAATACAAATCAAATAAATACATTATTAGATTTGATGCTAAATTTAAAGACTTGAAAATTAATTTTTATTGAAATATCAGTGAAACGAACCTATTATAGTTTTGAAGTCATCTGAAGAGTCAAATAAAAAAACAATATCATGATTGATTTAATTTTTTATTTTTATAACACAGCTTGAACATTTTATTTCACATTTTTTTCATTCTAATTTTATTTTTAAATATTATTCAATTTTTAATTATAAAAGAAAAAGAATCAACTTTTTTAAGCAACAGCATAAATTTTTGTGTCTCAAAATAAAATGCTGCGCTCAGTCTTATACATTTCCTTTTAATCAAATGTGTTTTAGATATAAATATTGATAAAGAAAATTTGATAAAAAAATTTACTTCACTAGAAGAAAATTGAGATATGTAACGAATATCAATGTTTTTATATATGAAATATTATTGTTTCGCACAAGTTGTACTTTTTGTTATTATTTTCAACAAAGAAAAACAATCATATCAAAAGATTTTCTTTATCCTGGATCTTCAACCACAGACAAGATGTAACTATTGCTTGTGGTTTAAAAGTAAAATATTAAACTTCCTCAATAACTAAAAACAAATGTTTACATACCATTCGAATTTATTAAAGAAGAGTATTATTGTTTCATATTTCATTAACGAATTTAAAATTATTCATTAATATATTATTTTATGTGAATGTATTTCATTTTTATTTATTGCAACACATGTCATCTGACATCCAACATTTAGAGATTTTCGTGGAAATATCTACAACACTAAATATAAATACTGCCTACAGATTTCACTGCTATCATTTCGGTATCTATTCTTATGATTACATTTACACACAAATATTGTAATTAAATTATATATTCAAGTAATATATAACAAACAATTAAGTGTGTGACATATGCAATTATAGCAGATTCGAGAATAAACTTTATGACCTAAGAAATCTCATATCGTTATAACAATTCTAAAAAGGTTATAATAAAAAAGATGACACATAGACGTTAATAAATTTTGAGATTAATTGGATACATATATAGAAATGGTAACATTCATCTTTATAATACTGAATAATATTTTGAGATTCTTTCTATAAATTTAAATGATGAACCAATATGGAAAAGTTTTACCCATTTGTGATCTAAAATATACTTATCATATAATTACATTTATTCAAAACAAACTGTTTACATTAAGCTGCACCAATACAAAAAATAATTTAATATTAGCAAAAAAGTATGTTTTTATTTGAAAAAAAATCAAAACACTATTTGAAAACTTCAAGTACACGCTACATTTATTGATTTAATGCACTATGTGAATATCGCTATATCCGTTATAACTTTATTGAGTTTGTTCAAAAGTTATAGCCGATTCCTAATTATAGATCGTATGAAATTTTATCAATTTTCTTTAATACAAATCTATGTGTAATATCATTAATACCTCATATTTTTCCACTAATATTTTGACATTTGGTTTTCACTAAAAAAGACTCAAAGCTTTATAATGAAAAAAATAAAATCGAAATAATCTTTTTAATAATAATTCTTTGTGTAACATAAAAAATATAAAAAGCAACAAAGATATAAACTCATTCAAAATAATATAACAAAATATTTATGCTAAAGGAACATGCGTGTATGAGTAATGCATATTCTCGCTTATGACTAATCTAAGACATAATCCTTTAATTGCACCACATATTTGTTTATAATTAATCGTATATAATAATAGACCTATCATGCTTAAAAAACTTTTTTTTTAAAACTAACAAATGTAAAGCACATCGTTGAGACACAATTTTATTTTATTCATAAGAAATATAAAAGAGAAAGTAAATAATTACAATTTGATGTAATAATACTAAACAGATATTGATGATAAAAATGAGTATTAGAATGATATGCATACTATGATTTGTTTTAAAACATGACTGTGAATATGAATCTATTTTAGCAAGATTCTAAACAGATGTCTCAATACATTTATATGATACATTTGTCATAAAAAAATTATAAAAATGACGAACGAACTTATTTATCTACACATTAAATAACCATAATGATACATTTACATCTCATTTTACACATGTTATAAAATGTTTGATTAACTTATTGTATTGGCACTTGAAACATTTAGAGAATTACTAGGAAGCTCTCAGTTATTGTAATAACACCAAGCTGAATACCCTCAGTTTATTTAACCATTCCTTAAACTCAATGGCATGTAAACACATATATTCTTACGTTGGTCCTTGTATTGTCAAAAACTGACAACATTAGCCCTACATTATCAAAAAAGAACTTACTAAAATTTTGCTATGAAAATATAAATCCATCGATACAAAAATCAAAATGCTACAAAAACATTTGATTCATAAAAAAATGATCTATGTACATACATCATACATGTTGTAGCTTCTGTTGTCAAGTATTATTTTAGGCCATGTATTTAGACTAAACTACATAATAATTATCACAATGTAAGCAATGTCATGAAAAAAATTAACTTCTATCGATATGAATTATTCAATGATATCGCACTATATAAAAATTTGTTCTTCATCTGTAAATGTATTTCCACATACAAAATCATTTGGCTCAACATTTTCATTTTCAGATCTTTTTGACATATTATTCGAGGCTACTTTCGATGGAGTTACAGGATATTTAACATGCCCAGCCCATTTTCTACTATAAGCTGCATTTTTCGGTAATCCTTGGTTAAACTTAGAAGAAAATTCATTCATATTCTTTACGGGTGTTAGTTTAAGTTGACTGAGAGAATTCGCATTACCAACTACACTTTGATTTCCTTTTAAGATGGTGATGTTATCACAAGACCGAGTTTTGAAATTAAAACCATCAAGAGAACTAATTGTAGTGTCGAGTGATGTATCAAATATGTTTATATCAGAAGGAATATGGACACTCAATGGTCTCCTTTTTGGATTTTTATTTTCCTCATAATTCATATTAAAAGAATGGTGTTTTACCCTATGTTTTTTAGAAGGTGTACTTTCAGTAGAGGAAGAATATTGATAAGAATCTACCTTATCAGGGGGTCCTTCAAATTGTATATTTGAGCTGATTTGAGGTTTGTTTGGATTAATATGGCCATCTAAATTTTTAAGGCTAGTTTTTCTTTCAATATTACGTTTAGTAAGTGCTAACAGTACATTTATTGTCTTGAGTGCTTCAATATTTAACATATCATCAGTCAGGTCATCTTCAACATTTTTCGATTTAGGTGATTCTTCTGATTTCTTATTGGCATCAATGCTTTGATCATCACTTTGATTACTTGTTTGATTATAAAGCGACAACTTCGAAAAAGAATTTCCATTCAATAGTTTAGCAACAATATTAGAATCTGATAATTGTAAACTATTTTTTTGAAAATTTGATGAAAGTCTCTTCATTTTGAGTTTGTCTGCAACATTAACAGTTTGCAGCAATATTATCTCAACATTCTTAGGTGAGTTCTGAAGCATTGATAAAGCTTTATTATAATTCAAATTTAACAATGTATGCCCATTAACTGATATAATTTGATCTCCAGGATTAATTTGTTTTAATTGATGAGCCGGGCCACCTGGAGTTATAGATTTTACATATACGTTTCCTGAAATGAAATTATTTTTTTGAAACTAAAAAAGTAACGTTATCATAACCGATAGAATTTTACTGACCATCAGAACCTTCAGCCACCTGCATTCCCAATGCACCATTAGCATCTCTTACAAGAGATACTGTTTTGAAAAATCTCTCAGATTGAACACAACCCATTGAGTTCAATCTATCTTGAAATGAAGCATCTGTGAATGTTTCATCATTGTTCGCTCTATATACAAAAGTATTATTTGTAGATTTTGGGGATTCTAAAATAAATTATCAAATTATAGGTTAGTTTTTAAATTTAGAATTACATTATTGATGGTTTGTTAAATTATATTGTATATAATAAAAGTAATAAATACCAATAACATAAGCAGTGTTAATATTTGCAGAACTCCTAGTAATGTTAGATGTATAATTACGCGATGGTAAAATATTCATTTTGTTAACATTGCAAGAATCAGATTTTTGAAATCCTGCAAAATCATCTGAGTCGCTGTGTACAGATGTAAGATCAACATCAGACTGCACTAATCGTGCTGGAGAAAAAGAAATGTTATTCATATGATCTGAAAGTATTTTTATACATTTGAAAATTTATTTGAAATACTTGTAAGATGTTATATATTATAAAAACCATACTAACCAATATGAGTGGCATCTAAAGAATGAAACTGCTTATGTTGATAAGCCGTTTGATTGAATCCATTAAATGCTCTTGTCCCCATTTTAACACCTAGACGCCTAGGTAAACTACAACTTTCTGGTGATGATAACACTTCAGAACTACTTGCATTCCCTTGATCTATGCTTTTATCTTGAGAACAGTATTGATGGCTGGCGTTAAAATAAATTTTTATGTTAAATATAATCAAAATTTAAAAAAAAAGTACAAAATTCAAACCAAATTACCTTCCAGAAGGGACAATTTTTAAAGGTTTTTCATTTTCTTTATTTTGAATTTCTTCTACTCTTACAGGTCGCATAGGGTTTTCTTTCAAAATATTCTTCGACATTTTGAAATTACCTCTGACTGCTAAATTGTAACTGTCTTGGAAATTACTGCAGTCATTTTCCCAAATATCTTGTTGGTTTTCTCCGATATTTAATTTATGCTCATCTTTTAAACTGACTGAAGATTTAGAAGTTTCCAAAGGAATACTAAACTCATCAGATATGTTGAGGAGAGAATTGATATCAGCATGTAAACGCATATAAAATCGGTGATGTAAAGAAGCCAACCAAAATGTAAAATAGCTCCTGTTAAAAACGACATTGTCAAATTTTGATATAAAATAAATTTTGATATATCTAGTTAACAATCCTGAATAGCATACTTGTTTAGATCCATTTTAAGCTTAAATTTGGAGCCAGTTTTCACAGAATTTGAAGAATCAGCCTTATTGTTAGGTACTATGTACAGTGTGCGTTTATTGTAATACAATGTATGAATATGTTGCCATGCCAAACTCTGGAGAAGAACTCTACTATTTGTATTTCCAACATATGTATCTTTAGGAAGAGCAGAAATACATGTGTTTCGAGAATATAAAATCATTCCTCGAGGTGAAATAGAAAGCCATACATCCCGTGTAAAGCCATCCCTAGTAGCCTATTTTTTAAAGTTGTTAATTAATATTTATACTAAGTCATTATATAATTATTTGATTAAGCTTACCCATATTGCTGTATAAAAATGGGATCCATAGTCTTTAAAAGTTTGAACAAGAGATATAAATCTTTCTTTAACGTCTTCAATTTTCATATTTTTGTGAGATTCATGAGCCTGGAAAAATAGGAAGTAAAATTAACAATTTAACTAATTGTAAAATAAAAATATACAAAAATATAATCGATAATTCACCTGTTTGACGAGAAGTCGAACTTGATGATCTTCATTAGAAAATGACCCTTCTGGTAAATAATGTTCAAGTACATAATAATCTCCAGAAGCGTGTTCCTATTTTTACAGGTTTATTATATTAATAAATAACAATGAAAATGGGATAAATGTTTATTTGAAAATTTACCCTTTGTGAATAATTCCCAAATTCAACTTGTAGTGCATACCCTGCAAGTTCTACCAGTTGTGGTAAATGCAATGTAATCTGTCCTTCGACAATAGACCGACGAAGTTGCAAGTATACCCAACTTCGCCAAGTTCCACCCCTGAAACATTGTAATAAACATTTATATCGGAATATATCTAGTAAATATCTTACATATTCAAGTTAAATAATAATAGTACTTGACAGCTTTCGAAAGATTCGCAGGCATAAAAAATTTAATTCTCAAAAACAGCATAAAGCTTGTATTATCTTCGTTAACTAAAAGTTTAGCGACATTTTTCTTCCTAAGCGTATTATACCCGCACCACAATTCGGGGGCCACTTTTTTGATTCTGTAGTCATCCGGCAAAAACACGAAATCGCCTCCAATAACGGCCGAAATTCCAAGCATGAAATTATGCTCGAACCGCTCTGATTGAATAACCGCCTGAAACACACAAAAATAAATTATACAAGCCTGAAACTGAAACCACAACCCGACGAATGTAGGGGAAACATCGCCTCTCTCGAAACTGACCACTCCACTACACAACTGTTTAACCGAAACGAAACCATTAAGCTTAGATCCTTTCAGCGGCTCCCCGCAGACAAATAAATACAGCGAACATCTCAGAAAGCAAAAACCCGCCCTTTTCGCCCTCACGTCAACAAACCGACTTTTAAAGAGGCCAAAAACGGAAAATTCACGGACACGGGATTAGACCGGCCGCGGAGAGATTTCCCGCAATAAAAGCACACCTAGGAAAAGCTCAAAATGTATTTTTCAGACTAAAAATAAAAAAAATACTCGCCTGGAATACTTCGCCGGCTGTTGCGGTGGCCGGGTCGCATGCCACATCGATTTTCTGGCCGTTAAGTAGAATAACAACGACGGTCCGTCTCTCGCCCGGCTGCTGAAACACACGGCAATCGGTAATGTCTAGTGTTGAATGGGCGGAAAAAGGACGATTCGGTGGGCGGGAGTGGGCGGCGGGACCACAATGGGCCATTAGCGCCCCTGGAATCAATGGATAATTCGATCCGAGCCCATTGGCGACATTAGTGACCCGCAATTCAAATTCGCCATCGCCAACCCTCAATATTCCAATTTCCAATCACCTTTAATACGTCGTTCGTTCGCATTGTAGAGAACAGAGAGGGATCCCGGAATTTTTCGCTGGGGGGGGGCTATTTTCAGTTTTTTTAATTGTTACATTTTGAAGATTTTTTTTCGTTAAATGCAAAATCTTTATAAATCTATAAGAGTGGTTCATTACATTTTTGAATCATGTGCCAACGATTTTGATATTTCTAAATAGTTCGCGGGCTTTAATGAAGTATAAAAAAACGATTGGTTTGAAAATAATTATTCGAAAATTCTACAACAAAAATTATTTGCCAATTACAAGAAAAAATCTTTATGTATTTAATATAATTGAGAATATTTTAATGATTAGCACCGCAAGTGAAATTTTTTTTGTATGTCATAAGATCTATATCAGTGTTATCTACTGTATACTAGTTTATTTGTATCTTACCCCCCCCCCCCTTATCAAAATATTTAAGTTACCTAACAAATTCTGAAACAAAAATCAACTAGCTATTTTATCTAAAAGATACACAATAACAAGTACAGATGAACTAGTCACCTTGCTTTTATTTAGCCAATAAAATTGTCTTTTTTTATACAAATAAAACAGTTTTCCCACCTTTCTTGGAAAATCAGGGTTACAATATCAAAAAAATATTTTCAAAATGCGTTTTTGTAAAAAAGACCGATTATTTCAAAAACACAAATTTAGAAATTTTATTATGATCCTCAAGGGAGGATTGCTCCACTACCCCCCTGGCTCCGCCCCTGATAGAGAATGGTATTATATTGAAAATTTTATATCAAAAAGTGAGGTTCTTTATGAAACATGTCAAATTTGATCAATAGCGATATGAAATCATTTTTATGAGACGAAAACGTATAACTATTTAATTTAATCATCCGCACATATTCAGAAATGGATATATTTTTTGTAATACGAACATCATACGTATAATCCGCTTAAACTCATAAGGCAACAGATAAAGGACTACGAAAGAGGCAGTGCGCAGTCTGGATACGAGCGGGTTTAAAACCATATTATAAATTTTGAAAACAAAAGCGAAAACCCCACCCACGTTCTGAAAATGCTGAAGAGAACGCGAAATGTGACTTCGCATCGAACCGAAAAATATTTTTATGCTAAACAAAGGTCCCCGGCGGAACAAAAAGATTCGATATAGAAATCTGGTTCGTTCGACTAACAATGCAAGTCTCATATGAATGAATCGATGCGAAAACGCGACTGGAAAAATCTGGAAACTGTTGGGAGCACGTAAACTCGCAGGAAATCACGCCCCCATTGAGAGACAGGAAACGGAAAAGAGCTGCTGCAACGAGACTATATTCGATCCAGGTACGGAAAAATTGGAAAAAGAGACGACGAATGTGAGACTGCTGGTAAAATTGAAAACGTACGAGTCGATCATTTCGAAAATACCAGCGATAATGAGAAAAAAATGTATGTACTAGCGTATCGGATGGTTCTTCGTCAACTGATTTATGCGGTTAATGAAAGATCGTAACTATAAAATTTCATAAATTAATCTGCGCCACCACCTGTCTGAAAACTGGTTTCATTACCAAAACGGAGGATTATGATTTTACAAAGTGCCGCCTAAAAGTTTAATTCCGAAAATTTTCATTGTGATGTACTCGTAAAACGAGGGGTAATGACTCGATTTTAACCTGTAGGCGGATTATTATAATTTTTTTCATCCCGATGACTTTCGACTCGCGATTGAAGCGAACATTTATCGCGTTTATTACGGCGACATAAAACGATTTATTGTGATTAAATCAGATAAATGCATTAGTGTAGTCGAGCCTATGGGCGTCAGTCATTGTTAAGTACAATTGACGGGTGCCTAATGAAACGGATAGCCAGCCGTTCACGACGTAATAAAACAATATCTGAAAATGTATTAAACGATGCTCCCGCGTAGTAACACTATAAAGTGATGTATGCTCGGGTGAAAATAGATGAAATTCAAATTGGCGAAACGATAGGTGTATTAATATTTATTTAAGAAACATACCCCGGTCGTAAATTCGGGGAAAATGCGCCATGGCTATCAATCTTTGTCGCGGAAAGACCGATAGCATCTTGTTTCACTTTTATTACGTATGTGTTATCTTCTAAGTATCCATCAAAGAGAAATCAATCACTCAATACAGTAAAAGCTCTTTTATCCTCAGACTAGCGAATAGTTTCAAACTCACAACGAAGATAAACACAATATTTGAAACATGAATGCAACATTCATCGGATAACAGTTTTTGAAGAATTAAATTGCAATGTTTCTTATTAAAATTTAACTCGATAGAGGCATTATCAAAAAGCTTTTAACACGATATTGCAGTGTATATTATATAAGAAAACATTGGTTGGAAAATTCGCGCTGCGCACGTGAAAAAAAATCCAACAATAAGTGGGCTTTTAAGCTTAACAATCTGCTTTCATATTACTGATCGTTCATTTTAAGAGAAAATTCGTTTAAAATTTTTAGAACACTAAAAGCATGTGTGATGAAATTTTATAACTTTTATAAAAAAATTATACAAGCACCGTAAAGTTTGAAAGTTTTATATCGATATCAAAATTACATTCGACACTAGTGGTTTCTACAGAGTTTGATCAAAGCAAAACTCTGATACTAGCAAACAGTTAACGTTTTATAATATTACACTAACAAATTCAATATTAAATTATTTTAGTGAGAAATAATTGAAATCAAAATAAACTATCAAGGTAAACTATCATGAAAATCAAAAAATATATGAATATTGAAATTAATATTAATAAAAACAACCTAATAAAAAAAATGCTTCGAAAATTACCGAGGTGTCCTCCACAGTTAAATGGTATATTAGTAGAAAACACTGGAAAACACTCAACACCATATCCGAATTAAATATTCTGTTTGACTGACCCGTATGCGAGAAAATTCCGTTTATTTTCCAAGTCCGAATTTCACACCATGGCGAAAATAAATCCACCGTTTATTTATAAAATAAAGCTGTCGGCTCTGCAGGTTCAGTGAAAAGATTAAGGCAATTAAGTAAATTATGCCCATAAAACAAATAGCTAATGTTTGTTATACGCGAATTGTCCCTAATGTTTTCTGCGGGTAAAAAAAAACATGATAATGTGAGGGAATCAAACATTGGGAAAAAAATTCAATCCGAATCGCCAAAGTTCATTCTCGTAAATTACACACAAATTATTTATCTACGCATCGTCGGTGTTACTGAAATTTATATTATAAATAAGCTTTAACGTCAGCCGAAGAAAATCTTTATTCGATAGCAATATAGAACGAAAAGAAAAATGAAACAAAGTAAAATAAATGGGTCATTTAGTTCGTTCTTCCTTTTTTCAAATAAACTTAGCGAATTGAATACCTATTTTTAGATAAGCGATAAAATAAACGCGTAAACAAAATGGACAGTATGATAGATCCATTCATATAATACAGCTAGATGAAATCGATCGGTATTATGCAATATATACCGCGGTATATTTCTGAATTGTATGCAATAATATTCTAAATGTATTATATAACAAAATCACGATATATATTTCGACGGTTTTAATCTCGATATTTCCAAAAGTTTGCCAAGAAAAGAAAATTAATTCTATGTAAATTTCGTGATGTTAGCCAACAACATTATAATGCTTAACTAACTTAAATCGAATTCGTTCTATAAAATCTAAAAATAAATAAATCGACATCGAATTAATTCAAGCAAACTCAGGAATAATCATCATTTTGTTTACCACTCATAAGCCTGCGGAACAAAACAACGTCCACTCACATTCAACACTAAACTCAACGATCATTCAACAAAGCAATTCAACACAACCACAACCAATTTAATATAAACGTACCGAAACATTGGCAATATCCAACCGCTTGCTGGGATGCGTAGCCCTCACTATAAACTCAGGCCCAACGCACACATCATCCCCTCGACCCTTAACACTGTTCACCCTATACAGCCTAGAAGCAGCCCTTTGAACAGGCTGCCTCCTGACCCTCAACCTGGACACCCCAACTTGACGGACATCAATCTGGGTACTGGAAGCGATGTCGTTGGTAGAAAAAGCAGCACACAACCCGTTCCTCCGCGGAGCCACGATTGTTGAATGTTGGTGCTGTTGCCGCTGGTGCAAATCTTGTTGGCTGGCAGAGAATCTCCTATAGTCCGTGGCTGGGAAGAGCCTCGCTGGTGAGGGTAGAGGTTGTGCTCGGTGAGGCACTCGAGGATGAGCATGCACGTGCAATTGTTCCGTGTTGGTGCTGGCCTCTCTAGTGCAACGTGCACTGGTTGCTGCACTCACCCCGCTGCCGATTGTTGCACCGCTCGAACCTGCCGAGCATGAGCTGCGACCCGAGTCTGCATCGCTGTAACAATGAAAAAATACATTATTGTATTACTTTCGAGATGAACTTGATGATGAAAAGGTCAAATTCGCGTATACGCTCGTGTCTCGTATAATAGGGTTTTATATAACATGGTTAATTTATTATGATCTATTTTTGTACGATACGGTTTTAGAAAAAAAAAATTAAAATTAATTGGGTGATGCTTTACTTAGGTTCACAAATTATTTATTAAAAAATTTGCGTTTAACATGAATAAAAATGCATTATAAGTGCTCAAATTGAGATTCTTAACGAATTTCACGCGTAATTCACGTATGTTAATATCAGTGCGTAAATTATTATTTTTTTAAAAGTGTAATTTGGAAGTTATATTTATCAATTTTTAACCATATCTTAGCGAGTTTCGGGTTTACATGTTTTCCAGTAGCACTTTTCACCATCCGAACTGTTAGCATTGCAAATTTAGATGATCTACGGGAAAATGATTTGTAAAAACTCTCAATCATAATCTCCTCACAACACGAACACGAACACGTAAAAAAACTACGCGCAAAATTCGTTAAGAAACCTAATTTTCAGACTTATAATGCATAAATTGCGCGTGAAACAAGAAATTTAATTTAAGCACCTACAATGCATTTTATCTGAATTCGTAAATGTATATTTTCTGTGTTGTTTATTTAACAAACGGGTATTAACAAACTTCAATATTTTGTCAGAGCGACAACCCTAATTTTTTATGAACTTCAAACGACGTTTTTGTGGAACCATATAACCGTGTTACACGAGACCCAAGTGTATATACATATATAATATTTTCAGAATTTTATGGAAATAACGAATAATTATCGTGTAGGCGACCTTAATTAAAGAATTCACAAAATGAAAAGACTTTGGGAACAAAGCCTTTCCGAATACATTTTTACTCTGAGACACTTTCATTCAAGCAAAACCGTACATATAAATAGATAACCTTTCAAAAAAATTTAGACTGAATGAAAAAAAAAGTAGCATCGCTGTCGCAAAAAGGTCAAAAATCGCCTTAATCCTTCGAAACAAAGGTTTTAGAACAAAGTCGAAGATTCGAATTTAGCTGCAGGCGGCGCCTTAGAAGACGACACAATTCACGGTGAAGACTTTTTCCGACCGACGAAACTTGGAAACTTTGCCGTATTTGAGTTTCCAGCTGCAACTAATTTCGCCTTCGGTGCACATTGTTTTAATGCGAGCGATGCACGAGAATAATGAGTCTATCTTGTGTATTGTTGGTCGATAAATAATATCGGATGTTGCAATTGAAAAATCATCATTGTGCAGAAATCGCTCACTTGCATCATATAAACTAGGTCGAATAAACAATTGTTCGTATATCATATATATTATATAATAATACATATTGTGCGTGCCTAGAATAATTGTGGAATCTCAGAATTTAATATTAGTTGTTTTAAGTAATAAGAATACGAAGATTAATCAATTTTGATACATAAAAAAATCGATAAGACGATAATACAAATATTTCATAAGGCAGTATTATTTATCAAAATACACCCATTATACGTTGAAAACGATAGCTTGAATACAAAAAAAGACAGTAAAACTTCTACAAGATTCAGATGGCGAGAACAAAAGAAAAGCGAAGAAAAAACGGAAAAGTTACTAAGGAAAGTCTTCCAATTATCACTGATCCGAACAAAACTTCTGAAAAATCTTCTAGGTATTCGATTTCAAGTGCAACTTTTCTATTATTCAAAGAATTCGTTCTTTTGATAAAAGTAAATTCATTAAAAAAAAAACAAACTGTATTTAATGGCGCAATTTCAAAATCAACGTATAATATAAAATTGTTGAAAGTAAGACAGTACATAATTAATAAAAGCTTGAAAAAAAGATGAAACAATTTGCAAAACAGGGGAGCAATCCTAGCCGTAAAATTATTAATTAATAGCTTCCATAATTACGGCGACTATTTATTATGTATAGGCTCTATTTACGAGCGCCGGGGGATTAATGTTCAATCTGAATGACAAATTGCACATAACGAAGATACGAAGTTAGTTTAGAAACGACCGCGGACCGTACTTTTATTTTACGAGCATCCAATGATTAACTCGAACCTGGTTTTACAATCTGAAAATATTTGACACACACCGATTTATATCGATAAATCACTATATAAAAAATATAAAAAATACCCACTACAAATATATATAACGAGACACTTGTTAACCTCAATTTAGATTCGATCGATCGCGAAAACCTAAAGATAGACCCAACGAACATCAACGGCAACGATCGAAATTTCATTAACGACCTCCCCGGTAATTGCAAGATTTTTCTCGATCCGTTACAAATAACAATAACTCAACCCAACAATAAAACGCAGCAATAAAGTTAACGCCGTTTTACGACAGGACAGCGGTCACGCGAAAACTTTAATGAACTAAGGGGCCGTAATAAGGAGCGCTCCTCGGCCGGGAAAAGCGTCCCGGAAAAACGGGAAAGCCCCGGAAAATCGACGCCAAAACGAAAGGGGAAGTCGGGAAATTTGCGAGGACAGAGCGAGAAGACCGGGAACGCCATTAGTTTCACTCTACCCGGTGCGAATGGGCAATATCTCGTCTCGATTGATGGACGCGCTCCATATTAAAAGTGTAAGTGCGCGCCGGGGCAAAAAACGGCGGGACAAAAGTGTTATTTGAAATTCTTGAACGTCGCCCGCTTTTTCTCGCTTTTACTTTTGCGCCTGTGTGTCTTGGGGAGTGCGAAAAATTTCGCAAAGATAAACAGACGGCGCTCTGCGTGCTGTATCTTTTATTCATATTCGCATAATGTAGGCGGGAACGAGGCTCGCTCGGGAAAGTAGCGTCCTCACATTATCGTCATTATGTCTCGATTGAAAAAAATAAGAAAACGCCGTCTGATGGTGGGGCGCTGTGGAAAAATAACGAAGGAAGTTTTTGAAAATGGTGGACAAGCAAGAGAAACTTGCTGGATGATGCGCGTAGTGGTGTGCGAGTATCGACGTTTTTTAGGTGATTAATCGTGAAGACGAGTTCGTGTAATTTATTGAGTGAAAAGTTCAGCAGTCATAACAAATGGAAATTGACAAACGAATCTCAAAGAAGCAACTTTAGGGGGGTCTAATTATTCGAAACAAAAAGTAACGAAGATTGACCCATCTCGAGAAAATAAGATCCGTAATTTTGGGATACACAAATTTGATGAATAAGTTTAACAAAATACAACATTTTTCTGAGCTATAAATTTTTATTGTAATTTATTGGCGATGTCATAACTTTTTAATTTACCTAGGCGAAAAAATCTGGGTTAAACTCGGTTAACTTTAATTTATTCTGCGCAATATAAGCGATTCCCTATATGAAATTTGTTAACTTTTAATATTCGTAGAATGCAAATTAATCATAATTACTTTCGAAATAATAATATAACTCGAGACGCGTATCAATTCGCACTAACAGATATACCGATATATTATATTGTATTATACAATATATAATATATTGAACACAAGAATATCACTGGCTTACATAACGGTGAACATACCTTTATGAGAAAGTAATATAGATGCTACTGTCTCAGTTTCTAAGGAACCTAAATAATGATCCTAATTGTGAGAAATAGAGAAACTCTTCAATAGTTCTGTCACTGTTAATTAACAAATACTACGTGAGCAGCGAAAGTAATTAACCGACCTACCATAATTAAATTTTCACGACACAAAAGCCACCACGTTCGAAACGCAGAAATTAACATTTTTAAACGTGACAAATTAATCCCACATTCAACAAAACCATACTAAAAACAGATCGCTGTACACAATAACGCCGAGCAACCGTGAACACAAAATCAAATCGCTGAACACAAACCACTCCGGGATTCCGACGACAAACAACACCTCCGACATCGCACAATATATAATGTATATTGTTAAATGAAGCTCGACAATGTAATTGGTTAAAGGCATCGCAGTCAAACAGCTTAAGCCACGAACAATGTAAATAGTTGAGAGCCCTCAGCCTCCGGAGGGCCCTCGACGTCCAAGACGAGCGGCGCAAAGTACCCCCGACCTCGGCACGGCTCGGCATCGATTTTTGTGACAGATGACAGTAAAACAGTCTTCCCGCACAAGTTCTGGCTATTATTAAACGGCGGAATTGATGTCGGTCCCGGCCCGAAGTTCGCAACCGCCCCGCGGATGGTGCAAGTGGAGTATAATGGTGTCGTCAGATTATACATCCGATTCGAAACTTTGGCCGTGTTGACCCGAGAGGAAACAATATCCGCAGCTTTCGGCTCTCACCGCTTCGGTGGAAATGTGGAGCTTTCGGGGTTGGAGGCGAGTTGCTGAATTTTGTGCTATTGAATGGGTTGGTGTTTTTTTTTGTAGTGCGAAATTGTTTTGTGTGTGTGAAAGGGTTTTTTGGAGAGTTGTCGCTTATGTGAATTCGAATCGATGATGAAAATGTATGTCATGAAATCATATGGCAATTAATTTTAAATAGTTGGGATATGAGAGCGTTTGACGAAATATATTGATCGGGAAAAAAATTGGGAACCGATTTATTTTCTATAAAATTTCACTTTGATTCAGTAACGATCCCAATGAATGTATTTAAATTTTTGAAATCGTAAAAATATTTTACTAGCAGGAAATATGGTAATACTACAAAAACGTAACCGGAATAAATTTTCATTGGGTTACCCGAAGTTTGAAGCTTAATTAGATTGAAAGATTCAATTTATTTGAATTTCTATCCCTGTAAAAGTGTATTTACAATTGTCTGACTGTATGATGAATTGTATATTATATTTTGATGTCAAGAAAAATATTATATTTAGTATATAAATATTTATCATAAGCCTAAAATCCGATAGAATTTAGCAAGAAAATAATTTGAAACACAAAACGAATTTTCCGAGTGATGAAATCAAAAGATTCAGTCACCAAAATAGTCATCGAGCATCGATCAAACCATAAACCAATTACCTATCCGAAACCATCAATTTACCAAAAACTACACAAAGTTCTCAATTTTATAAGGCCAAAAATAAAAATTTATACTCAAACGAATTAAACTAAACTTTACAGGCCCATAATTTCAAATCTACACAAAAACAATCCCATCGACATTACCAAACACGTTTCACTATCGATTTCACCATCAACACATGATCGCACATTCCAACCCCCAACACTCGTTATTCCCAACATCAAAAATAACACACCAACCCCCGCAATTAAAACGAACCCACCAAAGCAGATTTCCACAATTCGGACAAAGCCTCCCCCCTCCCACCCCTCCTCCCCCAACAAAGAAGAAGCACCCTGCCGATTTTAATAACAGTAAAAGCGGGCACTAGGGCATACGTGCACCGGTACACCGGCACGCCGCGTTCGACAATAGAGCACGTGGTCGCGCGCGCGTCATCATGCAAAGTGACGTCGGCAAAACCACCAGCCATGTGTGCTCTAGGAAGGTTCGAGAATGCAGCATGGGAGAATGAAGCAGTGCATACGTTGCATGTGTGAAGTTCGTACGTGTGCCCTTTTATAGGAGTGGGTCTTCGGTGGTTAGGGCGTTGTTTCTAATTAGGCGAATATGTGTTTTTGTAGTTTTGTGTAAGGAAGTTTATGAATATAGTAGAACCTCGGTTATTTGGACTGAATGGGGATTGAGATGATCTGGATAGCGAAAATTCTGGATTATTGGGACAATAAAAAAAATTGAATTAAGGTATTGGTGCCGCAGGCGAAATTTTTTTCCGTTTTTCATTGATACACTGTGGAATGATCTAAATCGAAAATATATTTTAAAAAACTTGCGAAAATTATATGCATTTCTAATGGCATTTAAATATATAAATTTCGAACCTCGTTTTTTCGCCCTCAGTTTGACGCATGGAGGTCCCTGTACCCCATTTGCCCCCCCCCTAGCTACGTCTCTGGATTGACCACTTCTCAGATTAGGAAAAATGGACATTTTTCCGAGAAATCCGAGATCTTGGTGGATTTTTAAATGGTATTTTGTGTGATTTTCATTTGAAATGTTCGATATAAGAAAAGCAAACTGTTAATATTTCGGCTTTATTTGAAGATTTTGTAGATTCTAATCAAATTATATTATAATACGATAAAATTAAAGGAAACGTCGACGAATCGAATCACAACTGAAAAACGAGTCCCTTTTCAAATTCGAACTTGAAAAATCCATTTGTAAAGTTGAATCCCGCAACCAATAATACTCAAAGAACTACTCACTAAGGATTCTACATATTATATATTCAACCATTGAGAGCAATTTTTCCTACGATTCAAATTATACAAAAATAGATTCACAATTGACGAACGAACGAATAAATAAACCACAATCTTTCATGCTTATGATATCACGAATAAATAAACTTAATACATATATCATCATCATCATCATTAGCAGCCTATAAGTTATCCACTGCAGGACAAGGCCTTACCAGACAAATGCGGCAGTCTAGGCTATACCTCACCGCGCTAGCCCAAGTCGTATTTCGGTGAGGGACATGTACCATAAGAACCAGTCCGCCCATGCCAGCGAAGGAGGTTCTCAGACCAACGATACGCGTGTCTATGTGCTAGACTCTGTGGTCGCTGTCTTCTGGGCGGATCGCAATGACCACCAGCGGGACAGACGAGTTAGAGACTAAGCAGACTGCGCCCTCGCTGCCCACTTTGCCATCGTAATGATCACCAGTTTGATAGACGAGGCGAGACCGTTGGTCCTACATGGTTCGGACCTCGGTAGAACACACGTCATTGGTCTTTACCATTACCAAAGAGTTTTTTTTTTTGTTAATTAATTAAATGGTCATGCAAGTTATTCTTTTTGGTTTTTTCATGCCTTCATCTCGTTAGGTGTATCTCTGTATATTGTTCGGAAGTGAGTTAGTTATTGTTAGTTGATTAATATTTATGTCTCAGTTGTTTCAATTTAGACTAATTACAAGAGCATGCGGTTAATTTTTAATTAGTATGACATAGGGCATGACATTAACCAAATATGTTAATAGATATTAGTTAATTTAGAATAAGTGAGGATATCTATGATTTTAGTCGGATTCCCAGTTGGTCCATTATTTATGGGTTATGTGTTAGGTGTTACTACAATAGAATCATGGTAGCGTAATTACTCTAGTCCTATAATGGTTAGTATTATATTGTATAATTGTTAGGGATTATAAAATAATTGAGTTAGTATGCAATATACTATTCTGCTATGGGATATAGTAGTGATAAAGGGCTTATAAATAAAATAATATTGGTGACACTTTTACAGGATAAGGGTCACATAAGGTATTATTTTGAATTGGGTACCTACACAAGTTCACCTGAAAGATACGATTATAGTAAACTGGCGAATGGTTGATCGTGAATTAAAGAAAAGGCGGTCGCAATTTATTCGTAACGTCAGCATCGTCGTGTATATTACGTATAACAATTTAATGATTAATTATTACTATTATTATTATTATTATTATTATTATTATTATTATTATTATTATTAACGAAATGATCATGCAAGATATTTATTGTTAGTCAGTTAATATTCATCACCAAAGAAAAGCTTTTAAGTTTGCTAAATGAACATATGTTATGGTACAATCGCAATTTTATGAGTCCGGGGTGTATTTCTCGTAAAACCATTCCACATTCCTTGTTTTGTGCAACCATTGTCAATATCTCACCCAAATTTTCAAACATAACAATTCACGAACTTTGTACCAATTCGAAGAAAAATATATTTTTTTTTTTTTTTTATTATTTTCGAATTATTAAAATCAATTTTTTTTCAAGTATGTACATTCTAATCAAAACATATGTATTCTATCATTAAATTAAAGAAAAAAAAAAAAAAAAAATGCAAATCGACGACGTTCGTGAATGTCCCGCGCTCCGGCCAAAGTGGCCCTCGCAAACCGAAATTCTGGACAAGTCTGATCCAGCGCGGGAATTTGATCCGCCGGCCGACGCGCCGGCCGCCTTTCGCGCAAGCGCCGGTGTTGCGCGCGGGTGGCTGCCGGGGAGAAACTAGTAAAATTCAGAGATTTACGGAGCGCCCTTTGACTAAAACGGACTATTTTATAAAATTACGAAAAAAAAAAAATTGATTTTAAATGTGTTCTCTCAATCTATTTATTTAATGGATAGATTAATAAATATGCGTGTAGCTTACGAGCGAATAGATGTACGTTTAATAAAATCGACAACGAAATAAAGATGAAGTAATTAATACTAATTTGAATTTCAATTTGACAGAAAATTATAAAAATTGAAAAAAATATTGAGTGGTTACCGCCCTTCGGAGGCTGAAGTGATCCAGGACACTAACAATAAGATACACATTATTCACCCGCGAAACGAGATACATGCACTACGATTAATAACGCGTCGAATAAATCCCGTGAACAGGATTATAGCAGATCACAGTTAATTTGATATTATTAAGAAGCATCGCGTTGAGGCACGTGTGTTCATAAAATCACATTTCAAGTAAAAAACGGACGCGTATAAACGAAAGGAAAAAAACCGGGCGGACGCAAAAAAAAAAAAAAAAAAAAAAAGGGTTTTTTTGAGCGTTTCTAGGAAATATTATTAGCACTCGCACAGATGTTATCAACATAGAATAGACGCACGCGGTCGGATTAATCGCGGTCGCGATTAATTGAAGGAGAGCTACAATTAGAACTGGTGATAGAAGGTTAAGGTTGATGAAAGGAGGGCCGGAACTGATTGAGAACGGGAGACAATAACAACGGTGTTGCCACGGTGGCTGCCGGGGAGAAACTCAATACATATATAATATTATATTATATCTACAACAAAAATTATACACAAATATCGATTTCCTTTTGACCACTGTGACAGGTCAATTCAAAGCACTGCGGCGATCAATCGATAAAACAATATGGAATGGTTCAGTCACGAAACTTGAGTGCCATGAAAATCTATTATGAATAATGTGACCGATTTTCATTTTGCATATGTACGAGTCAAACATCATTTCAAAATTGAATCAATTATCCAAAATTCATGCAACTTTCACGATTTATCATAATCATGAAATAAACATAAACACGTATTGATTTCGAATTATCAATCAAGCGTTCAAATATTTGACCATTTTGCAAAATTGGATTTTGTAAGTACATATTTTCGCATTCAATGCACGTCGAATTTTTATAGTGCTGGGAAAAATTGTGATAAATTGAATCCCAAAGTAATCTTTAACTATTACAGTCTAAGGTCACTATCGATCGGTCGATGTGCGAATAAATATCGCGTCCGATGTGCGCAACACGAGAACTTAAAGAAACCAGGGAAAGTTTTAAGTTCGACCTTTTGAAGACTCGAACCGGAAAATTCATTGAAATATTGTTAAAAAATATTAAATTTGAAAGGGACCATTACTCTTGGAAAATATCATCCAGATACTGAAAAGAGGGGACAAACTTTTGGGCGGAAGTTTGGGCGCTGGTGACGCGAAAAGTCGATCTCAGCAGTGTAAAAAGAGTCCTTTTTCGAAAGCTCTAATGTTCCCGGCCAGCCGTTGGGACTTTTCGTAGTTAAAACTGGCATAGTGATGCCGGAAAAATCGAGATTAAAAAACGTATCGCTTAAAACGTTCCGGGGTAAATTTCAGATTTCTTGCGCAGAAGATTTATTAACTGGGACGCAAAAGTTTTTGTTTAACTTTTGTATGTTAAATAAAGAAACTCGGCTATAAGAATCTTTTTCAAAATGAAATTAAACGAAAATAGAAATCGATTACAGAAAAATTAATAGGTTATAACGATTTTGGATAAAGGCAACCCTTTCAAATCCACTTCCAAAGTGATTAATGGAACTGGGAATATGCGTAATTGGAAATAATTTGATCTTACGAATAATTAATTTTTCAACTTAGCCTGTCAGTGAAACAATTACAAGTTGACTTCCGTTGAAAACTCTGTAGTTAAAGATTTAACTTTATCAATCATCGTTTGTATTTTAAACATCAAAATATTTTCATGAATATTGTCCTCGCGCTTGACGGGAGCGCATCAAAGAAAATGAAAAATGTAAGAATAAATTTGTCATAAACATGTTGCAATATCTCAAGTGGTGTGGATGTCACAGAAAATAAAATGATTAATGAATTCAAACAAGATAACCAAAATAGGCGGGTTATATGAATAAAACATTGGGCACGAAACATACTCATTTTCATTCGACCCTTGTTCTTTTTTACCTTTTCTATCCTTAAATACGTGCTTACTCGTGCAAAATTTTAAATTTTAATAAAATAACAAAACATTTATCCTTTAGAAAATATGATAATTTGCTTGATTTGAATAAATACCTGAAAACAAATAAAAATGTACGAGTGCGATATGAAATGAATTATAAATTGAAAAATTACATATTCAAAATTCCATTCTTTATAATTTCAGAATTCTTGAAGAAATCAAATTTTATGTACTGTATTAAATTTCAATATACTTATAATATTTTCATTTCTGATTTACTATTCGAGCAAAAAATAACAATTTTTACTTCAGAACAGAAATCATCTTTGAAAAAAATATATTCAAAGAAAATTTTTCCTCGCTTCAATTTTTTTAAATGTCCCACTTCCCTTTAATTACTCTAAGGACGACACAGAAACGTTTCTACACTGGTACAATTTAATATTTATGCTACAGTGACTTATCGTTAAATTCCGTGATGCATAAAGTTGGTTTACTCTAAACATGGTCCCTAGACACCACTGGCAATTTTCGTCCCGGCCGTCCGCAGGGCTTACATGTATAATTAAACGATTTAATTAATAACGACATAAATACAGTGATTATCGCTCGGACGAATCTAAACGCCAAATATATATTTTTATTGTGAAAAAAATCGATGCAACAAAGTTTTCTTAAATCCCGTGTCCGTCGTAAGCTGCTTTGTGCGCGAATCTGTCGGTGGACAAGCGATCAACACTACTGCGAAATGTGAGGATAAATCGAAAAAAGATTTCGCAAGGAAACGCAAGTATATTGGAATACGTGCTTAAAAGAACTTTCCGATAATGTGTTTATCTGCGAGTACACAAACGGCGACCCGTTTCTTTCTTTGTTGCAAATAAATTTTGTTTGTCTTCGATATGTCATACGCGGACGTTTTAAAACGAATCGGCGAGTGTATAATATAAATCAAGTTTGATTAATTAGATTTGCAGGTTTACAATATTCAACGAGGCTTCAGATAATTAATTAGAACACGTACAGCAGGAAGTAGAACAGACTAAGTCGTGTAAGGAACCGAAGCGAGTACTTACAGAATTTCGAATGAATAATTATTACAATATAAACTTACGCGGAGATCACAAAATCACAATGAACTTTCACACACAAAACTGAAAGATTATATATTCAAACTCATCGAGCTTTCAGAATATTGAAAAATACGACCGAGGATCATCAAAGCGTATCAAATCCCATATAACACGGTACAATCAAATATAGTTCACGGTATTATTGATTTGGTCAACGGTCGCACAATATACGAGCAATTAACCGGCCTTGTAGTTCGCAGCTTGTTAATCGAAAGCGAAACCGCGCTCTTTGTGCGATAACACCTGAAACTGACTGCAGACGGTTAATTATCCAACTGAATGGGGCAGGTGAGTTTTGTCGACGTCGAGTGATAATAATATATGGAGATCGTATCACGACAATTTAATTAAAACACCTCGATGTATAATACATTTACACAGTATCGGGCGTTGCAGCGGAGGAACGCTCGCGTAGGGGAGACCTAGGGGAGTTGTGACAATTTTTACTTAAATGTACATATCTCAATATAGAATCATACCACGATTGTGAACTCTATACCTTACTATAACTCGATTCTTACTCTTTTAAAACAGTCATCAAAGTCCATAAAAGTTACAAGGTTTCTGAAATTTCCGTAAACTGAAAGTACTCCTTTGTCACAACTCTCCTAGCACCGAGGTAAGTTGTGACAAGTACATAGGTAAGTTGTGACAGCCGAGTATCTTGACTATATTTCATAGGTAAAAATACTTTTACAAGAATTATAAATAAAACACACGTTTTTTTCCATAAAAGTACTTTAATAATCAACTTTGGCATAAATTGTAGGAACTACAATCACAGTTAACAAGTATTTAATATTTTATGAGTAATCAAAGTATTATTTCGAGATCAATCATATTAAAATCAGTCAAAATTTTAATCTAATCTGAGAAACAATTATGACAGACGTATTGCAGCTTGCCTTTAGTGCAATCTTCGTGAGACCAGCCTTTGCATTCGAGGTACTGAACCCACTTCTCATTTGATCTGCTACTGGCATACGATTCAAGGCAGCACAAGCAAAAACAATCATTTTCTGCATCTTCTTCCGCATCATATTTACTTTTCTTCTTGGTTTTAGGTCTATTCTTTACTTCGGTTAGAACACGCTTTTTTATGCTTTTTAACTTCCTACTGGCTTCTATGGCAGCTATTTCACCCTTGGTAGGTGTGTCGGTAAGCACAGCTGATTTGATCTTGCGGCTATTGGGTTTGTTCTTTTTTCTTGGTGGAGCTTTTGGCAACGGTCTTACTGTTTCTGGAGAAAAGACATTAGAATAAGTGGCAAGAGGGTACGCATTCTAGACGTGGAGGCAACGGGTTCATTGGTGTTATTGCTTGGCAAAGATAGATTACTAGAAGATGTCGTGGCTTGATTTGTGGATACAGCTGGAGCAAGGGCTCTAATCTCATCATTTTCAACGGGACCGATAGTTGGATTTGGCGTAAGAGCTCTCGCTTCATTATTTTCGACTGTACCAATAGTAAGATTTGGGGTAAGGGGTCTATTTTCTACAATGGCCGTAATTACTTGAACACTCAATAACTGCTCTGTTTCTGAATGGGGCAGAATACGATCAGTGACTTGACTGGGCAGAAAATCGGCTTCTCCAAAAATGTCTGTATTAACAGGCCACGTTCCGGTTACAGCAAAAATGATACATTGTCGAACACGTTTTATGTCAAACTTAGGTTTTAATAATTGATTAAAACAAACGAACATACACATAAACAGAATAAAAACATTGAAAAAAGCATTTTAACTAAGCTAACCTGAAAATAAACTAAAATAGGAGAGTTGTGACAGCATGTCACAACTCTCCTATGTGGAAAAAATCGTGACCTAATCCGAATAATAATTCGTAATTTCGAAACAAGATGCAAACACAACAAATCAATGTCACCCATTGAAACTTCAAGAACCGCACAATATAAGAAAAAATAGCATAGCCACATTAGTGCAATAGGTCACGATATAAATACAATCGAAATATTGATAAAAACCTTACTTTTCAATCATTTTTTCTTCAAAACGCCATACTCATATAACCGCTTGCCGTGCTGCTTTGGCGCATATTGCGTCACGTAGCCCTTCGTTTAAAAACAATTGAGCCATGTTACCAGCTCGCTAACGGTCATAGGTTCCGCGGAATCGTCTTTGTAACAACTCTCCTCTGTCACAACTTCCCTAGGTCTCCCCTACCAACGAGATTTATTACTATAAATGTATTATTGTGTATAATTATGTATTGCGAATGCGGGTTACCGCGTGCGTGTGTCTAATGCGACTAACAAGTGCTCATTTGACTCGCGCCCAATTTAACGGGTATTATCTCTAATCAAGGGGAGCTGTTGTCTGTGAATATGCATTAATGTTATCGTATCGAGCTTGAGGAGGTTTCGTAATAAGGCTGGAGAATTTAATTTGGTGGTAGTGTGTTGTCTAGCGATGTATGAAGGTGAAGATAATTGTTGAAGTTTAGTCTTGGCCTTAAAAAAATTCGCCGTCGTAAAAGTATGCGGAGGAACGAAACTTTCAAAATATATGGTGTTTGAAATTTCAATTTGAGAATACTTTGTGAAAATTGTTTTATATTTCGAGTTTGTGCTGATTATTATCGCTGTCATCGTGTGCAGCCTCTATAATGTCTACAGCAGAACAAAGCTTTTTAGATAACATCTGAAATTTGGGCGTTTTTCGTTATCGCGTGTGCCCATTATGTAGTGATAAGAGAAAGGTTATTCAACTCAAGTAGTTGAATACTAAACCATAATTTGCTAAATGATCTTACAATTAATTTAGACTAAGTCATTGCATTTACGTTCTATTGTAAGTGTCACTACAGTTATCAACTAGAAATTCAAATATATAAACACTGAAATATTCATACACAAACAGCTCATTAAAAAAACTTTCAGCACCATTTTCAAATCAAACACGATCCCAAATTCATAAATTCGCGCGACATTAATCGAATCCACACATTTATATTCATTTTAATATGTAATGGAACACGATTTGACTTGAACACACGTCGGATGCCTTCCAACGGAATTTCGTCGCTTTCTTACCGCACATCGAACACGCACTACCATAAATAAAGATGCTTTTACGATATTACGAATCGGAAGAAGTCGATCTTCCCTCGGCCCACCCCCACAGTACACACCCTCGAATTTATACTCGAAACGAGCGTAAACACACCATCGCCACATAATGCACGTATATCGAACATTAAAAGCGTTTCCAATACGAAGTTTAGCGCCCATTGACGAACGCGTCTCGAGCACACGCAAACCGCTAAAAGTGACGAACAAACAAACTTTTGAGCTTTCCTATGCCTCGAGAGCATGTCTCGTGCGACAAAGGCTCGTCTATATTATATATATCGCGTGAGGGGGAAAAAATAAAATGGAAGGAAAACATCGTCAGTTTTCCTTTGCGCGGAAAAGCGTAGTTTCGCTTACGTGCGGCTCAGATACGTGTTCGCTCGAGAAACAGACTGATAAATAATGAGGCGATTTGCGCACGGTATTCCTTCAAATGTACAGTTGAATATTCGGCAGACGAATTTATTTGGTACAACAAAATAAAATGGAGTTCTAGACGGCGGCGTAATTAATCAAACAGTTCATCTTTTCGACGTCGACTTCTTTTGGTTGTGTACGAATCAGTGTCGGCTGAAATAAAGATTTATTCAAAGGAAAATTAGCATAATCTTGTATTTAATAGATTTTTTATGATATTTTAAATTTCGAAATTCATTTCATTCGTATCGCTTAAAATCTTCTTATACATATACTTATATTTGTATAAAAAAAATTTTCGATTAAGCACTCAGAAATTCAAAATATAATTAAATCAATTATTTTTTTGATTTAATGTTTTAGAAACCGTAAGCTATAATTTTTTTTTCGGAATCTTATTTTGTAGTAAATCCATCGTTATTTTTCTAAAAAAATCTCAGGTTTCATATATCAGACGATTTTTTGCATTTATTTCTTTGATAGATATCATTAAATTCGTTTATCGTCAATTTTATCGTAATAAAGAAAAGAATCACATTCGTCTCATCATACAACGATATCCAATAGTTCATACATATGACATTCAATCAAATTTATTAAAATAATAAAATTCAGATAATCACGTGAATAATTTCAGAATACCGTCACAAATACATTTTTCAGACTTCAAATTGAAAGAGCGTAAATTTCAATTCTGTAAAATCGGCAAAATAATAGACGTCCGCAAAATAGGAAGTTTTTTCATCAATTGATCCGAAGCAGTGGTGCTGTTGGTAAAGCCACATTATCTGTTTCCAGCAATGGATGTCACACCAAACGCTGGAATGGCACAAAGCCCTTGAATCTCTTCGTATGAATGCCTCGGATTAAGGTGAGATGAACAACACGTGCCCTATGGGATAAAAGAAGGTAAATACGGGTTTGTTAGCGGGAACGAAAAAATAAAAATCCTCGGACAATTATCTCGGAAAATATTACGGGTCTTTGTCATTGTTTCTTTACATTGATATTATGATTGGGGTGAAAGTAAATACGTGTGCGAGCACGAAGCAACAGATGCATGTAAGCCTACAGTATTTTTACAATTGTGAGATTATGTAAGAATTATGACGGTGATTCTAAATAAAAACGATGTTTATAAATAAAAATTTAGCTCGGTGGAAAGGAATCAAATGCCCCGGGGAACACGATGTCTTGTCGTATTTCTTCTTTGTTCTCAAAAGTAAACGCGATCAAATATTGACAAAATGTATATGTAAAAACAAAAAAGCATTTCGACAACCTTTCGTCGAAAATTGAGAAAAAAATACCGATCCTCCTATGGAAAAGCATTTCTGAAACGTGCTGAAATATGAATATATACTCCATCTCAAATATCTTGAATTAATAAACACACGTTTAAGACTATTTGATTCGACGTATCGTTTCATTATTAGGTTAAACAACGCACAACCCTGTCTCTCACGTATTTCTTTTACTTCATTAAAATTTACGTACTTCTTCGATCGTAACGGATGGCCATGACGAACGTATCGTAAAAAATAAAATTATATGGGGCGAAAATGAATTTTATACGACTTTCAGCAACTCTATCAAATCACATAGGTTTCGGCTGTCGGCGCATGGAACAAAAACTCGCTTGAATGCCGAGCTCATAGGTGCGGATACACAGACACATAAAATGCCTCAACAGAAGTAATAAAAGACGAAGACATCCATTTCCGTGGGCATGTACCAGAGTAAATAAAAGACGTCTCGAAAGAAGAGTATTAAGGGAAAATCCATGGCACGACACCCACATAATAGGAGAATGCGACGAACCCGCAGAGGGCAGATACTGCGACCGGAGAAAATATAATTCAATAACGCAAATTCGAATCGAAACGTCGCATTAAATGATCGAAAACAAATTGAAATAATGTGAAAGTGCGCTCGTCTTCCTTTTGACGAGTGACAAGCCGAAGAAAAAAATGTCGTTTTCGCGGTGTAAAGGAAAAACGTAATGGCGCGTATACACGTATGTGAGTGCCGTTTAGGTAGTAAACTTTATTGTGTCGTACATCCACTCACAATATTACACAAAAAGCCAACAATATAAAACCGAGATCTTTTATTCATTTTTGTGGGAAATGCACGCCATACAAATTTTTGGAGCTTTCTCTAGAATTTTTACGATGTGCTCGAAGAAGTGTTTGCCGGTACAACATCTGGAGTGCGTATTCGTGTTTCTAGTTTGAAATTTCGGTTCGATAAAAAATTATATTGCTAACTGAATATAATAGAAAGAGAAATTTAAATCGTTGAAATATTTTGTATAAATACAAAATTTTAACAGACTATTATTCGATATTGATTTTATAAAACATCGGTATATTCGAAAAGTAAATAGCCGCTGGATATTTTCTTTCACAAAAAACTTTTCTATAATGTATTACATTTTTATATTCGTATGAGAACATAATACATATATTACACATAATGGACCATGGATAAATAAAAAAATAAACAAAGCTATAACGAAACATTTTCAACAATAAAAAAAACACTGAATTCAACCATCACCCTAAAAAGTTAATTGCTAACTCGATTAACAAGCACTTAACGCAACCGCTTCGATTTAGATAATCACGACACAAACTCAATCTAAGAACGAAACAATAGAACAGAGGATGCTGAGGATTTATTTTTAGCGGCCGACCAACGGAATATATTAGCGTCGGCGTGAAGAATATTTTAACCGAAGGGTAAAAGCTTCAAGTGGGCCGTAAGGGAATGTTTTAACCGCGACCGTGCGGGCAATACGGATTAAAGTACGTCGAGATATCTAACTGGCGCTGAATGTGATTTACGAGAAGGGCTCGCGTCTGGGTCCTGCCTCCGATAAAATGAAAGGAACGAAAGCACAACGAATGCATTGGCCCTGCGAAGCCTTCGAATATACAGAAACGTATAAAATAAAGGGAAAATACGGCCGTTTTTGTGGATTTTCCAATATAATTAAAATTATATAAAGATTAAAGAGTTAATTAAGGATTTTAACATAAGAAACAATATCATCTTTAACTTAAACAAAAACAGTACTCGAATTTCTGGCTTGTTTGTTATTCATGTTTTGTTTTTAATTTATTTTTTATTCCTATATTTAATAAATTAATTATTATTGATGTGCAATGTATAGGAATTTGATTAAGATACAGGTAACTTAAACGATACCAGAAAGATATTAAATGAAAGATGAAATGTAGATGATAGAAGAATAAAATCGAAAAATGTGTGGAATTAATTGAATGAGAGTTTCTCAGAATAGACAAAAGTGGTAGAGGATAGAAGAGCCCTCTATGCAGAAGTGAATTGTTAACGGCTGCACATGATGATTGAAAAATTAAATGGAACTGAACTAGTGTAATTTTAGCCAAATGGAAAATCAAATAAACATGTATTAAAATTACAAATATTACGAAAGAAATCAATATAATTTCAAACTAGTATATTATACAAATAAAAAAATAAACATTTGTGATTTGCGACGTTGAAAATTCAAACAGTAAACTTTTCGGATTTCACAGTTCGTTTTTATATATAAATCCCATCATCACCAAAATATGTATAATATAATATAACACGTTCTATAAAGCTTGAATACGAATCAATATTCGAAGAAGCGTAGGTAATATCAAGATATCATAGTGTGAAAAATAGTTCTCCACGTATATAAATAACTCTTTAGCATAACGAAATTAATCCAGCCTCCCCCTTATAACACAAAGCGACCGTTCGCATGAAAAGGGATTTTTCACGTTTTCACCCACGCTACGGTGACGCCGTCACGCCGAATATAACGAACGAAGATCGAAAAGTCGACGACAATGTGGAGGAAAAGCCATCGGACGATTTTATTGTGTCGACGGACGTTTTCTATGATAAAAATATAATACGAACAAGATTTATTATATCGAATTGAAAAAGAGCGAGAATGAAAATTCGCGCGTGTCTGCATCGCATTGCTGGGATGTTGAATGTGCAACGTTTCTGAAGAATGCACGTATTCTATAAGTCGAGAATGTGTTGACAAAATACGAAAAATTTAAATTCTAGTGAATCAATAAAACGAAAGATAAAGGATATTTTTGATTTTCGTATTTTACAGCATTTCTAGTGCATTTCGAAACGATTTGAATTGACTTATCAGTCGGTTTTATGATCGATTTTACGGCCAATGGCGAGAACACCGCAGAGTTGAACCGTATTTTAAGGCTTTTGTTATACGTAAGCAAAGTGACTTAAAAGCAAGTCATCGTTATCTTTGAGGTCAGATAAGAAACATCGCATTTTCATTTTGAATATATGCTGTAATATTAATTTTCTTCAATAAATTTTAATTGCGAAAATTAAAATAAAGGAAATGCTATTAAAATTTAGGTTCTAGATTGAAAAATAAATGTATACATATACATAGAGTAATGCGACTAGCGTTTTCTTGAAAATCGATATTACAAATTTGATTACAGAGTACATTTCCTCGAAATTCGTGTCGCTACAGCAACTTTAACGACTCTGTAAAACAGAACGTTTTAATAACATCTCTTAATTCGATATTCACTAAAAAATGGAAATTGTGACAATTTTGCAAGATATTTAACTTTAAGATATGATTTATTCCAAATTGACACCTCAATTTGATACGTAATACATATTAATATGCATTTCTTTTTGTCAGTAAATATTCCGTAAAATACGACGGTAAACATCGTGTTGAGCGATGAGGACATTTTGTCGTTACGGTAATTAGAGTTGCCAACGCCACGTTGGCTGTTCAACACTGTTCATTAGAACCCATAGTATGTATGTATATTAATTCAATGCTGCAATTTAGCGACACGAAATTCACTCAAGAAATTCGTTAACATTAAAACTATCGGTCAATTAAAATATTGTTTTTACTGAACAATGTATAAATTTTCATTTATAAACTATCTAAAATCATATAATTTGTCTAAAGCAATAATATTATTATTCGATCTTTAAGGCTAGGCGCAAACTACAGACTTTTTGTCCGCCGATAATTTTAATCAGTATGGAGATGTATGCAAGTGCGCAAATTATAACGATTCAGTAACGGCCGATAAATAAGTTTGATTGCTACTAATTGCCTTTAAAGTAATCTATCGGCCGACTACTAAATTAGTATGGCGCTCTATGAGGCGCGCATACCAGTCGATTGTTTTACTCGGTCGACTCGACAATTTTGTATTGACTACTTACAAATTAGCAGACGAGAACTCTATCGTTCGAGAGCAGACTGTTGGCTGGTTTGCGCATTCGCCACTAACTCGACTGCGTAGTTCGCCCAGTGTGCGCGCTAGCAGTCCAACCCGAACATATTATCGGCCGACAAAAAGTCTGTAGTATGCGCCTAGCCTAAGGGCTTAGACACACTAGACGTTTTTGATCGTACGATTATTTGAATCAACATGGAGATGCATGCTAGCGTGCAAATTATAACGATTCGGTAAACGAGTTTAAAGACAATCGCGAAGGCGATTATATTAAATAATCGGTAAACTATCGTCTGCCTGCTAAATCAATAGGCGCTTTTCCACGCGCGCGCACCGGTTGATCGTTTTACTCGGTCGAATAGACAATTTTTTATATTGACTACCTACAAATTAGCAAACGAAAACTCTATCGTTCCTGAGCAGATCGTTGACTTGTTTGCGCATCGCCACCGATTCGATTGCTTAATTAGCCCGGTGTGCGTGCAAGCAACCCGATCCGATCCAAATAATCGTACGACCAAAATCTGTAGTGTGCATAAGCCCTTAGTGCACGATTTCAGTATCGGCGAATCGATCGATCCAAGCAACAAATCACCCGTACATCAAACGACTGAATCGTCGCCCAAACTGCCCTAGTCGTTCACTCCCGACACCAAAACCACTCATTTACGCACCTTCGCAAAAAAGGTTAAACGCCTTCACCCGCTTTCTACACAACGGCGCGACCTTCCTCGCCTCCTTTGACAAAACCTCAACGAAAAGGCGCAAAATTATAATAAAATCGAACCCATCGCACACAATGCGGCCGCTTAATTGAAAAGTTATACGAGATCGGTCCGGCCGCGGGCTCTCCATCAATCAACGTCCAAAGGATAACGCTCGCAGGATTCGCGCCATCCGCGGATACGATACGGCCAATAATTAATGGCGGCACATCCAACAACGCCGAATTTCCGGACCCGCTAACGACAGGTGTTGTGTCGGGTGGCGACTCCGGTGGGCGGTCGAAAGGGGTGGTGGGCGATTTCCATTAGCCGAGAAAGGCTCCTCTGGTGAAATCGACACGAGGACCTCCTAGGGGGTTGAAGGGGTGGCGGAATCACTGCCACCCGCCACTGTCGTGTATTTTTACGATGATGCGGCCGAAAAAATAAAACGGCGCTTTTTACGGTTTTCAGCGTTAAGCGATGAGCGTTGAGTTAGTGTCGGCGGTCGTAAATGTAAAAACTAGCGTGTCGTCGCGTGGTCGGTGAATTCGAGTGTGTTTATATCGCCGATATGGTGGTTCTTTGTATTGTCGAGTTGACGTTCGTGAAAATTGTTGGAGAATCGGGAAAAAATGGGAAGGAAGTTGGGCTCAAGTCAGAACTTGGAGCCTGAGCGGGAGTTCTCGTCGTAAAATTTTATAAATTAATTTCGTGAAACTATCCGAAAGTGATATCGATGCAATTATGAAATCTTGAGTGAACTTCTCGAACGACCCGAGTTGGGGAATAGTTTTAATGCCGTCATTAATATTGTTGGATTAGAAATTCGTAGTTAAGTATCCAAGTTTCGTTTCGATTAACAAATTTTTCAAGCTATTTAACTTAAATTAAGTTTTCAATAATAGAGCGTACAAAAGTGATGAGTTTTTATTTTGTATTATCGAGTTTAAAACACGATAATATTTATTTTGTTCAGCATTTATATATTTCTTATCTGTCATGCACTGACGCCTTATCCAATACGGAGGTAGCAAATATTATATTTATTCTCAGAGTATTATACTAGTCTCGATGAAAGTACCCCATGATAATATTTTCTCGAATGAATGCTTTTCATTGAATACATAATCGAAAGCCTCACAAAAATATTTTTCCACCACATTCATTTATAAAACTTTTCTTTTGATAACACGTTCACGGCGCACTTACGTATAAGCACGTTAACTGTTTTTGAAATATGATATGAAAGAAGGAAAAAGAATGCAGTTAACTCATCTGTAAACTGGGTTATTCAGTATAACCGACAAAAAATCCTGACAGCTTTCCCATTTGACAAATAGATCTGGACGTAGGATGTCATATATAAATGTAATGTTAAAAATGTGTCCTATTAAGTTGACATGGGCAAGAGGAAAAAAAGTCTGCCTAATATTGTGGACGTGGAGTTAATGAAAAGCATACAATATTTTCCTCATGAAAACACTCATATATAAGAAAATATTGAAGACATAAACATGATCCAATATACGTATTACACACACCTAAGGAAAAACCCATAAAGAAAATATGTACTATATTTCAGTGGTGAAAAAATACACTATCCATTTTACGAACTAATAATCTCGAGACAAACTAAAATATAAAACCAGTAAAATCACATAAAACTCTTGCTCTTATACGATACCAAGAAGACAATCTATGCTGTACCATTGAAAATAACTGAAAAAAATAGCCATTAAAATCAAATTAAAAAGCTAAAAAGAACAAAAAAAATAAAGAAAAACTTGAAGCATGGTACTTAATTATTTGCTTTACACTCGATTACGCACTAAGCTATATAAAACAAAATTAAACTACATGAAAGAAAGTGAAAATCTTTGTATATAGCACGTACATAAGTTAGCCCGAATTCGCAAATTTAATTTTGTTGCCAAATTTATTATCAAGACGACGAGTTTTTCGCCGGAGAGAAAAATAAGGGGTGTAATGTACACACATAAATTCGATAAATTAAGGAAATAAATTGTAAAACAATGCTAAAAACAAGAGCGAAACGATTAAGGTAAAATTATGAAGGGACATTTAGTTTATGAATAATGCGAAGAGTGTGCTTGTCTGTTCCCGGTAGCTTCTCTCTTGTTTGGAACGTAAGTTAACACGACCATCTGCATACCAAATGCAGTCTCCCCTTTTGTCTCTGTTACATGCAAATTTTCAAGACAGTTAAGAGATTTTCGAGTTGTGTGCATAAATAAAAAGAAAGCAGAAAATAATAAAAGAAATTTCACCTGTGAAAAATAAGAAAAATCTATCGGCAACGTGTAAACAGAAAGATTCCACGTCGAGGTTGTGGCAATGAAATCAAGGCACATTGTTAATAGACGTAAAGCGCCAAAAGGAAATAAACAAGTTTTCTTTTCAGACACTATCTTTTCATGTAGTTCCTGCCGCGTAAAATCCATTAAAACGTCTTGACACTTGAGAGATCATTTTGTGACCCTCTTCAAAGCGAGTTTCACGAAAAATTTGTTCTTCGTACATTTTTTTTTCATAATAGCACTATTTTTTCGTCCTTAAATATATTTCACACAGAAATACACCTCTCGAATTACGCTTGCGTACACCACAAACGCGAGATAAAGAACGAAAAAACGAACGCGAAACTTTTAAGACGCTGACAGACGAAAATGATAATTTCCGACAAAAAATTTGAAATTCATAATTCAAGACTTCAACAAAGCGCGCTTCGCTCTTAAACAACTACATATATCGAACAATAACACATACAAAATTCAACAATTCACAAAACGGAAATTATAGACCATTTATAACATCTCGACTTTTAATTAACCGAACAATTTTTCACAGCGACACGTAGACCTATCAAAAACGCAATCAACGGCCGACAAACGTCTAGAATCACGCCATTAAAAGACGCGCCATCACAATTAAATTCTCCCATCGAAAAACTCGCAAAGCATCACTACGCCCGTCACGATGTCCAGAGATCAAAGGAATTCGGCGTCAGTGCACGGTGACAGCGCGTTCCGGCACCTTATTGTTTTCGAGATGAATATAACGACGAATTCCCGGCGAACTTAAGTGCAACCATTATTCATCGCGTGCGCGCCCAGGAGTGGCAGTCCTGGCCTTTTAATATTCCCGGTGTCCCGTTGACATTTCCTGGAGGAGAGACGGGACGCAATTCACCAACAAATTAAATACGCAATCAAAACTTCCCCGCGGCATTTGTACACGGCCGTGTTAAACCAACAGACGAAACGGATATCGAAAACGGCCGCCGGATGACGGAACGTGACTGGCGATCGGTGGCTTTTCGAATTTGTTGGCCGGAATCGAATTCAAATTTGGGATGTTTGTTGTGCGGTTTTTTTATAAGGTTCTTAAATTGAGGAAACGTTATTTCGTTTAATTTTATATTATATTAAATCAAATTATTTTATTTTATTTAACATTGAATCTATGCGGAGTTCGGTTGGTCGAAATCGAATTCAAATTCGGGATGTTTGTTGTGCGGTTTTTAAATTGAGGAAACTTTATTTGGTTTAATTTAATTTTACATTAAATCAAATTATTTCATTTTATTTAACATTGAATCTATACGGAGTTAGGTTGGCCAATTAAAATTTACCTCAAGTTTTATCTCTAACGCATGAAATATAATAGTAAGACATACTCATTTTTTTCTATTACGTTTATGTGCGATTGCGTATCTGAAATTGGCAATAATTTAATATAATATATTATTATAGTATGATTATACTGTTCGGTCACTTGTGAAATAGCGTCCACCAGAAATTACATCCCTCGAAATTAATAACAGCGCCATTCTAATTGCAGAATATGTACGTGTGATTAAATTTTCAACAACTCTGTTCAATTAGAACTCTAGCATCAATCGCAACAATGCAAACGTCATAAATATTAAAATCCAACTAATTGACTTCAATTTTAGATAGGTTTCCTAAACGTTCCGCTTCCAAAATCTCGGCAGGTTTGTCATTTCGTTCCATACTTACAAACCAATTTATATCAATATACACAATTAAAAAGACATGCCCTTCATCAACATTCTAGATAAATGTATTCCAACGTATCCAATTCGCACAAACGCCAAAGCAAACACACCTAAACACATAGATCCCGTTAAATTACAATCAAATCAAATAACCGCACAGCACACAAAAACCATCGAATCTAAATATTATTCTTTCTATCGCACATTCGAGAACAATCGCGACTCGTATACAACCCGATTTATAAGGCAAAGCAAGCGAAGCGGCTGGCATTTGACAGCCTTCGCTGCGGCCCAAGTGGCAAAATTAAACGCAAATACGAGCCTAGGTGCTAATGCACCGTCACTTACGTCCCTAACAGACGTCTGCTAATATCGAGCGATCGAGGACAAGTCCAGGGGGATAAAAACCCAACGTGCGAGAGTGTGTGTTTAATTTACGGTCCTCGAGAACTGCTAAAAGGGCGAGACAAGAAGCGTGGGCAGGCCTTATGTGGAACTCAAGAACAGCAAACATTTCATCGGTTTCAAAACAAGCCCGTCCTCGGCCAAGTTTGTGCGGGAACTTAATCCTGTTGTTTGTATTGTAAATAGCCCCGATTTCGGATAGGTGCATATAGAGAATGGTTAAGAAAGCGATCCGTTGCAAAAGTAAACGTGAATAATTCATGCGAAAGTCGATGAGCACTAATTTGATGCGGATACGAAACAAAACGGTGACGCTCGTTAATGAACTTGTGAATTTTTAACGTTGTTCGTCTGGGACGTTTTTGATCGTATGAATATGTAAGAGGGTTATTTCTCGTGTATAATTCAGATAATAATTTCGCACTAATCCGGATCGGAAATCTAGGTTGTGAATATCTTTGCGGTCGCTCGATGTATAAATCGAATCATTGTGATTAAGTCGTAAAAAATGAGTTTTGTAACATACCTGCGATGTATGATATATGTAATTTGCTCTATAAAAGAAAAGGTTCTCAAAAACATTAAAATGAAAGTAAATGGTCCTTTTCCTGCGACATCAAAGACATTTTTATCGTATTCTTTCAATCCTTGCTTTCTGATTTATGTCATAAGAACGGACCGAAAGAATTGAGATTTTTCGTGAGAAAAATTCGTAGACGGACAATATACGAATCCATGAACATAAAATGTACATTTGTGAAATAATAAACGAAATGAAATACTGTGAGATACTTTCAGCATTGTTTTCGGTAAACTCCACGAAATATTATAATAAAATTTTTAGTATTCTGAAACACGATATGTAAAACAAACAATTTAATAAATACGCAAAAACAACCTTAAAAAAATGTCAGATTGGAATATTATTCATCGACTTTGAAAAGTGTTTTAATTGAATAAAATATATCTTATGCATCACGTATAAATAAAACATTTAATATAAACATCTTAAAAAACACGTAGAAAGGAAAAAATAATGAAGCAAACTCCCTTTTCGACAGAAAAATCATAAATATAATGAGCTTATTTCGAATAAATAAAATAAACCGACCGCAAAATAAGCTACACACACAAATCTTCGCGAAACGTTCGAAAGAATCTTACCTGTTCGAAATACCAATATTCGTTCAAAATCCGTGCGGCTTACTTCGCAGACTCCGCAATGAATATTAGACACACCTAGACGATATATAAAAAACCCCTAAAATGTAAATATTTTCAATATAATAGACCCTATCAAGTCTATATATAATACTAAACTTTTCAACTATTATACTGTATCTCCAATTTCTGTATTGTATCTTTCAATTATGTTATACTGTATCTCTAACGGTACATCATCACATAACTCAATGTCGATTAGAACACATTCAATTTAATAAGCCAAAACAATCAAATGCACGTTTCCGCAAATACAAACAAATACATCGTCAAATCCACATCAAACATTTGCGCATAACACGTAAGGTGCGACTATTGAAATTTCGGTACCCAAACGCCGTCAATTAAATTGGCGGGACCCGCGCACGGTCGGTTACCGAAATTTGCAATTTGATCCCAAATAGAACGTACCCGAATCAGATTAGCCCGGTCCGCTTATTGTCGAACGGGAACGGTCCCTCCAGATCTCCCGACGCATATTTTCAATTTATCCTAATTTTGTACATGAATAATCCCGGCCGCGGCGTCTCGGTACACCGCGCACAAAGCCCGCCCCTGTTTCGGATTACGAATGTAAAATTTTTCATTAACAAAACAAATTTGGGTAGGTAACGAATCCGGCGACCTCATTATTGCGATCCGTTCGACGGTTGCTGTGAATGGTCAGATTCATCTGCCGCGATATTTCAGGTGTACGTGATTCTAATATAGCGCAGGAGTTCATAGTACGTGCGCGCATTATATGCTATACAGTGGATGCGGGTTATTTTTCCATACGGGTTGTATAAAAATGTAATAGCTCCCTGAGCACGATCCCCGTATATTTTCCGATTCGAAGGCTAAGAGGGAGGCACGTAAGGATGCCAGGTTTAGCCTTCTAGGGTCATCATCTGGGAACGATCCTTGGGGTGGTTCCTGTGAGGATAAAGGAATCCGAGCACCTGATCCGCGTACCGACGCACTATTGAACGATTATGACGAAAATGGAACTCCATATTAGACAAGCTTCGATGGTATTTTTCGTTATTAATCAACGCGATAAATATTAACGAAATGTGTCGCGTTAATATGCGCAATACTAATAATGCCCGTTATGAAATTCCTCTGGTGGGTTCCAATCTTTTTTCGCTTGAAGGATCGCATGAAAAATGATTCTGGTGGGCGAAATGTCTTGGGAATGGTACGTGGTGAAATAGGTGTGAGAAAAGAAAAATCCTTTCTTTCAGTGGTATTAAAAATAATATGATTTTTTTACGTATGAATAATCGAATGTATATGAAATAAGAATTTAATTTGTATTTCAATTACAGTAGAAAACCTTGTACGTAACGAGCAAGGCTAAAAATTATACAAAAAAAATATATGTATATATTTGGGAAATTTGTGCGCAATTATGTTCGGAAAGGGTGAAATTTTAGGTCCAGATATACAATTCATAATTAAATCATAAAACCAAATGTTTCAAAAAACAACGAATACATAGCTGTATCTATTTTTTCATATAAATTCATAAGTGATGAAAAACGACATTTTTGATAATAATATTAAAGAAACTTACGCTAACACAATGTACAAATTCATAATCAATATACGTTTCAACAAGACGAAAAATATTTCGGCCACGAGCCAATTAATAAATTAAACGGGTGAAATAATTAATAATAAGTACCCTAATTTTTAAAATTACTCGAAGTGTATAAGATGAAATTCCGAAATTTTGACATATTTCACGGAATACAATCGAGTAAAACAAATGATTTATGTACCCTGGGATTTTATGAATAATTTATTATGTGGGGGCATACATAAGTCATTAGCTAAGAAATATTTACATAATATAATTGTTAGCGGCAAAATTATTAAATATGTATGAATAATATATAATTGCGGTCATTTAACCTTTATATATTTCATAAATTTTGTTTGATTTGATAAAATTACTAAACAAACACAAAAAATATCAAACATAAACATTACATTACATTTCCAACATTAAATATTAATTTTATATACGCTTATTATAACAGTTACATTTGAATAATGTTATTTTGTTAGCTTTCAGATTATGCTTCAAAAAAAAACATCCATACAACAATTTCATTACAAAACCATCACAATCGAAAGATCAGAAACTTATTAACATTTCAATCCGGTCTAGACACATAAAAAACACATCCAAAAAAATCCCCAGACATCCACAATCAAGAAGCCATAATTAAAACCCAAAAAATTCCCCACCTCACAAAAACCCTAACGCAAAATTCCCGCACAAAAGCTCAATCAACCACCACCACAAGAAAGCCCCACACGTCGTCCAAATACAAACGATCTACTTAACCTGTAATTATCGCGATCAATCTAATGGAAGAGACGTCACATGGCGTCGAACGTGTTCGTAACGGCGCCCTTCGCGACCCTCGAGGGGCCGAAGCGCCGAAAGACCCATTCGGTTTGAATATTAATCGATGTCAAAAGGTTATTAATGTCCCGCCGAAACGTGTGGACTTTATCGACGGGTGTGTCTTGTCATTTTAATGCTGAGCACACTATATTTAACGGTGAGGATGTGCTCTCGCTTGGTGGAGTCGAGACCGCGAGAGGTGAATGTAGATGTAGCTCAAGTCTCTGAGGGATGAGTTTTCTAGATGGGAGTGTGTTATTGATGGTCGGGAATATGGGGAAGTTTTCATATTTGTGAAATGTTTTATTATTTTGAATAATGAAGTGTTTTGAATGTGTATATGTGTATATGTATAAGGGAGAAATTTTATCGTGTATAGATGTAAAGCTTTTATAAAATATTCATATTGAAAATTGTAATGATGATGAATATTTATCTCTATACAGGATATTTCGGAGTTAATCGTATCCATCGGATTGATATCCATCCCTGGAAAATATAATAGTCAAGTAAAATTCTGCTACATTTAAAATATGCAAGTCTTTTATACAACTTTTTCAAAAAAAAAAAAATAATAATAGATGCGTTAACAATGAAACATACATCTCATTGCTTTTTAAAAAATAATATTTTTAATTCACAAAAATGCAAACAATAGTAAAAAAAAATAAGGAAAATCCGTTGTTTTCTATTTATAATTAAAAAAGCTTTTTTCGTTGAAATTCTACATTCAAAAACCAAAGCAAATTCTCCGAATTTGTCTAATATCCGTAATTTCATCGAAAACCGGAGATTCTCCAGGCGAGCTAGTGGAATGATTAGAATAATTTTCCAATTTCCATGAAACCGAAGTGATAGGAAGCCAATGCGGGATGATTCTGCGGTGCAGTGGTTTAACTTGCCGCATAACTAACTATAAACCATAACGGATCGATTCTTGTTGACAGGAATTCGGTGTTGACAAAACGTATTATACACCAGCCCAGCCAAGCTATCGATTATTCAAAAGATGTCATCACGGTTATCGATGGCCTCTCGAGGATCGAATTAATTTCCGATTCAATTTTTCTGATTGTAACCAATATCGAAGGTGTGAGAGGATGAAGTAATAAAGTTCGCCGAATCGCGAGTTGTCTGAAATATATTCATTCACGTGCTGAAGAATTCGCTGACTCGTCAATATGACGGAAAGTTTCGAACAATTTATGACTTCTCATCCTGAATGCGAATTTTCACTTTTGCCGACTAAACTCGAGAAACTGAAGCGGTTCCCTACCCCGAAATTTAGCCTATTACGAGTTGGAGGGAGACTTTATATATGGCATTATCCTATAAACCTTCTTATAACATGTGGGAGAGAAATAAAAATAACTTATACTTAACTCGATAAGTTGAGAAGTTGCAAAAAGCGAGATGACGTTAAAAAATGTGCAATTTTTTTAGTGTAAGCTCCTCGGAAATCTGTGACATGAAATGATTTCGATATACCAACCTCTTTTTCATAAAGTTGAATACATTAAGCTACAGCTGTGCCAGTACCGATTAAGGGATTGGCTTATTAACTCTCGCAAGAAAAGTCCTTTCAAGTAAACACGATGTCTTTAAACGATCTAAAATATGCTTATTCCGCGAAGAACGAATTTCGAAAGGCAAACGAGAATAATATAAATTAGGTTTCTCAGACGATAGCGAAAAATCGTTTTTCATAAACGCTTTCGTTAATATCAAAATTATTAAAAAGGAAATCCCCGCTTAACAAGAGAAATCGGGAAAATGATATTGGGCGGTTTAAAAATAAATTCAAAACCCGCAATATTTAAATATCAATTACAAAGTATATTTATAAACATCGAGATTAATTTCGACAATCTTTAAAAATATTCTGCTACTCATCCCAGTTACAGTAAATTCGATTGTGTATTCAAGAAGTCAACTACACAAATTGAATTTCAAAACAACAAATCAATAATATTCTGAATAAACATCCGATAAAATGAAGAAACAAAAAAAAAAACATTTAAAAACTCATAAACAGAAATTTCCTCGAACGTGTTTTCCATTTCGAGAAAAAAAATCAACTTTGCTTGCTTTTCCATTTCTTTTCCGATTTCCGTCGAGCAAATGGCATCCGCATTAAGGTGAATGGTGTCAAAGCAAAAGGACATCGAATGATGTAGGTTGGTCTATTTGTATATAGCTTCAATTGCGTAACGGTTATTTATTCAACTCACCCAAAGCATTCATACATAATACACTTAATAGATTTACCTACATCAGGGCGACCCTTATTCAGAGGATTTTCGGGATCTCATATCCCATATTTCAAAAATTTTCTATACCCTATTTGTTAAGATTCGCCACTAACACAACAAAAGAAATCGCCAACACTAGTTGATATTTTTCAATTTCGAAACATTTTCTAACAAATATTTTATTATGCGGTCTCAGCATGTTAAAATTACGCTGTAGACAAACCGAATTAATAAATACAAAACAACTTTGAACAAAAACAGAATTACAAATCATAATCTAAATCTATTTAACTCCTTATGTTCAAACTAATAACACAACAAGTCTAGATCTAGATAATAAAGCAAAATTCATATTACATACGGTTTCTAAAGGTTCAAGATATAATCACAAATACAAAAAAAAAACTCATTTAGACATTTTTTTTACTACAATTCTCATCATGTCCATCACTCTTAATCTCGAGTGCGCCATCGACCGCGAACCTGTTGAGATCCCCTGTCTTACACAACACGAAACTTTTTCACATCAAACCGAACAAAAAGCCACCGAAAACGTACCACCAAAAAAAAAAACAAACACGACAGTAATACGCCGACATACTACACACCGAAACACCCCTTTTTTTCAGATAATAACACTCACGGCACTTCAAATCCGCCATCCGAGCCGGATCCGCGAAAGCCTCGGCTCTAATACGCGCGATATGCCAACGTGATACGTTAAAATTAGTTTCGACGGCGAAAAGTGGGCGGACAGGAGAGTGGGTGGTGGGCGGCGAAAAGTGGGTGTTAAATGGCGGGCGGGCGCCGACAATGGCTGCCGTGACGTTTTCGCGAAAAAGCGCGACGCGTGCGCGAAAAAAACTAGAGGGATTAAATTAAAAACGATAATGCCCGGGCGATTAATGCGCAGTGGGGGGGAAAATCGGGAATGCGAATTTTCCGAGGGGTGTGCTCGGGTAGTTCGTGCGGGGAAATGTATGATGAATTTTGCGGATGTAGGAGTTTAATGTGGAGTGCCAATTTTGAAAATAATGGTGTTTGAGTTGGAATTGGGATTTTAAAATGTTTGCGTTTTACTCTATTAGAAAATATATTTATGAATGAATCAGTGCGTATGGGTTTAATTTTTAGTCCCGACTTTTTTTTCATAAATAAAATCATATTTTTTTAATTTCATATTTATAGCATGTAAACATTTTTTTAATGACCTTTTTATCTATTTAAATCACATAATAAAAACAAATTATTTGAAAATAGCAAATACTGCTGAACTGACAAAAACGACCCTTCAGACCAAATTTACGTTCTAGTTTACGTTTATATTTTATGTCAAATTATGATATGATACGTTACGACATATGATGAAATTTTGGTTTCAATCGTCAAAAGCAGTCTTCCTTTTTTGAGATTGTACCATAATAATGTGATGTGAGTGAAATTTTAATAACAAAATATTGAAAATAAAACGTGACTTATCGCGACGTCGTTGAGATGTCAAACAAAACTGCCATAAAACAAAAATTTCGTGCCCTATATGACAAAACAGACAGAATTAAACGAAATAACATACATAGTTTACACTATAATTTACAAAAAGTCTCGATGAAAATAAATCTAAAATAGCTTCGAAAAAAGGCAGCAGTCTATGTATATTGTAATTTACATAGAGACTGAGGAGGTTAAAATTAATATTCAAATGATTTTTATATAAGAAATGACTAAATAAAAATGTGGTATTAAACTAGATAATATTTAAATATTTTATTACATCTTTAAATCACAATTGAAATAAAAATTAACACTATCTTCTTCGAAGCAATTCACCTAAAAAGTTATATAAAAATATCGCCTGATATGTTGATACCGATGTCAATAATAGTGTTCCATAAACTTTGACTGAAAACTTCTTGGAGCATATTCCATCTAGGCTGGTACCATTATTAAAATAAACTAATGAATTATTTTTCTAATTCACGAATTTTCTAGTGATTAAATTATACTTTTTAAATAACAAACTTCTAGTTTAAAATTTACGCTATATGGTAATCAAAAAATATTCAAGCTGAAGTACTTGACTGAAATGAATTTTTCTTATGTACTGAATATTTTGCGAATATGCAAAAAAAATTTAAAATAGAAATTTATTGCTAAAATGCATCAAGCGCTTTTGCAGAACATCACTCTACTCTACTATGAAATTTATTCCATGAAAATTCATTCGCAAAACGAGAGACGCGTCAAAAAAATATATAATATTATCCACAAAAGGGTTATATTCAATATAAATATTATATTATATCATAGTTATTTCACATAGTATAATATAAAATATAAAACTGTAATAATTCAACGCCGATTTGAGAAACAGATAAAATATTTATATCCAAATCAATGAAGTAGGACAAGAAGAAAGCGCAAATAAATTATTAGCGGTATCGAGAGCTATTGTTGAAAGATCGGGTAACCGAGTTTACACACTTCCATAGATTTACTGTGAAAGGATTAGGGTCGCACACCTCGAAAGATTTTCGATAAATTATTATTCGACGGGGTTGCCCGAAATCACGTTCTATGGATAATTTATGCTCCGTGTTTATTGAAGTTTTGCAGAATATTCTGTGAATACCTTAAAAATTATTCAGACGGTTTTATCAAGAAGAATGAATAATCTACGACATTTGACATTTGTGTCGAATTGGTAAACGAAAAAAAAGAACCGTTCGTATTTTTTAATACCTTACTTTTATGTAACGAAAACGTCTATTATTTTTATCATTCATTTCTTTCCACAAATAGAAAATAAATTGCAAAGGAAACATGTCATATTTTACAAAATCTTATAACATGACATCTTATTGTATTTATACATTTACTAGTAAGAATACAAATGGTACATTTATTTGAGTCCCTTTCTCGAAAATTTGATAAATTTGAAACGTAACAACTAAAAGTTCTAACGCGGTCCAATGCAGACAAAGAAATACTACATTTTTCCTTCCACATTGCTTTTCTTCAAAGATAAATTTTCACAATAAAAGTTATGAAATTTGAAATATATTATATGTAAGACATTTTTTTTCTTTGAACCTAAATGTGATCAATATATTCGTACGGTGACGAAAAATATGATTTAAAAATATCGACTCATAAATCAAAAATAAGTAACTCGACATTATTATGCTCGTATTTTGTTTGCGGTATCCGGAAAAACTTTACTCATTTCGAATGGTAGCAAACAGATAGAGTTGAACTCGAAACAACTGCTTGGAAAGTTGATATTATACAGAAATACAAGTTCACTTCTCAATTTTTTTTGAATTCATGATATGTATGATACATATTATACTACAAATAAAATATGGTAGAAAACTGACTATTTTAGTCTAAAAGGAAAATTGCTAATTTTCAAAAGGTTACACACACGCCCTATACTCTCGACATTCATACGTTTCATATTCGAACAATGGCTAATAATGAATAATGAATAATGCTCTACGAATTAAAATCTGACTTTGGCAAAAAGATAATCGCCCCTTTCGCAAAAAGCGTCAACGGTTAAGCACGACGAAAAGTTTTCTAACAAAGACTTAATCTTAGCAATATATACCGCAGCTTAGGCTTTGAGCTGCCCCGGAGATTAATTTAAAAGTTGAGGTATTTAAACCAATTTCCCGAATAAACGTACAGTTTTCTCTTATTTATACAAAATAATGATGAAACTTAATTTTCGTTAAATATCGGCAAAAGTGAGTTTCTCAAAGAAAACTCAGTAATGCCATTAAAAATTCGACTAAATCCTGAAATTTTCAAAATCCCGGTCATCATAATTAAAAATTTTCTATTTCATGGTGTATCTAATATTCTTGCCAACGTCAAACACTGTGGAATGCATGCGAACATCGCAAGCATTACTCTGATTCTAGAACTTTGAACACTACCCATCGGTAAAAAGCTTTCTCTGTCAAATAAAGTAGACCGTGCAAAAGCTTCGTAGTTAACAAAGCACCGAGCAACTTTTTGCCTAATTATTTTCTCACGGAATATTTCGTTGTCGGAAAGCACGTAAAGTAACGAAAATGCACTGGTAAATGGATATCTATAAAATAAGGAAATATATTTCCGAAATTCAATTTCCAAAAATCGGGAAAAGGCAATATTTAACACAGTCAAAGTTTGGTAATAGAATTTGATCGAAATTTTGACGATAAAAAGATTACGAAATTTCCATCTCGAGCGTTGTAATAAATTAGACTTCGGTATGGAGTGCTTCGAGAACGTTGACACCGAAAAATTCGACAAATTTATTAAGGCCTATTTAAAAATCCATATTTTTTTATCTGTAAAATATTTCCTAAATACGATTTTTCAAAATATTTATATTATATTTCGTATCAAAAGCTGAAAATAATTTTCAATATAAAACTTTACGGCTCCCGAAATTTCCAATTATTAATATTATAGTTCGACTATGATAAAATTCTAACGAATCACTTTAGAGATACAGAATCAGAATTAATATATGAGTTTTGTTTTGTTCTTGTACTTCAACAATATTTATAACGTTCAACAAAACTTCTATTGTGAAAGTTTCAAAAGCGAAACTCATTAGGTATATTTTCGACTAAGTCAATTTGCAACCCTTCGCATTTCACATTAAACGAAATTTAGCACGAAGAATCGAAAACAAGAGTAATTTTCAAAAAGCAAACACGTGAACAAAATTAAATATGTACGAACCAAAAAAAAGTACCAATATAGAAATTATTAGATATTTTCAAGTACAAAGAAGAAACCATTCATTTCAAAAGACAATAAAGAACCGCCTATCTTTCACATACAAATATCAACAAAAACCACAAAACCCCGATCGGAAATCCTTCCCAAGTCACCAACGACATTCGACAACTTGCATCGAATCGATTCCCGTCCAAATATTTGGCGGGAAAAGGCCCCTGTGTGCCCGTGGGACATATTGATGGCGCCGATTTTCATATCGGTTATTACTTACCCCGCGAACAATGCGCCTCGCCCGGAACGTTTAATAACGCTCGAAACGGGACAGGGGAGGAAAGCGGGTTATTTGGCATAAAGGGGAAGCAGGCCGCCGTTATAACGGGCGCCGTTATAAAGGCTTTAACGGCAGTTCGAAAGCGGAACGGCTCGCGCACTAATCGCGGTGCATTCTTAACGAGTGCCTATAGTATGCGGTTGCGCTGCATCCGGTGATTTAGTGAGGTGTTGTATTATTAATTGCGGAGTCGGATTTAGGATCTATTTGAAATGAGGTTCAAAATTAATGAATTAGGCTTTTGAAAAGATTTGACCATGTATTTTACGTATAAGATGTGGCAAGGAAGTTTTGAAGTATTTTGAAGTTTCTAAAGGGGCGCATATCTGTTTTGGAAATTAAAGGAATTTCTAAAGATAGTTAGCAAGTATCACATATATTTTTTGTATCATCAAGATCATCAAATGTACCATATACAAGGTCCACTACATAAGAACTTTCCGAAATTCATATAAAGTTCGGGTATTTTATCACTAATACGTGTGCCACCGCATAATGATAAGGGAAAGTAATTCAGGAATAGTTTCAACGATTAAAATTATTTCTTGCCAAATGGTTTTAATAAAAGATTATGGTAACTTGTTTTAAAAAATGTATACGAAAAATTAATAAGAAATCGTAAATTTAATAAAAATATAGGTACTAAATTATATAGACAATCCAATATAAATTACCATAAAAAATATCTAATTACGAAAAATTGTCATTTTTTCAATCTTCACAGAATTTAGCCAGCAAAAAATTTGGAAATTAATTATATAATTATGTCGTATTATGGATTCGGTCCGTTTTAAGTATGGGAAGTGGCTAATTCGGGAGAAAGCGTCGGGATCGTTGAGAGTGCAAAAGCGTCGGCGCCGCAATGAAAATTAAACGTTACGGCTTAATATGAAGTTTCCAAGCAATGAATATTCATTCGAAAAGGAGCGACAACGGTTTTGACGATGGCTCGTTCGCTCGATTGTTTATTTACAGGAAAAAAATTAAGGCGACGTAGTCAAATTGGTCGTTAAAATTTTAAATGATATTCGCAGAAATTACGACAGCTCAAATTTAGATTTAAAACAGTCAAAATTGACAATGGCATATAAATTAGTTTGGGTTGAAAAAGCAATAAAATACGAGATATAATAAAATTACAAATTGCACGTCGAATATGAAGCAGGTATAATAAAATTTCAGATTTTTAACCCTAATGGTGTTACTTTCCATAGCAGCAAAATTTATCGACCTCCAGCGTAATAGTACGAAATTTGAGTCGAAAATAGGATCAAGGGGCAATTTTTAACCCCTTGAAACGGTGCCATAAGGCATAAATGATAAGTTAAAATAATAAAATAACGTTTATTTTCCCTGGTAGCGCATAATGTTGAGCATTTTTTACGAACTCGTTGACTTTAACGAGATACTACTGTTTATAAAATTAAACATAATACGCAAAAACGTTTACATTCGCAAGATAATTTCAAAAAGAGAAAGTACTAATTTCTTACAGCCACCATTATACAAGAGAAAACTCAAATTATAATACTGTTTTGGGTAGAAAATACTATTCCATACCGAAATGTCGATATTAGGATTCAGAGATAAACTGATTCCAGAACAAATTACAAATGATTCGACTTAAGACTTAAATCGATTTATAAAAGAAAAGGACCGCACAAAGTTTATTCAAATATATATCTCGCCTCTAAATCTCCGAAGATATTGAAAACGGAATAAAATGCTAGGAGGCGAATTCCGCTTATTCAATAGTCTTGAAAAGGATATCGAGAAAACTTAATATGGACTCTCGACCATACTTTTACATAACATGTGGGTCATAACCAAATGCGCAATGTCCAAAAATCAAAAATAAAACGGCCGATTTTTCTTTTTCAAATTATTTAACATTTTCAATAACCGCTTTCACCCTCGTCGCAACAGCGCCCGTATAATTTAGGGTATCACATCTCGTAAATGTGCCGGTACACGAGCGCGAGGTTTCAGAATATACTTTTTTATTTAACTTCCGAAAATGTGGCGGAAAATATCCTTTATTCACGGAAAAACGTGTCGTAGCATTTAATAAGGAGGACCCATATAAAAGCCAAAGTCAACATCGTGCATGAAAGGTAGTCAGTCATTGATGTCATCACTGTTTACCAAAAGCTTAACTGTGGCAATATACAAACAACAACGATCGGTGTTTGCACGATCATATTAGGTACGCACAGAGTAGTAATTTGAAAATTATTTTTAGCAGATGGAACTCGACGGTTTATAAGGTTCGTAGTCGAATTGGCGATTTTAAGAAATAAAGCCGTTATACCCTTTGCGACAAAAAATCGTAATAAAAGCTTTTTATTATACGACAATCAAGAAACGCGTAAAAATTAAGTATTCAATTTAAGCCATATTTAAAAAGGAATTCTTTCAATTTCATGCATTTTGCGAATGAAATACTTTCATTATAATAGAAGTTCTTACCTATAATAGAATAATAAAACTTGCATTAGATTTCGTTATGTGAAACATAGACGATTAAACATATTTCCATCTTCAATAAATAAAAACAATACTGTAAATACGTTAAACTCAAATTTATTAACAAAACAAAAACTTTGTATCAAACAGCATTTACCGATTGAATTTAGAGTATATTTACGTAAGCGAATAATTATTCCGGAGGCTGAAAACGGGAGGATATTACAAGTATACATTTACCAAGATACCCATTAAGAGAAACCAAAGCTAAGTGCTAATGCTTGTTTAATTTTCACGTAAGGTTTGGACTCGAAAGTTTCGTCTATGAAAATGTGGTAACGATGTCGAAATTAAACTAAGATAGTATAAAGCGTGATATTAATATGGAATACGTACAAGTCATGCAATGTCATACACGCTTTTAATAACATTGTTTAAAATTTCCGATTAAATTCATTGCGAAAGCGAATCCAATTATTTTTACAAAAATAATGAAAAGGAACAGAATGACGATTTTCACAAAATAAAAATACCGTTAAATATTTAATTGTTCTTGAATCTCCCACAAAACCGTTTACGGAAAAGTAATTCTATTTGTGAGATTTCAGAGTTTCGAAGTATCGAAACGCGACATTAAAAGCCTTCATAGAATTTATTTACCAAAAGAGCAAATAAATACCGAGTTCGACTTTAAGAAAACTTGGACTTCATAATAATAAAAGAAAAAATCTTTTGAAACGTCCGACAAGGCCAGAACGAAATCTAAAAAATAAACGGCTTGTACTAAAAACCGAATAAACAAAAATACAAAAGTACAAACGACCGTTTTAATTTTCGGCAGAAATTTTCGGGTAGAAAATAGACTTGGGAAAATATTATAAACGACATTATACGCATAATAATAAAACACTGCCTTGAATAAGGTTTCAACAATTAACTTTCACTAAGTCGAAAATTCAAATACAAGCAGAAAAGTCTTGATTTCTTGGTGTTAATATTGATATAAATCGATAAGATTCATATTTCAACAAAAATAAATAATAAAACAACCGAAATACTTTACTAGTTCTCATCGGTTGTCAAAGTTAAGCAACATGTTTCTAAGACAATACGGAGATGTATGCGCATACTGTTGATTTGATTTGAGAAAAGGGATGATTTCAGGGTATATTTGGTTCTTGAAAATTATGTTTTCTTTATCAGCATATAGCGACAAAATGGTAAGGATAAATAGCAAAGTTTCCGAAAAAATATATATAAAAAAAACTTTATATTACATTACACTCATATAGGCTACGTATACAAAACCCAAAATTTTATAAACATAATAAAAAAAAATATTGTTGATAACATAGTATCTATGAAATTATACCAGTTCCGCGAAACGTTTACAAAAAAAATACTTATATTACACACAGTACAAGGCACATCAAAATAGACTTTGAGAATAAACAACCTGGAGCGATTAAACCTCGAAGGAACACAATACGAACACAAGCGAACGCGTCGCACGTCAAGCGCGCAGAATTATGCGTTTGTTTTAATTAAGTTTCACGGTTAATTACGAGCGATTTCGTCGAATAGGTATGGCTTGACAATGGACTTTCAAAATATACACGCCCTTTCCGCCCCCGTTCGCCCTGAGGCTTTTGTTGTGCCTTCGAATTAATTTGATGACAATCAAAGGCAACACCGCTCCACTATATGCGACGAAGGGCTGGCAAGGCAAACGCTTGCCAAATTGCACGAAGGATTAATATGTGTATCAAATGCGGAACGCTCGTATCGAAATCCGCGTTATTGTAAGTGAGCAATGTGTTTTGCTATACGGGAGCGGTTACGGTGTGCCCAAACGCAGGCGAACGTCTGCAAGGAATGCGAGTTGTAGCCGAATTTATGTAAACGTGAGCCATTGTGTGAGCGCGTTTCGCTTCTGAATAGTTGCGAAAGAATCCGCAGCTTTGTCTGCGTTGTTTCGGTGTTTAAATGGAATTGCTATGTGGATTTTTCAGGGGGGAGTCGGCGGTTGAGATTTTGCGTGTTTTTTGCAGGCGTAAATATAATGGGGCTAGGTGGCGGTTGCGCAATGTAATTTGGGATGATTTCAAATTGCTTTTGTGATGTTGTGTGTCAGTGTTCTGTTCTGCTTCTTTGAGCCGCACGCCATCTCTTAAGTTAATAGAGACGGAAGATGAAAAAGGGAAAAGTGGATATTGTTGAGAGTAATGCTTTAGCCTTGCTTTTATAAATGCATTTGGAGTTTTAAAAGTTATCCAGTTTCGCAGAAACTTGATGCACGTTTAAATTATTAGTTAAAGAAAATTTCCAAGTGCTATAAATATACCTTTCGCAACAAAATTTAAATAGAACATTCAACATATCTCACAGATATAAATTTACAGTAAGTACCTATACGTCTCGTTTAGGCCGGGACAATCCTGTTTTTTCCGCGCTTTGCGTTCATCCCGTCGTTTTCATAAAATTATTTGTCTCGTTTTGATCCATCCACTGATGAACAGAAGCAAAACGACATTTTTCTTTTTCAACCTTTTTATTAGCTTGCTCTAACGCACAGCGTTGTTTGTTTTTACATGATTTTTGAAAACTGCATTTAAAAAAAAATTAACTTCTAACCTTTCTATGACGAAGACGTCATCGGTGCGACAGCCAAAATATAATATGATAAAATTTTTATGAAAATGCACTGCTTTTATAATTATAGAAGAGAGGTCAATTTCTTTCGGAGCGTCCTATTATTATTATAAATAATACATATAATTTTTATAAACAACTTGATGACATTAACACCTATTTCCACGAACACAAAAAAGCTCTCAAACCATTATATCACAGCCTAGTTAACAAGTGTGCTTCGCGCCCTTTTCTATGCGACGTACGCTCGTTTTTCAACATTTATTTGCATCATCGTCGCGAACTAGTGCGAAAAAGAAACACAAAAACTTTTTACGTATACAACTCCGCGTTTCCGACGTATGCGGAAAAGCCCCGAGGCCGGGGTAGTTAGCACGAGCACCGACGATATGTTGCTCGAAAAGAGGAAAAAAGGGTTGCGAATGATATGTACGGCCCGATGTTTCTCTCGGGGGCAAATTCACGATGCCGACTGTGGCTAACGGTATTAGTTTTCCAGGCTTCGACTCCTGCAAACAAATTGCTGGCACGTTTTCATTTAGAAGTGATCCGTAACAGAGTTTCTGATGTAGAAAAACGCCCGAGAAACAATTTCGTGTGCAGGTACTCGACCGTTCCTATATCTTTGCTGAAATAAACAAACGGCCCATATTGCTTCATAAAAACGTGTAGTGGGTGTTGTACATGTACGGTGGTCCGCCCGAAAACTGCTGATATTCTTATAAGAATAACGTTCTATTATATTATATAACAAAAGAGAAATATGTGAGGGAATCGAATGTAGCGCCTGTATGTACAATAGAAATAACAGTTACGTACAATAATCCAGCAATTTCCCAACAATCGACCGTAATGCTTCTATAAATATTAGGGTTTATAAATAGAATTTTCGTGGTTTTGGAAAAATTTGCGTTTTTGGCGAGCCGCTATGTTTCTAGGGCAACGATTAGCGAAACGATTAGAGGAGCGAAATTTTCATAAAAATTACAAGCCAATTTACGTCTAAAGACCAACCGTTTATTTAATGAGAGATATTAATAAAATTTTTAATTTATTTTCACATAAATATTATATATAAGAACAGTGATTTAAAATTCAAAAATCTCATTTGTAAATACACATAAATTTAAGAACTTATTCAAAATCACTCGAGTGAAAGTAAATTAATAGAATGCTCTCAAAGCTTAAGAAATAGAATTCAAATGAAGACGCGCAGTTATGCAAAAGCAAAATTAATTATTTTAGACTTATCAATTTTCATTTTAAAAAATTATAACTCGTAAACTGAATCATTCGTACTGTGAATTATATAAAAAAATAATTCATTTGAACTTGTTGTTTTCATGGTAATGGGTTTCAAAAGTGATACAGTGGAAATGAACAGTTGATATTACATTCACATATATTTTTTCCGACAGCGAAATCCGATAAACAAAACCTGCCATCGTGAAAAATTGAAGCAATCATATTTCTTATACGAGATATTCACGGCGGGGGTATACCGAGAGAAAGTTCTCGTATTTGTAACTGTCTGATATGTTTTTAGGTAGGAAAAGAGGAAAAAAATCCACGAGAGTCCTTATGAGACACAAATTGATTCAGTACATCATGCAATATAATCTTTTAACGCTGAAATTTCGCCGCTGTATATTTCATCCAAGAATTCTTCTACTGGCATACATTTTTCTTAGATGTCAGTAGTTGAATCTTAGGCGAGGCTAGCAAATTTCAGCGTTATTAAAATACGCCATCGTACATAATTAAAGGTCGTGTTGTGAAAATATTTGAACTAACTCAGTGCTAGAGCTTCGTATAAATAACGAGCGAGTCCCGCCGAAACGGCGAAAAGAGGCTTTGTGTATAAAGTCGCCCCTTTGCACAGAAGATATTTTTCGTTAAATTAATTGGACGAGATAATTGTAAGAAGGCGGCTCATGCTTACATTTGAAGCATTATCTAGGTATTTATATAAGTACGGTGAAGAGAGATAAAACAATCCAACCTCGACAATTACTCAACGGCGAACGCGGAAACCAACGTTTAATTCAATTTATGTTTATTTTTAGTCGAAAATGTACCCGAAACAATATTCCGCAAAGTACAACTTATAACGGCTGCGAATTAATTCGATGTTGATAATTATATTGTCATTCATAAGATTAAGCTTAGTTTTGCGCAGATATACGCACGCAAACCGCGCTTACATTACCTAATTAATACTCGACAAACTCATCATACAAATAACACACAAATATGAAAGCGACATCACAAACGACGCACATCAATAAAAATCGAAAATCCACCCGATCCATTCCATTTTTGCGTCCGTTTCTTTCAATTTAATATGACGATAGTGCTCCACAAATTATTTTCTGAAAACGAGGCCGTATTCCGAGCGAAATTGCCGTTGAATCTCGTACGTCAACACAAGCGGCATTCACTGATTAAAAACCTTCCCCCTCGGGAGAGGCGTTTCAAAAAATACCGGACAATTTCAACAAATGTTGAAGCGCCGCGAGCACATCGTGCATTTAATTTCCCTTGCCCGCCATCATTCATATTTATAGCTTATCCATTAAGACCAGAGAAGTATTTAAAGCGACGGCACGAAATTCAACGCTCCGCCGATCACAATCCTGAAAAGCGAACAATGCTCCACAATTCGATCCGAAGATGGGCGACTCTCTTGATCCGACGTCGACAATAATTCAAACAACAAATAAACAATGAATTCCGTGCGACTCGAATCCCCAGAGTACGCTCGTTAAGGCCGCGACGGCGACATCATTACACTTCGACAATCGGCTAAAAATCAAAAGATGATTGTCTCTTGTTTGAGTGCTAGTCGAATATACAAATAGAAAATGGCAGCCGGATTCAATTCGACCGGCAACGGTTTTATTACAGCAACACGCTCGACATCGGCGGCTTTAACAACGTCATCGATCAAAGTCAACGCGAGAAACAACGCCCCAGACATGGCGGGTGGGTAAGAGTTCTATCAAACTGTCGTTCAACAGGGATGCATCGTTCTTTGCGTTTATTCGAAGCGGAAAAGCGACGGCTGTAAAATTGCATTTTCCATTGGGATATAGCGACACGCATGAGCTCTTCTGATTCTCTCGCTGTAACAGTAAAATCTAACGGGGATGTTGAAAGTTTTTATTATTTACACTCGAAGTGATTTGTCTTCTTCGAATTACTTTTAGGGCCGATCTTTCAATCGTCGGTTAAGAGTTATTCTCGGAATAAGCCTTTTAGTTTTTATGGTTATTCGCGGCCGGTCACGGATAAAGTCACGTATAAAGTCACGGATAAAGTCACGGACAACTAGCTTATAGTTGTCCGAGACTTTATACGTGACTTTATCCGTGACTTTATCCGTGACCGGCCGCGAATAACCATAAAAACTAAAAGGCTTATTCCGAGAATAACTCTTAACCGACGATTGAAAGATCGGCCCTTAGTATACAGGTTGTCCGAAGGTCTAGGATAAGTTTTAAAGGGTGATGGGTCATGTTATTTGGAAAATTTAAACCACACATACTTTAATCCAAAGTGTCATCGTTTTAGAGTTATTGTTACTAATAATTCCCAAATAAAAGATAAACTTTATTTTTGTTTTTTAACTGTGTATTTAATCCTTAAATAGGAATACAAAAATCTATATCAAGAAAAAACTATGAGAAATACACGATTAGTTATAAAAAAATACTGAAGTAAAGGGAAACTAGAGTTTTAGAGTATTTTCAATGTTTTTAAATATTTTTAAAAACATCTCCGTTTAAAGCCTTTCCGATTGATGTATCAAACATGAATCCGATTCTCAAAACTAGATTTTCAATGATTTTTTCTTCAGATTCTTCAAAAATTTTTCCTCGAGAACTATTATTCATAAACAAAAACTATGTTGAGACTTTTAAAAATGGTCACAAAAATGATATTAGAATCTGACACAATGTGTGGAAAATTTCACAAAATAAAAAAAATAAAATACGTGATTGAAGTACGTGGTTGAAGTACGTACTTTTGTTGAACGCAAATTTGATTTACACCCTATAAATAGTTCCCAAAAAAGAAAACGCCATCAAAATTTTTGAACAACCTAGTACATCGTCCGCATAACGGTCACAATTAAAAAACAAGCAACCCGAAACACAAACGGCGACCGGCTCAACACCAATTTTCCCCAACAAAACCAAAAAAAATTACCCCATCCAAAAAAATTTAATAAAACCACCACGGAAGACCCGACGCCCGGAGCGTTCCCCGTCGATATAGATGCAAATATCCCGCCTAGAAAAACCACTCGAACTCCCAACGAGGACCCGAATCGAATCTTCCGCATCGGGAAGACAACACCCAACACCCCTTGTTTGAACGGTATCTCTTTCCGGCGATATTTGCCGACGGACGACGGTCGTGATGCTGCACAAAAGGACGACCGCAGGACCTGAGGCCGGAGAAGCCTCCTGCCCAATCTCGCGACCATCTCGAGTGCTCCTCGAAGGAACGAGAAGCTTCTCGAAGGAACGAGAAGCTCCTACGGGAGATTCTGTGGGGATAGTGTGGGGAAGTGCGGCGACGGGGACTCGAGTGGACGGCGAGAAAAACGTATTGGATTGCTCTTGACACGCAATCCCGAAGAATACTGTTGCTTATTTGTTGTTTCTTGTTTGTTCGGTACACGTAGCCACAATAAAGCTCGTGTAATTGCCGGAACGGGGTAATATTTTAAACGAGATCATCTGGCCGACTTGTTCAATTATGCGAAAGTCTCTGCGGCTCCGTTTTTATTTTCGCGATGTTTGCTCTTCTTTCATGAATATTTTTGTTGAGTTGATAAATATTTATCGAATCAACTTTTGTGTATGTAGATGAAGTAATTGTGGAAAAATTCTACGAAATGTTATGTGTTTTTCTTTCTATTATGTATTGAGAAGTTAATTGGATCGATCTGCGCATCGTTTTTTTTCTATTGATAAATCTAATTATAATTCATGAAATTGGTATTATAATATTATTTTAGCCATATTGCAAATAATTCAATCTCTGAAAATAATGTATTGTATAATATAAATAATTTAAATTTAGCCGAAATATCTCAAAATATTCAATTTACTTTCCCAATAAGCGGCCTTATTATTCAAAAAAAAATAAAATGGCTGTATAAAATATAATATGAAAAAAGCGACAAATTTGATACAGCAAAAATTTACAACATCTAAAAATAAAATTTAAAAACCTTTTTTGTATTTCCTAAAATATTGTTCCGAAGCATGCTCAAATTATATTTAATATCAATAATTCGTTCAGTGCTCAAAATCAAAAGCATCTTATGTATCGTTCAAAAATATAAAATCATACAACAAAAATAAATTCCGCATAAACGCATCTCTCACAAATCGAAACACGAAACGACTCCCGATTTTCGGGGAAATAATGATAAAGTCACATTGAAAATATCATCCGATCGGAACACATCATACATACAGTATTCATATAATTCAACACTATGTTCGGCAAAAGACACTCACACCTCCGCCCCTAGCATCGCAAAGACGCTTCAAATCACGTTTATCACTTCAGTTATGATACAGCGAAACGCCCACGCCGAAAGCATTTCCGAAAACAGTTTGTGTAAATTTTGAACGAGAAATCTTCGAAAAGGAAAGCGCGAAACGATAGGAATTTTTATTGAACGCGAACGGATATCGCGTCGTACGGGGCGGTAAGCAGAAACGGCGCTGAAATTGAAACTGACACGAATCTCGCGGACTTTTCCGATTTAAGTGGGGTCTCTTTCGGGAAATTCGTTATTAGTTCCGTTCGAGACGTCTAAAACGAATATCCAGGTATAGAAGAGTATTTTAGAGCTGCCGAAGTACGTTTTAGAAACGGGTGTTCATATATATAATATCAAACAACTTTCAAAGAAAATTCACGTTTATTATAAACTAATTCCATAGATAAAACATCACAATCATTCGATTTGATGATGTTTATAAATATAAAAATATTTATATAATACTCAACATGAAAACTCGATATCCGCTAACCGAACAGAAACGGACATCGCACACCCCATTATACATAACGCTGCATCATATAATACGGCGATATATAATATTATATAAAGCCACTAGTATCTAAAGTATGTGGTGGAGAAAAATCTCTAATAAATGTCAGCAGGGGCTTTGCTAGAGTCGTATTCGATATCGAAGTTATGTGTTTTGAAGATTTTCGAAACTATTTTTGACCGTCGCTTTGGCGAGTATGTTCTCACCGGGAAAAATCCTACTTATTTCCTATGCGGAAAAAATCTAATAAATATCATTTTATAATCGTATTTTAGTAGTGATCTTTTAAAATTTACATTAATATTCAAATGTGCAAAATTTATATAATGCGAATATTATTAGTTATCTTACTTCAGCAATAAAGATTCTAGGTGAAAGAGAATATTTTGAAATTAAACAACAAGTATCGTTTAATTTTTAAAAAGCGTAATATTATACAATCATGAATATTTTGTAAATTCATTCCTGAACAATTTGAAATTGGATACGAATGAAAAGATTTATAGACGCATTATAACGTTCGATTCATCATTCATCAAACCGAGCAATACATTAACAAAAAACGCGCAGAAAAAATTAATTAAAAACCCATCAAAGCATCCGTTTCACAACCTTCAACATTTTTTCCCAATATGACGATGCAAAAGTTTAATAGGGGATAAAATTGAAACAACGGACGCCCAGAATGAAAAAAAAATGTTAATTAGCAGTTTCGAAAGTGTACTGTTGATTGATGTTCGCGGCGCTTATTTGCTCGCGAAATTGCTGACGTACATATTTGCATACGCACCACGAGAGTTAAGGGAAAGAGTATAAACGTATATTTTTGCACATACGTTGTATGTGATATGTACGCCTGGAAATAATAGTGAATTTTCCAGACCGGCGTCATCGCTCAAGCGAAAAATATTTTCCTCGGCACCGCTAGTAATGTAAACTGAATTTTTCGCGTTAATTAAAAAACACCAGCGCTAATGAAAACGCACGACAAAATTAATTGTTTTTTTACGTGAGGACCGCTCCACGGCGGAAACGGAAACTGAAGTGTTGTCGACAACAATGCGGCAAGAAATAACACCCCATCGGCGGACAATGCCGAGGAGGCATTGCCTTTTTAATAACCGGACAAGAAAAATCAACACTGATGTTGTATCAGAGATTCTCGGGGACACCGTTTCGCAGAAATTTTAAATTGAAAACTGTGCAAACGAATTTCAATTCGTGTCTATGTTTTCAATTTCAGGTTCTTGCAGTTTCGAATGAAAAACTTAATCAATAACAAAGCAAATATACCCAATCCTCTCTTTACAAAGTAGGATATGTTCCAGAGACTACCTAGTAAAAAAATGTATGGTGACCATATAAAAATTGGAGATAGGTTTTATCAATATATTTGGATAGAACTTTCATCCAAATGTACTTAATAAAAAATGCGTAATTTAAAAAAATTTCGTCATGTAGAATCATCAAAAAACAATGAAATTTTTATTTAATAACTACAATTACATACATGTAATTAACAGTATACTGGCCTGCACTGAATATTACCATTGTGGCATAATAATACATTTTTTTTAATGCCGTATTAAAGTGAAAAAACCGTGTAAAAAGAGGATTGGGTGATTAAAATGAAATTAATTAAAACTGATTTTTAAGTATTTAATTTTTCAACAATAACAAAATAAGTATAATAGTTAAATCTGAGGAAAATCACACGGCGCTCCATCAAAGTCGCGCACGCCGAAAATTTAATTTCAAATTCCGATGTGCTGCGAAAACGCGCCATTCTAAAAATCAAATAAAATCGCAATAACTCACTTAGATACATCCGAACAGTCACTACACAAACATTTTGCCGCGATTTTGCCCCGTCGCCTCCCCCAAGAAAAAGTTATGGATAATTCGAAGACGGGAAAATCCCTTATACGGGCGCGTCGCACACGTCGGCGCACAATGAAAACGAATTTTTCCCCGGCGCTCGGATTCGGCGGCGGAAAATTGTTTTTCCGGAAAATAGTTCCTCCGATGCGAGAAAAAGCGACCCGCGTTTAATTCGCGGCCTCGCACGTGTAAAATTCGCGAAATCGTGTCCGTTTGGTCGGTCAGACGTACGTGTAAATTTCGAATGAAACGAGCATGCCCTTTTTGCGAGGGATAGCACCTTCTGGACATATTTCACGTCCGCGCTTCTCATAATCCCCGAATTAATCATAATCTGACTTTCCGACACCATTACGGCCGCAATATATGGGCCCTTTTCATGTACGAAAATTGTAAGCGGAAACAAAATATACTGTTATTTTTTTTTCGGTGGATATTTCTCACTGGATAAACTGTGCGCGTCAAGTTGAGCTGCTAATATAAATGAACGAGTGTTCCTTTAAGTGCGAGGAAACTCTCAATGAAAAGTCCTTGGAAATGCAATAAAACGCGGGTGACATTTCAGGCAGGTTTCGTAATTTGAATACTCCAATTTTCTCAACGGTAGAGACAGGTGTAAGTAAATTATGGTGTATTTCATCTACACCTATGAGGCTGTAAAGAACGAAATCGGAATTTCTCAGTAACGGCCTTAAAATTAAATCGTAAAACGGTCGTTCGCAACATGAAATGCAATAAAAAATAAATACGAGAGGAATTTTAACGATAATGCAGTAAAGTAGAAAATAATGTCAAACGGCTTACAATTCTTCATTTCCATAATTTTCTCGGAAAAAATTATATATATTTTGATAATAAATTGTTTTTCATTTTTTTACATCCAAATGGGTCAAAAGCTCACAATATGAAAACGAGATTTTTTTCGAAACTATTTAACTTGCGTTTAAATCATCTCAGTGATATTTAATCGCGCTGTTACAGAAACAATAAAAGCTTATGCAGAGTTGAAAAAAACGAAATAAATTTCCCCTAAACAAGAGAAAAATTATACGGCGCACATACAAATGCTCGTATAATTGTTTGTACGCCATATGTGGCAGTCGAAAAGAGATTTTAAATGCCCGAAAAAAAATACCAAACATGATTTGGTAAAACTTTTGCGTATGTTGACGAAGAATCGTGTATCATGTGCATACAAAAGCTCACATAAACAATTCAATAACATCAAAAGGAATCATATTAAATTTATACGTGCGTCTACGATTCCTCTTTTTTTTCGGGAACGACGATACGGGAACACGTCAAAGGGAATAAAAACGGAGTCCCCGTAATCAAACAAAGATACGTGTATATAAATACTAGATTCTGCCGAATCAAAGGGAAAATAACGGATGCATATCGGAAAAAGTAATCGAAGCTTTTTTTATTCGATTTTCCGTCTCTAGGGATAAATGAAGATGTCGCGCTACAACAGATCTCCTGTTAACGAGAAAATAACATACGTTTCTGCTCCCTCATTTCGAACATAATTATTTTCTGTATCAAATAGTCATATACTATACAGAACAAAAACGATAAATCGAACTAAGGAAACAAGACCCACAAACGAACTTGCGCAGAAAAACGACACGTATACGATTTGCGAAAAAACACTCCGACGACGACTCTTGGTACATGCTATCTTTCAAATGTTCAATTATGTCTAGAACATCTGGATAAAACGATATCTGCATGCGACGTCCGTATAAAGTTGCATCGATGCAACTGAACCATGCAAAGATTATGTCAACGTACATGGTATGGCGAAAAGCCAAAACTCAAATTATACGAGTTGTTATAACCACGCATCGTAGCAATGAAAGGTTCTCAACGTTTCCTATTCATGATTGTAACTTATAAAGTAAATGAAAGTACATACGTATTCACGTCTTGCTTATTAAAATTAAAAATCCGTATTGATAAAAAAATCACATTCCCGGAAGGAAATTCTATCGCATAATCACTAATGTAATATTATATTACTAATGACAACGATATAAATTATAAATACCGAAATTCTGAGGAATCGAATTATATTATCCAGGATCTCAATATTTTATGTTCCCAATATTTATATATTTGCCATCATTTTTTTTAATATCAAAAAGAATGAAAATAATATTGAAAATACTGAAGTTCTATCAAAATTTGCATTTTGTTTTGCAATTCCTAACAAACCTCATCGCGGACAAATATTCGATGCAAACCGCGGATTTACACTGAGGTGTCTGGATTCCTAAAAACGATATCCGAACCGTGCTTTGTGTGCTGAAAACTGGCTGAAAATTTATTCGTATCGCGAACGAAAAGCGGACAAAAGCTCACGCGCGACGACAGTTCCAGCAAAACGGGGGAGGTGAGAACATAATAAATGCGCGCGAAACACCTACTTATTTTTTCGAATCATTAAATGCCGAACGATCCCAGCAAGCTCGAAAAATGAAAATATTTTTAGACATACGCTTATATACATATCATATGCGGATTATATTTCGCCGCGAATTTGTACAAGGCGTGCGTTTCGTAACGTAACGAATCTGCCGGTGGTGTGTGAAAAAAATTATGAATAATTGAAAGCAAAAGGCTGAGAACACAAATGAAATCGCGATTTTGGATGCAAATTAGTCCATCTGACGTAGTATCAAAAATTTTACCAGTTTCAGAAATTTTACAAAAAAACCTAATTAAATTTGAATGAAAAACATAATACACAAAAAGACATCGTTTAACTGGTAAAACATTTAATTATTTTTGCAATACATCAGACATTTTTGCACAGAAATCATTTCGAATGAAAAGAATCTTGTATGAAAGAATGAATAAAAAAAAAGGATCGCTTTCAATCCCGTTTATATAAATATAATACATTATGAAAAATGTAAAAATCGGAACAAACGCGAATATCTAAAAAAAAATCTTCATAGAAAAACAGTAGTACTTATAACAAAAAACAAGAGCTATAGAAATAAAAAATAATACGGGTACATCAACCTAAAATGTGGATTTCGAAAAACGTGAGGTAATCTGAGAAAAATTTTCCACGTAATAATAAAAAGGCAAACTCAAAAAAGAAAATATCTGGTCAGTTCATTGTAGTCTTATCTGCTCATATTATAAGAGTCTGATTGTGAGTAATATTTCAGTGTTAATGGAAAATAATCGTTTTCAGAAAATATACGCATATAGTCATGAGAAAATGTATATTATATAATATGCTGTAACTTTGACGATACATGTAAACCTAATTGATGTAGTGACCGTAACGGAAATTGCCGGTCAAACGGCAACAATTCTGCTTCAGAGAGTTGCAATGGTATTTCACAACATGTAGTTCAAATATTTGTAAAACCGAATATCGTATTATATTTATAAGATAACAAGCTAAAAAGTGGTGCGTTATTGATAAAACTTAAAGAAATAAATTAAATTTTCGTCTTGAACATTGAGAGTAAATAATTCATTATATTAAAGTATAAAATGATCATGAAAAATATTTTTCGCGTACACAAAATAATATTTTGAAAATGCATAATCTCAAAAAATATTTTTTCAGCGATAACGATTTTTCATGGAAAATTTCGCTCTCAAAAAATTCATTCATTTCTTTTTCGCCGAATTTATCATGGTCGAATTGAAGAGAATGTCCAGTTAGCGTAGTGAGATGTCACAGACAAATCGCAGCCAATTCACATATAAAATCATATGACATTTGAGTATAATATAATACATTTCGTCGTGCAATTTAATAGAAAGAAATTGACAGTAACTAACGAAGGAGTTGGCTCGTGGAATTTTTCTGTTATTAGTACAAGGCTGAAAAAATTGCCAATAAAGTTAGAAACTCGCCGTGACGGCTCTGCAGATTAAACGAAAACGGTTTGCGGAAAGCGGAAGCTTCCGCAAGTTGAAGGTGGAAGGTAATTGCTTCCAGACAATTAAAGTTCAATCTATAACCGCACTACTGAATTCTTTTAGTAGACGTTCGGTGGAAAAAATCCATTTATCGCTAGAGAGAAATAATTATCGTACTGGTAACCGGAAACTATTTTTAAAATTCGAACGCATCTGAAAATTATAACTGAAAGTATGATGATTAATTAGTTCTTAGAGCTTCATTTTTGAATAAACAAAATTCCATTTTAGCGGATGATCTTTCGGAGGAGTTGCGTGTTTTGTTCGAAGAGCGCGAATAAATTAAGCTGCACATACATATGCGCGATTGCTTGCTGGGGAATCTGCTCGAGAAAAACGATTATGTTTGTTTAGGAAAATGGCTTTGGGAATGTGTAGTCGTATAATAACACGACTTTCGGGAAAACATTTTAATCCAAAGGGTATACTTTTGTGAATAAAAAATATATAAGAAATGTAGTCGGCAAAGTATTAATTTTTCGCCTCAATTTTCGTAGAGCACTCTAACAACACCCAAAAGCATTATAAAACGAACATAAAGGGTAAATTTTTTTAAGAGTTCCTAAAAACAATTAATTTAAAATAAAAAAATAAGATATTCTGTAACAAATCGCATCTCAAAATAAATTTAAAAAACAACCATAAAGGCATTTTAACAAAGTTACTTCCTCAGATATGTATTCTAGAAATGCTTTCAACGAACCAACTTGCGCTAGGATGTAACTGCATTAAACTCTAGTAGTTTGTAGAACATCTTGAAAATAATACTATAAATCCGATGAAAGGAAAGTTCCTCGACCGAACAACGAACGACAGCTTTTATTGAAATCCGACGATTCCCATCTCTCGATCCGATAAATTAAACTCCGGTCCTTTATATTGTATTGGATTCATACGAATATTTCAACCGAAACGATATATTGCATTGAATAATGAGATATTCATTTCGCTTCCACGGTCAGATGGTTTCACTGACAAGTCAAAGCGTAACGAAGGCATCCATACTTACACAAAAGCGTGTCCGAAGAACAAAACAGGGGCAAAAATAATTTGTTGATGAATATTCTTACGCACTTTGCACCCGAAAAGGACATTATAATTAAACTTTTGATTTGATTCTCTTTGTAGCAGTGTTGACAAAGGTTAGATATGAAAGGGATCGGATATTGCAAAATTTGTGAGACTTAATTAAACTCGACCCCCCGACGGATAAACGTCAAAGGGTCAAATGTGTTTTATCGGTCCGACCACTCGCCGGCCAATTTCGTAAATAAGTTACAACTTCACCAATGCGCTTAGCGAAAGCATGCAAATAGACAGAAGATCGACGTTCCTCAGCAAGCATCATTCCCTTAACAAACAATATAATCAAAATGAATTACCCCTGTAGCTAAACATCGTGGACTGGTCCTCGTTCTCTGTTATCCTTGTCGAAGACAGTTGGTATGCAGATGTAGGCAGTCCTGCACGGTTTGCAAGCAGGCCTCTCCTGAGGGCTATCATCACAGTCGAAGGGCGGCGGTGGAGGTATCAGGTCCGATTCACCATTTTCGACGACAATCGACTTTTTAGCATTGCCGGGCATGTAATACACGAAGCAGGTCACACCGACCAGGAACAGGAAAAATATGAACACTATGTCGAACATGATAAGCGAGTTCAGTACCAGCAGGCGCATCACGCCTCGAACGTCTCTGACGCGAGTTCTTGCTTCACGCACATGCGAACTGAGTGCGCTCAACACCGAAATAATCACATATGTAGTTCACACTTGAATGTTTATGAAATAGTTCTGTTCGGCGGCATAGTATAGACGCAGCTTCAATTGAAAAAATAATAATTTAAAACAAAATGCCATCTGCGGTGAATTGTGCACGCGATCATTATAGATAAATGGATTCGGAGTGCATTCGCAATATACCAAACTGGCTAATGGAGGGCATTAATGTCAAAACCATGCCGCGGCGTCGTATTACTGCAGCTGAAACTCCGAACTAACTGACTATATGCAGTTCCTTAATCGAATTCGAAATTCTGACGATTTTTTCGTATCATTGGTTTAAATTATGCGACGTCGTATGCGCGAAATATAAGTTTATAATTTATGCGCGACGAACGAGAGAGGCTTGCTTGTGATTTTCGAAAGTTCGTAACAAGTTAGCTAAGTTTTCAATATGATGCATTTTGTACTCGCGAAAATCCATAATTTCTAAAACTTGTCATAAAATCATAACAACGATAAAATCGAATAAAATGAACAAGTACGCTCTTATAAAGCGTATTAAATTCAAATTTGAATAATTGACAAAAATAAATCATTGAAATTTCACGGTTTTCGCACAATGACAATGGAATAATTCACAAATAACCAGATATAAAAATGAAAGAGAAAACTTTTAAAAACGAAAAAATAAATTCAACGGACACGATTAAAGAGTTACTTAAAAATTCAAAACCTTTGTGTCATTTAACGAAAGTTTTTTCAGAGAAAAGAACGGCCGAAACAATGAACATCGCGATAATAAAGTGTAAGAACATCAAAGCGAGTTATCCTTTGATATCTATCAAGAAGTGCGGCCAGCAGCTCGACAAAAAAAATTATTAATTGATATCCCACTCAGAATCGCCGCCGGCGAAACAAAAACCAACCCATTCTACAAATCGGCGAACAATAAAACGAGTGCAAACACTCAACCCGACGAAGAGTAAACGTTCGAAATTCAAAGACACCCGCGAGACGGGAAAATGCGCAATAACACCCACAATCAAACAGGAAACACTCAACTGTCACGGATCGGCATATCGAGTGGATTTCGATATATAAGCTCACTTTCGCGCCAAGTGTCTCGCCGATAAATATATTATATATAATATGAGTTCTCTTGCTGAAAGTGTCAGTGATGGTCGCGGGCCCGTTTTGATCGAGTCAATTCGTCGAAATTGCCGATAATTCGATTGTGTGAGCTGTCGAACCATTGTAGAATGTGTGTGTGTTCGCTCGAGGTGTGTAAGGGTTTTTGAGGAAAAAATAAAGTGACACGGCGTGTCAAATTTAATTAAACCCTCGGGTTCTTTGTGTGCAAAATTACATGAGGTTTTTCCGTGCATTTTTTCGCATTTTCGTATTGAAGTTTCGTGCGACGTGTTAATTTTTTTTGTATGAAAGTATTGTGTGCTAGTTTTTTGTTCAACTATATTCTCTACTTTGGGTTTTTTGTTGGATACTGAGATAAGTTCGTAAAAACTGTGGTAAAATGTAACAATCATAATGAAGTTAATAAATTAATGCTTCTGGATAAAAATCCAACAAAAATTGCTAGCCAAAGTTTGAGTGTAAAAAGTTTCCAGTTAAGCAATATTAATTAATACGTAATAAAAACTAAGCGAAAAAGTTTGAATACCAATTACGAAGCAGAACTTATATTAACAAACTCGTATTCCAACTTAGTTTCAAACAATTCGAACGAATTCGAAAAAAAAAACTGATACCGATTTACGTATTTGACACAGAAAAACCACCAATGAACATTTACGAAAGACGGATTAAATGAGACAGTTGCAAAAAAAACCGCAAGAGATATTAAACGATCCATAAAATACCGAAGCATAAAAGTGTCATAAAAGTTATACCGACATACTCGTACAGAGAGAGAAAAACGAAAAGGTGCACTAAAATTTGTGTACGTTACCAACGAATGCGGCATAAATAAAAACCGAACGCCCACAAATATCTTTTCTTCCGACTATTTCATTTCAATAATGCAAAAGATAAAATGTATGTAGCGGAGCGAAAAAATAAAACATACGGAACGAAATATTGTACATTTGATATACTCGTAATGATGAAACGTTCTCGCTTGTGCTAGTGATAATTCTGAGAGTCTAGCATTATTATTGTAGACGGAATAATCTGGAATTCCCACAGTGTGCATAGCCCTTCTCAGGTTGTTTCTGAAGTTCTGGGAGTTTAGTTTCGTTTATTATACGAATCTAGGTTTACTAAGGTATAAACTTTTGCAGATTATTCATCGATTAATATTATAACTCAAGACGAGAATTACCGGGATTTGTTTGCTGAGCTATCGAATCAATCTTTAACAGAGAATAAAGTAAGAAAGCTAACGTTCTATAGAAACTATTAAATCATATTTTGACTAGTTCGCAATTAAATCTCAAATAATATTCAATATAATATTATATAAACCCTAATTATCGATAAAACATCCCAAAACTTTACGAGCACCTCGCATACGACGGAACACAAAACTCCGCGCGCGTCCCAACATAAATATGGACCGGAAAACAAAAAGACCGATGGCATGAAAGGAATCCGCTGAAAAGAAAATACAGTCACCCATATTCAGCGGTTTTCATCGCACACTTGACGGAAACATTTCGACCCAGCAGCTAACAAGAATTAAACGGTAATGAGTCCGCTGATTCAACGCGAGTTCGCTTAGTCCGCGACCTTTCCTTTGGCTCGTCTATAGTGGAAAACTTAATAATTGTGTCAGCTTTCTGTCAAACGCAATTTGCTTTTTGATACTAATTAAAACGTTACGATGTACAAACATCGCACTTTCCCAACGAGACGATTTTCAAACGGCTAGATTTTTCATAGAAGAACGTCTGGATTTTCTGCGACTCTTTGAAAATATTTTTAACTCATAGAAAATTATAAATATTTTTCTCGGAAATATTTTTGATATTATAGAAATACGAAATCGCAAAGTTTATCGAATCTTTTATTATACATCGTAAGACGAGACATAATCATTTCTTTACTTTTCTTCGTTAGAAATAATTGCAACAATTCTTATATAAGACAGAATGTTTACTGAAACTTTTAAGATATAAATAAAGGCAAAACTCGAATTATTTATTCCAAATTTTCATGCATAACAAAGTGACATCGAAATAATTAAAACAAGACTAAACGAATAGTCAATTACTTTCGAATGTTAATTGAGCTATCCTAAAAAGCACGGCTCGGATTACGAATAAAAAAATAAACAAACAAAAAAAAACATGAATTAAAGTAAAAGAAATATCCTTAGCGGCCGTAATTGATGACGGCCGAGAGCGCGATATTTCCCAGCGCAATTAATATGATAATTTATTTAAAATATTCCCGTCGAATATGGAACCGAGGGGGGTCGAAGGAGGAGCACCACGTTTTGCAAGAGTTGACCGGCGAAATGAATAAAACACAAACAAGGACCATTCGCAAAGTTAGACTTGGGCCGCCTGAAAATCGCCCCGCGGGGACCTCCCGCCCAAAACGGCCAGATTATTATCATAAATTATGCGGATGGACGACGCAAGGGCGGGAGGGGGGAGGGGGGAAAACAACGAAAAAATTAATCATGGAAAAAATCGGAGGAAATATTTCCGAATTGCGTAATGAGGATATCGCATGAAAAACGGCCCGCATCAAATCTCGTTGTTAGTAGTCGGACCACGATCACTCTAATATCGTGCATATTTTAACGGAATCGTCTCGGGGTATTTTCATCGACGAAATCTTCGCGAAGAATTTCCGATAAGTATCTCCGTATATTACAAAGGGTGCGTATATTAAAAAAAAAATTCTATAAGGTCCGAGATAAATAATCCTCTCTCAAGGTTCCGGAGCTTGGGTACACAATAAAAAAATATTGGTCGTCTCGTATTATATGTATCGCAATTCATTGTTGAATTGTCAATCGTTCACATTCTGAACGTTTCGTTATATTAATCAATTACGGTTCGCTTTTTTCGTTATCAATTCAAAAGGTTTTATTAAAAAAAATCTTGGCGACGCGCGATAGTGCCAAATTTATTCTTTCCGCCTCGATTTTGTGAAGAGAATTTTTTCAGACAGTTGATTTTTTTCATTTCCTTCTAGCATAATCAGAATCCGTCGGCAAAACAGGAGATTATTTATTCACGGCAGATAAATAAGGAGATTACCAATGATCGTTGCGGGTAATATGGAATCAAATATTGAAGCGTTTAGACAGGAATTATGTATAGCAGTTTAATTTCGGCGGTGTTTACCTACAAAGGCCTATCTCCGTAAGAAGCACGTACAGACGAACATTCTGCGGATGAAATTATCAAAACAGTACTATTACCATCGTGTTAAATGTCAAGGAATAATTCGGATGAATTATCTTATTGTTTGTTAGTATACGAAGTTGAAGTCAGGAAATTGTATTACGCCGCGCTTTAATCCGTTCCGAGTAAGAAATACAAAACGCGTTACAAACAAAACCTTTTCGCGAAACGTGAATACAGAGTTGTTACTGCAGTGCGATATTTTTTCACTAATCCCGCTCTTTAAACGAGTTATTAACACGACAAAAGAAATTTATAACTCCACCTTTATTCGACTGTATAATTCGTTTTCCCCGACGAATTCGTTCGTTAAAGAAAATCTTTAAAAAAAAAATGCTCAATCCGCAAAAATTTCCACAAAAATGTATTCGACAATCAAATTCGCACAAAACCGCACCCTACACATAAACGCCGAATTCCTCAGAATCCGTCCGCCGATCGAGCGATGTCAAACGACGATTGTGAAAATTAAAAATACCTCGAATACCCAACATCTGTCAAAAGTCGTTATAACCTCGTTACTGATTAATTCGAAATATTACATAGTGCCTCGGCGATCCTTTCATAATGCGCAAAGTTGACCGGACACCCGGCGCTGATAAATTTCACTTAACCGCCGCTTACGACAATCGAGGTAAACGCTGGTTAGAATCTCAAAAGCACACGCCGAAACTACAATAATCAGTAATAATAATGCGAATTTCCATATCATGAACCCAAGACAAAAGAGGCCCTTCTGCGTGAAAAGTTTGCACCGATATCGCTACAACTGACCGCTCGCACACCACAATAGATGTTTCCGATTAACATTCCGAAAACTTTCTCCTGTGTGCGTGTGAACGTAAAGTTAATCGTATAAATAACATTGATTATTTGTTGAAGTACTGACGACGTTCTGCGGTGAAAAGAAAATAGCTCCCACGCAATCAACCCAGATTTGACCCGGAGCCGTTAACTGTGTTCGCACAGGGTCGGTGTTAACCTGACCTAATGGTGGGTTTATCTCAACCCACGTGAGAATGTGTTAGATGTTGAATGCTTGTTGGATTCTATATGTCGAATTTGAAAAATAAAAGTTTGCTCTTTTATCGAAATGCTTGAACGTACATTATGCGAGCGTATAAGTGGAAATAAAGAAGCTACTGGTAGAAAAATAAACGAGACCACATGAGATAAAGGTCAAAACACTCCAGTGAAGAGTGAAAATGGGTGAGACACATAAGCTGGAAAAAGAAAATGGTCAGTGGAAAAGTGAAACAGAAAGAAAAATAATTTGCCTCGGTATATATTCCAGAAACAAAATAACGAAACAATTAAAGGACTTAACCGAAATTTGAACCAAAAAATACTAATGAATCATAACAAAAGACCTGTTTGAAAATTTCAATATGAAAATAAAAATAATGTTAGTCTTTATTTTTCAAAAATTCGAAACTGTACAGTAATTCTCACTTTAGAAACAAAGTTAAGATAAAGTTGTTCGAAATATTATATACGAACTAACCATACACATGTACATCAAAGTGAACTCGAATGAAACTTTTCGTAAACTTCAGTATAATCAAAATTCTGTATTGGAGCCGATATCGGAAATTTGCTTCACCTCAATTACTTCATATCGAGAAGATGCAATACACAAATTATATGGAATATACACAGTATACTGGAGAAGACGAACAATAAATAAAACGGTTTGACAATAGTAAAAATCGTTTAAAAAAAAAACGGAGCAATAAATCAAAGTCGTTCAAGTATATTTGAAATCTGAAAAAATTTTCATTTTCATGACGCGTAATCAATCAAATGATAGGATCCTTAAATAATGACATTTTACTATGAAGAGCTCTTTCAGATTTGCGATAGAGAAATGAAAAATTTTAATAAATACGACATGGATTTATCGCATGGCAAACTCAAACGTCACACATCAGCGTAATTGAAAAATGAATTTCGTAATTCTCTTGTAATTCGTTATTCTCCTGTATGTAAGCCTTCAGTTTAATTAAAGACGAATCTGATTCCCAAGAGTCGCTCTTGAATTCCATTCGATTAAACAAAATAAAGACCAAACTCAAGCCTAATCTAAACTTAGTCAAACTCAAAACATTAACATAATTTCGAGAACGGGAAAAAAAATACAACAAAACCCCCATTTCACAAACAGAATCCAGCGAATACTTATTCAAAGAGCGCACATCTTTCCGCTCATCAATTTGTGTCATATCAGGAAACTTAAGAGAGACGAGAAAAATATGTCATCATTAATATAACGAAATGTAGTCGATTAAGAAGGAATCTCGTCGTGAAAAACGCCTTTTCCAGCGCCATCCTTGGCGCATGTTTCGGGATGTCGGTAATTAATTACTAGTAGGGATAAAGGGTTTCTTAGCAAACAACGTGCTTAATGATAATGGTTCGCAAAAAACGATTAACAACAAAATTGTTAGTCGGCGATGCTACAAAATCAAGGGAAACTTAGATGCCCCCAACAAAGTAAATTTCAACATTTTCTAACGAGACCCGTAATTATTTTAAACGCAGATTTGTGGATTTAGTCGAGCATAGCTCGGGTGAAGAAACCTGGAAGACGAATGGTTCAGCGCTTTCAGGTTCCCTTTCCGCGTTTTCGCGCAAGTTCGCCGTACACTCCAATAAATATTGCAAAAATTATAATTATAAAGCAAACAGACAGCGAAGGCGGAAATTATTTCCGTCGATCAAAATGTAATCATCCCGTACTTCTGGCACGATCTCCACTCAAAATTCAAAAGATACTCACCTCTGCGTTATAAATAAATCAATAAATACAGCCGTACTATTGGCTATTTGAAAAAAAATAAGTTTATATTGGAAAAAAATATTTACTCAATAATTCGAAGATGCGAAATTCAATCCGCGATTTGAATAGAAAATTGAAGTGAACTCTCCAATAGAGGACTGACACAATGCGCGTTATACATACAACGCACAGCATGAAAACTAATAACGCTATTTTCCGAAAGAAACGTTACGTAAATCATAAAATTTATTATTGAATATATGTACTATTTCCAAAAGAAATAAATCATTTTTAAACTAATAAACGCCTTAAAGTTTATATATTTTCAGCGATAACAAAATGCATCAAAACCAATCGATCAATTCGTCTAAATATCAAATATTTTGATTAATTAATGGTATTTACATAGCGCAATTAACTCAAACCGATGGCTGGTAATTCAATAAAAGCAATTAATCACATCAACCAATGCAAAGAGAAATCATGAATCATATGGTCAACCGTGAATAAAAGCTGTTTATGTAACAAATTGTTTTGAAATGAATTTTGATTAAAATGATTAAATTTTAATAATTTAAAATGGCTCATTATTTTCAATTAAAAAAAAATTATAATTAAACAAATCCTTAATTTATACCTCATTACAAATAGATTTAATTCAAAACCATGATAAACCTTTATTGGAAAACGAATTAACGACTTTGCAAGAAAATTAATGAATAAAACAAAACTAAAAATAGCATACTGCCGTAATTTATAAAGCATTAACGCAAAGCTATATTTTAATCTCAATCATGATGAAGATTACTCGACGGAAAAAAAATTTAAATATTATATCAAATGCCAAACAAATCTGTGTACAAAAAATATATAAACACGACCAAATAAATAATACTTTATACAAATAAAAAACCCAATCGAAAAATAAAATGTCAACGTCAACGATTCAAATTAAATTTTCCATTCAACCGGCACGAAATCGAACAGACAAACGAAAAAAAGACAAACCACCAACTCGTCAAAAAGCCACCCAAAATACCATAAAACGAACCCTACAAACACCCAAAAACCAACAAGAACAACAACAACAACAGCAGCGGTCTTCGAAAAAGCGCCCGCGAAGCAACAAGCGTCCAACTACAGGAGCGGAGCGAGTGCGCGCGCGAGCCCGCCGGCGAGCAGGGGTGCACTGGGGGCCCGCGGGCCCCCTGGCGCCCGAGGGGCCCTCGCCACGCCTGCGCCCTCCCCTTTTCCAGAAATGTGGGCATTGTACGTGGCGGGTGCGCGAATGTCGGGATACCCTCTCGGGAGGACTGTAAAAATAGAACGTTGGCTTTTTTTACGGGTGCAGTCCGGTGCAGTTTGATATGGGCGGATGCGGGTTTGGGCTTTTGTTCGGGATGGTGAATTTTTGATTGGGTTCGGTTCTGGGTTTTCTTTGGTTGTGTGAGTTGTGATGGTGAAAATAAATGTATTGGATTTGGATGATTTGTGAAAAATTTTAGTGTAGAGGAAATTTTTCGATTATAGGAAGTTGTGGAATTTTATTTTGTGAAAGAACTATGTGAATAGTAAAATCAACACAAATAAGATTAATTGATGTTTAATCGATGGGAATCTGTGCATTGAAAAAAAGGTTTGATCGATTCTGAATAATTTGAACTATAAGTCATATACAAATTTGAATTAATATAAAAAAATTAAATGTACAAAAAATAATTAATAATTTCATAATTCTATACGCGTTATGGAATTATAATAAACACGGGTCTTATAAGCTTTTATTAAGCGATAATCATCGTCGGAAAAGTTGGAATAAAATTGAAAGATTATAGAAGTTCAATCATCGAATCCAATAAATACAATTAATTCCTAATGGAAAATTCTCGTATAACAACGTGAAAATGTTACACAATAATCTCTCTGGGGTGGCATTCGTAAACGTTAACAGCCAGTAAAAAGGGTCAAAATTCGCAATAAATATACGAAACAATAATTATGGTATACTTTTAAGGTGATTAGAAAGGGTTTTATTCACCTGATACCTTTGAAATTCATTAATTGAAAATTCATTATTTCGTTTGCAAAGAACTTATGAAATGAAATTTCGACGTACCTAGATATATTTTCGCACAAGAGCTTTTGTAGACACACGTGCTAACATTTATATATTATTTAAGTTTATGATAGTGAAACAAATTTTCAGAATTTAAATTAACACGAATTGTGAGAACTTATATTAGTTTCACAAAGAAAATTATAAGCAGCCGATAGCGAAATATTGAGAAAATACACTCACGTACCTCCCAATACAATTCTGTCTGGAACCAACTTTATCAAACACATTTTTCCACTGAAAAACTTTCAGCAAAGAAATATATTACAATAAACAAAATTCAACCTTCCATTGAATTATCACCGGTTTCGACTCGCCCGTACAAACAGCGCCAATGAAATTGTGAAGCGACAAATTTATTTGCGCTGCATTGAAATCATTAAATTCAGGTGCGAATAACTCGATTTAAAATGGACAAGATCGAAATTCGAAAATTAACAACGGCACAGAATCCAATTCCGATTCCCGACCGAATCAATGTAGATTAAATTCTTTCGACGCGCCGAAACAATCATCTTTTATTTTTTTTATTGAAAATCGACGATTATCATATTAAGGCAAAACATATATATGTGTTGAAAGATAGTAAATTTATCTAATTTTAAAATCATCGCAGAAATGCCGTTCAAACTTATCAAAGCATACTGAAATTTTGTATACGACCTCTGAATCAGCACGCTCGTGTCGCAAACGACAAAACAACCACGCAACGTTTACACAGAGCAAATTCACAGCCATCCCATTCGATCCGCCATTGTGACAAAATTTGAGAAAACCGTAATGGAATCCACGGCAAATATGTGACGTTGGCGCGTTAATCATGCCACAAATTGCCGACGACGAGGAGACAAGCTCAAAAACGTGTTGATTTTGGAAACGAGAAAGCCTCGTCTCGAAAGCGTCAAACTATCCGGCGTTTTGTTTATTCTATATAACCGAATATATATAGCATTGTATATATAAAGCAGCGAAACCGTTCGGGTTCGGTCCGTTATTTGATTATCTAAATCTAGATCTGAAGCGAACCTTTCAGGACGAGCTGTAAACATACGTGCACGGTCAGACTAATGCGCGCGAACAGTGTCGGAAGGCTGAAAACGGTGTTTGATCGATATGGTGTTCGATTGTTCGCGCTCCGATTTGTCTGAGAGTTCCTGAAAATTTCGAATGGTAATCGATTATTTAAGTTTCGCATTAGTGTGTGCTCGTTTTGGGTCGATTCACGTGGGAAGCGCAGTGTGAATTTCAGGCGATTCGAGTTCAGCCGTTTTCGATCGATCAATTAGTAATCAATTTATGGGATAAGTGCTTCCAGTTAAAGCGTGTTTATTTTTTATGAATGTGGGAATTAACGTGTGTATAAATTATGTGAATTTCTAATGAATTTCACTAACTGAAATAATTATTTTGAACATAAAAAATCGATTTAGTTTTATAATACATGTATTATTTTTTCTATGACCGAATACTAAATGGGTTTCGAGAAATATCAATATAAATTCTTTTGAATAAAATAACATGTTTAGAATCTTCAGAGGATACGTTACAGCGTTCAAAAAAAATCAAGAAATTCCCAAAACACTTCGAAGGCCGAGACAGGAAATCTCGGAACGAGATCCCTAATTACATATATAATAAGAAAACCTCGATAGGAAATTTCACGAAAGCATTGTAGCATATCGTGAAAAAGGGAAAACAAAAGGAAAAAGGTATAGAAAAACAATAAAGCGGCAATTTTCACAATTCAATAACGCTGAAAATACGAACAAACGAAAACACAGAAACACGATACACGACCAAACAGTGACCAAATATTCACTAAAACCGTTCAACAAAATTTTTTAATCAAAAGTCTATTCACAACACTCGGAAAATAACAGACAAACTTCCAATATTAAACTCAACCTATCTTCGAAAATAGATAAAACATCATATCGACAATAATCAAAAACAAAACGGACACATTTTCCGAAACCTCGGCGTCCATCATCCAATCTCGCTGAAAACTCAACAACGCCAATTTCTAATATTCAAAAGGGCTCATTAGGCGGAGTTGCTCGTCAGGCGCGGCCATTGTTCGAAGACAATTCGCAATGAGAAATTCGCACACCGCACAAAACGTACACCCCCGAAACCTATTACGCCCAGAGTGGTCGAATCGCGCGAATATTTCCGCAAACGAACAGCCCTGAAGATCGACGAACGGTCCCGATCTGCCATAGTGACTTCGGAGGACTCCGATGGACGACCAGCCCGGGCAATAAAGCAATTTTCGCTGTGCGAAAGCTAGCAGAACGCGAAATCTATACTATTTGAATACATACTGTAGACATGGATGCGTAACGAGAAGCCAAATTCGATTAGGGCGAGCGAGCGAATGTCGAAAGTCGGGCGGACAAAGTGCAAATTCAAAGGGCGAAATCAAAATGAGCAGTGTTGTAAACGGTTTATTGAATTATCTAATGTGCAATGGGTAAACGCTAATGTGTGCATTCGTGTGTATATGATACATATTCGAATTTCAAGTAGGGACAGTTTGAACGTGTATTTTATAAAATAAATGTGCGTTTATTCTGAGCATTTAATAAAATTAGTGTGCATTGAAAAAAAATATGTGTGCATTCGGAAAAATAGTTTGATCATTGAAAAAAATATATGTATCTTAAAACGAATAAAATGTGCATTGGAATAAATGTAAATAAATGTATTACTCACTATATGACTATTATTTACAATTTTAATAACAGAATCGAAAATAGACCAAATTGTTAATATGTGATCAAAATTAAACGAAATTAAAATTTTACAGTTGACAGTTCTATTACATTATCTATGGAGGAAGACTTTACTCTAGCGATGTTGCCACCTCAATGCTCATTTCATTTCACCATTTCAATGCTCAAACATATTTTTTCTATTGATCTTTTCACATTATAATCTCAAAATTTTTTTTTCGTTACACACTACAAATAAAATGGTGCTCAATACAAGACTCTTTAATGCGCCAAAAATAATGCACATCGTATATTATTCTGATGCACAAATAATTCGCACAACGTACACTTTTTCAATGCACATCGCACCCTTTCAAATATATTCATAATAATACCATCCAAGTTTTACGTTTGATTAGGGTCACCAAATCTGTTAAATATAATTGAGACTAATCCGACAACGTACTTGCGATACCAACGCCAATCTCTTCCGGAACAGTCGAGCGGATACCTGTTGCGGATTTCGAAATTATAATTAACGAAAACCTGAAAAGTTAAAGTAAACAGACTCAACAGCGAAGGGTTCGACCACGGACCTAGGATAAACGCCACAATGGAGCGGATACTTTGTGTGATGAAAGCGGAAACCGGCCCTTTGTGATCGAAACCCGAATTTTCGTCGGAAAACGTGAAATACCCGACGACGGACATGCACGGCAACATCCGACATGTGTTCGAAAATGGGACCGCTTTGCGAATTTTCGCGAAACTGTCCCGTAGATGGTTCGGTCCGCAAATGGCTTTTCACGTGTCACGTCGTTTTCCACTTCGATCGGATTATATCTTCAATTACGCGACGCATTTTAGCGGGCCGAAGAACATCCGAATAATCCTTTTATGATCTTTCGCGAGAAAATCAATTAACGGCATTACGCAGAAATGCTTTCGGTGGCAGTTCGTCGGAATTCGGCGCGCACACACTTTATTATGTACGTTTCGTATCGGGATCAATTTGCATATTCGTTCGGGAATACTTTCGGCGACGAAAACTTCGTTTTATGATTGAATTATTTTGATAACGTTATGCGGAATTTCGTTCGGAACGTGTATGAGCCGAGACGTTTTGTAATTTGGATATATGTATATTCATACGTCGATTCAAATAAAAATTTAAAAGGAATAGTTACGTAATGTCTGATGAGTGAGCAGCGCACGTACCTGAAACAATGCATTAAAAAAATAATTTTAGATATATATAATTATGATTTTACGAACAGAATTTTAAATACATCGAAGAGAATAAAAATAGCTCGGACGGATGAAAAATTATCCCTAACACAAAATTAATATTTGTACAAAACTTCATTTCGTTGCGAAAATTAAAGCAAATAGTTAAAATTTTAATTAAGTAGCACTGACGTGGGACTAATAAAATTTGAAGACTCAAAATTTTCACAACATTAAATTCCAGCGTCGAAATTATAATTAATGATCGATGAAATAATAGAATTCTAGCAGCAAGCAACCAACTGCAAATAGAGCAAATACTCAAACGTATACGATGACACGTTCCAGACCCCGAATAATACGCTTGTCATTTAACAGGAAAATTTATGAAAGAACCTAATGGAGGAGCAACTCGATATCCAACGAAAACGTGAAAACAAAGTGATTGAAGCTGCCAAGGGTCGCCGCAGGTGTGAGTCGCGCACAAGTAACAGGAGAACTAAGGACCGCAGTCAAAGGACTTTCAGGACAAGAGAGGTGCCTTCGGATAAATCAAAACCTTCGAGCACCGTTGTTGAAATTCGATCGAGAAATCTGAAACTTGTTTATAAATACAGATGCAACTTCATAACGTTGCATCGAGTTTGGTTCAAAGTTCTACTTGTCATTGCAGCTCAGGAAACTATTCCAAATAGTACTATAATTATAAGCCACGATACGGTACCTGTCTGTCAATGAGTTTTCAATATTATATATTGTGTTATTTTCGATCGCTTGTTATTATAAAAAATTCTAGAATTCAAATCAAGATGTTGGAAGTTTTTCAATGTATTTTTCACGGTTGTGTTTATATTTTTTAGTATTCACGGTGGTTTTATGAAATTCTTTAAAAAAATAACTCTAAAATATCACTCTTAATTAAAATCCGAGATAAATGTGCCCTGCAAAAAACGTGATACCGGCCGTACAATTACTCATCAAAAAAAATCACATAGAATACCGGAACTTTTTTCTCTTTTCACGTGAAAAGAGCTCACAAACTTGCACAATTGATCTTTCAATGTAAACACAGCGTGTTCAATCTAGAAACTCGGAAAAATCGGATTCTCTCCTCACAAAAACACAAACTACCACATAATACCCTTAAAAGGAACGTGATCCGTTTCGTACACTTCCGCGTTATGATTAAATGGAACTCTAAACTAATCGAAATCTTTTTATAACATAAACAATGCAAATTTGTCATTCGGAATGTGCAAAAAAGCGACATTCAAATTTCGTGCAATTAATCAAAGTCACGATATTAAATTAAATAAAAACTCCAGAGAAAAAATTGCTTTTCTCGTTAGCGCGAAAATAAAAGCAAACCATCCAGTCACCAGACATTCAGAGAAACATTACCAACGAAATTTACATTATAATTTAACGGATCGTTCAAGGTTAGCGAGCTTCTAGCTCGGCATTACATCACACAATTTTCGCACAAGATTGATTGTGAATTTTGTTTGGACGCTGCACACAGTTCGGACTCGCGAAAAACTTTCGAAATTCGCACGAAAATTTCGCCAATATAAATAAAACGTGTATCCTTTGTTGTGGTGGCCACCGACAGCGTAATTGAACATTTCCCGAAAAGGTGAAAAAGATACAAAAAAGCGATGAAAAAAATAACACGAATTCAATGAAAATATCCAACCGAACGAGCAACCTCGGTTGAATTATTTCATCGGAAACAATTTTCCGATAATCAACGTCAAAGATTAAACCAACGAAAAAAACATTGAAGAGAGCTCTCTAAATACGAACTTAAATGTCGAATGGAGAAATTGCTTGGACCATTTTAGAAAATCGATAGGTTTGTATATAAACGGCAGTGTTAAAATTTTAGGCTTTTAATCAAACCACGGGGTCGGTTCGATTGGATTTCGTACCAATCAAACTGTGCTGATTGAGTTCGGTAGTGGTCAGTGGACCAACAAAGGTCTGAATTGAAGTCTACGAACCGGAAAACACCCTATGGAAACCCTTAAAATTTATCAACCATGTTACGCAAAAGAAATAATCGTAACCATTACACAAAGATTATGCGGACCTGAAAAAATTTCGTACGCTGATATGAGCGCAGTTGGCAAACATATAGATATGTTATTTTCGTTTTGTAAAAAATAATTAAATTATAAAAATAGACGGGTAAAAAATTCAAAACCTCGTGAATAACATCCCATCTAGAAACTGAACACCCAGCTAACCCGATAAAGTATATTTTCTCGATGGGATTTCATTATCAAAAGCCGCTCAGAGGATTTTTCTGATATTAATGGATGATAACGTCAACCCATATTAAATTTTTTTTAACGCTGAACATAATATAATCCGTTATAATTCATCAATAATTGAAAATTTACAGATTTAATCTATTCTATTAAAAGAGATCGAATAATATAATTTATTAAACGAGAACCATTGAACCGAAATAATCAAATATCACTAAAAAGTATTTTATTTCAAAATAAAAATCGAATTAAACAACGAACCCGCTCGCTATAAATTCAACGCTAAATTAAACTTGCGAAAACTCAATATTTACAAATGTAATTTACAACATTAGTCGACGGACGAAACGGTTTCATTCCGAATTTTCCGAACGTGGCGAAAATTTCACACTGCAGGGGACTTGAAAATATTTATGCACGCATAAAACCTTCAACGAAAAATACAAACGCTAAACGCGAAGGGGACGAAAAAAATATCGCGGGGGCGTAAAAATCAGTGTACGAAGCGCGAATTTTCAACTAGTATATGCGATCCCGTCAAAAATTCCCATAATGGCCGCGGTTCCGAAACCGTGGGGCCCGCAACCACCCCCTCACCCCACAACACCCCCGCCGAATCAAATTTTCATACTAAAAAGCCGAAACTATACACACATTAGACTTCCATAAAAATTGATGTCGCCGCCCGACAAAGACCCGCCAAAAGGGTCCTCCGGCTAAAGCGCCGCGACATAAAGTTTAGAAACCATCGCGTTATGGAAATAATGATGTCGCCGCATCCATTAAGTGGATGCGCACATACGTGTGTGTGTTCATATATAAATATGTGTGTGAGCCCGATCCCCATACAAGAAGGGGTTTTTCGCGATGGCGATAGCGCCGGTAATGGCGGCCATTACCGACGCACGCGCATTCTCTATGAATAAAACATCAAATAAACTGAAACCGCTTATCGCGTTTCACGCTTGCTGAAAACACTACAAAATGGCAGGAATCGGAAACGAACGGGAAAGAAATCGTAGCCGAGGTGAAAAATCGACATACGTCTGCGTCATGTTCGAATTATGGAAATGGGATTTATTTCGTAACTGCTAGTTACTAACTAGAGGGTAAGGTTCGAATATGGTTGAATAGTTTAACAATCGATAATAAGTTATGTAATTTAATGTAATAGAAAGTGTAATCCATGTAGAAGAAATAAATGTAAAAAAAATATGAAAATAAATCATGAGATAAAAACGAAAACGCTAAAAGTAATGAATTCAATTTTAAATAATTCAAAATCATATTTTATTTCTCATTCAAATTGTAAAATTAATTTTTCACTAATTCGATGACACATTTTAAAGCACATATAAAAAAATTGGACTAAAAATCGGGATATTGAATTATTAAATCGATTCGAATCCAGGAATGAAAAATATATTATTCAAATATATGCGCTTAACAGTCGGATAAAACGTGAAATTTCCACCAATAGCGGCAAAAATTTCAAACGATCGAAATTTGAATCTCATTACTGCGCTGAACGCGCAAACTAACCGTATACATTTTAAACCTTTAAACAAAGGTAAACGAGGCACAGGTGTACTTCGGGCGAACTCATTTGGCGCCATATAATTACGTCAAGCAAAATTTTACTCGACCGCATTATTTTAACTAGCTACGAGAAAATGATACTTCACATCTTTTACGCACACATTTTTTAATTAAAAAAAAAATCATTTACAAGAAAGCCCGAACCATTTCAAACACAACCAAAACTACGCAGTGTGAGTGATTACGCATGGCGCGTACATTGTACCAAAATTGTGGAATATATTCGCTAATTCAATTATCCCGTTTGCTCGGCTGTGAAAATCAAACGAGCACACAATACATGCGAATTTTAAAACCAATATTCGCAGCCATTCATTGTTCGTTCGCATTGACAGGACTGACACGAGACGTGCAAACAAGTCATCGCCCATAATGCGAAACGAAGCCTTTTTCGCGAACGCGAAAACGCTGACGGATTGGATTTTTCAATTGCGTCATAATTGTAATTACGAGGAGCTCACCTCGCAATTAATTAGTGTTAAATTTATACGAGACGGCGTGCATCACGCTTCGAATCTTCACAACGTAATAGTAGGTCACCCCGCTATGGAAAATGAATAGAAAATGCCCTTAGTCGGAAAAGCGGAGGAAAATGCGCCCCGCCAACGATATTAAAGCAAGGGAGATTTATTCAATTAGTGAACGGTCTCATTTGTGCGCGGGGATTTACGAGTTAAGTGTATTTTGGAGATTAAGCTTTTTACGGTGGCAATATAAATATGGCAGTTAACTTAAATTCGCCGTCGATTCTGCGTTGCGTATTTTTTGCTCGGGAGTCTGTAAAAATTAATACTGGATCTGGGCAATAAATACGAAACAGGAGTTAAATCCTGGGCAGGATATAAAACTTTGATGGTGTGCTCGAGAGTCCGACCGCGAAAACTTGGGCCGAGTTACTCTGGAAATAAATCACCGCGTGATTAATGATTGGAGAGACGTTTGTGTTATTGCGTGATGCTCAAACTGAGGAATGGTGACTTATTGTAAAGTGTGTTTTGGCCGAATGGAATTTGTCGTACGTGTACTTGTGTGAAGTCGTATCGGTTCGAGTGTATAAAAAAATTGGCTCTATTTCTTTTTTTCGTCTCAACGAAATTCGATATCCATAGTATGATGTGCTTATAAAGGATTATCGTTATATTCTTATTCTTATATTTTGAATTTTGTCGATACTTGCGACATTCTCGAATTTTACGTCTGAAATATTAAATGTGGGTACGAATATTGACGAAATTTTTAAGAATATTTTTTCGACGTAAAACGATCCTAAGTTTAATATAAAATTAAGATTTTGTAGGTGGTATTTTCACAATTTATTACGGTGAAATTTCACGAAAATTTTCGTTATGAATATTCCTCCGAAGCAAAAATGCACAAAAAATTGATTCATATTTTTTCCATGAAATTATATCAATGGCAACCGAATATCTTTCGAATTAAACATACATTTTACTTTCAAAACACACTGAAGAGCAAAAATCTTTAACACAAAAAAAACCCACACTCTTCAAATGCGGCACAAAAACAATTTAAACAAAAATGATAAATCTTTTTATTCAATAAGAAAAATCTATCGGAATCTCCCATTATTACTTATCCGAAGATCACTCTAACTGTGAGAGACGAGACAGTTGAGAAGATCAATGCGCATATTTTTCCAACAATCCATCACGACCAACACTCAGGTATTGGAAATACCCCTTCGTCCAAAAGTCCAACGTTCCCGAAGAGAACCTGAAGGTGGATTGTGAAGCCATCTGAAGATCCACAAACCGCACATCCGTCTAGCTTTCAGCACAACGAGCGCAAATTCCAAGCGAAGCGTGAAAACCAAGCTTTGCCCGTCACATGCTCATCATAAATTCATGAGGTACTTGTGCGTGTCCATGCCTACGTATTGGAAATTGCAAAACGAAACACATTCACAATCTAAAAGAATTTCTGATGAAAAGAATGCGCATTATATTCAAAACCTTATTTATTCATTTACATACTATCGATAATCCAATACCGCAAATCGGCATTTAAAAAACGATTCCGAAACGGTATTTCTTCAATCAATAACGACCAGTTTCATTGCCGGGATTGAATCGGAGCGTCCGCGATGCAAATCAACTGATTTGTAATTGCTCTATTGATTTATGTGTTGTACGTCGTGCGGTTCGTATGACAAAACTGAACGTGACTGAAATATAGCGCCGAAAAGGAATTTAATATTTTTTCGTACAAAATGTAATCGCTTGACACTGGGAATAACCGTTACTCTTCCGGACGTACGTAACGACCCGATCGGGTTACGGAAACCAAAATTCATACATATCGATACGTTATACGCGCTTATTAATGATCGGTCGGGAGAAAATGGTAGATGCATCAGTAAAATTAGTGATTTTTTGTTCGATTATGTCAATATCGTTGTGTATATTTGTGTAACATTTTATGTCTATAAAGAAAGATACATAAAAACTCTATCGGGAAAACCTAGTTTCCATTATCTAATCGATAGGCTTCGCAAATGCTCTTGAGAGACAAATTAAACGTAACAACTGGAATCACAAGAGAATACAACGCCTGTAGTCTAGTTGTATCGTCTGTTTTAGATAGGAAGATGTGAGTATCGAATTTTCAGATACTAAATAATTACGTTTTTGAATGTATTTAGAATGGATTATTGTTTTTCAGTATTTATAAATTATTTATACAACGGAAAACTTTAACCAAGTAATTTATATAATAGAAACGTAATAATGGCGTTCCATCCATATATGCCATGGATGTGACATTGTAGGTTGACCATGTATTCTGATTTAGCCGGAATTCCGTTTTTTTCATGGTTTACGTTCGTCCCATTATTTTCGTAAAATAGTATAATTTTTCCCGTTTTGATCCGTCCACAGATGAACAGGAAAAACGACATCTTTTTTGTTTCATCTTTTTTAATGTGATTTTCGAAAAAATATTGATTCTGGTTTGCGTGTATCCTATAATAAATTTTATTAACAAAGCTTTGAAGTGCAACACGGAGAGCGAGCAATTCCAACAATTATGTTGTTTCGAAAATTAATTTCATACTATGATTCGAAATACAATTCAGGAAAATTAATATATCTTCTAAATGTCTCACATACTAAATTCATGGAATTCTTAATGAGTAGATTAGATTAATATAATTTCGGCAACAATTTTAGTCATTACATTAACTCGCTTTGTAAATTCAATTAAAAAAATTAAATTATTAATTCTATAAATGAAAATTTAATATCTGAATGATTCGAATTGTAATCAAGCATCGAATGCAAATGCACGACTGCCGGTCCTAAATGTAACAATAGATTTATCTAGGCGAACACAACATACAAACCCAACGTAAATCTCACCACTCGAAATGCAAGTTCTACAAGTCTATAATAATAGTTCAGCATCATAGAAATTATGTATATCTATGGGGGTAAACTCAACCCTCACGAAGATAATCGTGTTTCAGAAGGTTCTATGGAAGTCAGAAAGCATAAATTTATATAATACGTTATACTCGTTAATAGTAAGTGTGTTCGGTTACACTTTGATGAAAAAAGTTCTTGATTGCTACGCGAATAGTGTTTTTTGCTTTTCTCGAGTTTATCAAATATGCAGTAAGAGTAAATAGGCATTATTTAAGATATAAGATTTATTCTTGTGGAAACAAATTAAGAAAATAAAATATATTCAAGAAAATATCGATTGTATAATACAATTGAATAATAAATAAGCTTCCTTTCAGCCTCATTTCGTCATAGTAAAATATTATGTTTATAATATTCATTATCTTTTTATATAATAAATATGCACGTACTAATAATTAGAAATTCTTTTACTGCATAGCATATTCTGATCAGGATTTTCTTTCAAAGAAGCCTTACGAAGACGATTATAGCAAATACACATGGTGTTTAGGAAAAAACCACAGATTTCAAACATATAATCTCCAAAAAATATATTTTCAAACCATCAAGAAAAATGTATTTATTCTGTTAATAATCAAGAAAAACGAAACGGGCAACATTTTCGACTTTCTTGTTAGACTAAGCGGAAATGAATTTTTCTATTGACTAAACTTTTCCCTACAAGTTAACGAAAAAAAAAACATAAGTTAATACAGGTTGAAAGCGGACCGAGGAAGGCATACATAATGCATGTGACTGACGAGGAAAATATATTAAGCGTGAAAAAGACGTGCGAAAAAATATACAGTAAAAATTTATGCCTTGAGTGAAACCAACAAACGAACAAACTCCACAATTTCTCTACAAAGAAAATTCGACACAAAAAAATAGTTAATTTTACGAAATCGCAAATTTTGAGAACTTCAACAAAGTTATATAAGCAAAACTGTCATACATTTGAAAGTCTTCATCAGTCCGCAAAACACCCTGGACGAAATAACACACTTGACAAACAAACTTCAGACCACATCAAAATGGTCAGTATCCATTTATAATATTTCCATAAAGATTTTTCACACAAAAAATCACATACACTATTCAAATCATGACACGAAACTCCGCATACGAATCGTATTAGTGACACTCGAACGGAATATGAACTAACTGGAATACTATACTCGTGTGACAAAAGGAAGAGATACGTCCCAGTTACTAACGTATTGTGTTCCGAGGGTTTACTGGGTGACAACTTTACGTTGAAGGTTTCTTACTCAATACAATATGCTTTATCGCACGGAAACACGCATGGTTATTCGAAAATTAGCAATGTCATTGCCATAATCAATTTAATCCGAGTCTCGTGTCGCGCAATACAATATAATGCCGTTGAAATGTTATAGCGGTCTATTGGTCTTAACCGAAGCGTTGATCGAAAATTAGGGGGACAATTTGAACGTGCATTGTATAAAATAAATGGGAATTTATTATAATAAAATTAGTGTGCATTAAAAAAAGTGATTTGTGCATTGGAAAAAATATTTTGATCATTGAAAAAATATATGTATTTTAAAATGAATAAAACGTGTATTAGAATGAATATGAATAAAGAATCAGCCGCGCCGCAAACGTGAACAGGGTCAAATTAGGGTGACTATTATTCACAACTTTCATAATAGAATCAAATTGTTAAAATTTGAATTAAATTAAATTTTTAACGAAAGGAAACGTTGATAGTTGATAGTTGACAGTCGTATCGTATTATATTATCAGTGAAAAAAGACTTTACTTTAGAGACGTTGCCACCTCTCGATCATTTCAATGCACAAACTATTTTTTCAATTTTTTTTTAATGCTCACTTTATAATGCATTTTTTTTTCATTGCACACTAAAAATAAAATGATGCTCAATACGAGATTCTTTAATGCATCAGAAATAATATACATCGTATATTATTTTAATGCACAAGCAATTCGTTTTAAAGCACATTGCATACTACAAATAAAATTATGCTCAATACTAAATTTTTTAACGTATCAGAAATAATATACATCGTATCTAATACACAAGTAACTCGTTTTACGGCACAATCTCTATTTTTTAATGCACAATTAAACCGCACCCAGCAATATTCGAAAAGGAAATTCTCAAATAGCATAGATTCGACGACAGTCATTCGTCGAATAAACTTTGGCCGTTATAACTTACAGGAGCTGAGAAACAGATATTATTTCGATTTCCGTCAAACGAAGCTTCCGATCGACCGTTGAAACTCGCTCCAGTTCTAATCTTTGAAAATTGGTCGCTTCTATTCAGAATTATTGGACGAACGTGGAATTTTTCGAGCGATTGTTCCGAATAAAAAAATACGTGCAATAAAATGAAACAACCCAAATAGAAAAGGGAGGGAACCAGGTGCAAACAAGAACGAATTGTCGTTGTGAATAATTGGAGAGCAGTTGTGCAACAGAGCTGAATGCGTAATTACGCACTTATTTACAATGGTACATTGTAATTATATTTTTTTTTATGAAAATCGATCATTTTCCTATTTTTAATTTCGTGAGAAAATAACAGTTTTTATGCGCAATTGTATTCAAAATTTGACTATAAAAATAACCACAATAGCGTGAACGCCTTTTATAAAACACGATAGACATCCGTGTGATTTCGGAAAACCGGCTCCCGCATTATCGACTCGGAAAAAGAAGCTGTTAAAATATTGAAATGGGGCTGCATATCTTTCGAAATCGCAAAAATATGTTAAAATACCATAACTTTCCGATACGCATACGTCATACAAAGCACGCACTGTCAAAACCACTGCTAAGGGTGGGCTCACACATCCAAAATATGGAAATGTTTTAATGCAATAATCCCAAAGATATTATTTATGTATAGCAAACGATTTCCGAAATCTATGCATTCATTCAGTTCTAAAAAAAATTTTCATGACTAATAAAATCATAAATCATCCATTAAAAATACATGAATTATTTAAGTAACCACATTTATTATTTTTTTAGATATTTTAAATATGAAGAAAAACAGATCCAAGTCGGGAAAAGGAAGTGGCAGTAAAAAAAGTGTTTCAATATCTAACAACGTTACAGAAATAAAAAGCTCCGAAGATATAGAATTTGTCGATTTGGACGATGAAGATATAGGATTCAGTGCTTGGCTTAAATCCGGTGACGGAACAGAATGGATGAGATTGTTTATTATTGGAAACAGCCTTATTGTTTTTCTTACAATGACATGGCCTCAAATTCAAAAAACTAGTAGTATTATCAAAGAATTAATCTACGGTGAAGATTAAATATACGTAATAAACATACTACTGCAATATTTATTTAGGTGACAATTCATAATGTTTGCTGTGATATTCAGAGGATTTTTCTTTTTGATTATAATATTTTGGTATAGTTTGGGAGTGTGGAAATTAATAGATGGTTACTTTAGAGATCAAGTCAATGAATATATGTCCGAAGAATTGAAAAAAAATAGTTATCTAGCATCGGATATTAGTAAATTGAGTACAGTGAAATTAAATGAAGAAATATCAAACATAAAACAACAATTCACAACGCATGATTTGGTAAAAATCGAAATAAAAGAAAATAAACAATCGGTTTATGTACCAGAATATGCAATTATCGAAAACAATGCTGAAGAAGAGAATAAGTTTTGCACAGTAAGTCAGCATACATTTGAAGAACAAAAATGTAATAGAAACTAAGGCTAGAATGTATTTAATTTAAATGTAAAACATATACAAGAAAAATTAACATACCTTTTTAACATTGCGATTAGAGATAATTTAGCTATTCATTCTTCATCTGTAAAAAAAATAGCATAATAAAATATTTTTATTTTTACATTATAAAATAATATAATACAATAATGGAAATATAACTCAAGTGAAAATTATGTTTTATTTAAGTAATATTTTGAACAAAAAATATGTTTCCAAAATATAATTCAGATATTTCACAAAAAGTATAAATTTTAAATAGTAAAACACAACTAATTCATATCATTTAACTAAAAAAAGCTCTTTTTCCGCATTCCAAGACTACATCACAAGTAGCATCATCTAAAATTTTGACACATGCAAACAACACAAACTTTTAAATAAATCGATAATAGATCCCTATTTATCGAACTCCTCACTAATTTATTACACTACCCAAAAATCCCTTAACAATACAAACGAAACTAAGACTTGTCAACAAAAGTAAACTTTGCAAAAGTTGAAAAAACTTTGGGGTTAGTCACGATCGTTACAACCGAAAATAAAGCTGTACTAGAAAAAACAAACTCTCACAAACAAAACATAGACTAATTCAGTCTATTTTATCTTAGAAAAAAACAACATTTACGAACCTGGAGTTAACAAAAACGAAATGGAACAAATCCCCGACGTCAATCACAAACGTCAACGGCACGTACGTTCAAAACAAGTATGCGACGCTGCGCATGCGTTACAACACCACACCCACACAACGGCTATTATAATATATTCGTTTTTATTCAATGAAGATTCCGTTGAAAGAATTGATTCAATTCGAAGTCATTTGAATATTTATTTAAAAAAAAAAATGGTTTGATTAGTTGTGAAACTTTTAAAATGTTGTAGATTATGGACAATAAGAGTATTATTATGGTTAGTACCAAAGTTTATTGGTAAAACTTTGTCTTTGCTATTTTATTAATGATTTTGTAAGTACAAAGTATAAGTAAATAACAGGAAAATTTGATTTTGTTTTGAGTGCTTTGGTTAAATAATCATTTATAATTAGTTAAGTACTTTTTTTTTCAAATTCAGTATAAAAATATAAATAAATAGATTTAAGATAAACAAAATTTCTTTGGTTTATTTTTTAGTATGAAAAATTTCAAAAGTTGATTTCCCTAAAATTCAATAAACAAGAAAATCGAAATATTTTTAAATGCATTACCAACTTAAAAATAAATTTTCGTGTAAACAAATTATATTATAATCAATAATTATTAGACATAATTGATATATATTAAAATTGAAAGTTTCTAATATTTTATACGATATAAAACAAAAATTTATTTTACAATTTGTACGAAAGTACATGAAAGTGTCATTGTTTCTAGCAGTTGGTATTACTGCGTATTGGGATGACGGTGTGTAGCAGCTGTCAATCACTCGTAATTAATTTTATCCATAAATAAGTCGTTTGTGTTTATAACCTTAAGTTTTTCACTCATTTATAATCTCACTGTTCAACAGACGTACCCCAATCGTCTACATAAAAAAATCTCATCTACATTGAACAAGTTTTGAATGGTGATGTCATTGTGATTACTCTCTTTACTAAGCAATGGTACTATTTACACATGTGTACATATAATTTGACAAGTTTGTTATTGATATGAATACCTAAGAAGTTTCTGCTTGCTGATCTGGGTCGTTTTTTATTTTGTGGTTCGTATATTTGTAATAAAATTTAATGCAAATTCTCTTAATTTATATGTAGTGTTCATTTTTAAATTTCAGGATTTCGTTTTTGAACCTTTGCAATCATGATGAACGAAACTGAATTTATAAATACTGATGATGAAAATAATAAAGTTCTGAGCAACAGTGATTCCATGAATAGACAAGATGATACGAGAGGATCTTACAATTCAATACAGCAAACAACGTTGTATAATAATAATGGAATTAATGAAATGGCTTCTACAAGAAATAACAATGGTACAGATCAAAATGCCAATCCTTCGACAATTAGAAGAAATTCTTCATCATCGATAAACGCTACTCAAAATGATAACACAAGAACTACTCAAGAACCAAATAAGGCTCCTACTTTATTTGTAAGCAGCAATAAAACTGAAAATATTCAAAATAAGACAAATATGCACCAAAAGACTATGTCAACGAGTTTCCAAGGTACTGCAGTACAGCATGGTCCTGCAATACAGTCAAGGAAAAGTAGTATTCAATCACAAACTCAATCTGCAATATTACAAAACTTTGGATCGTCCAACAATCAAAATGTCCATACCACTCCTTTTATTAGTAGAAACCAAAATGAAACATTTCAAATACCAATTATTGGATATGAAATAATGGAGGAACGGGCCAGGTTTACAATTTTCAAACTAAGAATAGACGATCCTAGAACTGGCTTATCCTGGATGGTTTTTAGACGCTATACAGATTTTGTACGATTGTATTCCAAACTAAAAGCGAATCATCCTTACTTGAATCTTCCATTACCAGGAAAACGTTGGTTTAAAGATAATTTTGATCCTGTCTTCTTAGATGATAGGGTAAGAGGTTTACAGATATTTGTAAATGTTGTGATTAGAAAACTGTATACAGACAGTACCGTGAGAGATTTTTTCTGCTTGGACGAGCCGCCACCTGTTTGTGATGCTGAACCTGAATCCCTTGCTCTTTTCGGTGCATTGGAAGATACTGTTGGGGCTTTAAAAAATCAGATTCGGCAAAAAGAAGAAACTATCGAATGCTTAAGGAAAAAAGTTTTTTACCTTGAAGAAAAAATGAAAGAATGCGTTAACTGCAACCCTTCCGAATCTGTATCACTAAAAAGTACTGTCAAAAATGATAATTCTGTTGCATGTAACAGTAGTGGTAGCAGCTACTGAATAATACTCAATTTTTCTATTCAAGTTAAGTTAGTTTTTTTTTTAATCTATTTTATAGATATAACCAAATCATAATTTATTGTATAATTTTATGTTTTACCTTATATATGCATAATTAAATTTATTTGATTGTTAATTTTCAAATTAATAATAGTAAACTATTTTGATTGTGGACCAAAAAAATTAAATATATTGACTGACAATGTGGCCTTAAATGTTTTCCAAAATGAAAATATTTACGAAATTATCATAAATTTAAATTTTGCTATACATATTTGTATTATATACATAATACCTCCATGTAATTGTGAATCGTTTTTAACAATTGACATTTTGCAATAAATAAGCTATTTTATAGATTTTTACCCATACAAAAAAATTGTGTAAAGTAAAATATTTTAAGAAGTATTTGGTTTATATTTGTTCATGTACTACTATTTAAATTCCAATAATTTTGGATTCTTTGCATTTGCTTAGCAATATTATTATATTATAGTGAGATTGACATGAAGTTTGCATCTTGCTGCTGTAGTTAATAATTTATTATATTTGTAATTGAATTATTCCGTTATTTTCACAGTTAAAAAAATTTATTTGATATCATACATAAATGATATAATTTTTAATATTATATGTCCCTCTCTGTTGTAGTGAAAAATCACATCGACAATAATGCATATTTTTGAGCTTAATGATATATTTCTGTTAAAATTGTTAAACATTTAAAAAATATATAATCGTTTCATCATTATAAACATTATAAAATTGTATTTTCAAATAATTATTGTGCCTGTCCCTCCATGTATCATCGAAGGCCTATTTCTGTAAAGAAAATGTTTCTTCCAAACCAATAAACGTACTGTGATTTTACTATGTGAATAATTCTAGACTGTATATTTCAATTTTGTTATAATAAAACAACTGGATAAAATTCATTTGTGATTTTACATTCAAAACCAAAAACTTATGAATCGATATTTTAAAATAAAATATATTTAATACCTCTTCTTTCCACACTTACTGAACATTAATCTTTTTACTATTTATTCCACAGATGACGTTAAAACAATTTCACCTACAAAAATTATTTTTATTTTTCCATATAATACTAAAATTTTTCAAAAAATCTTTTTTTTACAGTAATCAACAAATTTTTTTATTTTCAAATAAAATTATCTTTTTAAAAATTTTACGCCAACCGAAAAAAATCATCATCGATCAAACCATCCACCTCAAACCGCAGATTTGTCATCTCAAAGGACACCTTACTGAAAGATGGCTCACCCATGCATAAACATGGACCATGACCGTGTGTGTGTGCACGAGGTTGAACTTTCACCACAAGAATGTAATCATCTCTCCAGCTGGCAGCGAATGTGGCCCACACAAAACGTCGATGGACAATCATCATATCAGCGCCGGCTCCGAAGGCTTCCACAAACAACGAAATCGTATTCGAACGTTATTAATTGTATGCGAGTCCGAATAAAAATGAAACTTTGAGCTTTGAAGTTGGATCGAATGAAACTGGGATCTTGAAGTCGATTCAAAAATGAATGTGGTGTGGTTTGTTCTTTGAAAATGTTATACTAAATGGATTTGTTATCGAGGATGATAAGAATCGATTCAGTGAAAGAAATTTGCATTTTCGATTGTATCTTGGATTCGTTTTGCTTCCGTTAACAGATCGTTGCATTTTTATTTAATTGTTATCTGCAATTTCAATATGAAAGTGTCTTTAAAATTAATAACGGGTTATTTTTCTCGAAAATTATTTTTTTCCATTTTCAATTTATCGCTTTGAAAAGTCGCAGTTTGAATATATTTGACGCTCAAATTAAATGAAGTGTAATAAATTTGGCAATAAAAAAACAATTCAAACGAAAGAAAATGTTTTTAATAAGCTATTTAACATTTTTTTTAATTATAGCAATATTCGACGGATGAATTATCGATTTTATTTACAGTTCGAAAAAATATGATTAACTAATAAAATCATACAAACTTTCAGTTCTGTTTCCCGTTTAATTCTAACCCGGTAATAGTGAAACCTTATCTATACTCACAATGATATTTATCACGTCTAAATATAGAATGAATATGATACTTTCACTGAAAGCTTTATTTAACGCCAGATTATGAAATTATCATTAAAAAATTTCTATAGTATTACCTATAATAAATCATGCATTTCTCCATCACCAAGATAGAAGACCCAGCATCGTACAGGTCCATACAATAAGAAAGTTCATAACTAATTCGCTATTGATTGTTATTGAAATTTTCGGAGTGGAAACGGTTAGAATATGCAATAACCGACTGCGAACACATTTAAATTTTTACGGACACTTTGTTTCGAATTTCGTACGTCGAATTCACGAATTCCAATTTCTTATCGTAATTTTATACACGAGGGGAAATCGAGCGCAATGCGTTGCAATCAATTATTATTGTTCACGTGTTTTTGCACAAAAGCTTCTGTTATTTAAAAGTCGTTAAATATTATATACTGACATTCTGAAAATGTGGTCTATACTCTCAATTGTATTATATATCGAATGGAAACCTATCATCCTACCTATTACAAATACCCCACTCTATGATGATAAGTTATCAAATTGTTTATTTTTTGGAAAAAAAAGTATTAAAAACCCCACCATTCAATGGCACATAATTTTCGAACTTACTTTATATGTACTGTATATTATGCTTTAGAAAACGACAAAACATCGTGAGTTTGGTACGCACAGCCCAAATGCATTTTGATGTCGCGAAATGTTTTTTGTCGATTTTCGCCAAACGTCGCTTGAATTTAGCAGAGCTGTTGTCTGCTGATGACTCGTTTCGATTGGAAAGTTAGCTTTGTATATTATTTTTTGCGAATTTGTAACACGTGTGTCATTTCGACTAATCTATTTTAAGATTGAATATCTAATCCTGTGTATATGAATTTCGTATATAAATTATACGAAATTCATAAAGTCGATATCGTGAAAATTTCAAATATAAATTTAGATGAGACTAGGAGTTTTCTATGGAAAATATCGAAATTCTCAACCATAATAAAATATACAATTTTATTTTATATATATTTAAATCGTCGATAAATCTATATATTCTCGAATATTCCCGATTTGAAAGTCGGCGTGGTGTATTGCTTCACATGAATTGTGGCTAAAATACATGTGTAAGTTCGACATGTTTTATGGTCAAAAGTAAAAACAATCGATTTCCGAGCACGCCAAAAATTCGAGAGTGGATTCTTGAAAGAGTTGCCATTGTTTGAAAGTGTGTTCATGTTGAATTTTGTATGACTTTTCTTACAGCAAATCTGAAAGATGGCCAAAATATTGGACATTCATAGTGAAAATATGTTATTATTGTTGCTAACAAATATACATTTAATTTCAATAGTTTTACTTTGTCAGACGTGCCAATTCCCATAAATCGTTTAATTGTAAGTTAAGCGATTTATTGTGTGATCGGTGGATAGACAAAATTTCGTACCATTGATCTGAAATTATTTAGAAAGTGATAGTATCTGTGTTTGGTTTCTTGAAATACCTTTCCTCATCAAATATGATAAGAAAAAATTCTTATATTTCCAACAAAATTTTTTGCAGTTTAGGTTATATAAACTGCAAATAATAGGATAATACATTAAATCTATTCATATGCTTCCTATCATAAAATATTCTTCTTGATTTCGTAGAGATTTCATTTTGATTATTATGTAGACTTGCAAACTTCAATCTCTCATTTTTGCACGTAATCTGATATACATTGTCTGAAAGTGTTTTAATTACGCACTTTTACTTTGTAAAATTTTTTTTGTATGGAATTTTGCGTCGAAATATTGTAGAAAGCGCAATTTTATCTTCTCGTTTGTCATTCTTAAATTTGTTGTTCAAAATTTTCATTCAACAATTTTTACGAACCAATTAAAACTTGGCTTTTACAATTTAACTCTTGGTAATTATAAGAATAAATATATGTTTTTAATAAATTACAACTCAATTTCAAATGTAATTTGATACATTTTTATATTGGACATGTCGACACATTCACTTTAATTTAAATATTATGAAATACTCTAGTTATATTATTTATTATTTAAATTTACTTTCTGTTTCGAACAATAATATTTCATATCCATTAATATTGTGTATCCTCAGGGTTATATACATATAATACCACATACATAAAATGTACACAGGAAATTTCGAATGAATACATTACTCTACTCGTTTAAGAATGCAAGGGATTAAAATGTAACCCACACACGTGCATCATAGAAAGGTGTTAAAATCTAAAAAAAGCCTTTTCACAACATTCGAAATGATATATCGACATCACGTACAAGAGGAACACTCGTCGTATTGAATAGTGATCGTTAAAAAGTCTTCTTTTCCATATCCCACATCGCGAAAACGAACGTTCCTTTTTAGTGCAAATTGAATGCAGGCATTTGCACTTTCTTATGCGCAGTTCATAAGAATCGTAAAATATAACTGTACTCGTTAAACTTACAAATTTCATTGAACTTTACATTCGTGTCTTGACATTATGATTTGGGTGTCGGATTGAAAATTGGAACTGTCAAGATGATGCTTTTCAATATTGAACTTTAATTCTATTCTATTCTTGCTATGATTTGGATGTCATGTCTAAAATTGGAACTATAAAAAATATGATATTTTTTTCAATTTCGGATTTTGTGGGTCATTGGCAAGGACGCAGGTGTACAAATAAATTATGGAAACAATAGCTCACTTTCTCCTCCGCGTCCTGCGCGTTTTTAGCACGAACTCTTCTCGTTTTCCGCTTCTCGTTTTGTATGTTTGCGATCTGAAAACCCGATTCCTCAACTTTGTTAATGATATACACAAACGGAAAGTTGATCGGTGTTTATTGACGAAATTCCATGAAACAAAGTGCTGAATCTTTCCGTTTTTCATATTTTTTTTATGTATTATAATAGTACAAGCTTATGAACATTATTTTCTTCAAATACTTATTCAACGTGACGGAGAAACTATGAAATATATAGAGAAACTGGCGTGATGAATGGACACTTTAACCATCATACTTAAAATAATGCTCATTACGAGAAGAACAAAAAATTTCCATTATGATTACAATGTGATTTATCTTGTAAAAATACGATCGTTATTATTGGCTCAGTGACGCAAGACGATTCAAATCATTCGAGTTAAATCACAATAAACGTTTCAACCTTCATAACATCAAATGATCATTAGCGACATTTTTTGTGCAATCCTAAAAAACAACATTTCGTCATAAATAATTCACACAGCTATAAGAAGCACCAGTCCATTGTAAATATGCGCAACATTTTTATTTTCCTAAGATTGCAAAATTTCACACAATCCCAACGAAATTCGAACTCATCTCACACATTGCATTTTTGAACATTGCATTCGGTCATTCACGAAAATCTCGCAACATCCTTCCGATTTTCAAACTATTTCCAACTCGTTCACATCCAAAACTGACCAGTGACCAAAGATGACTTTCTCGCCGTCGTCCGAGTGGCCATTGCTCCACAAAAATCCCGAATGCTCTTTCGAAAAGTGACCGAAACGAGATTCGAACGAACCGCCCCCGGCCCACGAGCAAGGCCGCAAAACTACATCATCGAACTTTCTCCCAATCATGTATTGAGGTCTTTACCATTGGCCGCGTGCTTCCACCGACAAGTGTCTATACATTTTCTGTTATGTCGGATATATTGTGCTTCCTAGACGCGCTCCATATACATAGATGCCGGGCGTGGGTTCTAGAACCAGTCGAAAAGTGAGAATTGTGGAATTCGAGGTGGAAGTTTGTGCGTTGAAGTGTTATGTGTTCAAGGTCTTTTATGCTGTTTAGATTTTATTATGGTGTTTTGAGTAAACTGTGCTTTTAATTGGAGATGCGTGAAAGCTGGATATTTATACGATTCTATTGGTTTTATGGGAGATATGTCACATATTTAAACGTTTATTTATTTGAATTTCAAGATAAAACGTAAAGTCTTAAACAGTATATTTATTCAATAAAACAATGTATATTATTTATTATAAATTATTTCAATTTGACACTCTTTGATTTTCAAAATTTATAAGCACATTTTCATCATGATGAAACGTTTCTTTAATAGCCAAAATGATATATGGAGCAATTAAATTTCGATTTTCATCTCGTGGCCACGTCTCGTAACTATCTTTCGGATCAATTTTCACCGAAACGTTTCATCAAAAGAATGCAAAATACGTCTGAAATTTTTAATCGGATGTGTCATTGCGTATCAACGTTTACGATTGAATTTTCACTCGCCATTTGAAAGCTTTTATTACCTTTCGAAAGACACAGACATCGATCACAACAAAACAAGAGCGAGACAATCGAACCACTTACGATAATGATATCAATGATTCACCTGCTCGATATTTTACTTTCGATCGAGCTTTTATTTATTATATGTTTTTTTACAGCCGAATATAATGGCGGTAAAAAACCAACGATACCTTCACGGAACTGGGCGCGTTTCGAGGAAGTTCCAGCAACCACCTTTCACTTTTAACTACTCGTTTGACCCCCTAAAGAGCACGACGTCATTTCGCAGACTGTGGTGAAACGAACTTGACTCTGAAATGATTTCGATCTCAAATTTTTTCCTTTTGTTGGTTAACGACATGAATTTCGATAAATTGCACTCGCCCGATGATTGATCAATGGCTCTGTGTTTTGATGGAATTGTTACTTTGATGATTCGACTGTGAGTTCAAAATAAATTGAATCATAATGTGATGAGTATCGTGAACATGGTTTTGAAAAATTTCCCAGTGAATGAAATTATTTGATGATTTCATGGTTCATAAATTTTCTTGGATATAATTAAATAAAGTGCTGAAGATCGTGAACTTGTTTAAGAAATTTATTTGCTCTTTTCTATCTTTCGTTATTTGACGAAAAAATTTCTTGAAATTGCATTATAAATTAATATTATTGAACAGTTATGTACAGATTCATGGGATTGAGTTATTGAGTTTCAAAATTTTGTTTTATTGTGAAATTTGAACTTACTAAAAATTTCTCAAAGCTGAATACTAAAGGTTATAAACTCAAAAGATAATAGCCAGAGATTTATTCTAATCGATTGGCAAATAATTTATCATTTAAAGCTATTGGTTATTATTTTTCATTATTTTATTTGGCCAATTTCAAAACATAAATAAAATTTTTATTTGATGAATAACTCGTATTCAAATTTAAAATATAAAAAAAAAACAATAAAAGGCATTGAATACTTATGTAAATTTATTTCATTTTTCTAATATTATAATATTTCGATTTTTTTTCACATTTTGCCAGAAAAATATTTATTTCATTTCTCTCCTGCTACTAAATGGGCACATGAGAGAAAGTTGTCGGCAGGATCGATGAGGGCGGTTACCTTTACTAACAATTACCACCGACAAAGTTGAACTTGAATTTACCAACGGCGAATTAAAACTTTAACTTTTACTTCCGTTTTACCAAATTTTCCTCGACCACCTGCAATTTACTACAGATCTGTTTTAAAATTATAAATAAGAAATTTCTCTAACCATCTGTTCACAAAAGTAATATCCTTTCTTTGACACTATAAAAAAAATGGAAAACGGAAAAAACATAAATTATAATTTTTATTCCATGCCTTAATAAAAAATTCACGATCAATAAAGTACGCATAAAAAACGCATTGTTCCCATACGGAAAATAAAATATAACAGAAGGTGAACAAACTAAATAAAATGTCGCCTACCATTTCCAATTTTAAGAGCGATCCGGCTGTCGGGTTTCGAATAATTTATTGACGATTTTTTTCATTTAAATCTCCCAACGTACATATCACTTTCTCGCAGTCAGACATGTTGTTGAATAATATTTTACGTTTCTTACAAGCGTTTCGTTTGTTATTCAGCGGTTTGACAAGCTTTCCTAAAATCGATCGACTCTAGTTTCGAGCCGTTGTCGAAAAACGTGCATGATTCGAATCGAAAAATTTGCTCGACTCTCGCATGAAAAAATTTAAAACTTTCTCAGCGAAAATCGAGAATTTTCGTTGATAAATTTCCGTATCTCATAAACATAATGAGAAATCAATTTGAAATATTGCACGCAGTAAAACACGTCGAAATTTTCAATTAAATTTCTGTTTGATCAGAGCTGATCGATTTATTCATATCATTTTCTAAACGATAAAACTCCATTATAAAACGTTTCGATATAAGGGAAAGTGACAGCTAGGTAACAATTTTACTGATTTTAAACAAAAACAAATATAACACCTGTTAACATTTTCTCTGATTGGTTCGAGAGTTTCTCAACTTCTAACAAACAAGACACTCTTGCACAAAACGAATGACCATTGCAACATTGTATATAATAAAAAACGAGCACCTAGGACCTATTTTAACATTGTCGAAATCCGCAACGCGACACGGATTTGTAGAGCAATATTCGAGATACGTCTTTTAGCACCGATCGGAACGCGAACAATGGATTATGCAAAATCGCACAGACCATCTCGGATATACATTCTGAATATATTGAATATACACGCGTTTTCAATGGGGAGGAGTGCTCAAAACAATGGCCGGGTTGTGGGAAAGCGAAGAGGTTTCGGTGCGTAATTTGCAAAAGCATTGTGAGAACGTTGCAAAATAGGACTCGCAAGGGATTTGAATGTCTTTTTTCCATTTTGTTTACATTTCGATGTCTCGAAATCGGCAAATTTTCTTCGTCTGCGGGCCCGTACGACGCAATGTGTCGGAAAATTTATTGGGAAATGCGGGGTTGCACCACTGTGAAGCGTTGTGTGAAAATGCACGATGCTATACGAATTGTATAACGATTTGCAAAATGGATGCACGTTAAATAAGTTGCGTTTCTAATTGATGTTGGTGCGTTGTGAACTTTTTGGATTGCTTCAATTTTCAAATGTAATTAAGGTTTTAACTTGCGTATTGTTATCTGGCGCGCTGACGTTTGTAATTGTTATCTTAGGAAACCGAGCTTAATCTAGTTTTATAATTTACTTTTTAAATGATTATTTAGAATTTTTACTTTCGAATTAAATAATTTCATTTTTATTATTTAAAATTATAAAGCGATCTGCTCAAAAATGTTTCATATTATATAAATTTCACTTAATTTCAAATAAAATATTATTTATCTAAAAATTCCACGGACATAATCATAGTATATATAAATTTGTATAAAATTATATAAAAACTTTTTTAACAGTTCGGGTTTTAAATACTCGTTCATTCATATCACTGATGTTACGTGCAATTTAATTAACTAAATTAACTCATTATTCAAACAAATAGTATGAATCATAAATTCAGTAATTATTTACATAACTAATGGACGTTTACGTTGCCCTTTAAACAGTAAGTGAAGAGAAATCGCCCATATGCATAGTCGAAATGTGAAAACTCATCGCACTTTTCATACGGTTCAACGACAATCAGCCATCATTCACGTTTATCGCGACAATGCGCATTTTCCAATTTCATCGAAAGTATTTTTCGATCTGCACTTTGTGTAATGGAATTTCCATGTGTCATTAGATGAAAGGGTGATCCTGTCATAGGCGGATACGAATCGGACCTGAGCAACGTTTGACGTAATTTTGAAAGAATTTCGTTTTGAGTTTGTTTTCTCATGGATAGTGAGAGAAAGGTGTATCATCGATTCAGCAACTGTTCACAAAGAAAGTGATCAATATTTTCAAATAAAATAAATTTAAAAAATTCCGAGTTCTTGATAAGTTTTATTTATGTAAGAAAATTTAAATTTTACAATAATCCCATTTTAGTTTTTTTTCCATTTTTTTGTTAAAATCAATATTAAAATACATTTATCAATAAAGTATTTCCACATATACATTACACAATAATATATCAAAAAAACATATGTAAGTAGACTTCAACGGGACCTTAAAGAACATCTTAACATATTTACATTCCCACAAATATCATTTGGAAAACGTCCTTGAACATGAGCAGCATTCACAACACCTACAAGAAGTAACTTTGTGAACAGAGTGTGAGATAAGAAGAGGACGACACTCGTCGGATAAAACACATATGTCTGGGAAGTTGTGGTTCATTCTTGGTTTAACAGCGCGCGAGCGCGCAACGGCCGCGCAACACCGCGACACACTTGTGGGTTTAAAACAGAAAATTAAATTAATTATCACTGAATTTATACATTCAATATATTCTTTAGGATTTCAAGGATTTGAAAAATATATATTTCGCTTCGATTTTTTTCGGAAAGTTTTAAATTATCGGTCTATTTTGTCGCCTTATTAATATTCGCGTTTCGATTTACGTCAAAATATACATATACATATACATATATATTTTTTAATTTAAATTTGTGTTTATCGTTTTCTCAGACTATATGAAAATTTGATGTAAGTGCTGTGTTCAATTTTCAGATGAAAAAGTTGTACGTGTGAAAATAAGTGCTCAAACTGTGATGTGGTCCAATTGTAAAATAACTCGCTAGTGTACTGAAAAACGTTCTGTGACCGTTGAATAGACCAATTAGTGTGCTCTTTCGTTTTCTTAATTAACTGATTATAAAGAATCGGTAAGTGTATCAAGTTTTCAATATTTCGAAAAATTAAATTAACACACAAAATTTGACTAATATTTTTAAACATTATTAAACAATCAGCCTTAAAAACTAATCATTAAAATACTATACTTTTTTCAATTTCGTTCAAACTCTAAAATAGATCAAATTTAATATTAATCAATTTCATATACAGCTTTATTAAATCTGAGTATTTAGATTAATTAAAAACTATCGGCACATCCGACTACTGAAATCAGTTCATCCAAAACAATGTCACGCTAAACGAACCGGTCAGATTTAGACAAGCGATCGAAAATCACCGATATACGAGTACTACTATGCTATAAAAAATATTCAAAACATACATTTAGACTTCAGAACAAAAAAAAGTAAAACAGTGGTTGACTGTGCAAAACAAGGTTCAAGTGCACGAGAAAGGCCACGAGGCGAAACTAGTTTCGATCGCGTGTAAAGCGAACACAATTGTTCCTATTTCCGAATTGAGTGAAAAACCGAAGTTCTCATTATTGTCGTTTTATATAATGTCGAATTTTTTATTAGAGTGGAATTAAGCTCATACTTTTGAGTCGTAGTAATTCATAGTGCTCGTATTGCATTACATAGCGAAATTTGTCATTCGGAAACGTCAATTTGAAACTCGCTTTTACTTTGTATATAAATCATGATATTTATATGAAAAAATGTTATTATCAGAAAATATTATATATTAGCCTTAAAAATTTTATAATGAACACAAAATTTACACTACATAACATACATATATACCATTTTTCAGAAATACATTCAAAATATTTAAAAAAAAAATTTGTGCATTAATGACAAATCGAATGATTACATATCGAATTATTTATCGAATGATTACATATATATAATTTATAATTTGATATGCATCGAACTTTTTAACTATTGTAAAACCACTATCAAACTAAAATAAACATCACCAATTTGACACAATAACCATAAACGCTCTTCGAATACAAAAAAAAATAGCTCCATCCGAAGACAGGTTAATGGTAATGACCTGGTCGTGTGGTAACGAAAAAGAAATCGGCGGTCGTTGGAAGGCCTTGACATATGGAATGTTGTAACGAAAGCGCCGCTTATTTTAAATTACACTAATCGTACTAAATGTATATGTAATTAAATACATGAGAAAATTGTGGGTGTTTATCGTCCAAATTACGGTCGTGTTAAAGTTTCGGTTTCTAACGCGGTATTTGAAAGCTCTTATGTGTTTGTTAGAAATTTAAGATTCGTGTTTTTTGAGCTCGTCTTATAAATTAAATAATTTTATGATGGTTTATTTTTTCTAAATTTCGTTGATAATACTAAGATTTCGCAATATTTTAATAAAACATCAAGCAATTAGATACGCATAAAAAAATGATAATTTAATACAATTTGCATGATTATTATTCTATCTATTCAAAATAATCTCTATTTTTCAGAACACACTCAACTCTTCATTCATAAATTAAAACATTCACAAATAATTAAATGCGCAATGATATAAGAATAATTATTCAAATAAACAATTATTCACATATACTTTTACTGAAATTTGAATATTTATCAATCCATTTCACTTTCTAGGACACGTATGAATTATTCGCGCATACCTCAATTTTTCATTTTCATCGCGATTACCATATTTGATTATACACAACACGTATCATTTCTTTTTCACTCGACATCCCATATAATGCATCGCTGCACTCACATTATTGATTTATGCAACCACAATCGCTCAAACACCCAATAAGACATATTGCAAAGTTAAAGTTGCATAACCGCAACTTTATCAATTGCAGGTATTATTGGGCTCATTGCGCAATCTGTATATGACCAAAGAGTACGATCATTACACTGTACGTATCGATTACTGTCGTTCGTGGTGTTTGACAGTCCAATCATGCTTGTCGAAAGGCTTTTAGTAACTCGATTGCGTGTGGTATCGAATTATTCGCCTATTTGAATGGATGAGTGGTTATGAGTATGTGTTTTGTTTTGTCGATATTTTTATGCAAGACGATCTACTTTGATGTTTCGAAGTGGTGATTTGAATAATTTGGTCGTGTGTTTTAATTTTTTTTTTGTTGTTCAAGGGCAAATTATTTGTAAGTAAAAGTGGCTTTGATTTTATTTTATCTATTACTGAAGTCGGGTTTATTATTTGTGCATAGTTGCATCGTTAGTTCGAGTAGTTGACTGTTGGTTGGCTTAGTTTTATTAAAAAACGGCTACAGTTAACGATGGGTTTTACGATTCTTATCTAATTATTTTATATATATGACTTATTAATTTTATTAAGGTTATAAATATTTATAACTAAGCTGTATAAACATTAAAATACCAACTTACCGTTCTACATATCTTTAATTTCCTCAATTTAATGACTTCAAACTGATTAATTTATTATCCAGTTGATTCATTATGGATAACACTATCCATGATATTTTTCAGAACTCAAATGTTTATGTTAAATTATAAAAACCGGATAAAGATGTATGTATGTATGTATGTTCCTTTTCTACACTAATATTTTTTCAGATAATTTTATAAAGCTTTAAAATAATTATATCAAGTCACATATCAATCATATTTTCTACAATATTAAATCAAAAACTATAATTTGAAGAAAAAAAATACCACTTTGAACAAATATACCATTCATTACGATTTTTTACATATGCAAAATTCTAATTAAAGACCACCCGCCACACTCGAACAAATCGAATTTTTATAACCATCGATGACTGCAAGTAATAAACGGCTGCCGATTTTTGGCAAGAACGAGTCCACAATAATTATTGATCGGGTAAAAGTTTGCCAAATGAGCTCATATTTGAGAGAGAGGCGAATAGAGAGTGATGATGATTTAGTCAACGAAACAGGTTCTGTGGCACACTGACCTCTATAACCTTATATCTGTATGGACGCATGCGTTCATATACGAATCATCTCACATATCAACACAAATAAGACTAATTCGAAAATAAGGCGCACGTAGATTAGAAAACGTCGCCATTGAGGTTTTTCAATTTTGAACCGGTCACAGAAATGTGCTTCGGGTTTCGGTTCTGACCTCCCGTTGATGTCGAATATAAAAATTCGGAAAATTTATTAGAAAAATGCAGTATTATTTTATTTTATTTTTAGCCATGACATTGTGGATTGAATAAAACTAAATGTTTCTTACAATTAATTATGATACAATTGTAAATACTCCTCCGTTTATAAAAAAAGTCGATAACGTCAATATAAAATTAACAAAGCGATAAAACAATACAGCGGAAAATTCAGTTGCATAAAATTAAATCGTAAAATGGTTTTGTCATATGAAACAATCTCGCATTGCGCAATATTCACACGCACACGCACATTAGATTACATTAAATGAGACAGATGTTACTCTTATTTCTATTCACGAACTAATCCCATTTCCTTTTTAACGATTTTCAAATGAGAAAATTTTGCCGAATACACGCAATCGTAATTTATAACAAGTGAAATTGTTTTTTCTAACTCAACAAAAAATAATATTATTTAATTTCGACGCAAACCTACAGAGGCGTGAAATTTCAATGTCGTGTCACGGAAATAAATTCGTATTCTCGGTTCATGCACGTTACAAAAGTCGCATAATCATTTGTCAACGGAATTTCGGTACTATTATATTAACTACGTAATAACTTTTTTTCATTTGCATGCGTGGCTTTTTATTAATCTAATATTAATCAACTTACGATTTTCTGATAGATGTATCGATAGAATTTTATTTTAATTACACAGCACTGCTTCGAGGTCGTGATGAAAACTTGATCGAACAGATCTTCAACAACAAATATGTATGTCAAAATATTTACACAGAATCAACACACAATATTAAACACGCACGCAAGAGAAAACATTTAGATTTTTTTTCTTTTCCTAATTTTCATGAAAATTACAGAAACAAAATTCAAAAGACATGCCTTTAACAATATTCAAATCGAGTTTCTTTCGCGTTTAGCACACGCACGTGAACAGATGACAAGTAGTTTGGTCACACGAATTAACATATGCTAATTTGTGCACAGAGGGCAATGTTACACTTTTATAAAATGTGTGCCAATCGCACGAATACATATTCAACGCGAAATTGAGAAGTGTTTTTGATTTATGCGTGTTTTCGAATTTTTCCCATCATGATGAAAATTGCCGATTTTCAATACGAAATAGAAATTTTTGTATCTAATCAGCAGAAAAAGTAAAAATAATTATCGAAATAATATCGTTTTCAATTGCACAATTACATGGTTTTAACAGTAAACGGTTTCGTTTTAAAACGAAATTTCATTATTGGAAATAACTGTCTCGCTAATTGTATTTTAATTAAAAAATAAAAACGTCAAGTTTTTACAATGTTTACTAATAAAAGGAATGTATTTTAATTAACGGATTATATGAAAATTCTAGTCATTGACCGTAATTTTTATGATGATTTTCGAGCACATGTTTTATTATCCAAAATAGGAAAGCTCTTAGAAAATTTGATATTTTACAATCGTCCATCATCAAATTAAAAACTTTCAAATTTTTATTCTTCAATACGATTTTTTTAATAACATTAATAGTTAAAATATATATTTTATTTTATTGATGTCGTAAAATTAAAAAATATTCGTTTATTTTATAAGCTCATGTTATATTATTTTTAATAATTAATCACTCTTTACCCGTAAATAAATCAACTAACTAGGGCAGCATACCAGCATTACAATTATAAAATAATTATAATAATCATCAACGCAGTAATCGTCATCAATCAAAATATTAATAAGTGATCTTAATCGTTATTCTACAATAATGGTAATGCAGTTCAAAAGAATTATTAATGCTTATTTATACATTTACATTATAATTTTGTGTAAGGAGAAAATATTTTTCCTTTAATATAACTCAGAAGAAGTATGTTACCATACGTATACGGTTTTTTTTTCAATTTTCAATTTGCCATACTTTTCACCCATCCCATTGTATTTCATATCTCGCGAATAATTGACACCAATAACCCAGCTATTGAAAAACATCCGCCCATGAACTTCCCACTGCATTTTATCTGAAACGAATTTTGAAAATCAAATTTCTAATAATCAATCTACACCCATACGAAAACCGAACGAACATTAAAGAACATATCAATACATACATTATTAACAATGACCTATTTATCGATAAAAATCATAAGCTGTTCATTTCATTTCACTCACCGAAAATATCACCAAATCAAATAATTTAACTATTCAAAACATGTCTAACTTTTACTATATAAATATCGTGTAATACCACAAGTGTAAGATTGTCATGAAATTTCTCCAAACCAAACCACGCCTTTACAGAGCATATTGACTAATTATGAAAATCGAAATTTCGCCAATCCAAACAGTGGACATGCGATGACAAAAAACACAACGACGTATTAAATTCCATGTGTAATTTGCTCAAAATTTTCTAAGACCGCACCGACCGCAGACGCAGGTGCCGTCATTCGAGCCGAAGGTGGGCATCGTCATCTCAAGAGAGTCCACCTGAGGAGCGGTCCACGGCCAAAAGAGAAAATTCAAATATTTGTAGAACGTAAAAAAGACAATGCCGAGGCCGGAGAAAGGTCGCCCCGGGCCGCCGTGGAAAGTCTGGCACGATCGGTTTCGAAAAATGTACCTTCCAATTACGTATGGTGGATCGTTTTAATTTCGGTATTAATTTTTCGACCGGGTGCGAAATTTGGATCGATGGCGAATTCTGCGGTCGTGTTTGGCGAAATTGTGGTAGGCAAATATCGGCGAGAGAATGAGGTCGGTATTTGAATTTGGAGGACGTGTCGAAAAGTCGGAAACGTGTGTTTGCTTTTCGGTGTAAAGTAAAAGTTTTTTTTTATGTTTCCTTGTTTGAATATATATCATATTTCAATATTTGATTATTAAAAGATGAATTACTTCGTATCCAATATGAAAAGTTAATTGAGCGGTGAAAAATGTAAATAATACATCACAGCGTACAATGTTATTACAGCAATTTCGAATAAAGTACAACTACATCCGTTTTTTATCATCGTGGAAAAATCCAATAAACAAAACACAATCAATTCTCGTTATTTCGGTAGAATCTCCCAACGAAATCACCGTACGTTGAACAGAACTTTTGCAACACAATAATGCACATTCGACCAACTCATCAACGAACAAACCGCAAAGTCAAGGAAAATCAGCGACATTGTGCTCACTCGACAAAAGCCTTGTCACATGATGAAAGTTTCACCCAACGTAGAGGACGTCAACCTCGTTCTTTAACATCATATATTTTTTTTATTATATCCATCGGAAATATTATGCACCAAAACATGAGCAACCGATCTTTTAAAGCATTCGATTTTTTTATACTACTTATGACACTGATTGCTCACAATTCTGACTCGTCATTTCCCACGATCTTACCAATGAAATTTTAATAAAAGCCTCTTCATATAATACTTCTAATGGTTTCATACACAAAAAGTTGACGACCTCTGATATACGCTGAACACAATAGGGAGAGAATTCAACGTCCATCCAAAGGAGCACATCCACGTATGGAGGTCATCCGACGTCGAGCCAAGAGAGAGAGTGATTGTTAAATAAATGAAATATTTATTGCCGGATGGACCACTACGTTAATTGGGATCTCGTCGATAGGCGGACACGTGCGTGTGTCGTTCGAATTTCGAATGTGAATGGTTAAATGAGAAGGAAAAAAACGAAAAAGCGGTAAAACGTTTCTAATTTGACTCATGCAAAAAAATTAATTCGCCGTTCAATGATCGACAATGTTAACTGGTCCGTTTCTTTAGCCGTTTGAATGGTCTGCGTGTTAACAGTTTATTGGATTATTGGTTGTGCATGTCGTGTCGGTGTTTTGTTGGGATTGTGTTCGGAAATTTCTATTGTGAATTAGCGGAAATTGAAAAGATCGATTAGTTTCTGTTATTGGTGTATCAGAAAAATTGTGCGGTAAGAAGTTAGAAGGTTCATTGTCTCGGAAATCACTAAATCGTGTACAGAATTGTATGGAGTTGTAATTTTCTGATAAATGATATAATTTCTTTGAAATTTTTGTAGTAGTTTCACTTTCTTCGTTTGTATATAATTTTAAATTTTAAATATGTGGAAAAAATAATTTATGTTTAATCTATTAATTTATTCATAGTCAAATAAGCGACTGTTACTATCGAATTACATATTTGAATAATTTTCTTATTTAATCAGAATAATTTTTGACGCGATAAAATAGAACAATTACCGAAGACATTAAAATTTAATGCACTTTAAACACTGACTGTAATGTAACGGTACGTAAATTTAAAATTGCTTCAAAATACTTTTTTTCACACATTTCGTAAGAACTTCACATATAATGAATAACAATTAATATCAAATTAATTTATATTACAAAAACAACCGGCAACGAAATCATTAAATTCGATACGAATTTCATTTTGTAGACCAAAATTTCACGCGAATCTGAAACGAAGCATTCGCGAAACCGCTCTCAATTGAGTTCATTGTTTTCGAGGTTAATAATTATGTTGATTCCAAACTGAATTTGAACAAAATTAACGACTCTGTTTCGAGCTGTGATTTCCGAATTAAAATTTTGATACGCAGGTCTCTTAATGGTGATACGTGTTACTTTTTGTGATTCCGTTAAGCGTCATATCACTTTGTTTTGTTTTTCAAATCACTCTGAATTGACTCATTGAAAAAATCTCTAACGAATTAAATGAAATTATGTTGTTATTTTGTCGTATTGCAAAATATTATAAGATTGTCAAAAATCGTTAGTTTTAAAATTAGTCCATATATATTTTTGAATCAAAAGTTTTTTTATTGATGATTGTTGATTCGACAATTTTGAATAGATAAATTATTCGTTTTTTATTATTTTTTGCGTTGATTTAACTCAAAAATTCTTATTCTAAATCGTAAAATGCCACGGTGAATTTTGAATGGGAATCGTGCAAGAATTTTAATATCATTACATACGTACAATTACCAAAGGCTGTTGATCTTTCTATGCGTGTGCGTTTTCAAGAGCACAATTAGAGCAATGCCGACCTTAGCATAATTTCGTGAAAAGCACATGTTCACTTTCGTTCGTTCCACTCGCAAGACCACGAAACAACTCATTCAAATATTAAAATCTTTCTTTAACATTAAAGAACCTTTCTTATAACGTTTAATGAAAAATGGACACAGTACAAAAGCCTCGTCGATCACAAGTGAGAAACTCTTTTAATTGTCTCCTACTCGGAAGCCGTAATAGACGCGGCACTCGCGTCCATATAGTGCGTCCGGATTTTTTTCCATCTCTCGTTTCAAGCACACCTGATGCGCTAAAAATGAGGTGCGATTAAGTAATGGAGGCCAATAGACCGTGCCATGTGAATGGGTGAAAATGATAGTGGAATATGTGTGCCGTGCGCATCCGTATGCCCGACGTACGTGTGAGATGTGCGACACTTCCTATATTATTATTTTTCCATGGTTAAATGATTTGAAAATTGAAAAAATCTACGTATTTTCTATTTATTATACAATTGTGAATTTATTTTGGAAATAATAGAGAAATTGATTGAGTGTTTTTGATGAGTTGTGGCTTGCGCGAGTGTATAGAACTATAGAGTGTATGGAATGCGCTATTTGTGATGGGTTATTTATTTATTTGTAAGTACATTTTGATGTTGAATGTACGCTTCTCATTTTCAATACTAATAAGGTTCTTAATATTAATGATGAAAACCTGAATGTGCTTTGAAGAAATGTGAAAATCTCGGGTCAATCATCTTCGGTATTTTCCTTTCACTTGCTGTTAAGTTCGGATATAAAAATTTTTGATCGCTACATTTATGATTAAAATGCAAATGTGTACAGAAAAAAAATGTCGTTTGAACTTTCTTTTCTAATTATTTTCATCTCATTCCACAAAAAAACGTAGCACTAATGAATGTAATTATCTTTCATTACAGAAAGAAAAAGCGCCGACGACTACGTGAAGACGACCAAAATAATCTAATGGTGTACCTAGCAGTCTTCAGTGAATCGTCTCAAATATGATTATAAGAAGTGTGAGTACCATTATGATGCATGCTGAATCACATTCTTTTGCTTTGTGAACGGTTAAGTATTATTGCCTCGAGTGTCCATTGTGCGAAGAAAGCGTTTCCTGATTTTGTCTCGTGCTTCTCGGAGATAAAAGTTAACTTTTTGAACGATCGGTTTTGCATCCGGAAAATCGTCATCGGTGAAAGTGTTTGTTCAAAAAAAAATCAACATCCGCGAATATGTATCACGCAAGTGTGAATCATGTTCATTTAAGTGTGATGAATATGACAGGACTTGTATTTGAACGAGTCGACAGGTGCAAATTAAACACGCGAATGCTTTCGCTTGATTTTCCGTGGAAAAATTGTAATTTTGTTATTAGTAATTTCCAAAATATATTTTTAAGCTCCCAATCAAAGAACAGGATGTCGTCGATTTAAATTTTGCGTAAAGAGAAAATAATTTCGATCTGATTTTCATAATTTAGTTCGAAGAAATTAATAAGATATAAAATTGAAATTGGTTTTGCTATTTCAGATGTTTCAATCAAATAACAGATGGACGTATTTTTTCGTCCTTTGCTTAGTAGCAAGTTCGGGAGCTGTTGTGAATAGTGGAGCTTCAGATAAAATTTCCTTAGATGGACCACCAGGACTTATTGACATTAAAGGCGTTGATGATTTAGTTGCCGAAGCATCGGGTAATCAACTTAATCGTATTTTCAAGCTTTTTATTCTTTATTCAATTTGAAATGTATTCATTATAACGTAACATGTTTTCAGTCGACACACAAAAGCGCGAAATTCCGTCCGGTGGGCTTTCTAATTCATATGGAGAACCCATCCCAGCAGACTCTTATGGACCACCTCCAGATGATGGCTTACATTCGTTAGTACCGCAGCCGATACCAATTTCGGATTCTTATGGGCCTCCATCTAAACCAGATTTGGGCAAGTATAATTCGATTTCTCACATACAAACTTTATTATCAACTTATCGATATGAAATAATTCTAGGTCTTCCCATTCCCGTGTACGGAGTGCCAGATGATCTATCGAATCACGTAAAATATCCAGAGCCTCCTCCAGACATACCACCACCGATAAGTATTGGAGGACCTCCTCATCAGACTTATGGACCACCACCTATACTTCATGATAATTATGGTCCACCTAAAATTAATATTGGCCACGGCCACGGTCACAGCCATGGTCATGGTCATGGTTTTGGTCATGGTCACTCAGGAATAGGCGGTGGGTCTCAATACCATGGACCACCACCTCCTATAGCTTATGGACCACCAAAATTACAATTCGGTCCCCCTAAGCAATTGAATTTCGGGCCTCCAAAGCATTCTTATGGACCACCTAAATTGCAACATGGTCCACCAAAACCAATTTATGGTTTGCCTAAACCTCAATATGGACCACCTAAAATTCAATATGTACCTCCTAAACCACAATACGGACCACCTAAACAGCATTTTGGACCACCAAAAATTCAATATGGTCCACCAAAACATCAATATGGGCCACCTAAGATTCAATATGGGCCACCTAAGCCTATATTTGCTCCTCAAAAGCCATTATTCTTACAAAAACCACACCCCGTGTATGGACCACCAATCTCTCAAATTGAAAACAACCATGTCCTGAAACCACTGTTCCCAATCCCTGAAGATACGTATGGACCACCTGGAAAACCCATTGGCCCAGGAGACCACTTTTCACAACTTTTGACACAGGATCAAGTATATGGACCTCCAATTGGAATTCATCATGGACCACCACAACCAGATCCAAATCCAAGACCAGCTCATCCTGGAATTCCTGCACCACCTACCCCGCCGCATATACTATATGATGGTTGGACTCCAATTCCTGGTCTTATTTCTAAACCACCGAGCAGCCATATTTCGTTAGGAATACAAGACAATTACGGCCCACCTCCACCTCCACCACCAGTAATCGAGTCTAGTCATATTTCATCTTTCCATTCATCTGGCGGAAGTATTGATTCTGGTCTTTCTTTGGGATCGTTTGGGGTTTCTTCAGGATCATATGGTCTTCCTGTACAGTCTGCAGATATTCATTCTATTGGCGGTAGTTCGGATCATTCGCATTCGTCTAATTCCTTTATATCTAGTGGATATTCCAGTGTTTCAGGAAATGAAGGGCTTCAAGGAATCGATTTGAACTCAATTATTGGCTCATCGCACAATGATGGCGGTATAGGTTTACAAGGATCCAAAACAGTATTTGAAGCCCACTATACTGAAGGTGGAAATGGTCATGGTGGTTTGAGTATAGGTTCTCACGACTCTTCAATCGGTAACTTTGATAAGCATAGCATTTCTGGAGGAAATTCCGTTTCTGTATTACAAAGTTTAGGTTTCGATTTGGGATCTGATGTGGGCTCAAGTTCACATTCCCACTCGAATTCCATTTCAACAAGCTATGGAGTTCCTCTAGATTCATTCTCTTCGGATGGACCATATCCAGGACCTAGACAGTTATCAGGTTCACATTCCTTCTCTTCAGATATTGGACTTAAACCACCCAGTGGAATTTATGGCGTCCCACCAGGAGGAAAATATGGAATCCCACCACCCCCACCACCACATAATACTTACAGACCATCACAAGGCCATTTAGCTCTCTCATATGGAATACCTTCAGGATCAGTGGGCAGTGGTAGTATTCATACTTTAGGCTCTAGTGGCCCCAAACGACCAATCAATTTTAGAGAGCCAGTTCCACAAGGTTTGATAGAAAACATTGGAAACACTGTAATTCAAAAAGACGTATTAGGAATAGATGATTCTGGATTCCATTCACAAAATACTTATTTGCCCCCACCTGTTCAATCACTTCCAGAAAAACAACATGGCACTTTTTCGAATGAAATTTCACATAATTCATTCAGTATTCAAGCATCTATTGAACCATCAAATCTTTACAGTTTACCATCATCAACTAATCCAATAAATTTCCATGGCCATGGTAGTCAACACATTTCTGGCACAGGATTCTCTTCGTCTTTAGATAGCTATAATGCACCTATAGCCACATTAAGTGATTCTTATGGAGCACCAAGTATCGAAAGTTCGATAACAACAACATTAGATGGTAAGACTGTTTCGAAAACTGAAAGTTCAGAGATCAATAACGCAGATGCAGCAAGTTTAGCGGCTGCTATTTTGAAAAACTGTCCTTATCATAAAGCTCTGTATGAAGCTGCAAAGAATGTAGAGCAAAACAATCCATCTGCCTTAGCTTCTAGTTTGATTGCAAGTCTTAATTCGGAAAGTTCAGACTCCAGTAATTCAGCATCTTCTACGTCCATCTCATTCAAACAATTACCACCAGGAGCACATTTATTAAATTTCAAAGATGAACATGCTAATCATAACACTCAATCTTCACAACAAAATTCAATTTCATCTGAAGAAAGTAAACAAGATAATCAAAAAGGAAAGTCTTTAAATAGTGAACAAAGTTTCCACCAATCTTTGAATTCTGGTGAAGGTAATTTCCAACAATTCCAAAGCATAGCTTTAAACACAGACCAAATAGACCAAAGTCAAATAAATCACCAACAAAATTTCGAAGCCTTAAATGCTATTCACAATATACCGATACAAGGAAATCATGGAACATATACACTTCAAATTCAATCTGCTAATGGATTAGGACCAGGAAGTGGTCCTTCAGATATTGTACCTCATGAACAAGTTTTGTCTGAAGGCTTATTACAATCAATATTACAAGCTATTGAACAACCACACCAGACTCAAATTATTCCACAAGAATCTCCCATCTTACAAATCCCACAAAACGATTATTTCGATTTAAGTCAAGCTCAATCTGGATTAGTTCTTCCAGAAGGCTATGAAGTGCAACCAAAAAATATTAATGAAAATACTGGCAAGAATAACATTAAACGTGGTGACCAAAACGCAGAAGAAGAAGATTCTATACAAGAAGGATCTGACGGTAGTCGTGTTATAATAGTAGGACCTCAAAATTCACAAATCAATTCAAAATCATTCTTGGAACAATTTGGTATCATAAATAAGAATCTGAATGAGAAAGCTCCAGAAATAGTGACGCCTCTAAGTATAATAGATGATAATGAAATTGCAGTTTATTTCAACAACAATAAAGATGATGAAAATTTCGATTATGATGATAACGATTCAAAAGAAAAGAAAGTTGAAAATAGAAATACAGATGAAGGTGCTTTTATTAATGATGATTCTACAGAAACTGTAACAGAAATATCAATAGAAACATCAATTAGTGCTTCAGACAATGAATATCAAAAAAATGCTCAGCAATATGGAGAAGAATTGAAGCAGGAAAAAAAAGGAAAATTCGGTGACAAAATTATCAAAAAAACTGAAACTAAGTCTGAAGAAAAAGAATCATAGTATTTAGTTATTTAAATCCAAGCTCAATTCCATCTTATTTATTAAATTAAATTTATTTTAAACGCATAAATTTAACTTAGATTTCGAGTGTTGTAAAAATTTAACCATAAGACTAACACTTACAAATTAAATAGGTCACAACATTTATTAGGTTTCTATTTGAATGTTTACAAAACGAATTTCTCAAAATCTGTTTAATAATTTTGCCAAATTAGGTAAAATAGATGTAATGCCATGATGGAGAGATTTTTAGAATATATTATATCTTTATATGTGTTATATTATAGCTTGGCTATTTAAAAATGTTGCATCAGTTATAAGAAAGATGGATTTTTTTGTTCTTTTTGATTCAGATCTCAACTCTCTGTTAACAAAATTGACAAATTAAACTGCCAGAGCTATAAAATTATAAAGATATATAGTCCATGTATGCATTTTTGTACGAGCATCTCTTATACTCTTACTGTAAATGCATTAAAGTAAGTCTTTGTATGAGACAATCTATAGTATTTATAATTTACTGCTATATTGTATTACCGCCATTTATTTATTTATAAATATTGGTATATTTTTTATAAACATAGTCATAAGTCAAGAGAAGGTATGCAAACCTGAATGACTGATATATTTTTATAATTATGTTTGTACTGGGTCTTTTGTATATTACTGGAAAATAGTTTCACTCTAGTACTTATTGGATTATAAAATATGTCCTATGATTGAATTGTATTTATTTATTTATCTGAAAAGCTCTATTTTATTTCTCGAAAAAAATTATTTTTGAATTAAAATAAACTGAAAAAAAATCAAAATTATTTTTTTATGCAATTAACATTTTATTTCAGATAATATTATATAAGGTACATTTTCGCTAAATATCAATCAAATTATTTTAAAGAAGAAAATTTATTTAAATGTAACATTCAACAAGAATTGCAAAACACTTTATAATATCATAAAATGCTTCATCATTACTATTATACATCAATAATTAATGCATGTTTAATAAATAACTAAGGAAATGTGAGTATATTAAGATTCTACGTTTAATATTTGGTTTATATAATAATATATTATATACTTTATAATATTCGAAACAGTATTTAAATAAAGAATGCATGCATAATTATATGATGCACATGACATTCTATGAAAAGTTTATATTATATTTTACTATAACTATCAAGAAACTATTAAAATATTTAACCATCATTAACAAGTTTAGTAACATAGTTGCTAGGAAATAGTCCAGTCATTCCTCGTAATTCACCTAAATAAAAAAAATATTATTACAAAATATGATTGAAAAATATTTATCCAAAATACCATAATAAGCAATATTAACCTTGCCACCAAGCAGGATCCTGGTCTCTATTAGTAACTGCAATAATATCATCTTTCTCGAAGCTTAGTTCATCAGCATTTTGAGCAACATAAGGATACAGTGCAATTACCTAGATTGTGAATTAATTATAATAAATACACAAAATTTAAAAATATTATATATAATATTAATACATATCCGTTAATTATACTTTGTCTATTATTTGTTCTTGAGACATAATATCCATTTTGGAAGATAAAACTGGTGTAGTACGTCCTGATACCCGACCAGATGATTGCATTATCTATATTGAAAATAAATCCATTTAATTTTTTGTATCGCAAATGAAATATTGAAAAATATTTTTAAAGACTAACCTTGACATAGCTAGCTGGGAACCAACCTACTTGACGCTTATGTCCTTTGGCTTGCAATTCACCTTCCCACCAACCACTATCTGCTTTTTTGCGAATCATTATCAATTGTCCCTTTTGAAGAGTCAATTGTTCTGCACTGTTAAATAAAAATAAATTAATAAAATATAATATTTGCTGAATTAATTAAAAAGATTTATAAAATAATCAAACCTATTAGCAGTATAAGAAGCAAGAGCCTGTGCAATTTCAGGTCGTTTTCCACCTCTACCAGATACAGAATCACGTCCAGAAACAGAATCTCTACCAGATACAGAAGACCTACCTCCGACAATCTGTCCTAATGCAGCAGCTACCTGACTAGCGCTTGCTTCAGTTATTGCAGCTACTTCACTAGATATGGGGGTTGAAGGTTTTTGCTCCTAAAATATAAATATAAATATTATTTGAAAACAAATTATAAAAAAGTGGTACGTTTAATACATCATTGGAGGCTTGGGCAGCAGGAACAGTTTCAACCTCATCAGGAATCGGTTGGACAGCGATGTTTTCAGGAGCTGCAGCATTCCCATTAGCCTGAACATAGTTTGATGGGAAAATCCCTATTCTATAATAAAAATATAAAATTAGTAAAATAAATATTTTTTGTTAACTATTTCGACTGTTATATTATGATGTACCTATCACCAATACGGCCTGTCCACCAATCTCCATTCTTTTCGGTGACAAGTACAGTTTCACCAGCTTGGAATACCAAATCGCCAGGTTCAGCTGAATTATAAGAATAAGCAGCCACGTAATATCCTTCACCACCTAATGATTTATCACACATATTAAAAATAGAATATATTTATTAAATAAATTTTTGAACTAATTAGTTTTAAATTAATATCAGGAATTATTTTTTTTTATATCTAATATCTTCTTTATTTCATATTCTTTTTCTTTTAGCACTCTAACAATAAGCAAAATAAAAGTGGTCTTAAAAAATAACATGAATCTACATATAACTTAACTTCAATTCTTGATCTTAATTTACAATTAGTTATTTAGATCATTAAAATGGGCTATTTAGATCATTAAAATCTCAAAAGCATTTATAAATTTGGCTATGAATTGAAATATTAAAATGAAGTAATGAAAATTGAAAGACCCGTGACATCAGCTTCAACAGGTAGAGAGTCAGTTATACTACTTGTTTGAACAAAATCACTTGCTGCTAAAATAAACAAATATGTACTTTTTACACACAACACAATTATATTTATGCATGTTCATATAGAAAAATGCAAATATTTACTGTACACATGCATAAATATTTAAGCATTTATGTAAATAATATAAATTAATTACCTTGCAACGAAGATGGTTCAATTTGTCCAGGTTCGCTAATATTTTCAGGAACTTCAACTATGCCTGGAAAACAATGGCAAATTAAAATCATATTGCTTTTGGCAACATATTACAAAAAATTTTACCTTCTAATACTGTTTTAGATTCTACAGCCTCAGCCATTCCTCCTTGTTCCATTACTCCTCCTTCTCCAGGAGTTGTCGCTTTCTCAACATACGATTCAGGGAACCAACCAGATTTTCCTACAATACACAGAAATAACAAAAAATAATAATAACGACTATAAATAATATAAAATCTTATATTTAAGGTTTTATGTTAATGTTTACCTCTGCATTTACCACTAAGCCAACCAGGTTCAGCTTTAACATCAACAAGCACCATAACAATATCACCAGGTTGCAAAGATAATTCATCGACAGAACGTGCAACAAATTCGTAGACAGCTTTGTACTTTACTTCTCCAGAATCGGCAACTATAAAAATATATAATCTGTTTTAAATTGATTCAACCGATTTATAACAATCATATAATTTACGAAAAAGTACAAAACCTGCTGATGAAGCAGAATTCCACGCTGTATCGACAGATTGAGTAGTCTCAGGAGGACCCCAATCTGCAGATGCTGCTGGAGTATTCCATGCATCAGCTCCTATAAAATTATGGTAAATTGTGAGTAATTTATTATTAATGAATCATTATCACATGATCCCAATTAATCTCTAATCTCATTACCACCGTCATCGTCCCAAGCAGATTTTGATCCCTGAGAAGCTGCCATAGCCAAATATTCGGTTTTTCTTGTTTCCCAGAGTTTGTAAACCTAAATAATAATATTTAATTTGTTTTAAAATACAAACTATATTGATATATTTCATAAAAATCGCAAAAAAAAATTGACCTGATTGCATTTTTCATAAAGTTTTTCGATGTTTCCATTCAAATCGGACAACTGAGATTTATTATTTTGAACATCAGATTTTTTAGTTTCAACAATAGCTTTAGCAGATTCGATCTATAAAATAAAAATAAAAAAACATCTAAATATAATTCATTAATTTGAAATTAAAAATTATTTAAAATTTTACCTTTTCTCTTAACTGCTTCAGCACAAGTTCCATATTATTGAATTTGTTGACACCTTCTTCGGCTGCAATTTCACCGGATTTGATCTAGAATAAAATAGATAAATATGTATATACATTATATTTAACTGCAAACTATTTTTAGAACAATAATATTTACTTTAGCTTCCAAGTGAGCTTTTTCTTGATTCAAAGCAATTTGTTTAGCATTCAATTCTTTTATAGATGCTTTCAATCGGGCCATTTCTTGCATGGATGTGTCTCTAGTAGATCTTGAATAAATACAAATATTTAAAACTTGATCTTGTGAGATTGTTCTGATTTTCAAAAATATATTACCTCATGCCATCGATAGTAGATTTTACGTCTGCAACATTAACTCTTGTGTCAACAATATTTTGTGTGAGTTCTCTTACTCTATTATTCACAGTAGTAAGTTCAATGGTCAAATGCTGATTTTTCGCTTTAAGAGCAAGAAGTTTTTCTTGTTCTTGATTTCGCAAAGCTTGCAATTCTTGGGTCCTTAAATAGAAAAAACCATAAAATTAAAAAAATTGGAAATGAGTATTTAATAAGTTTTTTTTTAATTTCGTATCACCTTTTACTTTCCCATTCTAATTGGCATTGTCTTTCCATTTCTTTGCGGGCTGCATCTCGTCTTTCCTATAAAATGAAAAAAGTTATAGCCATGTATTGATATATAATACCTTTTATTTCCCACAAAAGATAAACGATGCATAGTAAATTATAGAAAACTACTAAATAATAGTAACGGAAAATCAATATTGCAGTTCCATATATTACAGGTGCTGGGTTGAAAAGTTAGGCATTCATAATGGAGTTATTTGTAAGAAAAATGTACTGAAGGAAGGATAACATGCTAGGAGATTATTATTGAAATATATAAATAATAATATAAATTAAATTGGGTTGCAGATAATTCACAAAGACCTGTTCTTCTTTTTGTTTCTTTTTAATTTCTTCTTGCTCCCTTTTTTGGATTTCTAATCTCAGCTTTTCCCGTCTTTCTGCCTCTTCTCTTTCCTTTCTTTCTCTTTCGGCCTAAATTAAATTGTTAATTTACATAAAAAAATTCAACAACACAATACAATTAAATAACTGGTTTATTAATTTCGACCAAGTTAAAAATTATTATCATAAAAATTGTTTTGATGTATGTATCGATCAAACCTGTTCTCTTTGTGCCTCCTCTTGTGCAGCCTGAATAATCAAGCTTCTTTTAATAATATATAAAAATATTTTGACAAATTTCATAATTTGGATTCACAATCAAACATCACCTAGCAAATTTGTTGTGTTTATAATAAAGTATCATGTGTTTTGACTTACTTTTTCTTTCATTTGAACTTCCAGTAAAGCTGCGCGTCTTCTTTCAAGTTCAGCTTGACCACGATCAAAGTTTTCTTTCCTCTTATCTTCATAAGATACTTGACTTCCAGGACTTGTAATAGAATCACGTCTATAAATAAATTTAATAAATTTAATATTTATTATATTGACACATTTCCGAAACATATATAGATAATATACCTAAATGTAGGTGGCACCAGCTCCGGTGGTAATTTCATTGGAACGGTTTCTCCCGTAGCTCCAAGTTCACATAAATACATGGCAAGCACAAACTCATCACAGCCTATAATACATTAATATGAAAATTCAATAAAAATAAAAATAGATTTACAGTTGTATATTTACTCACCAAGATTCCCATCACAATCAATATCTGCTAATGCCCAAATCCGAGCTAAAGTAGCTTGGGGTAATCGCGATTGAAGCATTATGTTTCTAGCTTGAGGACCACTCAAATATCCACTTTTAGCTCTATCTGTTGTGTTGAATAATTGAGCGAATTTCAATCGGGAAGCTTGAGGAACCGCCCATTCGGCTGGAAGAGATGGCATAGACATTACACCAGAACCATCAGCCGGTGGGCTCAATATAGAAGCTGGCAAAGGTGTAGAAGTAACAGGAGCAATAACGTTAGGAGGGCTGGACATTTGAGGCATAACTGAAGATGGCATCGATCCCAACCCATCGAATAAATTTTGAGAACCTCCCATCAGTGGCTGCATATTATTAATTATAGCTGGTGACGTTTGTGCAAGTGAAACACTATTTTGTAACAATGATTGGGTAACAATTGGTTGTGCAGCAGGAATAAGCGGTTGAACAGAAGTCAATAAAGGCTGGTTAACAGCCATCATGGGTTGAGTCGGTTGAATCAACGGCTGGGCAGATGGAATTAATGGTTGTCCAACATTCGACATCGGCTGAACTGGCGGCAAGATAGGAGGGCAATTTGAAAGTAACGGCTGACTGGTTTGCACCAACGGTTGAGCTGACGGAATCAAAGGTTGGTTTAATGGCATCATTGATTGAGTATTTTGTACTAATGGTTGAACTCCAGGTATCAAAGGTTGAGCACTCGGTATAAGAGGCTGACTACTGGGAATTAATGGCTGACTAATTGGCGGTGGCAATATAGGCTGAGATTGCGGCATAACAGGAGCAGCTGATAATGGAGTGATTTGCTGTGGAATTATCGGTTTTACAGGTTGTGCGGTGGGAGGAGATATTGGCTTCATTGGTGGTGATGTAATTCCTGATCCTGAAATCAATGTGTAACTTAAAACTAAAATTTACAAATAGTAAAATGAATATTTTAAAATTATTGAACCTGGAGCATTCAAAGACGCCAAAAGACCTGGTGGTAAAACTTTAGGTATTTCAAATCCATGAAGCTTCAAATTTATGATCTGAAATGAATAATAAAATACATTGAGTAAAATAAAATAGAAGTAAAAGTAAAATTATATAATTCAACATTACTTTGCAAGCGATGGAAAATTCTCTCAAATCTAATTTCCCATCAGTATTTGTATCGGCTAAAAACCATATTTGACCGAGAATTGGGGGCGGCAGTTGAGACTAAAATTCAGATAAAATATACACGTACAACATTATGCACAATTGAAATTAAACAATTCCTAAAATTAAATACAGTATTAACACAAACCTGTAACATGAAACGCTTAGCTTGCTCTCCCCCAACCATTCCGTTGACGGGTCCGAGTGATCTAAAATGCTCGGCGAACTTAACATGTTCGTGCGATTGTACAATCCACGGATCAGAAGCCATTTTCAAACCTGAAAATGGACGATACATCGAATGTAGGTATAATGTAACAAAAGGGCTTTCGACATCATTATAAAGTAGGTTATAACAAAAAAAAATACAAATTGATCGAGAATTGAAAGTAAATTGTTTTGGGCGCATAAGAAATATTATATTACAAATGGAAATTAACAAAACTGATCAAAATATGAGCTCACAAGTCGAAACGACGACGTCAAAACGATCCTTTCACTCCAGATAACTCCGCTTTGACATCCGGTAGATATAGTGTCAAATCGACCAAGTGACAGCAATCCAGATGTAGCTAACTGTTTTTAGGCAAATAAAATCAATTTGTTTTCGAAAAATTAAAATTATTATATTTTTACTTGTGATGTCCAAAATCAATTCAGGAACTAAACAATAAATATTTGGTTTTTTTGTTTAAAAAAAAGTGATATGAAGAAAATATTTCTGACACCGTTTCTCTTTAAACGGTTTTAGACACCTGCAGTAGATTTCATATTGATTTTTGACACAGAGTCTAGTACAATAAACGATGACCATAGTCGTAATAATATTTTTATTTTTCTAGTACACAAATATGTTGATAATGGTACTCAGATGTTCACTCAAACGACATTATGACACCGAACGTAAAACACAATCTGCGAATAATTTCGAAATATTATGATTAAAATAAATAATAAAGCATTCATCGGTTCATTTAACTTTTAACCGGTTCCCGGAACTAAGCGCACATGATCCAAGTGAACATGACCCAAACGCACATGTTTTCGAAACTTTGGGAATTTTCAAATTAAAGTGGAAAACTTTTAACACGAAGCTCAAAGGACCAAATATGTTTTTCATGTAAAAAGTACATAAAATTAGACGTATAGTATACGCACACAGTATTTTTTAAATACCAAATTACTATTTCTTGTTAACCGATTATTCTCGTTAAGCAATTTCCACAATAGCAACATTTTGATAAAATCATTGGTAAAGGTGATCTTTAGCATACATACGAATTTAAGTTGGCACCTCAGAAACATGTTTATACACGTACATGCACCAATACTCATTCGCAGTTTACCCCCTCCCCCCCATGGATTTGTTTACATATATTTTATATAATGTTTAGGTTTTAATCAAGGATACTGTTTTTTAGTAAAAGTAGCCACATACAGTCATACTTTAATCATTTAATTTATATAAATTTATTTTTTTATTTACCGGTAGATAACCGGTAAACCGGTAACGGGACCAATTATTTACAGTTTACCGGTAATCGAAATTTGACGGTAAATTGCAAGCCCTAGTTATAATACAAGAGCGAAGTTCATCTGTCGCTGGCTAGATTCGTTAATTTATTAAAAAATGAAATTAAAAAGTTTGAAAAAATGAACATAAGGATAGATTGCAAACCTGATTGAGTAAAAAACGATCTACAGGACCGAGCCGTCCATAGGAGCGAGTGGTGCATTGCATGCAGGCGGCCAAATCCTAAAGATGGCCGACAGGCCGCAGATTAAAAATTAAAAACATTTCATTTCATTTCATTTCATTTCATTTCATTTCATTTCATTTCATTTCATTTCATTTCATTTCATTTCATTTCATTTCATTTCATTTCATTTCATTTCATTTCATTTCATTTCATTTCATTTCATTTCATTTCATTTCATTTCATTTCATTTCATTTCATTTCATTTCATTTCATTTCATTTCATTTCATTTCATTTCATTTCATTTCATTTCATTTCATTTCATTTCATTTCATTTCATTTCATTTCATTTCATTTCATTTCATTTCATTTCATTTCATTTCATTTCATTTCATTTCATTTCATTTCATTTCATTTCATTTCATTTCATTTCATTTCATTTCATTTCATTTCATTTCATTTCATTTCATTTCATTTCATTTCATTTCATTTCATTTCATTTCATTTCATTTCATTTCATTTCATTTCATTTCATTTCATTTCATTTCATTTCATTTCATTTCATTTCATTTCATTTCATTTCATTTCATTTCATTTCAGTTACCTACCGAAATAATTTCAATAAATTGAGCCGCCGCGTAACTCAACCTTACATCGAATGAGAATAATTTCATTGCGAAATTGACCAAACCAAAACTTCCTTAGCATGCCTGATACAATCAGTTAAAAATATGTATTCGGAAATATTTGCACGTGAACTAAAAAAGGTTCGCAATCAATGATCAGGGCTATAAAATGGACTTTTTCTTTTTTACATTTCTTAGAAACTTTATATCATTATAATTTTTAATTAGCAATATGACTCATTAAAATGTCAATAATCATTGAAAATAGCATTACTTTTGAATAATTTTCTGAATAGAAAAATTTATAGGAAAAAAGTGTTTTGAAATTCATTTAAATTTGAGGAAGTTTCATATTTATTTAAAACGTTTATTTACTGGTTTACCCACTTATTAATGTATAGAGACGATAATGTGTAATCGCAACTTTTTTTTCATTGAAGAGTGTACATTTTAAATAACAACATATTTTTAATATTTTCAGCATTGAATTATATTTTAACAATGTCGCAAATCGATAAAAAAACCTTTTTATCAAAAATTGATACATGATTATCATCAGAAACATGAAGCTTAAAATATATTTTTTAAAAAGTAGGTTAAATAACTCCAACCCGAAACGCCGAATTTCGAAAATAATTATATTTTACTTTCACGAATTTTAAATTTTATTGATCATATGTTGATTATCAAATGAGTGCATATGTATTCACAACACAATACCCAATTATTTCCGAAACGTAAAATTCACATAAAACATCGAAAAAGCATCACAACGCAATTGCCATTTTCTTACAATCCGAACTAATATGTAATATAAAAATATAATATATAGGTATTCAATAAATCTATCGATATTAAAAATAATTTGAAAATCTTTCAAGATACATCTTAAAAACGAAAAAAAATTTATCTTTCAAAATTTATCTTGGATTCGAACTGAGATTTATAATATGTATTTGCCCGATTCATCAACACCTCGTATACTTCAATCGAAAAATTCAAATTCGATACTCAGGAAAATTTAACCAATCAATCTTATTTATATAACTGTTATAAAAAATCGTATGAAATAGACAACGAAAAGTTACTAAAACTCAAATTTATTTATTTCAGAAACAAGCAGATAATTTATATATAATTACACGGAAATGCATACTTTTTTTTATTTTTCCGCATTTCTTTATTAAAACAACATTTCTTCGCCGATTGAAAAAACTTCTCAAAAAAAAAAAACTGAATCTTCAAATATTGATTAGTAACAAATTACACATTTAAATGCACATAAATTTATACTGAAACATAACAAGTAGAAAAATATTTCTGGCGTCGAGTCACCTGTGCGAATCCAGTAATGAAAAAGCCAGTTATGGAAAATGCAGTTTTTCCCATACGACCAGGCGATCTATTATTTATTATTATTATTATTTTTTTTTTTTTTTTTACGAAACGTATAAAGGCTACCTATTCGCTATACCGCTTGTTGTCTTTTTATTACATAAAAAAACTAATTATAACCGGCAAAAGCGAGTTGTTTCAATTTCAATGTTTACCACGCCGCTGAGGAAGGCTTATTTCGGTTTAGGCGTCCGTTTGCGACGGTTCACTTTGCTCGCGTTTTCTCATCAGCCTTCTGGATTTTTGTAAGTTTTTTTAATATTTATTATAATATTTTGAAAAATTATAAAAGTAAAACTCATGCATAGATTGGAATTTATAATATTTTTCATCATAGACTTGTTAAATATCCTCAGAATCAATCGTATGTCATTGATTCTTTTTATTGATATTTTTTTATATGAATCTTTCGATATATTATTTCAATATGAAGACATATTATAATATGCATTATTGGGATATTGAGTTTTTTCTAATATATGGACTTTAGGCTTGTTTATGTGTGATATTGAAATCGACCATTATTTTTTTTATTTTCATAATTTACATTTGGTATTTGAGTGATCGTTTATTTTTTGTATGAATATTAATTACATGAATTAGAATTTTTTAGCATATAATATGTCAATTGAATTCAATGTGTATTTTTTATGCAATGTTTGATATTTTAAGATAAATCGACCGATATATTGAAATAAAAATAAATCATCGTGTCTATCTATGAAATTTCCATTTATTTCAAATTAACGATAGTTTTTGCTGTGATATTGAAATCCGCTATGAGATTTTTTTATTTTCATAAATATGCATTTAATATTTCCACCTTCATTTTCTCGCATGTTCCATAGTTTATAACAAAATCAAAACATCCATACATATTTTCGAGCGTCCTTCGTTCAAATAAATTATTATTCGACCGATTCATAAAAAAATCAATGCAATTCAACTCGAAACAAATCTCGCTCATTGTCAGTAATTTCAGAAAAACCGATTTGTGTGAACCAGTATGTAAAAAAATGGCAATGGTTTTTTTTTACCACCCATTCAATTGTAAATGCATGATCGACCTTTTAACAAGGTTAAGTTCTTGATAATTATATAGATCACTTTATCGTCTGAGCTTCCTTCATCATGTCCTTTCTAAAAATTGCGCATATTCTGAGTTTCATGACCATTTCAAGGACATCGACTTTAACCGGTTCCAAAGACGTTTTATTTAAAAATAAAAAGGTTGAAAAAAAAGCCCTTTGCGAATGTTTTCATTGGTTGAAATTACTACTGAGGTATATTCAATTATCCATCATTAAAATTGCAACATGTATCGAGAGTAATTTCAATTATTTTAATAAAAAAAACAATTTTAATTATAATTAAATATGTAATTAAAGTTAAAAATAAATTTGAAATGTTCAGTGAATTCATTGCATGCATAATTAAATTGTAGGAGCTTTCGAAAATACATATGTACATCGACCATTTTATAAAAATTTACAACACGATCGATAAAATTTTATTTACACATATTGCATGTAAATAATAAAACAATACAAGTTGATCTTTGATCAGTGACATGAACAGTATTAACAATCGTCAATCATTGCGTCAACTTTAAACTGTTAGCCTCCATCTCAATTTTCTTTTCAACTATTAAATACACAACAAAAAGTTTTGAATTCAATATTATGATTTTTTGTGAATCACGAGTGAATATTTCATGAATTTCAAAATTTTTCATATTCAAATAAATATATCAAAAAAATTCAATTCACAATCCCATAATAGTTTTTACTTATTAATACAATTATCTATTTTTTGTATAGTTTAATTGTCTATGTAACTTTTTGTTATTCATATTAGATTTTGGCCTGATTTCTTTTCGATATTAAAAATCATCTGTCACTTGGTATGTAATCGAAAAAATCAAATAAAATTTAATATATCGACATTCTTTTAGGCACTCTCTTATGTAATTACAAATTGTTATGTCAGTGATTATAATTTATTCAATCACTAGATCAAGGTTCGTGAAATAGTATAATACAAATAATATAATAGTAAACATAATAAAAATTACTTCAACGTTTGCGATTTTTAAGATTCTAACAATTTGCGCATATTAATAAAAACAACCAGTCATTAACATTGAAATTCACAGACCCAACGAGAAAAACCAGTTATTCTTATTTCACAGAATTTATATTTTATGATACTTTGTTCGTTTACTGACAGTTTTATCTTCTAATACAAAAATATTTTTCTTGCAAATATTAACAATACACGACACATATCCTGAAACGCATTAACATGTTATTTTCAAGCGAATCGAATCTTTTCGAACGACCATAATCTTGAATCCATTAAACTTCAAAGGTTCAAAGACACCAAAAACAATCTTATGAACGAAAATTCATTAACACATATCATAAAAAAAAAAAAACTACACATTTCCAACGAATCAAATAAAACTCGACTACCCACAATTCTCAAAGCAAACGCCCGATGATGTTTACATAATTACAACGTGCTAATTCGCAAAACAGACACGAAATACCGGCCCGACATTGAAACTCACATAGGCCGTATTTCTAGTTGTTATCACTTATCAGCTAGTTTATTTGCGTTTGACGTTTGGGATACGAGATCCACTTTTCGATCGTCCTTTTAAATTAGGTATCCAACTGAAACCGATTCTTTCGACATTATTTATGCATTTGCATTCGTTCGTGCGCTTTCAATACTCTGTCAATGTCATATTACGTGAAATGTCATTGAGACGTTTAGAGGTTATGTTGTATACGTAATCGTACATGGGTGTGTGTTTATCCGTCAAATTGACATAATGTGCATGCTGCGGAAAGCAAACCGGACAGTTTACACAATATTATATGTTTAGTCGAGCGAAGTCTATTAAACAATTTTTTCGTTTTAGTTGTATAAGAATTTTATTTAATACGCGTAATTTCGATTTTGTTCCATACGCTTCGTTTTTTCGTTCTGCTGCCAATTTTGTTCATTATAATTTAATTGATGCTTTTTAAATGGATTCGTTTAAGTAATAATTTGCCTTTTTCGTGGATAATTTTCGGTTTTGAAATTTTTGAACGTTTCAAAATCGTATACAGGCCCTTAGTTTCGTACATAAATGGTCCCTGAAAATCTGTGCGAATTTTCGAATATAAAATTTTTTTTATATATTTTAAAATATTTATTTATCAATGTGTATATTGATACATAATTAAGTTAAGCTTTCAGGTGATCCTTAATAAATTTTCATTGCTTTTTCAAACTTTATTTTTGCATTATCGACAAAAAGCTTGAAAAATTTTTCGAATTTTGAAAAATATGCGAAAGTCGAGGGCCGCCTGTACTACATATATTGCATTAATTTTCTGTTCAACATTTCGCATAATGAAATTTTACGATAATCAACGAAGATGATCGTATTACTCAAGCATACTTATATTTTTTTATGATAAAATCGATTTTTAAATTAATTATCCAACTAAATTTTTGTTGGCTAATCGACACGATTTTACAAAAATATCGCTCGAAATTCGCACCAATTATAAAATTTTAATAAATCATACGCAGCTTTCTATTAAATTCGATGGTTTCCCTTAGGCGGTTTCACTACACTGTTATAAATTAATGCGAGCAATTATGTTACTTCCATAAACAAGTGTATTTGCATGCGGAAGTACTTGAATCGATTCAGTTTAAATGGTTAATTTTGATTGTTACATCATTGAAAAAATGTCGGTTCCGAACGGGAACTGTTTCATAATTTTACCACAATTACGTATCGAGTTCCGTTCGAAATTAAATTCGAAAAAAGGCGCGTAAAACTAATGGTTTTATTCGTAAAAATTTCATGCGTTACGGTTTCGTTTTTTTTTTTAATTTTATTATTTGATCAGTCTTCTGTGAATTTTTCATTATTTAAAATTTACCAAAATTTTAATATGTATTGTAAAAATTTTGATATTGAAGTATACCTATTTTGATATGGGAATTATTTATTTATTTATATAGCAAAAATATATTTCAACTAATAATTTCCCATATAAGCATAACATATTTATTTTGATATTGGATTCGCTTTTGATACGACATATCAAATACGCAAATAAAAGATTATATAAATGATAACTCGATTATCGCTTGCCAATTTTCCGTTATTCGTTTCGGCAGATGCAAAAATCGACTTAACCGAATCTAAATATGCGATTTCAATTACGAAATTTTCTCGACAAGCCTCTGCTTCGTAATCACAATCAATTACTTTCCATTGCATCAATTGCATTTTGATTTTTCGTTTTAACACAGCCTGTGTTGTGAAATGTAGTTCGACGGCTCATTTTTTCTTATCGATTTATTATGTTTGTTTATAACGTTACGCATTTCGAGGTTATTTTTTTCATGTATTTCGGTCAAATATTTAAATTTTCATATTTGACATACTTAAATATATAATTTGAAATTTACTCATCATATGCATCGTCATTGCAAAAAAATCATTATAAATCATTTTTGAAACATTAAATTTATATATCTATTTTTTAGTGTATTTTTATACCCAGCTTTTTACGTACAAGGTTCAATTATTAGACCGTAATACCTTATTGACTTAAACCACGTATTTCTTAACTTTAATAGTCGATGTGTGCAACAACATTTAAACTCTCGATTGATCGGAAACTAATTATATTCTCATTTATTTAAAAATTAATGGATTTGATAATGTATTGTTGAAATTTCAGTATTTTAATCTTTGGAGTTACTCTCCTTTATCATGATGATAAGTGAAAAATCATTTTAAAGAAACCTTGTCCTACATTGGATGTTAAATATGTAACAATATTAAAACATAATGAAAGTTGCTCATTATATGTATGTTTAATTAAAAACAATAAATAATTTCCATTGAAAGTTGATACAGGTGATAAAACTAAATCCGAATACAAATTAGAATTCGTACTTATTTAAATTGAAAATTTTAACATATTACATTGTCACAATTTCTTATTGTCAGCGCTCTGATATAATAACGTCATTACGATACATACGCTTAGTGCGTGACGGAAAGAAAGTAGAAAATTATACTACGTATAATTTGCAATTTTAAGCGACGAAAACGAAATCCAATTTTTGTTTCTGTACGTAATCGTGACCCTTCAAATTCTCCGCGAATTCAGCGATTCAGAAAATGGCCGCTGTAAAAGTCGCCATTGTTGGAAATGTTTCAGGAAACGGATGCATATTGCTGTTTTTCAACCAACTATCACATTATGTTGTTATTTCGCTTTGTGTTCTTATATTTTCGAATCAAAATGTTGCGATTTACGTACATCGATTTTATTTAGTATTATAATTTTAAAGTCGATGTAATTTTCGAAAGAAACTCGTTTGCAATAGAAGCAATTTTTTCGATATTTAAACCGTTGATCATTTTTTCTTTATTTTTCGACATGTCTTATGACTTGTTATGTTCCAATAAATATAATGAATGATTCCAATTGCAAATTCGAGGTCGTATTTTAGCAAAATCATTTTGTGGTTTCGAAAAAAATTATCGTAAACGATCATACAAACAAGTGCTCCATTTTCGCAAAAGAGATCGTCAAACATAAACAACAAATTACTCAACAATTACGAAGTTTATTTTTTCGAAAACTATTCACGCTCAAGGCTAAATTCAAACTCGTTCAAAATTTCGTACCAATTTTCAAAATCCGTTATCTATGCATTTTCGCCATTTCCTCCGAAAAGAGAAAGAAGCACTCATCAGATAATTATCTCAAAAGTTGCATCCAAATATTTTTGTTCGCCAAACTTAATTCCGACCTTCAAAGAATCGAAATTCAACAAAAGTGAGCGTGAACCAGTTTTCTTTATTATTTTCGGCGAATAAATACAAATAAAAAATCATCCTACGCAATACTTTTATTACGTTACCGCAAAATCGAACCGGCCATTTCATCGAACGATTTTATAATCGATTTCCTTCGTTTCGCTAGACTTCACAATTCTGCAATTGTAATTATTACATTGTATTTCTTCTTTTTTCAGAATGACAATACCCAGATAGAGCCTTGTGCGCAAACGCGCCTCACACTACCACCATGCGTTTACCAAAGATAGCCATAGAACTGTTGCTGCCTTCGAGGATAGTCCCTTTTTCTTCCTGTAAGGATGTCAGGCTCGGATTTGTCTGGAGACGGCTCAATTCCACTAGTAGTGATTACCATAGACAAAAGGTATCAGTGCCATTGCAGCGTAGTGCTGCTGCATCGTCTACGAACAGAATTGAGTTCTTGAAAAAAGAGCCGGAGTATGTTAATAGAAATGTTAGGTCTAAGATAAAAGATCTCGCATTGAAAGCTGATCCTTACATGCGATTGATGAGACTGGATAAACCAATAGGTATGTGTATTATGAATATTATATAAAACTTTTTATTTTTGTTTTTAATGTTTCGTTCCCGTTCCAGGAACTTGGTTATTATTTTGGCCGTGTGGATGGTCTATCATGCTCGCTGCTGATCCAGCTGTGGTTTCTTCGGGAGCGGTTTTGAATACATTAGGATTGTTTCTTTCGGGTGCGTTTGTCATGCGAGGCGCCGGTTGTACAATTAACGATATGTGGGATAGGGATTTAGATGGAAAGGTAATGTTATTTTTGTTGTATTCAAAATAGGTCATGTTTGTAACGTTATTTATGTTTATAGGTTGATAGAACTAAATTTCGACCGTTAGTCAATGGAGAGATAAGTATGAAAAAAGCAACTGCGTTTTTAGCAGCTCAGCTCAGCACAGGTCTTGCCATTTTGTTACAGTTAAATTGGTATAGTGTAGCTTTAGGTGCTTCTAGCATGCGTAAGTATTTAACTATTTTTCAAATCATAATAATCGTTATTTCAAATCCTAATTTATCTTTTTATTTCCAGTTTTAGTCGTATTGTATCCATTAGCCAAACGTGTAACCGATTATCCTCAACTAGTACTAGGCTTAACATTCAACTGGGGAGCTTTGCTCGGGTGGTCAGCCTTGAGAGGCTCTGTTGACCCGACAATATGTTTACCTTTATATGCAGCCGGAGTTTGTTGGACACTTCTTTACGACACAATATACGCCCACCAGGTTAATAATGTACAATTCACACTCTTGATTCTTACTTTTATTTTACTAATTATTCTCTATCGACAGGACAAAAAAGACGACGCTATAATAGGAATCAAATCTACTGCATTGAAATTCAACGAATACACAAAGCCCTGGTTGTGGGCGAACGGTGCTGGTGTTTTGTGTGGATTGACCACTGTCGGCGTAGCTGCAGATTTAAATTGGCCCTATTATGGTGCTTTGGGTCTAATCGCAGCTCATATTAGTCGACAGGTATACTTTTATTTACTTTTGTTATGTTAAATATGATTTCCTTTTTTAATTAGCGATTATTTATTTTATTAGATTTGGACTCTTAATCCTGATTCTAGAGAAGATTGTTCATCGAAATTCGTTTCTAACAGTACAGTGGGACTTATAATTTTTATGGGAATAATATTAGGAAAGTGGGACGATATTGCAGAATATTTTAAAAATGTGAAAAAAGATAGTAAAGATATTTTGAAAGTACCCTTGATTCAATAAAAACTAATCACAATTTTTTTTTATAAATGTATGTATATTTTGAAAAATGTTAAGATAAAAAATTTGAAATATTTAATAGCATGCGTCTGTTGGATCGTGATTTTATCTATTTTGCTAGTCAACTTTTATTTTTTGAAAATCCAAATAAAATGCAAATGTCATAGCTCTAATTTATATAAGGTGGAATAAGAGAATATATTTTTTTTATTTCACATTTCAGTAATTGAAAAATAACATGTAAATATTTAATTAATGTTAATGTACATGTGATATGAAATATAATGATTGATTGATGATCGGCAGTACATTATCATGACTATTTTTAAAAAACCCTTCATTTTATATTTACACTTTTAAGTTACACTAATCAGTTTTTATTCAAAGTTCAAAATACGAACATTAATTTAAGAACAATTTAGTTTATTGTATTTTCGAATTTAGTCCACATTTCAAGTAAAAAAAAAAAACTCACAAGTAAGAAAATCAAATAAATTTATTTGAAACATATATAATCATTCTTATCCTTGTAAGAAAAATATAGACAATGCTATAAAGGATTATCTTTTTCGAAAAATCCAAGTTTTTCACCCATCTTTACAACATCGCCATCTTTGTAAATAAATTTAAATGTTTTTGGCGCCTCAAAAATAAGGACAATTGTGCTTCCCATATTAAATTGACCGACCATTTCGCCTCTATGCTGCTGAAACTTCTCAAGCTTCATATCTTCACTATATTTCAACTTTCTTTTATTAGTTTTCAATTCTTCATCTTTGTATATTTCAATAGAACCAACATTCGTAGCTCCTACAGGAGTGAAACTGAAAAAGCCATATTTCCACTCACCCACATAAACCACTCTCTCGTTCACACAAAACAGCCCCGGTATCAACTTGGCTATTGTAGGATTTACAGACAATAGTTTTCCGGAGAAATGTCGTCTGAAAATCGCTTTCCAATCGCATGGAGAATGAAACCTGTGATAGTCTCCCGGCGCTAAATATATCACGCATTGATGCAAAATGTTTTCGCCATTTTTCAAAAGAGACTTGTAATAGTTTTCTGAAGTTCTTTGGGTGTTCCAACTCATCTCGCCGAAGAACTGTTCTAAGGTATAAGTGACACCTTTTACTTGTTCGATGATATCCGACGTAGCGGGGCCACAATGTAGAATTCTTCCATCGCAGGGAGACACGAGACAACTGGATTTATCAACGACTCGCACCTCGGGTTTGAGCATCCGGGCAAAAAAGTCCGCTAAACTACTATAGGCCGTGAGATCTTCGACGGCGGCTTCTTTTAAGTTCACGTCGAACCAAGAACTGTATTTCCCATAAACGTAAGACCGCATCTGTACCGGTAAGTCTATGTTTGCTATCATGCCCCATATTTTGCTGACGATTCTCAACGGTAGCAAATGGGAATAGCATTCTATTTCGATCTCGGTGACTCCGTCCACGTCACGATGGAACAGCCACACCGTGTAAGCTCCGGCACTCAGGGGCGTCCATCTGGTGAAGATGCTTCTGACCGATCTCCATTTATGGAATTTGACCGATCTTCGTTCCACTTCAGTACTATACGAGCATTTCTTATTAATATTGTGCACTTTGAAAGTTTTTAAAGCGTCTACGACTCTTCGAGTCAAGTTGAAATTGGCTTTTGAAAATAAATTCATGTCTTTTTGAACACGATAACGGTGATTAAACTCTAAAGTAACAATTATATAAAAAAAGTTACCAGCTGATAACGTAACATCATAACCTATAAACTAAAATGACATTGCACAAAGTGATCTAAACTGAAGAAAAAGTAAGCTTTGTTAAAATATTTTATTTTTGCCAATCAGACATTTTCCCAAACGATGTTAGCACATACGACACTGGCATACAACGACAGTAACACACACGATACGTTTTAGGACTAAATGACGGTTAAATGATCCAATTAATGGTTTGTAATTTATTTAAATCATATTATCATCGGAATACCTACCTACCTAGGTAGGTATGTACCTAGTACTACCTATGCTCGGTGTGTAGTGTTGTTTGTATTCCAGTGTCATATGTGCTAGTGTCGTTTGAGAAATCGTCTGCGAACCATTATTTCCTATTATTTCGAAATTTTCCACGGATTGTATGCCGGTAAAGGTGATCTTTGGCATATATACGAATTTAAGTTGGCACCTCAGAAACATGTTTATACACGTACATGCACCAATACTCATTCGCAGTTTGACAGTTGGTTGAAAATATTCCGGCGTTTGCAACGTCAGCTTGGAGTAAACTACGCTACGCTAAACAACGTGTTTACTTCCATTTTCCTTACAGAAAAACTAAACGTGGGGGTTGGGCCAAACGCCGCATTTCTCAGTCAGGGAAAACTAATCGCACTTATTTAATGCCACATGTCTCACACAGTCAAAAGTCTGAACGTATTTATTACAAAACGCGTGTTTAGGTTAGGTTAGCGTTTTGCGTCACATTTACTGAACGTACCTAGGTATCTTATTCAATCAGGTATTCAGATCGAAAATATTTTATAAGTCTCTATCGTAAAAGTTTCCAACCAGCTGTCAAACTGCGAATGAGTATTGGTGCATGTACGTGTATAAACATGTTTCTGAGGTGCCAACTTAAATTCGTATATATGCCAAAGATCACTTTTACCTATATTTGGTCCTTTCAATTTCGTGTTAAACGTTTTCCACTTTAATTTAAAAATTTCGAAAACATGTGCGCTTGGGTCATGTGCGCTTGGATCATGTGCGCTTAGATCATGTGCGCTTATTGTTAGATTCGGGAACCATTACCTATTTTCGTTATAAAAATGAATCAATTCATATTCAAAATGCTTTTTTTCATTCTAATTCAAAATTCTCACTCTCATCAACGATCCAACCTGAACAAAAATTCGAATAAAAACCCAACATACAGAATCGCACGTCAAACGAACATGGGCGACAAACAAGCCGTCAAGAACGCATTTGTGGTGCGATCCGCGATATTGTGAAGCTACTCCTCCGATCGGCGTGACGAGCGCGGTTGTCATTCGCGAATCTGACAGCTCCCAGCACCCGAAGAATGGACGTCAGCCTCTGGCGAGAGTTCGGCCGCCTCGGCGTCTGCGAACGAGGCGAGCTGGTCACCAGGATGAGGACGCTGCTCGGCACTGGCGTCACGCAGGAAACCGCAGCCTTCTTCCTCGACATGACCGACTGGTAAACTCCATATCATACAAAATAGCCACACCTCATACAAAACAACCACTTGTCATACAAAACAATCACACAAGATCATACAAAACAATCACTCAATGGGTGATCCAATGATGATGAGGGAGTGACCAAGGCGAGCTAGTTACCAGGTTGAGGACGCTGCTCAGCAATGGCCTCACGCAGAAAACCGCAGTCTTCTTCCTCAATATGACAGACTGGTAAACTCCACATCATACACAACAACTATACATCATACAAAACAATCATACAAGATCATACAAAACAATCACTCAATGGGTGATCCAGTGATGATGAGGAGTGAGGTGACCATGGCGTGTTGGTCATCAGATTGAGGACGCTGCTCGGCACTGGCGTCACGCAGGAAACCGCAGTCTTCTTCCTCAATATGACAGACTGGTAAACTCCACATCATACACAACAACTATACATCATACAAAACAATCATACAAGATCATACAAAACAATCACTCAATGGGTGATCCAGTGATGATGAGTGAGTGAGGTGACCATGGCGTGTTGGTCATCAGATTGAGGACGCTGCTCGGCACTGGCGTCACGCAGGAAACCGCAGTCTTCTTCCTCAATATGACAGACTGGTAAACTCCACATCATACACAACAACTATACATCATACAAAACAATCATACAAGATCATACAAAACAATCACTCAATGGGTGATCCAGTGATGATGAGTGAGTGAGGTGACCATGGCGTGTTGGTCATCAGATTGAGGACGCTGCTCAGTACTGGTCTCACGCAGAAAACCGCAGCCTTCTTCCTCGACATGACCGACTGGTAATCTCCATATCATACAAAATAGCCACACCTCATACAAAACAACTATAGGTCATACAAAACAATCGCAAAAGATCATACAAAACAATCACTCAATGGGTGATCCAGTAATGATGAGTGCATGAGGTGACCATGATGTGTTGGTCACCAGGTTGATTATGCTGCTCAGCACTGACCTCACGCAGGAACTACAGCTTTCTTCCTCGACATGACCAACTGGCAAACTACACATCATACAAAGCAATCACATAGTATCATACAAAACAATACTCAACGAGTGATGATGAGTGAGTGAGGTGACCATGGCGTGTTGGTCACCAGAATGAGGACGCTGCTCGGAACTAGCCTCACGCAGAAAATCGCAGCCTTCTTTTTCGACATGACCGACTGGTAAACTCCACATCATACAAAGCCACCACACATTGTACAAAACAATCACTCAATGAGTTATCCAGTGAGTGAATGAGTTATGAGTGAGTGAGGTGACCATGGTGAGCTGGTCACAGGACCCTGGGTGCTGCTAAGGGGGGTAGACGCTGGATGGGTGGGACGCAGGGTGATGAGAACGCTGCTCTGTACTTGGCCTCATGCAGGATACTGCAGCCTTCTTCATTGACATGACCAACTGGTAAACCCGTCATCATACAAAACAACCACACAATCACTCTGAAGGTGACCATTCATACTGGATTTGCCAGGACAGTTTTGTTTTTCAGGTCACCTGTCCTGGTAAGTAGCAAGATGTAATCAGTACACTTTAAATTGTACTTGTCATTACAAATTCACTTTACACGTTAGTAGAATATTGTTTTTGTTTGACCTGGAACAAATGCAAACACCGAACGTCTTTTTTCTTTAATGACCAATATTTGATCCAGTGATAAAATGCAATTAAAAATTGAAACCTTATATTGTTTACTAATACCCAAGTATAATTTAAGCCAGTCTTGTGTGGAATTTCATAAACAAATTCAAGAAAACGAACTATGTATTATTAATGTCAATCCTCATCTCAAAAACTTGAAAAACTAAATTAAAATGTAGATTAGAGACACCGCAATTTATTTGTTATTTTTATAGTATGTTCACGATTGTCTTGTTTTAATAATTGAAATATATATATGTATCTTGGTGATTTCAGGGACCTCCAGGCCGCCGTGTGTTGTTATTTGGACACGTACGCCCAGCCGCAGTCGTCGCAGGCTTTGCAGGCGTTGCCTGCGCCACAGCCAATGCAGCCTTTGCAGCCGCCTATGCTAGCTCAGCCGTTGCTGCCTTCACAACCGTCACAGTGCCCTCAGGATCTACAGCTCGAGATGTCGCCGCAGCCCGACGTGTCTCCGTCCGGTTCTATACCTCCAGTTCGGGTTCCGTCGTTACTCAGTATGCGGCTAGCCGACGAAGATTGTAATAGAGAATTACGTGTTCAGCCAAATGTCCCGTTAGTTCCATTTTCTAATTTGTATTTTGATCGAAACAATTTTTAATAGATCTATGGATCGAATCGAGCGTTTTGTTGTATTTGTGTGATTATCGTTGGTTATTTGAGATTTCGTAATGTTGTTTACATAGAAATAACGTTCGTTAGATAGATAATATGTTATTAATTAGTTCGAAGCAGTAAACAGATGACAAATTATAGAATGTTGTTTACAATACGCTTTATTCCAGTGGCCATTGAAAGACTGAAAGGTTTGAAAAAGTCGCAACTTGTTTATTTTATTTTTTTACAGATTATAAAACATCTTTTGAAGATTAAAATGGGTACATATGATGTTCAGCAATGATCAAAACTCATTGGGCTTTTCTATTTCAGTGAAAGATCAATTATTGTAAATCAGAGAATACCGGAATCGTTTTGTTTGTTGATGTACTTGTTTTAATGTAAGTAGGCCTCGTTACTAATTTTCAATAATTGATCTTTCACTGTAATAAAATACCAATGAGGCTTAACTCATTGCTGGATATTATACAGTCATTTTAATCTTTAAAAGTTTCTCTATAACCTGTAATAAAAAGAAAACAAAAAATTGGAAATGAACAAGTTTTAACTTTCCCAAACCCTTCAGCCTTTCAGTGCCCACCTGTATAACATATACGATTGTGTCAATGTTACGTTTAGGTTTTAAAATGTTGTTGAATAATCGTGGTTTGCTTGCAGTTTGAAGTGGTCCTGGAGAGTGATGAATAACGGTGAAAAATCGTGGCCCGAAGGATGTCTAGTGGTGCCTTTCATAATTCATCGATCTCGAACGCTTTTCATTGAAACAAAACCTTTAGGCCCCGTTAATCCCGGTGAAATGGGACTCGTGGAAGCGAATTTAATAACACCGTCCGAATTAGGAATAGTTCTACAGGTCTATTATCTGTGTACACCCGACGGTTTAGCTTTCGGAGGTTAATTATTCTTTAAATACCTTATATAAAGATTTAAATTGCAGTTTTTCATTTGATTTTGTTGTATTTCAGATTTATTAAAAATTATGCTCATCGTGGAGAATGATATGCAAATTTCACAAGAGGTGAGTTTTATTTATTTATAAATGATTATGACAAATTTAAGTACGTGTACATTTTTATGAAATTATATTTTGCAGTGCCCGTCGGACATGAGTACGGATCACAATATGTGTTAGCCACATGTTTCATAATGAATGCTACAAAAATAAAGCTTCATACAATGAAATTCATTGCCTTTATATGGTGTAAATAATTAATCAGTTTATTTAATCGCAGTTGACTTTATAGATACGTTCTCTTTTTTTTCATAGCGAAAGAGTTATAATCAATATTTTATATAATTAACTGTGATGAAATTATTATACTATTATGTTTGACAGTTCATTACAAAATATGTTATTTGTACATATTGTGTGATTAAAAATTTTTGGTATTCTTTGAATATATCAAACATAAAAAATTGCTAAGAAATCTTCTATTTAACTAATCAGATGTCACAAGTTTGCGGTATTTTTGGATTATTTTTAACTGCAAGGTATACTTATGAAAAATTATATTTATTACAACTGTGTTCGTCGATAAAAAAAAGCAATTTAAGTCATTAATGTAATGTATACTTTTTAAAATTTTAACGAATAATTTGTAGAAACGTTCGGTGTTTTATATTTGTACTTACATGGTTTTATTTTGAATTAAATATTTTTTTAATTAAACAAATATAACTCTATTCTATAATTAGTTAAATTGAAGATTAAATTCTTCCGATTTCATAATTAGTTCAATATTACAAATGCAACGCGACAATGTTCACCTTTTTTTTCTAGGTTCATAGATATAACAATTTGGTGCTCATTTTGAAATATTTCATCTAAAATTTTGTAATACATATTAGTTAGGGGTAAAATGTGTATATTATTTGTTGTTTGTTATTTAATAAGTCGTTTTTTACAAAGTATATTTTTTAAAATTATCACATATTCATGAATATTATAACTATTAAATTTTAGTACGTTTTTCTGCACGTGGAGAATCACGATTTAATCTTATTTTTTTAAATCGAGAAATTTATTCTTTTCATATTAATATTTGCATACTTATATCGGGTTGTTCGAAAGGTCTTTTCCTACATTTTTTTCTTTCGGGAACTGTTTATCCAATATATAATTTGTATATATCTCAAGAAAAATTATGCTGATAAAGACTACAACCAATAGTCATAGGTAAATTTGTTACTTTTCTCACTAAATTCATGTTTGAAATCACAACATTTTTGAAAACATATTGGATATGTCATCATTTTTCTCATCCTAATGTGTACATCAAATTGTAATTAAGGTTAAATTATCATATCTAGATATTAAAAACTGGCAAAAATTTTAATATTTTAAAATTCGATATATTTTCGACTAATTATTCATGTTTAAGCATGCATAATCGATATGGGTTTTAAGTTTATATTATGATTTATTCAATTTTCACTAACAATATTCGTGCTATTTATTAATTGAAATTATCTTATTTTCAAATTAATCTTGGGAAAGTAATTGTCAATTTGATCAAAAATTTCAATAATTATTTGTATATTGCCATAATTGTGAATCATCTGAAACTTTTTTTCATTATATTAACAAAATCGAAATTGTATAATAAATAAATATATAAACATTCTGTTTGCGACAGAAAATTTTATTTGATTAATGAGTTAGCAAAATTGTCTGCTCTAATGTGAACAAAAAATTTTCTATATATATATATATATATATATTGATGATTGAATTATATATATTAAATGTAAATATTGAATACTTTTTTTAATGCAATTCCCCTTCAATCTAACAACAGCTTTGTTTCAGTTTGCATTATATGAATAATATAATTATCGAGATGAGGGGTCGAACAAATATACATATACATATACGAAATGAAAAATGTATTTCTAAAAAAAACCTGAAAAATATTTTTTATTAATGCAATGATGACTTTCATGATCTCGTCGCTGACAAGTAAAAAGAAACTTATTTCTATAAATCTTACTGAGCAAATACAATAATATGACAAAACACAGAAAGAGATAGACACAACAATATCGATACATAGAATAGTTAAAAATTGTATTTATACAGCCATTTCCATTTCAATTTTCGGGTGACATTTATAATCGGACACGACAAAATGCTCAAACTTAAAATCTTCGATATTCTCCAAAGGCGCATCCTCTGTAAACGATAGAGTGGGGAAAGGATATGGTGCACGACATATCTGCTTTTTCAGAGGTTCAACATGGTTAAGATACACGTGTGCATCGCCTAACGTGTGAATGAATTCTCCGGCCTTTAACAAAAACAAAAATTAGTGCTCGAATGAATAATTTACATAGTATTGATACAAAGTTTGCAATTTTACTTTTAAACCAGTCACACGGGCTATCATATGCGTTAATAAGGAATATGACGCAATGTTGAACGGTACTCCTAATCCTAAATCGGCACTCCTTTGATACATTTGACAGTAAAGATGACCGTCGGCGACATAAAACTGTGCCAAGCAATGACACGGAGGAAGAGCCATGAGAGGTAAGGCTTTAGCGTCCCATGCGCACAATACCATGCGTCGATCGTATGGGTTTTTTCTGTAATTAAAGATAAAACGTAAGATATTTAACGATTAATTTTCGTTTATTTTCAAATACAGTTTACCTAATAGTTTCGATGATGTTTTTTAACTGATCTATGCCTTTCCCAGTATAATCAGTTTGCATATCTTTATATTCAGCTCCGAAATGGCGCCACTGAAAACCATACACTGGACCTAAATCTCCTGCAAACACATTCACCGATAAATAAACAACAAAGTATCGTTACTAAACATCAAACTACCTTCTTCTCTGTCCGAAAATCCCATATTATCGAGGAACTCTCTAGAACTATTCCCATCCCAAATATGAATTTTCTTTTGCTGAAGATCTTTTGCATTAGTGCTTCCACTAACGATCCAAAGAAGCTCTTCGATAACGCCTCGTAAAAACACTCTTTTAGTGGTTAACAAAGGCAATTGACCATCAGTCAAAGACCATCGACTTTGGGCGCCAAACAAGGACAAAGTACCCACGCCGGTTCTATCAGACCTTTTTATACCTACAAATTTCATAAGGTTTGAACTTAATTTACACTCTGTCAATGAAAGTTTACAGTAAAATGGGGTTTCTCACCTTTTTTGATAATCCGATCGATCAGCTCCAGATATTGATATTCTTCGTGACGAATGATCTCATTTTCTATTTCTTTTTCACTATATATCGCCGTCGGAGACATTTTCGAGTCCTGACTTCGATGACAACGAGCGCGTTTTACCGCCAAAATGTGAGTACGTTTGGCACTATGTGGTTGTATCTCTATTGTGTGCTTTATGTCCCGGGATTCAGTGGTGATAATATGCGAACTTTGTGATAATTTTTATCTTTTAGATTTTTAGAATGTGACGATTATCGCTTTTATGCACATATATTTACAGTTGTAAATGAAATACAGACGCGATCCGCTTCAGTGACATTTTAGCAGTGAAAAGAGTTCCGGATCATTCTTTTGTTGGGAATTCGCTTTTATATACAACTGGCAACATTAATTTCTACGATTTACAAAGTAATATAATTTTAATTTATTCACAAAGTTACGTTATTTCAAATTATTATTATTATTTGTAGAAGGATTAAATTATTATTTATTTCAATTGACCTTTCATTGCATGAACTTTTATTTTTCTACAAAAAAAAATGTATTAGTTTATTTCGGTTGCCAGACGTTTGCCTAAACGACATTAGCGTATACGACACTAGCACACACTGAAATTAGCACAGACGACACTACAGCACCTCGCGTAGAATATAATCCGCGAAAATTTTCGAAATAATATCATTAAAATGAACTAACAAACATTAATTGAATTATTTAACCATCATGTAATCGTCCAATTATCTTAAAACGTGTTGTGTGACATTGTCGTATGTGCTAGTGTTGTTTGGGAAAACGTCTGTTAACTGTTAATTTATGTTTTATATGATGAAGGAAGAATAAAAATGATTTTTTTGTTTAATATAAAATTTGTTTTAAAATGTATTTTTGTGAAGTGTTGCATGGCAATCAACCAATATTTTAATTATTTAGTATAAATAGAATGTAGTATATTTGGAAAATTATAAAATTAATAGATTTTTAAATTTTAAAGCTATATGGAAATAATAATAACATTTTAGAGATTTTAGCAACACGATGTAATGAAAGGTTTAAATAAATATAGGTATATTGATTTATATAAAAAACAATCATCTGAAAAACTATTTGAGGAACATTCATACAAGTGAAATTTATCAATAAATATCCATTTGAAATGTAACAATAAATAAATACAAAACAACAATCTTTCATTCTAATTGATATAATTCATTACTTTTTTCAAAATAGATTTATATTTTGAAAATAAATATTTCATTAATATTAAAAAAAAAAATAGGAAATGTCGTATTCAGCACTGTGCCACAGTTGACCGACAGACGATACACTTTGGGTAGCCGTTTTCAGAGAGGGGATGAATTAATAAGCATGGGGAAAATGCGCCGAACGTTCATAGACGCGCCAACTTCGGTTAACGAAACCTCTCCCGCGCCAAACGAATTCGAATAATCCAAAATTCGAATAATGAAAAACAAAAGACAACCTGAATAGACCGACCAGTACAAAAAAAGTACCGTACTCCAAAAAGTCTTTATCCCTATTATGAACGCAATGATCCTGCCGGACTACCCAGACGACAACTGCCTAAAAAACAGGGCTTACTATGACGACGACGACGTGGAAATATCAGGTGAAGTCTACGACATAGTCATCGTGGAAAATTGGCAAGCCGAACAACAAGAATGTATAGAGTCGGAAGGCCTCGACAAGCAGTGGTCTGAAGATGGAGAGCTGCTGGCCGAGATATATGTGGATCAGCAAGAGCAGATAGAGCAGAATGTGGAGCAGGAGAAGGTTGTCCAGCAGCAGAACGATTCCGATGATTGTGTCAATCTTTCGTGGCTGCTCAATTTCAAGTTGGACGATCTCATAAATTCGTATGGGGATGAAGCTTCTACCAGTGGGAGCTCCAAGAAGGAGGATTGCAAGTCTGATAGGCTTCAGAAGGCTGCGCCGCAACGAGACGATTCTTCAGATGTTTCCAATGCGAAGCCTCCGTTCACTTATACGAAGCTCATCGAGTTAGCTCTCAGGGAGAAAGGGGAGCTCACCGTTTCCGGGATTTACCAGTGGATATCGTAATGATGTTTTTTTTATTGTGTTTCTTACCGTTGTAGATTGCGAATGTTCTGCGTGTGTAATTTCGCTAGGCTATGTTTATTTGCAAATAATTACTTTTTACCATAGATATTGCTTGGCAACTAGATTAAATATTTATTAATTCGTCATTGTGGCGAAACGTTCGTTCATATGCTATCGGAATTTGCTGAAGAGTCGGTTGATATTTTTTTTCGTTGAAAATTTAAATTTTTTCTCTGTACAATTTCTTACTTCAATCTCTTTGATAGATTCCATATTTTTCTTATACAAAATTTCACATTTAAATACAAGTGCCTCATTTTTTTTCTAATTCATGCAACGATATGATCAAAAATTCAAAATCGAACATTTTTCATTTGAAATACAGCAAACTTTTTAAAATTTCTTTTAATATTCTATTGAATTATTATATTTTTTACTAAAAAAAATTCAAAACATAAAAAAGCGGCAAAATCAAAATTTTCCATATATTTTTTTTCAATCACGATTATTCTGGAATCTTCCATGAATTTCTCAGTTAAATATTACTGCATCAAAAACCGAAACGTGACGCAGTATCCCCGGAAAACCATGCCCAGTCAATAAACGGAGATATCGGTACCAGCCGGTGCTAGACCCCTGCCCCTTATAGCAACCCTTGCCGCTGAAAATCCGTTAGTATGACAACGACAGACAACAAAATAAATAAAACCATTCCATTTCAGACAGCGATACCCATTTTTCAAGCCCTACGACGACCGATGGAAGAACTCGGTGCGCCACAACCTGTCGATCAGCCCCCATTTTCGCAAGGGGGCGAAGGCTTCGAGGGGCGCAGGACACCTATGGACCGTGGCCACCCCTAGCGACCTCGATAGACAATTGGCTGAACATGTAAATTGGGTTTTTATCGTTCTTTTTTATATAAATATTATAATTATCTTAGGAATGTTCGTTATTTTCAGTGGTAAAAGTCTGATACCTGCAACTTTCGAATTCATAAAAGTTTTGATTTTTAGCATTTGATATTTTTTGTTGTCCATATTGTTTTTTTTGTGTGTAGTTATAATAATATTGATTTTGGTGCGAAATTGTTAAATCATGCGTAAATTGTACTGTAATTGTTTTGCTGTAATCTTATCGGGTGCGTATATTAATTGTCGATCATAATCTAATTTCTTTATGGTAATCAGTGATGTTAGGTTCAAATTAATGTAGATTGGGTTAGTATGCTGAATATAATAAAAAAATATCGCTTAATTAATTTTTTTTTTGTAGAAAAAACCGGAAGTCGAACCTACTATGGAACAAGAAGTCGAAATGGCGGCAGCGAGTATTTTGCAAGATGATTCTGGTAAGATTATTATAGGAAACGTATTATAAATATTTGTTCGAATGAATTGTTATTAATTATTTTCCAGATTTCTTGTCACCGGTAACTGTGGAGCACGTGGCAAATGTTTATGATTTTTTCAACGGCCCTCTTTCTTATACATATTAAAAGTATGAATTCATTCAACATGTAGTATTGTAATTAGAATAATGCTCGTTTTTATATAATACATTGTCTAGTCAGCCTTAATTATGATTATTTGATAAATTATGAAGAGTATTTAATAAAATTTATTATGGATATTTAGCGTGAATGTTTACTATTAGGTATTTATGCGAATCAATAAAACTTAAGAAGAAAATTTGCGATTTTTTATTTATGATTATTTACACGGTCGTAGGAAGATTTTTTTTAAGGGGGAGGAAGGCAAAACAACATTTTATATGTATGTGATACAAATTTGTTGTTGTTGTTTTTTTTTTTTAAGTACTTATCATCATCATCATCATCATCACTATCGACCCGTTGTGAGTCCACTGCAGGACAAGGTCTTCCCATCAAATATTGGGGGTCTAGGCTATATGTATACCTTATCTGAGAGCCAACCTCGTACCGAAAAGTACTTATATAAATGTGTGTAAATTCAAGGCGTTCAAATAATTTATTTACGATCACGTGATATACATATATTTCGACATCATTCTCATAATAAAGTATAATTTGTAATTATTTTCAAAATTTAGATGGGGGGGGGGGGGCAGCGCCCATATGGCCATGTTCTACTGTTGGTATGTTCTAGTGTCGCGTATGTCAATTTCGTATGTGCTAGCATCTTTTGGGCAAACGTCTGGTCACCTAAGATTTTATGTTGAAAAAAATCAACATAAATCAATGCCTAAATCAAGATTATTTCAATAAATTATAATAGAAAACAATTACCTTCGACTATCAATTATCAATATCTTCGACTCGTCTAGACTCGTCGTATCGGTGACACTTCAACAAAGAAAAAGAAAATCAATCACTTTCGTTCGGGCTGACATTTGCAAGCGGTAAGGTTGTCGGCAATGACGGTTTGCGTCAGTCGATGTCAATAGCTGATTGGTGGTTGTTGATTTTGACGGCGGTCTGGTGCTCGTGTTGCTGGTGGTGCTGGAGCTTGTGGACGCGCATGCAGCCCGATCAGACTGTCTTTCTTGAACGGTACGTGGCATTCCTCATTTTTGCACATCCACCGTTTCACAGTTGCACGTTTGCTGCAACGCCTTTTCTTGTCACAAAGTGATGGACACACCTTCTTTGCAATTATCGTTTTAGAGATTTCTAAATGTATATGTTCAGTGGTGGATTCACTTCGTTTGGAGCCCTTATGGATGATCGAGTTCTAAACTTACCTAAAAATTTTCTTTTATGCAAATAAATGCTCTTTATGGTAAAGCTGAAGTTGCACTATATGATAAATTTAAGTTGGCGCCCTGTATAAAAATCGCCAGCTATCAAATCGGATACAAATGTAACCAGCTTAATTATTGTTTTGATCCAGCTTTATCCAATGGTTTTATTCAGATATATCTCGACATAATTTTCACAATTAAGTAAAATATGGGGGCCTCTTTGTCATTACCCCGCACCATGTCAATATAGTGACACCTATAACATATTTTCGATCTGAATACCTGATTGAATAAGATACGTTCAGCTTAACTCATTCATGTGTTTAGTAATAAATACGTTCAAACTTTTGACTAACTGAGACATGCAGCATTAAATATATGCGTTTAGTTTTACTGACTGAAAAATGCGGCCTAGCCCAATCAACCCCCACGTTCAGTTTTTCTAAAAGGAAAGGGGAAGTGAAACACATCTAGACGTTGCTAATATAATTTGATGCGAGGTGACGCTAACGATTACCAAAAATTTGTAGTTATATTTAAAGTTTAGTGGACTGACAGGACTTCTATGGATCCTTTCTATACACCACCTATAGGTAAATCCGCCACTGTATATGTTTATCGCATATCACTTCGATAACATATATTACGAATATAAGTATAAATATTCGAACAGCCAAACAGAATGCAGTGAAGTAATCGTTGGTTTTTAGAATTAATAATAGATTGAATGAGAAATGATATAATGGCAACCCAATGTTGAAGTGTCTTGTTGTGCTGTAGCGGCACGAGATCTGGCCGTGTTGAAGCACATCCGTCTCAAGCGGCACTAGTTGTGCCGTATCGTCTGCATGCCACGCTGATTCACACGCGTGGACAGCGGCTGCACTCCAACACCAAGGTGACTTCGACATGGATACAATAATTGATCGATGTTTCTTTGTATAGTCGAAATATTAGATTCATACAATGCTTCTTGACAATTACCTTGGGTTGCACTGTATTATGTTTATTTTATGTATCTGTTTATGTAGAAACTGTTTTGAATTTTTTTTGTTTGGTCAATGGTATATTTTGCTTTTGTCCACTTATATTTTGATGAATAGCTGCATTCTGTCTTATAAACTATGTTTCTTTTATAATTTCACAATTATTTTATATATTAGTTTTCATTAAAAACTTTCAAAATGCAGGATATTTCTTTAAATTTTGTAATATTCGTGCCGTTATATATATTTTTTTCATGTATCATATTATTTTTAACGATGTCTGTTACTTGTAAATTGGTTTTATTTTATCACCGTTAGTTAATGTTATTTTATTTATTTAACTGTTCAACACATTTCAGGAATTTCAAAAGATTATTAAACTTTCTGGATTGACAGCTTCTTCCGATTGTGCTGCTTTAGCTAAAGAAGTCGTAGACAAATGTGAACTTATACATCCTTCAAGGCTAGAAGAAGTCGAACACATCATTGAATTTTTGAAAAATCGAGAAATTAATTCAAGTATGTATCTTTTTTTCTACAATATAAATACATAATTGTAATTTTTTATCATTCTCATTATCTCATTATTCTTTTAATAGATTCACAATTATATCCTAAAAGTGCCACAACGTATAAACAAAATCGAAGCAGAAGTATGGGTCCAATCGATGGAGCAACTGCTACTATTAATTCAGTCGATCAGTACATAGAACTATTGTACGAAGATATTCAAGACAAAATAAAAGGATCTGCTTTTATTTTACAGCTCGCTCGAAATCCTGATAATCTTATAGAATTATCGAGAAATGGTTAGTTTTTGATATTTCATTATTTTTTTGTATTAATTGAAAAAAAAACTAATATATTTCAATTTTACAATTTAGAAGCGTTGTTGAGTGCATTATCAAGAGTATTGAGAGAAGAATGGAAAAAAAGTATTGAATTGAGCACAAATATAGTGTTTACATTTTTCTCGTTTTCTACATACAATGAATTTCATCCCATAATACTTCAATACAAAATTGGATCTTTGTGTATGGATGTTATTGATTTCGAATTGAAAAGATTCGATCAATGGAAAGAAAGTCTTGAAGGAAAGACTAAAACTATTATTAACACTGAAAAAGTGTGTATTTATATTTTTGTTTATTTTAAATTATTCGCATTTTATATAATGAAAACGTATAATTTAAGGTTGATTTACCAAAAAGTAAAATACCTGAACCCAAGCGCCGTCCAAAGTCTGGAACATGGGCTGTTGCCGACATGAACCCAGGCAATAGAAATTCACGATCTCTCAATAAAAGCTATCATGAAGAATTATGCAACATGGCCGATTCTCCCAAAAACGACGAAGAACAACTGAAAAGAAAGCTAAAAGCACTCACAAAAAGACAAGAACAACTTCTTCGTGTTGCATTTTATTTGCTTTTGAATATAGCTGATAATATCAAAGTGGAAGAAAAAATGCACAAAAAAGACATTGTCGGCTTATTGATAGGAGCATTGCAAAGACATTCAAATGTTGATTTATCAATCTTAATAATATCGTTTCTTTTGAAGTTGTCGGTTTACAAAGAAAATAAAGATGTCATGGTAAACTTGGGATTGGTAGATAAATTACCAGAGCTTTTAGATGCAGGCGCTTCTAGTCCAGATTTGTTGAATGTAACATTACGTTTATTATTTAATCTCACATTTGATACAAAATTAAGAAATCGAATGGTTAAAATTGGACTTCTACCCAAATTAATTTCTTACATAAGTATGTGTTTATTTTTTCCTGTGTTTTATTTTCCATTATTTTTTTTATATTCAAATTTTCATTTGAATCTATAGGTGACGATAAACATACATCAATCATAACAAAAGCATTATATCATTTGAGTATGGACGATCGGGTCAAGGCAATGTTTGCACACACAGACTGTGCTACTTTGGTTAGCAATTTTTGTCTACTCTTATAAATCGATACTCAAAAATTTATTTATCTAAAATGATCACATCTATTAGGTCACTGACATGGTTCTGCTTAGCAAAGAAGGAACTCAACGTACTGAATTAGCTGCCTTAGCTGTAAATCTATCTCTTCAGGCTCGATGCGCTGCTTTAATGGCAGGATCTGGCCGTTTGGCTGCATTAGCAGCTCGCGCATTTCGAGCCACCGATTTGTTGCTGATCAAACTCATTCGTAATTTGTCTCAACACCCAGAAAATAAGCATCTGTTTATTGTAAGTGTTAAAGATTTTTATGTTTTTTTTATCAAAATTACAAAATTTAAATATGAATTTATTTGTTCAGGAATTTGTTGGCGATATAGCTAGTGTAATTACTACAACTAATTGGGTCGATGAAGCATTTGTAGTCGAATGTTTGGGTATTCTCGGAAATATTTTACAACCTGATTTGGACATACATGCTTTAGTAAAGCAATATAATTTCAACACATTCTTGTCCAACATGTTGAATGCTGGTCAGTGATTAAATATAAAATTTATCAAATCCATTAAATATCCGCATTTGCTGTATATTTATGTAATTTATAGATTCATCTGCTAGTGAAGAAGTCGTTTTGGGTACTGTAGTAGTAGCAGGTGCTATTGCAAGCGAAGAAGCAGCTGCAGTAGGTTTATGTGCAAACGGAATACCTGCCCTACTTGTCCAATTATTAAGAGCCCGGCAAGAAGACGATGAATTAGTTTTACAAATAATATTTGCGTTCCGTCAATTACTAAGACATCCATCATCTGCTGCACATTTAATAAACAATACAGGTTTGTTTTTTCGGAAATTTTTACCTACATATATTTTTGTATAACTTAATATTCTCGTTTCTATTTTAGAAGCCCCTGCATATTTGATTGACCTTATACAAGACAAGAATTTAGAAATAAGGAAATTATGTGAATCTTGCCTCGATGTAATCACACAAACCAATTCAGAATGGGCTGTTCGAATTAAAGTCAGTATTTAGTTATTCATAAAAAATAATATCTATGTGCGCTTCGAATTAAACAAATATATCTTTTATTATTTAGGTGGAACGGTTCCGGTGTCATAATGCACAATGGCTGAATGTTGTTGAGGAATTGGTAGGAGATGGTGAAACGGGAGATTTATCAGATCCTGATCTTCCTCCATATTTATCAACGGAATATTTGTCAAACAACAATATTTTCAAAGCTGGTATGTTGTAATATTTATTTACAAGTCAAGTTGTGCGAGGCATTTTTTTTAATCTTAAAATGTTTTATTTACAGGCTCTCAGATGTCTTTGAGTGCGACTGATGAATCTGATTTATTGGGGGATAACGAAAATCAAGAAATTTCTGGAAGACCTCGGAGCAGGTAAATTTTATACAAATAAATATAAATATTTAAAGTGAATTATGAATGTGTCCTATTAGTAATATGATAATTGTTTTAGACATGGCAAAGATGTGGAAGATATTGATTTCGCAGTTATGGGCAATTCCGGACTTTTGACAAAGTCATCTAATTCTATGGATTCTGATTCATTAATGGCAACAGAATATCCATTGCTTGAATAAAACGAGCCTTTGATTTATATAAGAAAAGTAACTTGCACCGGTGTTCTTATAGCATACTAGCATCTTTTTTTCAGCATACTAATCATATCACTTTTTATATATGTGATTTGCTTTTAATACCACACATAAAATTTAGCTGTAGCTGGTGCTTTTTGATTACTTTCAATGAGGTTGCTTATGCAATGTTTTGTAACGAATAAGTACTAACAAAAGCAAAAATCCAAATGGATAAAAATAACATCAAATTGTATTTACTAATGTGATAATACATGTATGTATTCCAATTTTATTCTAGTCAAATTGTAAATGATTTTTATGTGTTGCTATTTATTATATCTGTAAATATAAATAATTTAATACAAAATTATATCGAAACCATGTATATTATTTTTCCAATAAACCTTTGAAACACTGTAACAACATGAAGCAGATCAATCAACATTCTAGAGTGAGATACATAATACTTCTGTACAATGGAATGCATGATTGTACTTACAATAAAGAGAATCAAACAATTTTCCATTCAACTACAATACATTTTTCAACAGTATATTTTACCACATAAATTTAATTACTCTTTGGATCGAAGCACATACATTTTCAACATTAAGTAGGGGGCACACTTTCTATTTCTTTCTTGAGCTCTTCTCTGATTTCTTTATTGGACTGCAGCAGTTTGAAGAACTCGGCACGTATTTGATCATTCTTTTGCTCGATAGCGTCTAGAGCACTGTTCAGGTCATCCAGTTGAGCATCGAGCATCTCATATTCTAAAATTTTTTATGATATTCTTACATTAGACAAAATGAAACGAACGCAACATTCGAAATTCAATGTGTTGATAAATATTTATAGAATACTTTTTCAAATAAAAAATGGATGGTACCTTCAGGGTCCATTTGGTCTTGAGCATTTTCTTCGGGGGTTGGAGGAGGATCAGGTGCACCAGGAGCCATCTTTTCACTTGACATTACAATTACGCTGTCAAACGTCACGTTAGAAATGTCAGCTGACTTCACAATTATGCCAACATAACCGTAAAATAACATCGATTTTTGTGATTTTACAGAAGGAATGTAATGTTTTTGTTTTGTTTAGATCAATTTTTGAAATTTATGTAATTATTTGGGTGACCAGACGTTTGTCCAAGTGAGCTAACACATATGACGCTGGCGCACACACTGACAGCAGCACACTTGACGTTTGCTCAAGTGACGATAACACACACCGATGCTGGCACACAATCGGCGAAAAATTTCGAAATAAATTATAATATACTTATATTGGATCATTTAACCATCGTGTAGTCCTTCCATTACTAAAAAAAATATTATTAATATGTATATATTCCAATAAAGAAAATTACGAAAATTATAAAGAAACTACGTCAAATTCAAGACTTCCGACACTAATGAACCCAAAATATTTTTAAACATATATGTATGTATATTCTTTGGCTGATTGTGTGCTGGTGTTGGTGTATGCTAGCGTCGTTTAGGCAAACGTCTGGTCAACATTCATTGGCATCAATTAAATATTAGCGCATTTATTTAGTATTTTTCATGAGTTCTACTACTCATAAATATAATTAAGTTTAATGAAAAATGTAAAACGACTTTGTGATCCTATAATAAGGATGTGAGTAATTGTCGTTAGCTTTGAAGATGAATAATGGCGATTCCCAATTCTATATAAAAGATTATTTAGAATTGTGTATTGTTGTTGTTTCAGCGTATCTCTGGATATTTTCAGATAATTTATATACATTGTATATCTTATCTGAAACATTCAGGAGGTAGAGTACTAAAAAAATATATTCGCTATATTAACTGAATAATTTCATTCGTATGATTAATTTATAGCCCATGATTCATAACATTCGAGGGTCAAATTCATACGTTGTTTAACATTCAAATATTTAAATTAAATTTTATAAAAAACGTTCATAAACAATTTAACTTTCTATATAAATACATATGTATAAAGGAATAACAAAACCTAAAAAAAAACCATAATGAAACAAAAAGGATGTAAATAAGTATAACAATTATATAATTTTTAAACGATCAATTCTTTAAAGAAATGAAAAAAAAAGTTTTATTCACTGATAAATATTTTAGTTAGAAAATATGTATTCTCCCTGTACAGCTTTATCGAATCACAAAACAATGTCTCGATAAATTGATAAATTACTTTATTCTTAAAGTGACTGTCTGAGTGCGTTGACGCTTGGCTAAAATAAAATATTACTCATTTTAAAAACAAGTGGAAAATTTGAAAAAAACAACCATGGCGTTAGACGCCCTAACGGTAAGAATTAACTTCGTTATTATTACATCAATTTCTTCGTTTTATAAATGTCGAAATTTGCTATACGAATACTGTTTTGTGATGACATTAAAATTTTTTTATCATATTCCAGATCACCTACATTTGGGGTGGAAGTTTAATCGGTTTCATAATCGTCTTGATGATTTTCTTGACAATATTGTTTATAAAATTGACCGAACTGAGCAAAGTCGTCAAAAGCATGCAAAGGCATACGAACGAAAGTAATAATCCCGAACTGAATTTCCACATCAGGCAAGTACATAAACGCATGATAATTTTTATTTTCAACTTGATATAAATGTGTTATGAAAAAGTGCCAGTTTACAAAAATTAGGACTTCAAGAATTGAATCAGTGAAATTTTCAATCGATTCGCAACTATTTTATTTTATTTTTTTATTTAAGGCGACCAAATCAAATCAAACTAGAATCTGAGCACGCCTATACTAATCCTGAAAATCCGCAAAGTGACGAATTACAACGCAGATTTTCTCCAGCTCCTCAGAATCCAGCACAAAAGTAAATATAGTTTATGAAATATAAGCCAGATGAGGTATTACATTATCGCGAGTTCTATAAAATATTGATACACGTACACGTTGATTAATCGATTCAATACGCGTAAATTCCGGATCGGATTAATGATTCATGATGATAGGAATGTTTTTTGAGAACTATTATAACAATAAGAATTAATTTTTGTTGAAGTGATTGGTGCGGGAAAATATTCAATTAAATATTTCGTATCACGAGATCTAACAATAAGAATAATCATAAAAAGTTCTAAGGTTTACTGTTTTTACATCAATTCATATTCATTTCGAAATTTTTATTATTTTGTAAAATAAATTTGAGTTCATTTCAATTATAATTCACGACAATTATAATTAATAATCGTTCTGAATATTTGAATATACGAAAATTTCATGATAAATTTATCATGTACGTATTAGAATATTAATTATAATTTAATCTAAAAAAAAAACAAAACATTAACCTTTATCAAAAATTCCGGTCAATTTCGTAATTTGAATTTGAAAATAATCATCTAATCTAATTGATTGATAGTATCAATTGATACATATTAATTTCTTACAATTACTCGCGAAATATAATCAAGTAGGTACTTTTCGTAGATCAAATTCTATTGACTTTACTAAATAATAAAAATTAATTACACCAACAAAAACGATTGATACGTAATTCCAAAGGCTTAGCTTATCCGAATCGTATTTGTAAAATACCAAATAATAAACGTACATATCGTTTACAGCAGATATCCCAATCCCATGCAGAATGATGACTATCGTTTTGGAGTACAACCGCAAAATTCATCTCTTTTGGGAGTTCCAGGAAAGAAAGAAGCTCCAAGACCTCCACCGAAGAATGCACTTGGTCAAAATGACAATTTTTTGAATCCTAATTATTCAGAAGACCCTTTCAGGAAGAGTTCTTACATGGGTGATGATATGTTCAGAAAAAATTCTCAAATGAATAACGATGATTACAGTAAAAATAATCCTTCTAGGACTAGGTCCAATTTGGACAATAATAATTTCTTCTATTAATAAAAAAAAAAAAATCTTTTCGTAAGAGGTTCAGATCTTATTTGATTGGATATTTCGGATTGGATATTAAAATTCATCATTCTATGTAGACTTTGAATTAATGTTGTAATAAGCAAAAAGCCTTGCAATCTACGTTTGATAAAAGATTATTTCATTAGATAAAGCTAATCACAAATTAGTCACTATTTAATATTTTAAATGGTTGCTGTGTGTTTAGGAAAAAAATTCTTTGTATGGTTTTCTAAAACTTATCGTTTTTGACCATTAAGTTATTAACATTTAAGTATCTAGAAATTATTACTTTTATATTCAATAAGTAGGCAAATATATTATCATTTCAGTATTACGTATATTATAATATTTAATATAAAAAATAATTAATTTTAATTAATAAAAATAATTTATTACTTTGGGATCATTGATCGTGAAAAACTTAACAATAAAATAATATAACTATATTATTTGTACAAAAAAATAATAGAAATAAAACATATTTATTTATAATTAGTTTTTTTTATTGACGAGTCTTCAAAATACTGGTCTGCGTCCATTGTTCGAACAACGAGGACCTGGACAAGAATTAAATTTCGACGATTTAGGTACTCTCGATGTATTTCTTTCTCCAGAATTTGGTCTGCGTCCTCTTTGAGAATTTCTTCCACCTCTATACTTTGAAGAATCATATTCCTCTTCGGTATCACTAGTGCCTAAATCATACGTAGCAGAGTTAGCCAATTTGTTGATCAGATCTCCGAATGCACGCTGTTGATCATAAAGATCAGAAGGATAACGATTTCCTTCATTGGAATGCAATTTTGAAAAGTCGTAAAAGCTCCTGAAAGGCCTTCCATCTTGTCCAGCTTGCCATATAAATCTTCCCGATGATTCATCGTTAGGTTTGGAAGGTTTGATATTTTCAACGTACGAAGGACGACTGAATTCGTTCAACTTTTTGAAATATTGTTCGTAGTCGATGAAGTCGGTTTTCTGAATAGATTCGTGGTCACGTGTCGAAGAATGAGTAGAATCCACATTTTCAAAATTGTCATAGCCTCCAATGTATTTTAAAGGATTCAAATTTCCGGAAGAAACAGGAAGTTTGACATCTGGAATCGTCGGACGAAGCACAGACTTCACTCCTTTGCCCAGATCCGAGTATTTTGCGTAGTTTTGTGGATGATAAATTTTTGAGGGCTTTTTTTGATGTTGACTAAAGTCTAATTCGCCTATATCTGAAGGAGATATTTTACCTTTATCAAATATGCCTACGCTAGCCAAAGTTTCCTTAGAAAACCCATAACTCGGATCATAAAAGTCTGGTTTATCATAATCGACTGCTATTTTCGAAGTTGCAATTTCTAATTTTGTGTCGAATAAATCTCGATCTGAAGTCCTTCCGAATAGTTTAGAATCATCTCTGTATTCACATTCTGAAAAAAAATAGTTGTACTATTATAGTTATAATATGCAAAACAATGAAAGGTGAAAATCTTCGAAAAAAATCGAAATCCTTTCACCAGTTAGACAAGTTGCTGATTATTCATCAATCAGAAACGCGACATAATTTGAATAAAAGAGCAAACTAATGTCATCTTCAAACTGTAAAAGCGTCAGAGAAATCAAGCCTAAGTTTATTGAACTTGAGCTGAAAGCGAAAAAAACTGAAAACGCAACAAAACGACGTTCCAGGACCGGTCTGATGTTAGTACCGGTTAGGTAAACTCATTATTAGATAAACGATCGCGGAGAAATCACACGACATTGACCGTAAACCCCTTTTGCTAGTTGATTGCCTTTCAATAAGTGAAAGTAAAATATCCCGAGCTATTAGTTTGTTAGTACTCTCAAAGGAGTGTAATTTGCGTTGGGTATCGAGTTTTTGAATGTAAATGTATCGCAAATATTGATTGAAAGTGTTGAGTTTGTGTGTCTGGTTTGGTTCAATGGTATGTAAATTTTATATTGTTTCAAAAATGTTGAGCAGATGGTAAAAATATTTTTGTACAGAATCTGCAAGAATTATTTTCGAAGTAAGGTATGCGGGAAAATTTTATTTCTATGAAATAAATTTGAATGTGTTTCAAATACATAGAAAAAATTAGATTTTAATATCCGGTTTTTGTATTCGTAAACATTTATATAAACATTTTAAAAATAAATATATCGAAGGATGTGAGACAAAGCTGTCAAGTATATTGAAAATTTATTAATAATCTAAAAGAAATTTTTTTTTTAATATAGGAAGTTAATTGATTATATATTATAATTCATTTTTCGGAAATATAAATGAAATTTTCATGATAAGATACTTATTACATCTGATAATGAAAACTACACATGTTGCAAAGTTATTTTTTGATAAAATCAATGATCAACGATTTATTGATGAAACAAACAAACAAACAAACAAACAAATAAATAAATAAGAGCTACGATTAAAATTGTGCTTAATAACTATTAAAATATATAGAGCTTACTCACTTTTATGTTTTTCGAAAATTTCCTGACAACTTATACTGTTCAGAATCCCTATCAGCAATCCGAAAATTAAGAATGTAAGATTTATCTGTAATAAAATTTATTTTTGATAAACAGAGAAATTCTAGATTTAAATCAAAATAATTTTAATTAATTAATAATATAATCTTTTCGAAAATATATAAAACAAATACTCAAGCACAAGTGCTATTGTTATCTTACTATATAAGAACAATGAAAAAATTTCAATGAAATAAATATTCAAAATTCTTCAAATTGAATTATTGCGAAATGATTTGAAAAAAATATATGAAAGATAATTTGTATAATACTGACAAACTGATGCATTTTGAAATGATGTGCTTGAGCTTAGCAACCTCTACAGCTCGGAATGGTTGTTGTCGGTCGATGGAAACTAACTTACTATCAACATCAATATTAGCAGTGATCGTATTTAAACGCCACCTCCATAAGTGATGTTAGAATCGTGGCTCTCTAGTTTCTTGATCCCGTGTAGGATGTTGCACTGCAAGAAAGCTCGCATTCAACTCCCGTCTAGTAAATACAATATAAATGCATGCAGAGAATGCTACATGCATTTATGCCAATCAACTTTCTGTTTCATTGATATTTGTGCAATTTATATCTGGATCTTTTACTTGGTGGTCAATTTGAGTGAAAATATTAAGGTGCTATTAAATAAAATAAGATAATTTTTCAAGCTTTTATTACTTGAAAATTAAAATTATTGGGAAGTCTCAATATTTCAAGATGGATTTTTTTACTGTGTAAGAGTTGAAATTTCTGTATTTAAACAATAAAGTAAAGAAAAGTTTTGTAGTAGATACGAAGTGGGTAAATTTTAAAATTGATTTATTCAAATATATGAAAACATTGAAATTATGTATTCACACATTATTTATTCAATGTGATTCAAATTTAAGTTCATTATTATAATTAGAAACTCATTCGATGAAAGTCAAATAAAACAATCATATTTTAATATTTCATACAAAATTTAATAAAATACAATACTGAAAAATTACATTATATTCCAATTACATTTTGTATAAAACTATCAGTAATAATTTTATTGTTAATATTATCTGGTTGTGAGCATATTTTATCAATTATTTCATTGAGATAATTGTTTCCATTAGAATTAGTATTTTCAATGGAATCTGTATGAGACAAGTCAATACTGATTGAAGGTGAAGTGCTAACACTTATTGTACTAGACTGATTATGCTGTGAAGAATCATTATCGTTTTCAGAAATTAAATCACAATCATCTAATGTGAATCTGGGAAAACGAGAAACTCGTATTTTATTGGGTATGGCATCTTTTTCACATTTCGAATCACTTTGAATGTTTACAAAATCAGATTTAGATAGGCTTTCAGAAGAATTTTCACTCTGAACTGATGAGCAAATATCTTCGATTATATCTGATTCTAATTTTTTAAGATTATCATTTTCAATATTTGTACTGAAATCACAGGTATTTGATAATTCTTCATCAGCACATTTTATAATACAAGGAATATCTTTGCTGTCATTCAATGAATTTGAAGAATTTTTATAGGAACATAAATTTGGATCAGAACTATTTTGGTCTGATGTTTCGCAATTTTTCGAAACCTTCAAACTGTAATCGTTTGATTTAATTTCAAAATTTTCAAACAATGACAAATCAAATTCTATGTCGAAGTCACTAAATTGTTGCGTGCTGTCAGAATCTGTCGCAATTAGGGAATATTCTAAATCTTCGTAGCCAAATGGATAACTGCACGATTTATTACTGCACAGAAGAACACGTTCATCATGATTTATGTTAAAGAATCGAAGACTAGAAGTTTTTCCAATTTTATTACAAGCAGGGCATTTAGACAAGTTCACCTAAAAATAAAGCATAATTACAGCAAGAATTAAATGAAAACAGAAAAGAGATTTTCATCGGAATACACACCTGTTTTGCCATATTTATTATGACAATTAGAGAAATCGAGCCAATTATATGCCACTTTTAAAGATATTCAATACTAATTTTTGAAATTAAAATCTTTTCTTTACATTTGGATTGATATTTAAATTCTTACTATAAAATTGTATAAATTTATTTGATTCAAGCTGATAATTGAAAATGAAAACAAGAGAAAACAAATCACCGCGTAAAGAAACGTCAAACTCACACTTCAGTCAAAATTTTAGGTTATATGTTCATTATGCGGAAAACTTAAATCCATATTATTACACGCAGTTTATATAATGTTCTCTGCAAAACAAAACATTTATGTTATCTTTCAGAATTTAAGTAATTATTATTTTATTTCATATAAGAGAAATGTAAAAAAAATTACCGCAAAAACTACAAAATTAATTAATCAAAATAAAAAAAATACACCCGAAAATGAACAATAACATAAAACAAAACGATTTTTCGCAATACATAATTAAAAAAGACCCAAAATTTACTTAAAAACGAATTGTACAACAATCACAAACATGGCCACAAAACGAACTGTTAATCCGCGAATTATCAATCCCCAATCAGTACCGAATGATCTTTGAGCCGGCGAATTAACTACGACAGTAGTTTAGCTCCGAAGGGCGACTTGTGCAAACGTACAGTAAACCAAAATGGCAACGAAAGCCGTGTGCGTGCTGAAAGGGGACATCTCCGGGACCGTCTACTTCGAGCAGGAGGTACACCTCGCCATTATTCGCCGCACGTAATGCGGTGGGTGCGCGGCATGTTGGGATTTGTCGTGAATTGTTACGATTTGTCGGGCCGGTCGTGCGATTTCTAGTCGCAGTTTTGCGAAACCGGTTGTGAGATGTTCGATGGTTGGGTGTTGATTTTGATGGTGGTGTAGGTCCGTTTTTTTGTTGAAAGGTGTTGGAAGTTGAATGCAGTTATGTTCGTTTGTTGTTTGCATGTTAATTTTTGTGTCCTTATATGGAAATGTTTTTGTATTGAAATATTTTTTGGACTTATTCCACTTTTAGAAGTATTCGATTAAGGTGGTTGAATATGAAGAATTATCATTTTTAGAAACCTTAATTTTTATGTTTTTCTGTCAGGTGGTCAATTATAGATTCATGGTCAACCAATCGTACATTACCTTAATTATGGATTGACTATCGCGTAAATGTTATGTTGATTATTATAATGTGTTTTCTTTTGCATTTATCTGGAATTTTCATATTAATTTTTATGTCCTTATAAGATATAAGATGATGAATGGAAAAGTTTATATAGGTTTCGAATGGAAATATTTTATATAAAAATCTTCAGACTTATTCCACTTTTAAAAATATACGATCAATTATAGATTGACTATCACGTAAATGTTATGTTGATTATTATAATACGTTTTCTTTTACATTTATCTGCAATTTTCCTAATTGCTCTATGTATAGTAAGTAAATCAATATTTCGATTTAAAACATACTGAAATAAACCATTATATATTTTTAAACCTTGTTTATTAACTGATTTGATAAGATTTATTTTTAATTGAAGCAATCTATTTAACTATGTGTTATCTGTTGGCACTCGTAGAGTTTTCATTGTATCTGTAATGTGTACTAGTTTATCACCGATTTTATTTTATTTATAAAAAGTCACTAGTAAATCAGTGTGAATTTATCGGTATCATTTTATAAAAATCACCTTAGTCATTCTTACCACATAATCAATTCAAGTTTTTATTCAACAGTTTCTGACCTTTACACTTGAAAAATCAATGCACATTTACGATTCGTATTTTTTTTCTGAATAACATTTGGTTTTTAATTTTTTTACGTGACAACACGATAACCTCAGAAATCAACGTTAACCCCTACATTGACCATTAAATATATTGTATTATTTTGTAGTTAAAATTATTGATTGCTAATTTAATTTTAGGCCGCTGGAAAACCTGTCGTTGTAACTGGAGACATCGTTGGGCTCAAAAAGGTAATATTTATATACATTTGGAAAAATTGAACATTGTTTAATTAACGTATTTAATAATTTTCAGGGAAATCACGGATTTCACATTCACGAGTTCGGAGATAATACAAACGGATGCACTTCAGCCGGACCACATTTCAACCCTCTCAAAAAAGAGCACGGAGCACCTGACGCTACTGTACGTCACGTAGGAGATCTCGGCAACATTGTCGCTTCGGAAGATAACGGAACTACTTCTGTTAACATGAAGGATAAAATGATATCTCTCCAGGTAAGATGATAGAATACAATTATCAAAATTTATCAAAAATTTGTTCATTTCAATATGTTTTATATGACTTTTTCAGGGTGATATGAGCATCATCGGACGTACATTGGTCGTTCATGCCGATCCTGATGATCTCGGTGTCGGTGGTCATGAATTGAGCAAAACCACTGGAAATGCAGGCGCTCGTATTGCATGTGGTGTTATTGGATTTCGCCAACAATAAAATTAATTCCAATCTTTGAATTCCACATGGAGTCTTGGTTTGCATTAAACTCCCTAAATATATGCGACACTATTGATTAGTGGTTTTTGAAACATGATATGTAATCTCCTTCAAATTGTGTGAAATTGTAAAAACCTATATTTCTATAGCAATATTGAATATAATTATTTGAAATAAGATGTATTTTATTGAATTGTGGTTTTGTACGAATACCCATCTGCCAAAGGATTGTGTTTATGAAGGAGGGAAAATCAGAATTCGAAATTGTATAATACATTTTTAATAAAAAAATCTTTATATTGGACAATACCATAAGATTCAAAAAGCATACAAATGTTGTAAATCAAATCAGATAAACGATGCGTTTGTTAATTAACTACATATAAATAAATTAGTTGCGTGAAGAGCAAATTGCATACAATTATAGTCATAACGAGAAAAACGTTAAAGTTAGTGGCCATGTTTTCAAATTGTACAACTGAAAATGATCAGTTTTCATCGGAATGGTGAAATTTGTTTCTACTCGGTATAAAAATTATAAAAATATATGTAAAATTCTAATAAATAAAAGATTATGTAAATAAATACATATGTGCAATAAATAACTATATTTGGTGATTGATTTAAGCGATGCGTGATATTTCATCTTTTTTTCACAAAAAAAAAAGTAAATCTCACAATTGTTGTCAAAATATTGTACTTTTACTGGACACACAATAAAATGTTAAGCAAAAATAACTTTCACGATAACCTATGCCTGTTCCTCCTCGGAAAGCTATCTCCATTATCGTATTCTAAAGGCGCAAAGTTCTGCACGCGGATAGGTTTGTTCCCTCTAATCATCATGGTGACGAACGCGAAACCCGCCGCAGCACACCTCGACAGAAAATTCAAAACGCCGAAAAACATCGGTGTGGACTTTTCTACGAAAATCGACGCTTCTCGCATAAACTTCAACGTGAAATTTCCCAGAAACTCTATAACTTTAAAAGAACCTACGACCGAAGCGGCGATAACAACCAGAACGAACCTCAAGGCGTTCACGAACGTCTCGGCATCTAATTTAAACTGTAGATCTTCCGTACGAGATTTGTTGAGATTAGACCCGGTTTCGAGGGAAGGGAAAGTTTTGCGAGGAAGATACCGCAACCTGTTCAAGTCATAGATGACCTGATCGTGTTCTAACGAGACGTTGGCGATTTGGAACCAGTAGCAACCTAACGGGGCATCGTCGATTCTCGCCAAGACACACGGGGGAGGTCCAGGTTCGTATGACGATAGGGTGGCGGGGCTGACGATTCGGAGTTGGTCGTCGAGGAAGACCAGGTCCTTGATCAGCTCGTCTTCTTCGGGGGGAAGGAGAACTGCCGCGCTGTAGTGTGGGCGATGGTTTCCTATGGGAGAAGCTGTGCCGGTCAGTCTCCGTTCCACGTAGAAACCCTCGAAGGCTCGTCCCTCCAGCTGGCCGGCCGCCGCTTCGACGGTTCGCAAAACTGGAGCGCGAACCATGCTTGTTTTGGGGTTCTCACTTTGACATACGTCAAAGTGTTGCACTTTTGAACATCTGGACGTCAAACGTCACGGACTTCGAACTCGTTGTAGGGAGGTCGTTTGAGTGTTGATGTGTTGCATTTTTGTACAGCATTATCGTCTCTGTAAATATTTGGTTTAAGATAAAAAGTTGTGTGTTTTGAGTAAGAGTGCATTTTGTTTTAAAAATAGGCAAATATGTTTCTTAACATCGCTTGTATAAGAACGATAATGGTATTGCCCAAAAAGTTTACGGAAGCGCCGAAACGATCGTTTCTAATTTTAAATAACATCTGATATAGAGTTGCCACAATTGCGAAAACGGAAACTTTCATTTTATTTTTATATCAAGTCTATTTACGTTGCGAAACGATCAGATTGCCCCACATTCGACATTTTCCCAAAACCATACAACTCCCCACAACTTTTTTTCAGATTCAAAAAGTTCAAAAACAAAATTTCAAAAACCCATTGTTTTCCCCAAACGAAACGTCCCACCCCCCAAAAGAATGTCGAAACCCTCGAAAAGCCCGACCGGCTCCGCGAACGAAAGCCGAGTAATCGGACGGCCGGCGACGGCGCGGTGTTGCCACCCCGCAAGCCAGAATCGCTGGTGCGGCTGCGGACGCGGACACGGGTGCGGGCACAAAGGGAAAGGTGAGGCGGAGAGCGGTTCGCGCACCGGGGCGGAGGCGCAGCGAGGGCCCCCATCGGCCCGCGACGACGCGCGTGCCAGCGGCGCCCTATTCGGCGGGACCGTGTCGACGGGCGATGGGCGTCAGCGCGCGCGGCGCCCCGCGCCGGGTGTCGCGCGCCCCAGCGCGCCCTCTGACCGCCCTCCCCCGCCCGCCCCCGCGCCCCGAGCCCCGCCCCCCGCTCCCCGCGCCGCCGGAGAGCCTCAACCGACCTGGAGGAGGGCCGCTCGCCGCCCCACAAGAGGAGCAGACTACAGTCTCAGTCTCAGTCTCAGTCAATCGCAGTCTTTATCGCAGTCGCAGTCTTTGTCGCAGTCGCAGCCCGACGCGCAGCCCGGACAGTCGCAGCCCGACATGCACCGCAACGGGTTGCCCCAGGTGGGGGGGGATGAGGCGGGCAGGGGGGGGTCCCCCCCCCCCGCCGGAGCCGCCCCGCCCCCCCCCGCCCCCTCCGAGAGGCTGCAGCTCGACCAGACCAACCAGGAGATCGTCAGGCTGATAGGGCAGCATTTGAAGTCTGTCGGTCTCGAGTGAGTTGATGAGGTTTTTTTTTTGAGGCGTTGTGTCAATACGAGCGGGTTTTGTGTAGGGTCTTTGTTGGATTGGGGAAGAGATGGATTCGTTTAGGGTGTTTGTGAATTTCTTTGTTCTTGAAAAATGCAACTCATTTAGTGGCATGACGTGTCGGTTCTTTAAGTGTTGAAAAGGTTTCGTTTGAATAAATGTTTTGGGTGTCGTATTGGCATGTTTTTTTGTATGAGTTCGGTATATGGCGTGTGCTGGACTTTTTTGATTGATTAATTTTGAAAATTTTCGTGCGAGTCAAATGAATCTTAAATATGAGACATTTCGATTCGGTTTCAAAGGTAGGTGAAAATAGAACGGATCTACACACAAATGTTTGATAAAACGTTATTTGTTATTATTTTTTCCGATATGTACAAAAATATTTTTGTGTACATAGTTACGTTTAACAATAAGTACAAACTGCTCACTAATTCGAGAATCACGTTTACTTATGTTTGACGTGATTAGAGGATGTATTTTTTAAAAATAAAATACCCTCGTTTTTTAAATCCCACAAATACAAATTCACACAGTAGTAAATAAATATCTTATATAAATTATCGCATTTAATTATTTTTGACGAGATTGTTTTTAATTACAGCAATCATGATATTTCGTAAAATTAAAACACCGTCGACCAAGATAACCTAACTTATTTTTGATTATTTTTTTATCAGACGAAGCGCAGCTCTGCTCATGGAAGAGTCGGGATGTCATTTGGAACATCCCGCCGCTGCCACTTTCCGACAGCACGTTTTGCAAGGAGACTGGACGAAAGCGGACCACGATTTGCAACAGTTACACGAACTCTTAGAAAACGACGTAGACGCAAACAGCCTAGTTGTATGAACGCCTTTGTTTTCTAAATGTTTTCCCTACTGAAACAAATCACTCACTTTGCAATTTTTTCTTCAGGAAATGAAATTTCTCCTTTTGGAACAAAAATACTTGGAATATTTAGAAGCCGGCAGAGCTTTGGACGCGTTGCACGTCTTGAGAAACGAGTTGACTCCGTTGCAACATCACACTCCGCGAGTACACCAATTATCCTCATACATGATGTGTTCTGACAATAGAGATTTATATCATCGAACTAAATGGTATATTTTACTAAACGATTTCTTTTATTACGATACGACAGACGTTCTATATCTATCTTTTTTTCAATCAAAGGTCCGGAGCGGGAGCTGCTTCTCGGGGACGTGTTCTGGAACGTGTTCAGAGTCACTTACCCGCACGCGTCATGCTGCCTCCGGCTAGATTGATGGCTTTGCTCGGACAGGCTTTGGCCCTGCAAGCACAGAGGTGTAGATATCACACTAGCGCTCCCACTAGTCCCTCTCCCCATCACACTTCCCTGCTGCAGGACCATTGTTGCCCCCGTGAACGCTTCCCGATGCATCCCGTGCAGGTTTGTTTCTTTTCCACGTGTCTATTTTATTTTGTACGAGTGTTTTGACTGAACACTTTGTCGGCAGGTTTTAAATGATCATTGCGACGAGGTGTGGTTTTGTAAATTTTCTCCTGATGGTTTGAAACTTGCGACCGGCTCCAAAGATACCACTGTCATAATATGGGACGTAGATCCTTTGACGCTCAGACTCTCTCATAGGTTTTATTAGATTTATGAAAATATAATTTAAAGACTGTAATTCGGTTACGTAATTGACTGTTGAATTTTGTTTTCAGAAAAACTTTAGAAGGTCATTTATTCGGTGCTTCCTATTTGGCTTGGAGTCCGAATTCGAATTTCCTTATAGTTTTAGGTCCAGAAGAGTGTCATGAGCTTTGGATATGGAACATGGAGGTGAGTGAAAGTAAATTGCTTTTTATATAAATGTAAATGTGATATTCAAATTTTATATTTTCAAATCTAGACTGATGAACTCGCTTTCAAAATCTCACACTCTCGTGATGATAGTCTAACTGCAGTGGCCTGGCATCGCGATGGAAATAAATTTGTTACTGGCGGAATGCGCGGACAATTTTATCAATGCAGTTTGGAAGTATGAACTTAAATTTGTGAGTTCAGTTTTTAAGCGTAGTTAATAACATTTTTTTAAATTTATTTCAGGGTACTATATTATATAGTTGGGAAGGTGTAAGAGTGAATGCCTTAGCTTGTCCCGGTGATGGTAGAACAGTTCTAGCTGCCGATACTCATCACCGAGTACGGTCTTATGACTTCGAAGATCTGACTGATAGTAATCTGTAAGTGTTTTCGATTTGAGCTTTGTGAATTTTTTCGAAATGTACGAGTTATATTATTCAATTTTTATTTAGGATTCAAGAAGAACACCCCGTTATGGCATTTAGCCTTAATCCTGCCGGAACATTAGCGTTATTGAATGTGGCTACTCAAGGAGTGCATCTATGGGATATCAACGCTCGTGCACTAGTGAGAAGATATAGAGGCCTTAGTCAAGGACATTTTACTATCCATAGTTGTTTCGGTGGTGCCAATCAGGACTTTATTGCTAGTGGTAGTGAGGATAACAAGGTATTGCATTTTTTTTCATGTTTATATCCTAGGGATCGGTTTTATTTGTGCTAAAATTTTATGCATCATGATTGCAGGTGTATATTTGGCATATTCGTGGAGAGGAACCGATTGCCACACTTACTGGTCACAGTCGCACCGTCAATTGTGTTAGCTGGAATCCTGTGTATCATGGACTTTTAGCGAGTGCTTCTGACGATTGCACTGTTCGATTATGGGGTTCTGCAGCTTCCGCCATTCATGACTGATACATCTAACATTAGATTATAATTCGCACTCAATACAATCGAAAATCCTTGCAAAAGTGATAAAAAGTGTACTTTACTACAGACTATTAAATTTATTGTGTACGAACTACAAATTGAATTATTTATAAAGATAAATGATGATGGGTATATGAATATAGCATTCGTGATTAAATATGACATAATATTTCAACAGTGAAAATTTTGGTTGTTGATATCTAGTTTTTTTTTTCTGCAATTTTATTTTTGAATTATTTGGATTTTTTTTTCACTCTGTAGTATTCTTTAATGTATCTAAATTGTTCTATGGCTCGTTCAGTCGTATATAATTTGCAAATACATATACATAATACTAATACATATATATATATATATTTATCTCTATTTGATAAAATGTAAGTTTTTGATCTGGCAATAAATTTTCCACTTAATCATATGGTCGATGATTAAACTCCGGTGTTCCGTAACTTTATATAAACTTTTATGTATGTTTCATAACAAATATTTTTAAAGTTTTATTTTTTGTTTTAACCTAGCCTTGTTTTATTTTGACACTCATTTAGTTCTTAAATATAACTTATGAATTATCTTGAATCTTCGTGTTATATTGTGATGTGTTTTATTATACTCAATTGATTAGAGAGCTGATTTTGGAGTAAATTATTAAAACGAATTTTAGCAGCTTCTCTACTTAACGTTATGTCCTTAAATAGAACAAAATACATCACCTTTTGTTTAAATTCGTTGTTGGTATGATGAATCTATCGATACATTTATATGCTGATGATTTTTTTTTATTTAGTAATATTTTGATGTATCTCAATACGATTTGTGGATTATGTCAAAGTAATATATCTCCGAAACATATTGGAGGGCGCGTCCTCTTCATTGTGACTGAAGGAGATACCACAAATGTATTTGAATATGTATGTTTATGTAGCTTAGTTAATTTTAATATGAGGTCATTTGTGAGTTTCAAAATCACTATTGAAATAATGTGCATATAATAAACAAATTCATATGTTTGATGACAATATTATTTTTATTGTTAAAAATATAATTGGAAAACTCGAAAACTGTTTATTTGGGAATATTGTATAATTTTTTTGGCATGATTAAAAAATCAATATTTTATATTTTTTCCTTTTTATTTCTGTTTTGTTTCTAGTGTGTTTTCTAAATTTCATTTTGCCTTGTCAATCCTTTTTCCTTTTATTTTTCTATTTATGGTTGTATTAATTTTTGAATTCAAAATATATATTTATTCCAAATCGCGTGAATTCTCTCCGAATAAAATAAATTCTACTTCCTGTAACTTTAAAATAATATCCTGTCATTTCAGCAACAAATATTTATTGCTGCGGTTTGTATTTTTTCACCAAATAAAACTGCTAACCTAAAAACATGTATATTTTTGGGTTCCCAGACCTTTACCCAAATGACAATGGCTTACACGACACTACAGCACGTGAGCGTAGAACACAATCCGCAAAAAAATTGAAATAGAATGATTAAAATAAATTACAAAGCATTAATTGAATCATTTAATTATCAAATAATCCTCCAATTGCCTTAAAATGTGTTGTATGTGCTACTGTCGGTGTACGCCAGTGTCGTATGTTCTAGTATCGTTTAGGCAAACGTCTGGTCACCATATTTATTTTTGAAATTGGCAATGGTAGAATTATTCAACTTGGTGGCCAAAAGATCGACTTTGACAGTTGCGTTGAACTGTCAAATTTGGCGTTGTCATAACTTTCGATGTACAAATAGTAAAGATCGGAGATTTCTAGTTTCAATTTTCAAAAAAAAACCTTCAGCCATGGTAATATACGGAGTTTACATTGTCAGCAAATCTGGTGGACTTATCTTCCATCAAGAGCACAACATGCCCAAGGTGGAAACTGAAAAAACTTTCAGTTACCCTCTTGATTTACAGCTCTCTTTGGATAATAAAAAGGTGGTTGTCGCGTTTGGTCAACGTGACAATATTAACGGTATGACTTACACAATCTTTTATGTTTTATTATATTGAGAGTATATTTTAAATTGGTTGGAAATTGCAGTTGGACACGTCCTGCTTTCTATTAATGGGATCCCAGTTATAGAGAAGCAAACTGAAGATGGAAGGGATGTTTTTGAAATATTAGAGAAAAAAGAAAATTACCCATTGAGTCTAAAATTCGGCCGACCTAAAATGACTACGAATGAAAAAATATTTTTGGCTAGTATGTTTTATCCTCTGTTTGCGATTGCTAGTCAGCTTAGTCCAGAGCCGAAGAGTTCAGGAATAGAAACATTAGAAGCAGATACGTTCAAATTATATTGTTTCCAAACATTGACAGGTCTTTAATATGATATTTAATATATTTATTTATGTTTTGAATATATTTTAATAGATTGAATATGTTTCCAGGTGTGAAATTTATGGTCGTGACAGAACCAAATCAACCTGGCATGGATATTATTCTGAGAAGAATTTATGAACTTTATTCCGATTTTGCCCTGAAAAATCCATTTTACTCTCTCGAAATGCCAATCCGATGCGAATTATTTGAGACGAATCTACAAAATATGATAGAAACTGTAGAAAAATCGGGAGTTGCTAGTGTTTAATTCCAATATTTAATTACTATTACCGTTATGTATATTTAACATAAGTTTACGATAAGAAATGTTTAACGATGAAACATATTTATAAATCACAATACCATAAATACATCAGTCAGTATAACTAACTGTATTTAATGTTTTTTATTTTGTATATACTTACTTAAAAAAAAATAATTTCCTATTACTTTTCGTTAGAAAAAAATTGAAATCCTCTCAAAGCGATTCTATTATAATATTTTAATGATTGATTTATGCATGACCGAATTATCAATATAGTTTCAACATAAAAATTCTGTCATTGTTTAATTAATTACTAAAGCATTACCACTTTGAGCTTTATAGAAATAATGTATGTTATTATCTTATTCAACTTATAAAAAACCCATTATGACTAGACCTTATATAATATATTTGAAAATTTTCTTGAAACACTTTCAAGGGTGAGAATACAAAATTATAAAACCAGCATTCACCGGATATTCTCAAGGCCATCGACATACAATCACAACCAACTATTAACCACATCACTGATCGCTTAACTTCGTTAAGACTAACCTGTTAACGTTCAATTAATTAACATTTTTTGCACTGAAAAGTTTCACTTCCAGAATAAGGAACCATCTAAAACAAAAAATAATTAAAAAATTTACTGAACACACTACAATTACCATATTCTCATTAAAATTCAAGATGCCAAACGGATAATACTCCTTCCGTACACACTTTCGAACGAGACAGGTGCGGAAGCGTTCCGTATGCATCATGACGTCACATTCCAGGAACGCAAGCCTCACGAACACCATTATTCTCTCGCATTTTCCTTATACGATTCTCAAAGAGTTCACACGCACTGCTTCGAAAAATGCACTCTCCAAAGTGCTCCAAATAATCGGCAATTTCGACTGGTCTTCTGGCTTGCGTGAGAGTGTCGTTAAGCGTTTTCTCACGATGGAATGGTTAGATGTTGAAGATGGATGGGTTTGAAATTTTTCTGGTTCGCGGAAGGGTTAACTTTTCGATTATCTTCAGGTTTTACCTCGAGGTCGGCCAGCTCGGGGCCAGGAAGTTGCGGTTGGGAAAACGCTTCTAAATTTGGACTTCGGATGTTTCATTAGACAATCAAGCATCTTAGGATCGAAGCTTTTCCAGGAAACTCACAGTTGATCGGCCTTCGAGCCACGCCGAATTATATACAGTGTTGCAGCCGTATGAAATAGAAAGTTTTTAATTTAATTTTAATATTTCTATTGATAAATTGTATAAGACATTTTAGAATTGTAAAAAATTATAGAAGAACTTTAAATTAATTTGAAAACTTTTTACATAGAAAATCATCTATCTTCTTTAAAGGAAATGTTATGAAGTATTTTGTAAAGTTTTTAATAATTGTTGTGCAATAATAGTTTTGCAATAATTGTTGTCCGATAATAGTTTTGCAATAATAGTTGTGCAATAATAGTTTTCCAATAATTGTAGTGCAATAATTGTTGTGCAATAATAATTTTGCAATAATAATAATAACAATTGTTTTCCAATAATAGTTTTTTTAAATGATTATATTTCTATCCCAATGATTAGTATATATATATATATATATATACATATAGTCTGTATAGTATAAGTATAGTCTGTATAGTATAGTCTGTATAATATTTGGCTATCCCGAAAGTCGTACCTTATTTTGAATGAAAGATGAATTATTGATAAAAAATATAATTTCCACCATTATTTAAAACTTTTGTCCACCTTTCTGTCAAGTTTTTGATTCCCTTTTTGTAAAATTGTATCAGTTATGAATCAAAATATTCCGAAAATCCCTTTTTCACACAAAACATGCGATGAGAAGTTGACGAACACGACACAACTGAGGGTCGAAAAGAATTGTCATAAATACGATACCACTTACAAGATTAGCTAATATAATAGTGATTAGTGTAGTTAATTTGTAGATAGATTTAATCACGTATTTTTTATCTGAACTCATAAAACGATGATTTTTAATCGAATTTTTTATTAAAGTTATTTTCTCTTTACTACATAACGAAAAGGAAAATGCCTTGACTTTCAAAGGAAAAGTCAAGTCCTATATTGACTATGAAATGATGATGACAGGTTTTATATGAATTAAATCAAATAATTAAGGGATTGTTTTAATATCTACAACTACAACCCTGAAAATAAGCGACGCATGTCGACAGGCGCCATCCGCAATGATGGACGCCAAACAGGCGTGAGACATATTCGGGGCTGACTACGAGAATCATTTGGCAATCGATCAAAATAGCAAATGGTTAAATTTATTTTTGCAAGATGCACTATCACTGTTTCATGTCGATGCAATCGTTATCCAGAAATTATTTTTTCAATTGAAAAAAATCGATTCAAATATATTTAATATTATACATCTTGTTAATAGTATTGAAGACGGACGAAATCAAAATTTGCAAAGTGAATTTTTCGTGTAAGATTAGAAAGTTTTATCAAGTAGACGTAAGGTGGATCATTCACAATGATTATGTTGAAATATTGAATTTATTGCACAAATTAATATTACGATTTAAATATAATATAATCAGTATTGAATTTCAATCGGATCCTTCAACAAGTTTCATCTTGATTTTCGTCCAAGAATGAACGATGAATGATTATGCATAAACATGATGATATTTCCAACTATCAGCATTCCATGTTTAATAAAAAAATTATCGAAAATTTCTTTCCAAATCAAAAACTATTATTTAATTCCACAATCGGATGACCTTCCCAAGGTGTCATGCGACAATTCAACGATCCATTAAAAAAGATCTGGCGTACTTCAATAACAGACAGGTCACTTTGACTTTGACTTCTTGAAATTTCGTCGCAGACTTCGCGGATTTTATCAGACGAAAAAGACGAGTAAACGGATTTCGGCTTTTGCAAAACGACATGGCCAATTGAATCTTCGAAAGGAACACCCCCCACAGTCCTCGACGAATAGGAGACGACCTTTTTTTATTCGCGAATCTATTAATAAAAGGCTGTTAGTCGCGACCGCAAAAAAACTGCTCGGAAAAGTTAACAGGATGTTTCAAAATTTTACGACGTACGCGTAATGCCGTGAATCGTTTGTATTCGCATTTTTCTGTACGATTTAAATAGATTTGTTTTGTGCGAAATTCTTTGATTGTTATGAATATTTATTATTCAAGACTCGATCGTAGTAATCGATTTTGAGTCATCGTTAATGAATTAATATTGGAAGATTCATTCATTTAATTATAATCGCGTTACGTCAATTAAATTTGTCATATTATTTATAATATCTGTTACGAAATAGATTCGTTTCCTAGTCACAGAAATAGGTGGACGTTTCACCGGGAAAACTTTCAGTTCGAATCTTTCAGACGTCGCCGCGAAAAATAATATAGGAAAACAACAACAACAAAACCCAACGACTTGGAAAAACCTATTACGTGATGAAAAAAAATGTGTGAAAATACGACGTGACGCACCGAAGCAAAAGCTTGTGCACTTGCATATTTGTCTGCAGAATTTGCGGTTAGCGATCGTTCGATGATTAACAATTTTTTTCAGCACGAATGACAATAACTGGAATGATTGAGAATCGATAGAACACCCATAAAAGTCATATTGGAGTACGCCGCATGAATAATGCATCGTTAAAACTTTCAAACAACAAAGCGGCATCTCTAACACGATGAGACAATTGTTGGAATAAATAATCATCAGAAGGCACATCTGATAACACTGATATTTTAATTCGAAAAATTTGGCATCGAATCGAAGCACTTAATTGAGCATCTAGTGGACTTCCATTCATGAATCAGGTTCGTTTTGCCGCCAAAAGTCAGGTATGCCATGTGGGGGGTTCAGTGATTCAGGTGCTGATGATGGGAATGAGTCACAAACGGCCGCCAATTGTTACGATCGTCTGTCAGTTTCTGCACAGTTTGCAACCGGGACGAACGTATCCGTTTATAAATCCACCATCGTGTTTTTTTTACGCGGGAAGATAGCCGGATTCGAAAAGTGAGGTTATACCTTAACGGTATAGGGTTGTCGGGAGTGTTGGTTTTAGGGGATATATTCAAACGTGATATTTTATGTGATAATCGTATTTTTTATCGATAAAATATTTATATTGTTTATTTTTAAATTATAGTGCAATTTAAAAAAATATATATTTTAGATATTTTATAAAAAAAAGTGTTTTTTTTTATTTGTGCAAAAATCTCATTCAATCTAATTTTTTTTTCAGTGTAGAAAATTAAAATAAACACATGCTTCACTATAAGTAATTATAATAAGAATACTCAGTGTATTGTTCAACATATGACTGTTAAAAAAATCAAACACGTGTTCCGCTTCCGACAATTTTTTTTACGCACCATTGAACATCCACAAAACGGTAGTGAATCAGTGTCAAATTGTCGGAAACGGCATAAAAAAACTTTCAAATGATACACAGTCTCCAGCATCAGCGAAATTAATAGTGAATCAGTACCGCGGATAGGTTACTCATCGGAACAAATGTGCCGTCTGGCCGTCTTTTATGGCGTCCCATGTCGCCGATGAATCATTACCTTCCGATGATCGTCGGCCATCGTCAGCGATGGCAGCATGGACCAAGACTCCCCAGGGTCGGCTCCAGGGAGTAATCGGGAGCCGCAGGACATGCAGGACCTGCTGCTGCTGGAGCCCCTTTGGGCCAGCTCCGACGCCTCCCACAACCCTCAGAGCCATCATCAGCACTTCGGACAGTTGCCTCATATTGAGGACGCCGAGGATATCTTCGCTGATCTGACCAATGTGGGAGATGTGGGGGATTTGGGAGATGTGGTCGGGGACTCGTGTGGACAGTCTAGTAGGGAGGGTGTCGGGAGTGCTGATGATAAGACGGATGCTGGAGATAGTGACGATGATGATGATCAGAAGGAGATGGTTATGGTGCCTTCAGGTTTGTTTTTGATTTTTTTGATTTGGAATTGTGGGTGTGTGTTTATGTTTTCAAAATAAGATGTTGCAAGACGTCAATGATAAGATGAATATGGATGATTATTACGATAAGAGATAGATGTGTGTTGTGATGGTTTCGTGTTTATTTTGATAATATGGAATTGTTGTTTGATTTAAATGGGGTTGATATGCGGTTTTTTTTAGTTTTTCAATAGCCTATCTTGAATAAACGGCAGCGTTGAATTTGTTAAAAAGTTTATTTGATTTGTTTGATTCTGATAAATCGAAATAACGTTTTGGCTTTTTAATATTTTCGGTTTTCTGTTTTTCAATCTTTTTATTAGCTTGTTTATAAATCATTTATATTTATTGTAATTTCAAAGTCCATATTAATTCTATAATAAAATAATTTGAACGAGTTCATTGAACAATTCAAGGAAAATCAATATTTTGATACCTTCGAATTCTGTGAATGATTGTTAAAAAATTATTAAAATATAAGCAAACATTTTTAAAGCAAATAAATTACTTGAACTATTATAATTCAATTTTTTAAGATTAAAGAAAGAAATTTAAATTTGTCAATGTAGTGTCTGTTACTGCGATTGACGTTTGATTAAGTTTTTCTTTTTCCCGCCAATTTCACTTTCGTTTACATATTGTCATGCACATTACAAATGCAGCATCGAAGTGACTTTTACACACTTGTTTTCGCTAAAATAATGTTTGTGCTTCGGAAGACCAAAGATCGATTCTCGGTAGGCTTAAATATTTTATTACGGTTTTCCTCGTTTGACTAGGCTTGGTGCATTCAAAAATTTGACGACATTATTGCTGTATCATGTTCTACACTTTCATATTATTTTTTCATTTTAGTATTATTTTAATGAAAATTTAGATAGGGAAATATTGTACATAATTGACTTTGTCGATAACATATATTATAATAAGAACGTTAATGAAAAAAATCTAATTAAAACTGTAGATGAATTGCATTTTTTGAAAATATGTATTCCAAGAAATAAAAATAAATTTTAATGTAAACACATTTTTGAATGTTTCTTCCTGGAAAAATATGGTGAAAATGAAATTATTGATGTAATAAAAATACATCATATCAATGAAATTTTACTTGCAGACATGTTAATTATTTATTTTTCATCTAAAATGATGTTATTTATTATAGTTGACATATCCAAATTAAAATTAGCATTAATGTAACAGTTCTAAGAAATAAATTAACATATCGACTCAAGTGGTGTTCCATTAGTATCAGATACGAATTAATTATGCGTGTAACATTGCGAATATATTTTGTATAACATAAAAAATCCGTGGTTATCATTTTTAACCATTGACAGTCAACAAAATTTTCAAAACGAACGTTTGAACATAATTTTTCTTATTCATAATATTTGCAACATTATAAAACGAATCTTTCGAATTCAACATCAAAAATTACATACAAATTCGATAAGTTTCCCAATAATATTTAAAAAAAAATTTTTTTTTTCAACTACATACAATATACAATTTTACACATTACATACAAATAAATATAAAAAGCCTTTCATAAAACTTTCAGATCCGCATGAATGGCAATCGCAGCACGTACGATCATGGTTGACATGGTCAACACGACAATGGAAACTACGTCCTCCTCCAGATTCGTCACTCTTCCCAGAAGACGGTGTATCCTTATGTGCTCTACGAGGACCTGAACTGAAAGCTGCAGCAGGTTCTTCAAGGGCGGCAAGGCTTCTCAGAAGACACCTGAAACTTTTAAGGCACAGTGCCACTGGTAGGCCTTTATCGCCAGATACCACTGATGCTTCAGATTCGGATACCGACGATCAAGATTCATCTACTACCAAAGGTAAGATTGTTTTTAATTTTTGATATCTTCTAATAATTTTGTGATATTTAGTTTTTTATGTCCACAATTAAGGGAAATTAAGGTGTTTTTATTTATTTACTAATATGGAGTTAGATGTCGATAGTGAAACCGTCTCAGGTTAGCGGCACAGTTAGATTATCTATTTATTTATTGACTATGTTACGTGTGGCTTAACTTTGGTGATCAGTAGAAATCGTGCGTTCAACTCGACTTAACCGTTGTAAAGAATATCTATCATCTGTAAATGGGAATATGCTTTTGAATTTATAGTTTAGGTTATACTGTTTGTATTTTACTTTTCAATGAAGAATATAAAAATTATTTTAAGAAATTCTACGAAAATGTTTAGAGAATTAATCTGTGTATGTAATAATCAAAAAAAGTCTATGCCAAGAATGTGCATGATTTTTTTATATTGATCAAATGGACGATAACATGAAAAATAATTATTAGACGGATTTGATTGCATATTCAATTTTTTTTAGTAAATTGAACAAAAAAAGAATTTTTTTTTGGAAGTTTATTTTGTGCACAACAAATGAAAGACATGTGATTAATATCTAATTTTGTGGTTTAGAAATAAATAAATGGTTACGTGCCGCCATTCTAAATATCAACTCGTACTTGGATCCGTGCTTCATCGTGTCGAACTTCTAATTATGTACGTTTGAATAACTAAATTTCCCAGAACTAAATCGCGCTTGAATGAAATACGATTACGTAGGTGGCGCCAAAGAATATGCAAATATCATAAAAACACATCTTTCTGAAGAACTAGAATGTTGAAATTCGTACGTGAGTTCACAAACAATATGATGTTCTTTCGAGTTCGCGGAAATGCATTTTTTTCGCGAGTACATGTGCTTTCGCGCAATACTGATTCACCTTCCGGTTTACTTTTGATGAATGAAAATTTGTCTGTCCATGGACCGAGATGGTTTATAACTTTTGGATCTCGATTGTATGTTATTGTGAAATATAATGATGCGATGAAACATCCGAAACAGTCATCGTTTGCCGTTTAAAACATGAGTAACTTGTACTACAGTTCTGGGAATTTAAAAAAAAAATACCGGCTAGATCTTGTTAAATTTCGTAAATTAACACAATAGTATAATAAGACAATGAGTAACATAGTACACAAATGCGAAATTTTGTTTGGCAATGTGCAAAAATGCTTCGTGGAACAAACAGTTGTAAAATCATGCAATGCGAAATGATATATTGTAAGATGATATTGGGTAATATGAAAAAACCATAGGCGGAATTATAGTTTGCGAATTGTAATATCGGCGACCTTAACTATCGAATCATGAGTAGTTTATATGATCGAAATGAAAAAATAACCACAGGAAACCGAAATTTATGAGTAATGGCCGCTTCTCGGAATCAGAACGAGAGAATGATCTGTTCAACAATATGTGTTTGCACTTCATTGATTATATTATAGTCGGCTCGTGTAGTATAATAATTTGATAGCATCTGCCGCCAAATTTGAGTGATTCACAGAACATTTTGAAGTAGATTATTCGATAGCAGTGAATTCAAATCAATGATAATTGTGTGACATTTTCATGAAAACATTGCGTCAATTTTAAATGACGTTCGAAAGAAAGGTTCAATTTATGACTAATATGTTAAACAAATGTCAATAATGAATCTTTAGTTCTTGTTTTCTCAGAAACAAGATAGTTCCATTTTTGGCAGGAATTTAGATCCGGTATTTGACATTTTTTTCTTAATTAGAAAATATTTATTTTTACGGTTTTGATGGATGATGAATCTTTCAAACTGCATATAGGGATAAGAATGATGTGAGGCGGATCTGAAATGTGTGTGAATTGCGGTAAATTGAAATGTGTACTTGACTTTATGTATAGAGGAAAAATGATAAGGAAAATTCGCATCTGTAAGATAGTCATAAATAAACTAATTATTTACTCAAGGCTTATATAATTTTTCATATTGGGCATAACTTGTTTTGTGAAAGTTTTTGTGAAAATTTAATATCAATCGAAAATATATTCATAACAAAAATGAACATAATTTACTACTGTTGAAATAAAATTAATAAAAAGCTTGAATAAATAGACTGAATCAACATGTAAACGAATTAAAAACAAATTTTACATAAATTAAATTAAACACCTGAATATTTCTCAGTAAAACTAATATTACATAATGATAGGCGATCACGACCCGACTTTTAAGAATCTCTGTACCAACAATTATGAATCACCACGAGCGTATAATCAACGAACGTATATTAGAAAATGGTTGGCGCCTCGATTTTATGAATGAAACTTTTTTGCGCACCTTGTTTCTTTCCGTGCAGGTATGCGTTTCAAGGTCGACATAACAAAACGAATTCTGACCATGATTGCGATCACTATGAGGATGCTGGATCGTTTAATTCCCACAAGCCTAAGATTCGCTGCGTAATTTATATCATCATCATTACAACGTCCATTTTGGGATATGACTTGTCGATACCTTTTGAAGTTTGGGAAGGTAATTCTTGAAGAGTTTAAAAAAATTAAACATTAAGAATTAAAAACTTCAGGTCAACATGTTCGTATTCATTTATTGATCATGCTAATTGTGGCTCAACTTCGATTTTTTCAATACAGTATAATTGATCATTTTGTTTCATGATATTTATATACTCTCATTGAATTGCAACAAGTAATGTCCCTCAAATATAAAGTAATCGAGGTTGCCAAAGACACGTCACGATCAAGTCGCGGTTCTGGGTAACGGTGTGATGACGTTCTGCTGCGTCACGAAACGTCATTCTTGACTACGTCAGTATTTCTCAAAAGGTGGGTTGCAAAATAAATTTTGTGAACTGATCAATGTGCGTCATTTACGTGTGAATGAGTTGAGTTTCTATTTTCGTCATATTGGTGTTTTATTAGTTTGTTATTAAGTTGAATCGATCGAACGAACTGTAACGGGTATATTTGTTTCGTTATTGACCTTTGCGATGTCCGCTCTCTGAACTTCTACCACTTCCCTCTAACATAAGTTATGTATGGGGCTTCTCTCCGGCTCTCCCCCGGGATAATAAAACAATTTAAGGGCTATCGCATCGACGGGATCGGGGATTGTTACCATTTATTCAATTGCCGAAAGGCGAAAGGGCGCTAAATCTGAAGATAAGAATTGGAATCGTTTCACCTCTCGGTATAACGATCGTGCCAAGGAGGCCGTACGGTTCGCTTCAATGATAATAATTACTTGTTATTACGTTCTGCTTCGGGCGTTTTATGTGTTTGATTGTATATAGATAGTAAGTTTTCGTTAATCATGTTTTGGGTAATTGTGAGTCAATTTTTTCGTAGAAAATTCTGAGAATGATTCAATTATGCAAGGTCAATTTTTAAGTATGATTTATTTTGTAAATGTTATAATGTGTCATTTATTTATTCAATTTTGAATCACAAAAACAAGATAAAAATCTTTCAAGATAGTTTTTGTGAATATGTTACTTCAACAAATTATTCATTTATTCCATCTGCAAAATTTTTAACATTTACATAACAGTTTAACATTTGAATATTTTCGCAGTATTTATCCATTGAAAATCATCAAAATTCTTATTAATTTAAAGGAAAAGATAAATAGAAAATCATTCATCTATACTTATAAAAGACTAGCCCACACAGAATATTTATGATTCATGAACACGAATCCAAATGTTTGCGGTCAAATCTTTCATAGGCGAAAGGGTCAAGAATGCACAGAATTTACGCCCAATAATGAGCCCCACATTTGAATACATAATTCAAGCCATCTTATATTTTACAACAGCCTTTTTTCTCCTCCACTCGAATCGTCTTCCAATTAAGCTCTCGTCCATACAACGATCTAGAAAACCGGATTCATTTAGATCACGAGCGAAGTTCCGCAGCCGAGATCATGAGAATCCGCAAGAGAATTCCTATGGGATGATTCACATTCCTCATGGTGGCGGTGAGGAATCTGCTTCAGGAATCCGGAACTCGTTGTCGAGGTGTAAGCACACAATTGGAATTTTTTTTCGGAGATCGTGAGAAGCTCCTTATTTGGGCGTGTAACATGCATGGCCCCGTAATTTACATGCGTGATGAAATATAGGTCGGATTTATGGCTTCGGGTAGGTTTATGATGTTGTTTGGTTATCTAGATTGATAATTGTTGTGTTAGGCGATGATTAGAAAAATATATTGAAATTTATTATGAAAACGTACCGATAGATGTCCAGGAATAATATATATCTAATATTGATCGATCGTTTTGAATTTTTGTCTATAAATAAAGCGTATAAATCAAAGAGCACACACGCTACGCTATTATGATGATTTTAGAGAAACAACCCGTAAATAAGAGTATAAAGTCAAGACTTTTTCGTGTTGAATTATTCAAGTCTTTCGTCGTGGGGGTCCAAAGTTCCGGTAGCGAGCTAGAGAGACAGGGACGCAACGAAGCTTTTCCGATGTTTCACTTCCGGACAAAAAGCCAGCCTTTTCAGTGGTTCTGAAATATTTGGAAGTAAATTTAGAACTTTTAAGTCAATATTTTAATTTTTTTATTATGAATATCTGACATAAATTGTATGTTCGATATTAATAATTTTATATTTTTTTTATAGGTGACAGTTAAATTGTTTGAAATGATTAAAAAGTATTATTTATTATCTCAAACGACTTTTCATATAGTCATTATTGATTGGGAAAATTAGGAAATTTAATCTCAAAACTCAAATTTTGAGATTCTGGAAACCTAACATACAAGAAAATTTTATCGGAAAAACCCTGGATTAGGTATAGCAAAATCCTAATATTTTTAAAACCCTTTCCACTAGCGAGACTTTTCCGCAGTAGGTATGCCGATGATCATTTTCCAAGGTTTTATCTTCAATATTCATTAAATTCAATGTAAAATATTTGCAAGTAAACTTATAGAATCGGCATTATATTTCATATTTTGTAAATGGTGCACTCAGCTCAAATCCTGAGCTACAAAAAATGGAACCCTGGTGTACCCAGTGCGCCAAATGAGTGGACAGGGTTAAAGTATATTAGATTAGTCTTTTCGGTGATTAATCCAAATATTTTGGGATCAAATTTTCATCTAGGATCCCAGAATATGAAACCAGGGATCCCGAATGTGAATTTTGAAATTGTGATTCCTAGTTCAAATGAATAAAAAAATATATTTGATTCGTTTTTTTTTTTAATTTCATACTGTCAAGTTTGAAAACTCTTTTTATTCAAGACGTATTGTGTAAGCGGCAGAGGGGGTAAGCTTTTGCAGTCTTAACGGGTCGACTTCAAATTGACTCATTATTTTTCAACCCCTCAGATTTTGAAAGTTCAATGGCGCATTGTGGTTTCCACGTCCGCTAAAATTATTCAGCAACCGCACCACAAAACGAATTTCCAACCCACACATTTAATTGAATCTAGAACCAACACAGAATTACGACACAGCCGTTAAAAATAAACATGCACGGTTCGTTATAGCAAAAAACTGAAAACCACACTCGACAATGTGGGCGAGTAAAAAGGAAATAAAAAAAAAATGCACATACATTAGTACGTTTTAAAAATAGCCGTTAAATGGACAAGATAGGCCTTCGTGGCCGTTCTCAGAATTGGGCCCGGACTCTAGGAATTTTCGCAAGATCAACGGTCCTTTCGCTTTCGGCCCCGCCCCTGGAAAATTCGCGAAAAGGACAAGTTTATGGCGGCGAAGGAGATAGACGTTAAAAGGTGTTACCTCAAAGCTCCGCCTCTCGCTCCGCCCACAAAGTTCGTTCGTTATGTTCGTGATTTATCGGTGGTGTTCAGACGGTAAAAAAATCTTTATGATGTTAATTAATTGTGGTTATTTTCAGTAGAAATTTTGTTGAGTGTTAGTGCTGTTTCATTGTGTTTTCAATGTGGTTTTTTGGGTAAAATTTTTGTATTTGTTTGAGACTATGTCTTGAGTTTTGTTTGTCTATAAATATTTATATGAGGTAATTTAAAAATGATTTTATATTATGGATTACTGAAAACAATAGTTAAGGGTATAAAGATATTGAAAAAAATACAAAAATTCGATAATTTTGATATCAACTCGGGAAAATTTTCCGGAAAAAGATTCTAGTTGTGCAAATAAAAAACTGAAAGTTGATATTTACAGCGAAAAAAATATACATACATATTTTGATAGCCCTATATACGATTATATGCATACAGAAGAAATAGAGATGAATTTACATATAATATTGTAAACATTTCATATTTGAAAACAATTTGATCCTTATCACTATCACAATGTTTTCCGGCCGGTAATAACGAAAACTTACAAAAATTTCGATTTATAAAAATCTGTACACATTCTATTTGCACATTTTCATTGAAAAAGAACTGTTGAATCTCACAATCAGAAAAGAATTCCATAATATATTTTTTTATATAATATGATACAACATAACAATGCTTGGAGTATATCAATAATAAAATAAATCAATATAAAGGTATTCGATATTACTAACATATTACGATGCAGAATCTGATTAGATTTATTACCGAAACGAAATCACAGATTCGGGCGAATAATCGATGGGAAATTCGAGAGATTGTTTCCCTCATCTTGTTCGGGGCCACCTTCACCCTTCGACAGATTAAATGGTCGCCGCGGGTGGTTCCCATATTGTTTTACTGATGAGGACCTCCGCGTCAATATTAAACACTTCGTCACAACATTTGCATACGGATCAAAAATGAACGCACCGGAGGGACACTTTATAATTCCGTTTAATTAATCGTTTCGCGTTGGAGCCGAAAACGAAACGACTAGAAATCATATTCGACTTTTTCATACTTAAAATACTGATAATATTGTTAAAACAACCATTATAATATACACGGAAGGTATTTTTTAGAAATTTTCAAGGGGGCAGGCAGGCCAGAAATTATTCGACATTTTTCAAAATTATTCGAACCCCAAAAATTTTTTCTCTATAAAATGGTCAACGCTTTTTAAAATTATTTGAAACTTCTCAAAATTATTTGAACCTCAAAATTTTAGGGAGAGAGGGGGGGGGTTAGCTGCCCCTCTATATCCCGCAAATGACGTCCCTGATAATATATCTTAATTTATTCAAAAAAATTAACGAATTTTAAATACGAATCAAATTTTCGCATAGACGCCATTTTGTATCAAATTGAACAGAATGGAATCTAAATAAAATTGAATACATATAGTTTTTTTAATGTAATTCATTCAATTTAAGAATATATCTAAAACAGGCTTGCCAAAGGGCTAAAGTGGCACCCAATACTTGTGCGAGTGGCCCCCACTTTTCACACAAAAACAAACAACAAGCAGCAATTATTCCGAAATGTACTCATCGAAATAGTTTTATAATGGAAATGAATAACTTTACCAATATTTCAATACTTATTACGTTTTGAATTTACAACATTCGAAATTTGAAATTTATAAATGACCCCCGATGTTTGTACATTTCGGCCAAGTGGCCCCTGCACACCGAAATTTTGGACAAACCTGATCTTGAATGTTAAAGAAAATTTCGTATCTATACGAATATTAGATGTGCGAATACTAGATAGTGTTGCGGATAAGCTTATTCGGGCGAGAGGCCATGACAGGGCCGCTCTCCAGAATATACGAGCCAAATATGATAATCCCGTGGAAGTAATAAAATGATAATGCGGCCGTCGAGGGCGGCGCCCCGCGGGGGGCCTGCGCCCCCGGATCATGGGCCCCCATCGAAAGGGGCCTGACACACGTCTGCGCTAGGCTTACTATGGTGACAGATGACTGTCTCTACGAGGAATATTTTTCTGTTTGTTTGTTAATAAAATTTTGTTTGTGTTGAGGGTTGCGCGTTTTTGTCGTTGAGTCGCTTTGGTGTTAGGAAGGGTATTTAGAAAAAAAATATCAATATTTTTCAATTACTGAAACATTATTTGGGTCGTTTACTGGTAAATAATGGTTCGGTTATTGAAAAATGCTGTTTATTTCGGAAAATATTTTTGAAAAAATGTCGGGTTGTGTAGGTTACGGATTTAAAAAAAAATTTTGTTTTTTTTTGGAAAATATTTTAGGTTTACCGTTTTTTTGGTTTTTCGTTACTTTCTCCGGTTTTCACCGGTTTTTATACAGAGTTTAATTTACCGGTGATTAGATTACTAAATGATTGGAATGATTGGTAAATGAAAATTCCGGTAAATTTGGCCTCCTCATTGTGTGTGTGTTGATTTGGTTTTGGTTGGGAATGTTAAGAAAATTGTGTACGTTGGTTTGAATAAATAATTTGAAAAATTTAAATAATTTGAAAAATCATAAAGAAAGTGATAATTTTAGCATGATAATCATTTCATGCCCATAAATTCGTATTTGAAATCCTCAGTTTAGATATAAGTGAATAAACAAATTGATGTAACGAAATAAAACAGTTTATCACCCACCCGTGCTATAATAAAAATATCATAAAAATGCATCACACAATAAAATCCTAAAACAACTTCGATAATTCTCCAACAACTATACAATTTCATTACATTTTCATTCTAAAAAGACAATCGGTATCATTTTAATTTATTTCTCCAAACACATCACACCCCAATTTAGAACACAACATTCACTGACCAAAAACCACACAAAAACCCAAAAAAACAACAACCTCCAACCTTAAAATCGTCTAAAAACCAACATCCAAAATAGACCAACCCATGACCATCATCTAGGGGGTGGTTCCAGACACCCCATCCTGGGTGTCCGGCGCCAGGGGTGGTAAAGGGGGCGTATTGTGTGTGCCGGGGCGCGGTCTCCGAGACCCCAGTGCCCCACCGGACGTGGCTGTGACAGCCGGACGCGCCACAACCGGAAGTGCGACCGGTTTCCGGTTTTCCGGTTAACCGGTATTGTTGAAGGCCGTTTTCCGGGTGCGCCGGGTGTCGTTTGGAGGTTTTTTGTCGCGTTTTGGCGGTGGAGTTTGTTGGGGTTGTGCGCGGTTTTTGGGTTGAATTTGATTTTTTTTTGTTTTGGAGTGATTTTTTTTTTTTTAGGGAAATTGTGTGAATTTTTATAATTTTGGCGGGAATTGTTGTTTTCAGAATGATCATATAATAATTTTATTTTTTACGAATCAAATTATTATTTTTTTTATATTTATTGAGAATATTTGATTTAAATTTAATTATAAAAAAAATTGTATAACAAATAAAAATTTAATTTATATTCAAATTTTGGATAATCTTCCAGCACAAAAAAGATAGATTACATAATTTAAAAGCGGATATTATCAAAGTGTTGATTCGGAGAAGGTGCAACAGAAAGTGTCGGCTCTTTTGTCGCTAGATCACCTTTTAATTCGTTTTGTTTGGTTTGGAAAAACCCAACGTATGATTGATGTTCGGCCGACGAGTTTCGAACGAAAGATGATAGTTATTTTTTCTTGATGCAACTAACCGCAAGCCCCTCCGCTGTGAAAAATTTTTTTTCGACATCGCATTATTTTTTGCATCTTCCCGTTGTCAATTTGCGCTAAGTAATAGAACGATTCGGTCAGTGCTAAAAAAGGGTTTATTTATTTATTCGATGCGGTCAACACTTGGGACGACCACAGTTTTTTTTCGGAGAATTCAGCCATAAAATTCGTTTGGATTTCGATTTTAATCGAATTCGAAAATAAAATTCGACATATTATAAAACCAGATACTTCAAAGAGAAAATTTTTAATTTTTGACATTGGAAATCAATATTGTTCAATAAATTTTGTTAAAAAGTGATATAAAGTAAATTATGAATTGAAAATCATATCTGAAATCATTTAACTTTGTGAAAAAAGTTCTTTTTGTCAGTTCGATCACTAAGTACCAATGACTATCTCGAAGCTCGATCGGAAAGGATTAGCCAACAATGAAAGCTTCATCGCACATTGATCAATCAAAGTGTAAAGGAAGTCGTAAAAGTGCAGTGCTCGATTGAAAAGTACAGGGGCGTGCGTGATGTGAGGCCGCGGGGCGGCATGCAGCTGGGTGCTGACCACAGCGGGCGGCTCTGGCTGGCCGCGCGCCGCTTACACGCACCGTCGCATCATTTTTATGGTAAATCATGATCAGTTTCGGTGATATTGATAGAAATTATCTGAATTTTTAACTGTGAATAAAAAGGAGGATGTGTTTGTTGAGTTTTTAAGACATTCTTCAATTTTTGAAGACTTTTCTCTAGAAATTTCCTTAATGTTTTTTATACACTGTTCTGTGAATTTTCCAAGAAGTCATATTTCCTAATTACTTTAACAAAATTTAAACGTGAGGATCTAAATAATTTCAAATAGTTATAAGTAACTAGTTTTGTTTATTGTAACTAAAATTCAAATAGGATAATTCATTATGATCTGGAAAATTGACTTTTCTCCATTACGTATACTTTCTTTACAAACAAATGTTTCTTTCGAAATTCCGTATAGAACAGCCGAAAGTTTGTCTTCAACATTGCTATTACATAATTTGAAATTAAATTTCTCAACTTTATTGACGTAGTTCTAACTAGGGATGTCATTACCGGTAAATAACCGGGTAACAGTTTGGTAATTTACTTTTTCAATTTTAATTTAATTTTTTTTGTGTTTCGAATATTTTTCAAATATTTTAGAAGTTTTTTTTTAGAAAATACTTTTTAGAAATGTATGATTTTTTGAAAAATATGTTATTTTTTTCGGGAAAGTATTTTTGGTTTTACGGTTTTTTCGGCTTTTCTGATATCCCTAGTTCTAATTGTAATTCTTAGAACTTAACAGGTCCAATAATATTACTATGAGATATGTAAATGTAAAATCGAACCAGTAAGCTTTTCCTTGTATAAAGTGCATATTTTTGCAAAATACTATTTATTTAATTAGTATAAATGTGGTGTTATGAATCCATTTACTAGTCCAGGATGCAACTAGGTCTACTCAGTAATTCTAAAATTGAGTACACGAGACAGACAGGATGTTTAAATCATTCAGTCGTGGTTGGAAACAAGATCGCTTATTAAAGGTATTTTATCTGTCTGTGATTCATAAAGAAAACGGTGTCTCTGTATAAACAAGATTTTGTTATAGTGATGAATTTCTCTTTTACTGCTTTGAACTTGTGAACACGAATGATTCATCGTCCAGCTCAGAAATGATCAATTATGTATCACTCAACTCGTGTATCATTACTTGAGCATTGAAATCAATGAAGATTAATTTGCTATTATAAATACGAATATATTACAAATAATTTTCTATAAAATTTCTTTAGATTATTTATATCTTCAGATCAAAAGTATATGTTACTTTTTATCATTTGATTTAATGAATCATAGAAAGATTATCATTATATCAATCTCGGCATTTCAAAAGAAGTACATTGTCATTTAAAAAAAAGAACAAATCGATTCGTATCGTGTGAAACTTTCATTTGGCGGAATGCTGAAGTTAGCGACCGTTAACCGCCGTTTTGAACGTCCACGGAATGCGGACCGACGCATATGGAGTTGTTTCGCTATCGAGTAAATTACAGGTTTTCTCCTGTCGAGATGCTCTTTTTTCAACCTTTTTTTATTATTCGGTCAACAATCGGGATGTTTCGAATTCCTATAGAATAAATCACCGTAAAAAGAGGCGTGATTATCGTGTGTAATGCGAGTCAATGTTTCGGAGGTAAGGATCCGTTGTAATTAAATGCGCGTTCGCTTCTGAAAGTCGTTGGAGCTTTCGAAGGGTTGTCGATTCCGATTTTATTATTATTATTTTTTTAGATATACAAAGTATACGTTTACGAAGTCGTTATTCGAACACGTGTATATCCACTTAATTATGGGAATAAGGAAACCTTTCAAAGTAGGGCCATAATTATCTTTCGATCTCGAACATAAATACGTTCGATCTAAGCGAGAGATAAAAGAGCCAAATTTGATTTTGCAATATAATTTGAACCTTTCAAATATGATGAATGTAAGAAACGAATTAAAAAAAAAAATTCTTCACACAGATCCATATCAAGTATTGAATGCTGCATCGCATCGTTTGGTCGCTCAAGGATCTGGACAGATTCAGCTTTGGCAATTTTTATTGGAACTGCTGGCCGATTCTTCGAACGGAGGTTGTATCGCCTGGGAAGGTTCCGACGGAGAATTTAGATTGGCCGATCCTGACGAAGTGGCCAGGAGATGGGGAGAGAGGAAAGCTAAACCAAATATGAATTATGATAAGCTCAGTAGGGCGCTAAGGTGAGATCGATCGTTTGATTTTGAATTGTGTTTAAAAAATTTGATTATGATTAATTGTTTCATTTCTAAATATGAAAATTTGATTTGATTTTGTTTTTTTTTCGGTTGAATAGAAAAATATTCGGTTACATAGTTTATTTTGTTTATGTTGTTTTATTGTAATAGATAGCAATCTTAATTCAACATCCATTTTATTATTGAGTGAAAATCAAAAAAAAAATATTAATATTTTCAACGGAATCGAGTCAAAAATATGTTAAACGTTTTGAACCTTATAATGTACATAATTGGCTTTCAAAATATGTTGCCTCCCAATTTACAAATTGTTTCGATAATTTTCATAATATTTTAAGTGTTTCAATATTTCCATTCTCAAAATATGTATTTCAAAAAATTTCATAACTACAATCATTACATTTCAATCAGCATAAAAATGTAACAACAATTTTAATATTGAAAACCATTATTATGATTCGAAAATTTTCCCAATAGGTTTTCTATTTGAGCGTAGCCCTATCGTAGGTGTAAGCGTGAGCGTTAACACCCTAATTTACGCTCAAACTCATGTATACGCAATAACGTCATTTCAGATTTTTCCAAGGGGGGGGGGGCAGGCCAAAATCTTTTTTTTCAAAGAAGCTTTTTGCAGCGATCATTTTATTGGTCACTAAGCTACCCAAAAGTAACAAGAAATAAATGTAACATTCATCAATTCAATGTATTTAATTAATCATTAAATTCATACTATTATCCATCGAAGGGAAGCCCACCATTCCGCCTGTTACATGCACCCCACTCTATGCCAGCTCCCTGACAATGAACCAGCTTACAATTAGCTGGGTACCAGCAACATTAGGCGAAAATACGGGCGCCACATTTACATTTATTGGGAACTTTATATTTAATTTTAACTGAACAATCACGAAGGTCCTGCTTTCCAGGGGGCATATGGAATGCTGAAATAAATTTATACTATTTATAAATTTAGGGGTAGATGCCCCCATGCCCTCCTTGGAATTCCGTATGCCTCCCGGAAAGCAGTGCTTAGATTGCTTAGATAAATTAAATGTAGAGTTCTCAGTAAATTAAAATGTGGCGCCCGTAGTTTCGTCTAGGGTTGCTAGTACCCAACTAAGCCGACTCAGGAAGCTGGCATAGGTGGGGTGCAGGAGCGGTTCAAATAGAGAACAGAGTAGGCACTTGCCTAGGGCGCCAAAGTTAAAGGGGCGCCGAGCACCGCTCTCACTTTTTCTTTTTTAGTTATGAAATCGAAATATTATAATTTATATTGTGAAGTGTCGAATATTTTTTAAATTCGATTAATATTTTTAAAATATGGGAGGGGGGCACTGAAAATCAATTTGCCTAGAGTACACTTGGCCGAGCCGAGGTGGGGTGCATGTAATAAGCGGAATGGTAGCCTTCCTTTCGATCGACCACGTAAACATACCCCCCCAAAACGACATCCCTGCGCACACGCTTACCACTCAATCCCACCCCAATAAAATACAATATTTAACAAAACTCCAATCCTCAGGTACTACTACGACAAAAACATAATGAGCAAAGTGCACGGCAAACGCTACGCATACAAATTCGACTTCCACGGACTGATGGCAGCATGTCAAGCACAAGCAGCTGGGGGCTCAGCGGGCGGCGTCTCAGGGGGGGGCAGGGGGCGGCGGGGGGGTCCGGGGCGGCGCCGACGCCCTTCTGGGGCTTCCGCCCCCCGGAGCCGCGCCCCTCTTGCCGCCCCCCCCTACTGGCCCTACCAGCCGCCCACGTTCCCGTCCCATGGGGGCCCATACAACTGACCGAGGACCACGGACGCTCTTGTCCGTCAGCAGCAGCATGTCAGTGATCTGTTCGCCGCTTATAGACGTTGAAGTTTTTGGTTGGTTTTTTTCGTACCGTGTTAGGAAGATGATTTTTTTCTAGCTTTTTATTAGCTTGCTCTGATTCAGAAATGTTGTTTGTTGTTTGGTAATTGATGGTTGATGATGGGAAAAATGTTGGGGTTTTTTTTGGTGGTTGATGATGGGGTTTTCCGAGGTGGGTTGGGGTTTGAGGTCGGGGGTGATGGGGTTGGGTAGAAAGAAAATGTAATACGTTTGATAAGTTTTTGATTGGTGTTGCTGTAAATTAAATAGACAGTTTTTATGTGGTGATGGAAATTGTTGTAGATATTTGTGCCCGTTTTATGAAGGTGGAAAGTTTTTTGATGAAAAACTATGACATGTTTTGTGATTTTAAAATCTGTTTAATAATTTGGGAAATCGTATTATTTGATTTTGAGTTGTCTTCAATGAATTCCTAAAAGGAAAAGTCACATGGTATTGAAATAAAATTGGGAGCTTTAATGAGGTTGCAAGTTTTCTTTTAATCATTTTTAAGTACTATGCTATTATGATTTTCCTACAGAAAAAAGTTTTCTTAGGAATGCCTTCAATAGTTTGAGCTTAATAAGATATTAAAATTGTCTATTTTTTTTGTAGCTTACATCAATTAACTTTTAGTTTGATGAGTTTTTAGAATTGCTAATTCTTTTATATATGATATTACATATTATTATTTTAAATTTCAACCTTTGTAAATTTTATTTACATATAATCTTCAATTACCAATTTGATTAGTGTACAGATGTATAATTGAGGATTATAAAACTATGTACTTAATATTTGTATTTGTATTGACATTTAACTCTTCGCTACACGGTACTGAAATGATCAAATCAACTGAAAATATATTTGAATTTCGATTTAGATGGGATTGAAAATTTTTTGAAAACTCACATTTGTATTAAACCAAAATATGTTTTAAACTATACATATATGCCAAAGTATTATTTAGCATGGACTAATTCGTATATTTAAAGACAATACATACATATGTGAAATTACGTAACAAAAAGCATGGGTATTGAGTGGGACATTGATGCGTCACTTTTCTAGTGAAATTAGATCATCGAAAAGTTATTGACTTCGTGTCATAAATGATTGTATAATATATTATATTTATACACATGTCTTCATAACTCATCTGAGCCCCGAATAAAAATGATTGATTTTTGTGTATGAAAAGTAGACGTTTTGTTTATAAATTTACACATATTGACGTCAACTTTCTGACACCTGTACGTACAATTGATTTTTTGAAAAGAAAAATGATTCAAATTTATATTTGCATAATCTTGTGTTTGTTTTCAATCGTTTTTGTTCTCACAAATCGAAATTCTTACTTAAATTATCATCGATTGAAAATATTATACATTACATATATGAGTTCCAACCAGAATATAATAAAAAGTGAAAAAATAGCTATGTTGAATATTTGATGTTTATCAAAAAAATATTGATACAAAATGAAGAAAAAAAAAACATTTTTAAAAGAGTAAATGTGTTGAGTGATTTTATGCGCCCGAATGTTGTGTATTGTGAAAAATTTTCGTTGGCGAGTTTTCACGAAGAAGAAAATTTGAAGGTAAAATAATTTGAAACTTTTGAACTTTATTGTATTTTCGACATCTAAAAATTATATATAGGTAGTTTTTAAAATAATTTTCGTATTCTATTATTATTTTCTATCCAATCGCAGTTTTTCCAATACTCTTTTTTGATAACCTAACTGTTTCAAAATGGATATTGTGACTTTGTAGTATTATAAATTTTTATTTAATATATGCGAAATGGACACGAATAGTTACGTTATTTAAAAAAAGTGCCAAAAATGCTACATATTGATTTTTAGTATGTTCCTGGAGAGTGTTTTTAATTAAGTTGCATCTAAAGCTTTAATTTTAAGTACTATAATTAATTAATTTATATAAGTAATTTTCGATTTTTAAATCAAATACAGTAATTATAAATAATCCCTCTTAAAGTTGATACATCAACTTCATTCCTAATACGTAAATAAAGACTAGTTTTACATTTACAATTTCAAAGAAATTGGTGATATTGTTTGCACAATGTTGAATTTATTTTATATTTTTTGATGCATTTTGAATCTCTTTCGTTTTATATTTTATTTTTATTTATATTGTCGTTAAATTGTGTTAAATGTTAGTTATTAGTTTAATATTAATTTAACAAAATATAGAATTTAAGTTAAACGATCTGAAATCGAATATCTTAATGCCCGTTCCTTACAAAATATAAATGTTTTATTTGTAATATTTTGATTATACTCGTATGTAAACGAATAATTGTAAAATAATGTAAATTATTTGACGAGCATTTTTAGATGTACTTTTTAATTTATTGAGTGTCTTTCTTTTGATAATTTAGGTAAACATTTTTAAAACGCATGCATAGAAGCAAATGTACAATATGTAATGTACAGTGCACTTTGTACATTTCAAACGCATAATAAATGTATCTATGTTTTGTTGAATAAATCGTTGATTTCAAACGCAAAATTCAAATTACAATAACTCACAACACACAAAAAAAACAAAGCATGCAAAAATCACAAACAAACCAACACCGAGAAACATCCTCTCAAGCCAATATATGAAGATCGATTTCCCCATATCCACTTCGCATCTTTCCCAATAAAACTCATGATTATTTTCCAACACTTCGAATCTCCAAGGGAAAACTTCACACCCTTTTCCCGCAGATTCGAAGGGCAGATACAATCGACGATTGTCCGAGGAGGTCCAGCAAAGGCCCCCATGGGGTCCGATAAGGCTAAATCGGGGTAATCCCCGCTCTTGGGGGACGATGACCAAATGGACCAGAATAAATATTACGGGTAATATATAAAAGCTCTTGCAGGGTGTCCACAATGGAGAGAACGGTCTCGGTCTTATTTGTAGGCCGCGCAAAGGGTCTTATGAAGGTAGCCGTGCAAATTACGAGGATTATTGCGATTTATTAACGAAATAATTTGTGCAAAAGCTACCGTTAATTTATAGTAACTAGGAAACGTTCGATGTTGAATATGAAAGCGACAAAAAGCAATCTAATCGCTCGCATTACGATTGTGTTTATCTCGCTTTAATTCCGTGACAATTAGGTTGAAACAACGTGGATGCTCATTAGTATAATATATTTCACACAGTCCGATCGTCCATATAAACATTCGGAGAGGAGCAAGACTTTTTAAGAGATCTTCGTCGGAGGACGATTCTCTCGTTCCTGGACAGCCCTGGCCGATGGACAACGACCGAATTGTCTCGTCTTAAATAGGATAATATCGAAACATTTTGCACGAAGTGTTTGTCAGTGATCGGTGAGGCGCCTGACGAGATGGTGGCCGTCAACGTAATCCTGTTGGTGACCATTTTCTTGACCCCTGTGCCGATACCGTCTTTGGCTTTTGCCGATTTGGCAAGTGAGTGTTTTTGGATTGGCATTATTATGAAATAGAAGTATTGAATAGATTTAGCTTTTAATATGATTGGTTTTGTAAATGGATGATGGTAAATGTGAATTAATGGTTGAGATCGATTTTTTTTGCAATTAGATGTGTCTATTACAAAAGTAAGATGATAATTATCAATAATTTGACTGTTTTTTTTTTGATCAATGAAATTAAATTGATAATGTTCATATGGCTAAAAATATTGTGTAAATCGACGGAAATGGAGGCAATGGAAAAGTATTATATTACACATATTTCGAATATTTTTTGAAAACAAAAAAAAAACTATACATACATATCAGTTTTTAGACGAAAATAATAAAAAAGAATCTCAAATACCTATAATAAGTACAATATGTACTTATATGCCGTTTGAAAAAATGAAATAGTTTTAATTCAGTCAAGTATTTTTTTTAATATATAAAAAACTTTTCTTAAAATAAAGTAAAATAAAATAAAATATAATATGTTTATTTTACTAATTTTTAATTAATCAATAATATTGTACAATAATAGTAAAAATCTTTAAAGAATCCAATTTAAAATGAAAAAATATTATACTATAATTTGAAGAATGATTTTTTCTATGCTTTACTTAAAAGTATTATAAGTAGGACAACACAGATATGTTATATACGCTATCAATAATATTATGGCGAAAAAAAACCGATTGAAAATTATTTAACAATCCAAAGATAATTCTATATTATCGCTGCTGTGCAGTTGAATGCTCAATGCTGACTGATACCATTTATCTGGATTTAACGGAAGTATAAATTCCTGCACTATGAACTATATTAGAATATTAATTATACTATAAAAAATGAGTATATTTGAGATAAAAATCCCGGGAATTTCCATTATTAGATACCATTCACAACATTAAAATCTCGTACGTCTTAAATATGATTTATGGTTATTATAATCGCTGTCGTATTACCATGTCATCATGGGCGTAGAGACAATTGTGAATTACGATGCTTCTATATTCAAGTGAATATGCAGTTTCGTTCTTAATATTCTTATGTCATTTCCTACTTTAAAACAAATATGTAAATTGCTAATTCTAAGAACAAGTTACTCGGTACACTAAATTCATCCATATTTTCTTATTACTATATATTCGTTTTCATCAACAATAATAATTTAAAATATAAAATTGCACGATAATCTATTTTTAAATTTTATAAATAAAAAGTTCATCTGCCCTCACAGATTTATTACATAATAGTTCCGTTATCAAATAATATGTATTCAGAGTGTTACCTCACACTTGACAAAGCCAAGGAGTCAAAAGTTAATGATCGTATTGTGACGATGATTCTGATATAACTGACGTGCGTAAATCTGGTCTAAAGTTCAGAGTGGTCCTTGAGTTTCATTTCTTGACACAATAACCGTTGTTTATACTCTTTGTGTTTTGGTTAGGAATATTATCGTCGCCTTCAATAGTCGTCTTCCTGTTCGCGTTGGCTCTCATGTGCCGTTCCAAAAAATTTATTACTGAATGAATGGTACTGATTTAATACGTGCACATTCAAATAAACCGAAGCGTATCCAAAATTATTCTGTGGGTTTCAATGAATTCAATCAGTGGTTGTTTTGTGGATTATGTCATATGCGCTAAATGTTTTGATTGATTTTTTTTATGGTGTTAGATTTGAATGGATCGAAAGAACCGACAGCTAGAGCACCATGGAATGCCACGTACACGGATTCCCTCAAAAGGTCACTTTTAGTGGGGTATGATAAGTTCGCCAGACCTTCTCATCACAATCTCGCAACGAATGTTTCGATGGGAATTTCTATTTATCATGTAGAGTTAGACGATTTGTCTGGAGTGATGACGGCCCATGGATGGATTAAATTGGTAATTGTTATATGTAGAAATTTGGAGTTTTCGTTTTCGTTTTACGTAAACAGTGATTGTAATTCTTAGGCGTGGAACGACGATAAACTGAAATGGAATTCTTCGGATTATGGCAATCTAGATAGCTTGCATGTTGCTGATCATGAAATATGGCAACCAGATATAGTACAATATAATAGGTATACTTGATTCATTTACATTATACGAATTTAAATATTTTTGATCTATAAATTGAATTTAGTGCATCTGGAAATACCGTGGATCAGTTTGGAAATACACATTGTATAGTGTTTGAAAATGGTACTGTACTTTGGGTGCCTCCTGCAAAATTGACATCTTTTTGCACAATGGACTTAAGGCATTGGCCCCAAGATGAACAAACGTGCATTTTCACATTTGGATCTTGGACTTATAACACATTACAAATCAATATAAACAAGGGAGACTTGTACGAGATGGAAAACAATGTAAAAACTCTTGCATATGTTTTTATAATAATAAGATCATAATCTTGAGCGCTTTTCATTTTTTTTCTATCAGAACGATTTTTATGTGAATGGAGGCGAATGGGAACTAGCTGACGTGACTCAGAAAAGAAACGAGAAATTTTATGATTGCTGTCCGGAAGCTCCTTATGTTTCTATCGAATATCGAGTTCACGTTAAGAGATTGGGTGGTGGATCTATAAGAGCAACTTTATTGCGGACACCAGCAGTGGTTTCAGTTGTATTATCACTTTTATCGCATTGTTTACCACCAACGTCTCCAAGATTACCTCTAGCAGCTGTTTCACCTACTTTACTTTCAATTGGTTTACTTTATTTTGCACATAGACTTCCTCCTTCAAAATTGACCCCAAATATAGGTATTATAAACATTCAAATCAATTTGAAAAATTATTTTTAACTATCGGAAATAAATATTGTGATTGTTTCAGTTATGTATTATTGCATAAGTCTGTATATGGCATGTTTATCTGGAGTGATCACTGTACTTGTCATAAATATGTCTTTTTCACGTCGAGCGTTGCCCTGGATGTTAAAGAGAGCTTTGTGTTCGCGAGCGGCTAAATGTTTAAGACTTCCGCAATTGGTTGAACATGTAAGACAATTTTTTTTTCACTCGAAAGAATTTGATAATCTATTTAAAAATTAACGCGTTTTCAGTCTACTAGTGAGGAATTGCAAAATACTATCGGTGGAGGTAGTGGAAGTGTAAATACTGAAGAAGGAGCACGTATTCTATCTGGTTCTCCATCTCCGGCTAGGGATTGGTTGGCTTTGGCCATGGCTATTGATAGAATCTCGTTTATAATTCTCTTGGTGATTTTCATTTCGATTTCTATTGTATTTTGTTGAACGAGCTATGATAATGTTTAATTTATTAATTAAAAACCAGCGCAGTAGTGTAATATAATATGTATATGCAGAAAGCTAATAGACACTGTTTTTTTTGTTTTGTTTATTTTCAAATTTAATATTTCAAAAGTAAATCATGTGAAAGTGTCGATAGTATTTATTCTTTGAATAAGACTATTCAATGCAGTGTATAATTTAATAAATATAAACATTGATCGAAAAACAGTTATTTTTTCATTATATCTATTGTTTCATATCGATGCAACACACATGAAACGCCCCCTTTTCAGTACATGTACCAGTTAATCGTGCACAGTGACGCGTGTGTATCGTACCAATTGTTGAATTAAAAGATGAGTATAAAGGCATCAAAAATATTATTGTTTGTTATTGGAATCCATTCGATATCAGCCAGGATATCAACAGTGAAGAAATGGATACCAGATACAAACTATGAATCTGCCGAAAATTGGGATCCGAAAAGAGTGCCCTGTGAATCAGATAGAATCATTTATTCGAAAATATTCGATGAAGAAGTCTATTTGTCGAAGCAACATATATTAGTGAGAGAAATTTTACTTCCAAGAACTGGAAATATTTTATTAAAAAAGGACGATATGATTGAATTGAGTAGTGACGCAATTCAATATCCCGACTGCCCTGGAGGAGATGTTACGTTCAAAGCAAATATTGAAGAACCGTATTTATAAAGAAATATTACGTATTATCTATCAAAAAATATCCTATTAAATTTTTTGGACGGTTATTTTCAGATGGATGCTGTCGAAAAATTGGATGGATGTTAACGCGAAGGAGCAAAATTTGGCTATTCCTCATTCCGAACGTATACCATGTGAAGATGATGATGTTATTTTAGAGTATAATAAATCTTACACGATATTGATGCCTAGAGATACGCAAATGGTGAAAAGTATCGACAATTTAATCTCAAAGGTATGCACTGTCTGATAATGAAATTAAGTGTATATGTTAAGAATAAAACGCAATTTTCGATTTAGTTAACGAATGAAGACTGGAAAACACAAATAGAACTAAGACCGTTGGCTTTTCACGAATGGGAAGATGCAGAATCACCTTCCGTGAGAATTAAGCCTTATATAAATTTAAATTGTCAAATCAAGGAAACGTGTCTGTGCCAAAAGGAACAATCGAATCTAGAGCTTTGCGAAAACGAAAAGAAATTTTGTCCTCTTACTATGTGTTTGGAGCCAGTGCAACCGATAAACCACTGTTGCAAAATTTGTGGTAAAATTTAACTTCATTTTCAAATTATCATAATAAATTTCGTACTAATTTATGAAAAAAAATCAGGTGGAGTACTAAATTTGATGGAGGATAAAAATTTCGATGTGAGCGATCTTCGGAAAAAAATTCAGGATAAAATAAATGAATGGAAAATTGACGGAATAGATTGGCATATCAGTACAGTTGCAGATACCGGTCGTAAATATCAGATACAAATTGTAATCGTTGAAAAATCTTTGTATGATGGTCGCAGTGTGGATTTAGCTAAAAGATTGAGCCAAGAATTCACGAAAAGTATGTTTAAGTTTTTTTGAAATTTTCTTGTTTTAATTGAAAAATTTAGACAATTATTATTTTTCAAAGGTGTTTCGGGAATACGCATGAATCTTTCTGGCATGTCATGGGATCCTTCGAGAACAGGTGGTTGGGAAATCGTGGTTATGTTTTTCGTAGTGGGTTTGTTTTTCACAGGTCTTATGTTATATTATTATTCTCCATCTGCAATTGTTGATGCAAATCCATTCAGGTAAATCAAATATTTATTTTTGAAATAAAGTGGATTTGTATACTATAAAAACCTGTTTTGTACATTGATTAACTTTCAATTATATTTTATTAAGGCCTCTTGGATTTGCGCGATTTGAAAACAGATCTCGCGAAGGCAGCTTGATGCTTGCTGTTTCTCAATTATCATTGAATAAAGCTTTTGATAACCCTATGTATGACAAAGCAGCTGTAAGTAAACTATTTAAAATTTAATTTTAAAACATTTGAAAAACAACACTCAATGTATTATATTATATAATTATTATATGTGTAAAATAAGTTTAGTTTATATAAAAGTTTTAATTTTAGACCCCATCTGATAAAAATACTGAATTTAAAGAAGAAGCATTAAACGATTCAGATACTGAAGAAGAACACGTTTCAGAAGAAACAAACACACCATAGAAACATATATAATATTAAATAACTCATCGATTTACATATACATATGTATAATATTACCATAATGAATAATTGGAAATATTACGTAAAGATTTTTTATATGAGAAACTTTTAATCTATTATTGACAAGTATAATAAAAGTTTTCTGAATAAGTGTTGTTTTAATATTGATTTGAGGTGGAAGGTTCATCAGCAGACTTGATACTTTTTGGTGAACTGGACAACAGTACTTTTTTAGCAGAGTGTTTTGATTTTATAGGCTTTTCAGCATTATTTATAATTGAATTGAAAAATGTGATGCCAGTTTTTTTATTTTCATGAACATCTTCAGCAACATTGCCTCGCAATTGCTTTAAAAATGCCATTGCTGTTGCAGACATTTTAGTAGGATCTGATACATAAGTTGATATACAATCGATAACAAAAACAACCAGAGCGTTTATGACTTCAATATCATAGTTAGTTTCATCTGTAAATATTTCAGAAATATTTTGATTAAGATATCCAAATAGGAATTTTCCCTCAAAAACTAAATATTAATTATTAATTTTTACCATGAATAACGTGCACAACCTCTTTGATATTAATTTTTTGAGTTATTATTAAAGGAGTTATATCAATTGAAGCATTAACAGCCACTTCAATTGTATCAACATCTTCAGGAGTTATATTATTACTGATCAATTCTTTGATGAGATTTATAAATTCAGTTGGTTGTTTGTTTGTGTTTTCAAATGCTGGAGTATCTCTCATAGTATCAAATTCCCCTAGTTTTATCTAAAAGATAGTAACAAATTTGTAAGATTATATTCAGTAATTATTCAATATGAAAAATATATAAATTTTTATACAGTTTGATTTGTAATTTGACTAAGTATTTCAGCAATAGTTTGTCGAGATATTTCAATTTGTTCTTCTGTTTTATTTGTATCAAATTTTCCAATTATGATATCAGATGCTTCATTGACGTTAATTTTCCTTTAATGTTTTATTAGAGTGATATTATTTGCAGATAACATTAATATTAAAAATAATATAAAAAAATAGTATACCCTTCAATAAGAAGTGGAAGAACCTCTCCTATTACAGTCATCAATTCATTTTCAATATCAGCAGGTTGTGAATTTTCAGTTATTGTGTTAGCATCATTTAGTTCTTTTGCAAGAGACATTGCTATTGATCTGGAAGTTAAGTTATATTATATTAAAAAAACTTATTATAAATCTAAATGTAAGTTATAAATGTTTAACCGTGTGTTAATATCTAATGGTAATTCTGAAGGAGGTGGAGTTGTTGCAATTGATAATGGAGTTGACATATTTGTTGGTGTTATTGGTGGAAAAATTGGTGATTTATACGGTTTCAATTTCAATCTTTGTACCTCTGTTCGTAAATCCTGAAAACAATTATTTATTAACAAAGAAGACTTATTTATTTATGAGTATTATTTATATAAAAAAATAAAATAAAACAGACTTCTATTTGTTTTTGTTTTTCTTTGTGAATATTTTTAAGTCTCATTATGTCCTTTTTGTATTCATCAATGTGTTTTGAATTAAGCAAATTTTCAGATATTTCCATATCCTTTTCAGAAATAATGTGAAGTAAGAAATAATATTAAAAGAATAATAATTGTTATATGTTGTAAAGAATTGAATAAATAAGTACTTTGTGAGAAAATATTTCTGCTTGTAATGTAGCAGCAGCACGCAATTTAGATGTGTGTTCTTGAATTGCTATGCAATATTTTTGTTCTAGTTTATATTGCCTTTTCTGTAAAGAAATGTTATTATGCAATTATAAAATGATTTGATTGCAATTTGATAATAATTACCTTCCACTGATTCAATTGGCTTTCCATATCTATTGTTAAGCCTGATGTTGTAGATGCTTTAAAATGATTTATCAAACATTCTAGGTCATTGTTGAGTATTTTGGAGGCTTCTTTTTTCACATTTTCATAATTAAGATTCAACATTTTATGCTCAAGGCCAAGTTTTTGTTGCAATATGCATTGAATTTTATTTTGCAAATCAGAAATTCGATGGTCCATATAATCACAATCAGCTCGCATGCGATGAAGATGTGTCTTGCTCATGCTACAATTTTTTTTTTGTTACAATAAATCAAATTGAAAAATTCTTTGATAGACATGTAGATTGTACATACTCATATAATTTTTTTTGCTCATCAGCTTCTTTCAATAGTTGATGTACTTTTGATTTTAGATTTTGAATAACGCTTGCTGGAAATATAAGAGCACCTTCACCTGGTTTTAATTGTTCAAGAGCATCAATTCTACACTGACTGCTGCTTAATATCACAACAGCATCAATATTGTTAAGTTGACATTGTTTTTTTAGCTTGAACAAAGAAATATCAAAAATGAATTAATTACTTTTTTAATTTTCTTTAAACTAACAAAAATAAAAATTTTACCATTAGGTCTTTCAATTTATTTTGCCATTCATTTAGTTCTTTCAATAATTTCTCAATAACACAATTTTTATTTGAAATTAGGCTGTTAATACTTTTCATATGTTTTTCTTGTTCGCTTAAGTCATTTTCCAATTTATATCTTCAAAAGAAATAATGTAAGAATATATTTCTATATTTAAAAATTAGCAATCAAATAAACAAATAAAACTACAAAAGTGTTTACTTATAAGATCTCATTTCTAAAGTTTCCTCAAAAATTTGAGGGTCACAACCAGGAGGGCAAGTACTTGAGTCTAAGCGTACACGGATTGTTTCTTGTTCATTATTACTAGAAGTATCTTCATTATCTGATGTTGTAGATGATGATGAATTACTTGTATCTGTAATTTGAAAATTAATTTAGCCAAACTAAAGAAAAAGCTTTCAATACTACTTATTATATATATAAAAAAAACAACTGGTTGATATTGATTTCTTTTTAAAAACTCGTTTTAAAAATGTAGAGTATTGACTATTATTGATTTTTTTGTTTAGTTTGATAGCTAGATCCTTTTGTTGTTGTATTATAGATGCTATACATGAAAGTGTTTTTTGTTTTTCTTCTTCATAAGCAAATAGTTCTTTATAAACGCTCTCAAGCTAAAAATTATTATAATAATTATTTTAATGACAATTCTACTGATTGTGAGTTAATAATTTTATTAATCATTTATAACCTTTTGTTGCATTTCAATAATTTTTTGTGATAGTTCTTTTTCTTGGGATTCAAATGATTCTACAATTATTTTTTCTTGTGTTAGGTACAATAAATGAAGTTGAAGAAATTGAGTTTTAAGAACTGTTCTCTCTCTTGAGGCTCTTAATGTTTTTAATGATTTTTCCCATATTTTAATAGATATTTCCATATCCATGATCAAATTATCTTGTTCAATTAATAAACTGATGAAATAAAAAAAAATAATTACTTATAGATAGAAAAAAAATTAGGCTAAAAAAATTATCAATATAAAAAAAAATACTCAGAAATTATTCTTTCATTGTGTGCACTTTCTTTTAGATTTTCAAAACCTTTGCTGCTATATCCATTATATTCAGAGATCATCGTATCAGAATCTTAATAAAATAAAATAAATAAAAATAATATTGAATTGAATTTACAAATATATGTAATTTTCATTTTATGAGGTAGTAAAATACCACCTGAAGTAATATGGTTGCTAGTTTGATTTTCTATTTCAGGCAAAGCCTTTAAATTTTCTTCTGGAAATTCAAGATCAAAATTTATTACAGGTTTCGGAAAAGAAAAAGATTTGACCATATCTGATGGTAAAAGATTAGTTATTTGTTTTATTCTCTTATTGAAAATTTCATATTTCTTGACCAAATTAATTTTTCCTTCTCGTAACAAAACTATTTCACAGTTGAATTTATGTTGTATATCGTATATCTAAAATTAATAAGAGTGAAAATTCCAAAAATTAATCGTTCTGTTAAAGCAATGGCAAAAATAGTATATAATAATCAAATTGATGAGAATATAAAAGTTTTGAACCTCTTTTCTACACTGAAACATTTTTTGTAGTGTATTGTATTTTAAAGAGAGGGATATTTCTTTTAACTGACTTTTCAGACAATATTCTCCAGATGATGTATTTTCAAAATCATCTTTTTGCTCACTTTGATATGGTGTATGATTTTTTAAATGTTCTTGCCACTAAAAAGTTAATACTACTGGATTTAATATATTTAAAAATTAATAAATGATTTCAATATAATAATTGAAAAATTGTTCGAGTTTAATCAAAAAAATATACAAACTTTGATTTCTTGTTTTCGTTGTCTATCAAGCCTTTGAATATAGCTACATAAGGCCTTTTTTAATAAATGCGATGGTGGAGGAGAAGATGGAAGATTTTGCATTATCGAAGTAGAATAAGTTGTCAATGAGCTTTTAACACCGATATCACTTTTTCTTCGTTCTTTTGACTCTATGGATATACTGTGAAATAACATACTTATTATCTATTTTCTAAAATAATAATTATAATTTTAAAAAATAAACATGTAGAGATAAAAATATTTAATTCTATAAGGAGTATTGTAACGCGACCCCTTTTCCCATTGGTACCCCTGTTAGGGCATGCCACCCCATGCGGGGGTGGCAGCCCTGAAAAGACAACGGTTCTCCTGCCGAGGGCGGGACGAAAAGGATTCCGCTGCCGACCGTCGTACGTAGAGCACGCTGCTACCCACGACCCACCCTTCTGCGATACCGATCACGTGTTGTGAGAAGGTATATCGCGATATTTGACGCCCAACGAGTAGGCGCAGGTCTTCTACATCTTGACGATCGAGTTTAACAGGCAATAACATGCCTGTTAATACCAGGAATCAGGCGACGGACGAGACCACGGAACAGGTCAGTTCGCACGCCGCATCATCGGCCGACGCTGGTCTCCAACAAGCGATGGCCATGATGGCCGAATCGCTGAAGCTCGCCGCGGAGATGAACGCGCGGTTGGCGCCAACACTGGCCATGTGTTCGGCCCGATTCAGCGGAGACGGCGAAGACGTGGACACCTTCGTCATGGAAGTCCGAAACTACGTGCAGGCTACGCGAATCAGCGACGAAGCGGCACGCGACGGACTTGGCATCTTGTTAAAAGGGCGCGCATCGACGTGGTGGGCTGGAGCCCAGCACGACGCCCCCACATGGTCGGACGCTATCCGATCGCTGGAAGAGACGTTCGGATCGCGGCCGCATGACTTCCAGACGCTGCAGAAGATATATGCCCAGCGCCAAGGGCATCAGGAGAAAACAGTTTTTTTCGTGCAGCGCGTGGTGAGGCTTTTTAATAAGCTCAGCTTCACTACGTGCACGAAGTTGCGCGTGGCGACCGTATATGGGCTGCTGGACCAGAGAATCCGCGAGCGGATCCCGCCAAAATCGGCAGCGTCAATGGAGGCGCTGTTGGAGCTGGCTCGTGACGTCGAGGCCACGCTGACGGAAAGACGCGAGGATACCCGGCTGCAGAAACCGAAACCAAGCAGTCCGCCATTTTACGCCGCGCCCGTTGCGAGGACGCGGCCATTTTGCAGCGCATGTCAACAAAGTGGTCACGTGTCGGCCGAGTGCCGAATCCATCCAGACACAACCGCGAAAGAAACGCGTCATGTTTCTTTCGCGTGCTACGGATGCGGCCAGGAAGGAGTCACCCGAGCCAAATGCAGGACGTGCAGCCCGAAAACGCTGGAACTCTTCACAATCGCAGCTGTTGACAAAGAGATGGCGCTAAACGAGACGTCACCACGCCGCCCCATGCTAGACGTGAACATAGCCGGACGCCGAGAGCGCGCGTTCGTAGACACGGCCTCGAGACGCAGCGTCCTGGGAAGGACGACATACGAGCTTCTGAAGGAGAAGCACCAGAAGTTTACGAAGACCCCGATGACCCTAATGATGGCGGATGGAACCAGCACCCGCCGAGAAGTGCTGTCAACCACGCTAGAGGTCACGGTGGCAGACCGCACGATGCGGTTGGTATTCCATGCCCTTCCAGACGCAAACAACAAAACTCTGTTGGGCATGGATTTCATCGAAGCGGCGGGCATGGTTGTGAACTTCGCCACCATGCAGTGGCGATTTTCTAACGCCAAAACCGAGCGAGCGCTGCTGCTCGAGCCGTCGCCATGCCGGCCCAAGCAGCGGCCATGTAAAAAAGTTGCGGCCATTTTGTACGCGATGTCGCAGACACGGCCATCTAGCGGTGGAATGCTGGACGTGCGGCCACCTAGCGACGAAACGCCAAACTTGCCGCCACCTAGCGGCGGAATGTTGGACACCACCGAAGCCAGCAACCCGGACGAGTCATACCATGAAGTCGCAAGTGCTGTGCTTCCGATGCCACGAACCCGGTCATCTGGTAGCCGAGTGCCGGAGACGCCGAAGCTACAAACGAAAGGACACCAAAGAGCTGGGGGGAGGGCCGGAGCCACCCTCAGCCAAGAAAGTTGGAATCGGGGGGGAGCCCGTGGAGTCAGGTCAGTCCGAGGTGGACTTCGATTCGTCAGACTCCGCAGCCCCTCCGATTTCGAAGAAGCCACGATCCCGTCGATGGAGACGGAAGGCGATGTCGACCAGGATGCCGACATCAGCACACAACCAGGTTAAGCAGCCACCAGGACAGAATCCACCGACAGAGCTAGCCGTGGAGGAGTCAGCGGACCACTCACCAGCGCCACCCAGTACGAGTGGGCCAGGAGGGTCCCCCAAGCCGCAGCAGAGAAAGCGGCCACCACGAAGGATGAGCTGCTAACCCACTTCCGGGGTCGTACCAGTGGGTTAGTGGGGGAGGATGTAACGCGACCCCTTTTCCCATTGGTACCCCTGTTAGGGCATGCCACCCCATGCGGGGGTGGCAGCCCTGAAAAGACAACGGTTCTCCTGCCGAGGGCGGGACGAAAAGGATTCCGCTGCCGACCGTCGTACGTAGAGCACGCTGCTACCCACGACCCACCCTTCTGCGATACCGATCACGTGTTGTGAGAAGGTATATCGCGATAGTATTAATTTTAATGTTCTTACCACGGTGTGAGGAAGAGTCCTTTTGGCCTTTTAGGTTGTATGTAAAAAAAATTTGATGGTCGATTAGTGCAGGTTTACAAATATATATTTCATCATTAAAATATAAAAAAAAAAGAAAACAACATACTTTTTTTCTTCTGTCAATTTATTAATTTGACAATTGATAAGTTCTAAATTTTCGAAAAAATCTTTATCTAGCTTTTTGTGACGTATTGCTTTTACAAAAATATTTTCATTTCTGTATAAAAATAAACGTAACTTAACGACTGATTTAAATATTTTCGTCAAAAAAATTGATAATATCAAAATCTTACAATACTGAAATAAGCTGAAATGGAAATATTTCTAATGGATCAATATTACGTTGAATCATCTTTTTCAGACGAAGATTAGAAACTTCTAAAGGATAGGCTAGTTTTTGTTTGACTAGATCCATTTTCTTTTTTAATTCCGATGATATATCGTCTTGGATAAATGGATCTTCTTCAATGTGTATTCGCTGTGTATGAGGTAATGTTGAATTACTAAAAATGTTAATTTTTTATTAAAAACAATTTTTTTTAGATTAAATGAGTCATGGTTTCCTGATTTTACAGTTTAAAAACTTGTTGAATTTCAGTTTTAAGCATTTCTATTTTTGAAGTAACTTTTTGTAAATGTGAAGATATTGATTGATTTAGTGCATTACTTTCTTTCTGTTGCACATATTCTTCATGTGATAATAGTTTCAAATCATTATCAAGACAAATTTGTAAATCTTTGGGCTATGAATAAAATAAATTATTTCATGAAGATTAAAAATAAATTTAGGTGTGTTTTTTGAAAATAAAAAAAACAAATACCATGATTGGTAAAGTAGTCATTTTGTAATGAGGCTTCGTGTCAATTTCTTTTGTTGTATGCAAACGAAAGTTATAAGAAAAAATATTACCATCTTCACCACAGGTATAAAGGAACCTTTGAAATACATCAATAGTAATATTATACAAATAAATAAATAAAAACTGTAAATATTTATTTGAGTATATACTTTTCCTCGAAATCCAATATTGTTTTAGTGATATTTCCAGATTGAGTATCATGCATTATCAACCTTTCAAGAGGATTCAAAACAAGTTTTGGAACTAAGACAGTAATAGGTTCAATTTTTTTCTTTTTCCGTGGGCTTTTTTCCAATTTATGTAATAGTTTTTCAAATGATGTTTGAGAATTGTCTTCTTGTTTTGAAGGCATTTTAAATATTGAAATTTCTCCATTGCTTTGACCAGTTATGAAATATTCACCATCCTTACTAAAACATTTTCATTTAAATTTTTATTTAATGTGAAAAAGTCTCAAAGGAAATATTTTATAAAGAAAATAATCACATGTATATATGGGATAAAATATTTTCATCAAACTTTCCATTTAAATAGACATATTTATTGATACCATTTTTTCCAGGCTTTATCCTGAAAATACAGTTACAAAATTGCTGTGCAGCCCAAATTTGTTTATCATCTTTTGGGTCATATTTAGCCCATAAAATGGTTCTTGTACTTTCATTCGACTCAACTATTTACGGAAAATAAAATTTATAACAAGCAATGAGTAATTAAAATTCATTATTTAAATTACCCAATTCCATATAGTCAATTATTTTTTGGTTTTCTTCTTTTGAATTGTTTTTATTGGTTTCTTCGGGGAACATATCAGTTATTTCTTTTAAACTGAAAATTAAATTGATAATAATTTTTTGAAAAAAGATATAAAGTGTTTATAATTCTTACTTGTAATTTTTTATTTCAATGATGGATACTGATAAAAAGTCTTTTTTAAAGGTGATTATTTTATTAATATCAGGAACTTCATCAGTACTTGGAAGTTTTGCTTCTAATATGATACAATTTGTACCTGCCAATAATACAGTATCGAACTGGAAAATTTTTTCATATAAAAAAAACGAAAATTGATAAAGAATATATAATAGAATATTATAGTTTCATTGTAAATAAATTTACATCACTAGGTTTCCAAACAATAGTATGAACAATGTTTGGAGTCTGTATGTAATACAGTGGTGAAAGATGTAATATACTTTTGTTGGTTGTTATTTTGTAAAGAAAAATAGTGCTATCTTTTGATGCCGTCATAAATGAACAATTATTTTCATTAACATTCATTGCAGTTACACATTTCGTATGTGGCCTTAGTGACTAAAAGATTTGAATATGATTTTATTTTCAAATGATTTGATTTATAAAAATAAATATAAATAAAAATAATTTTATAAAAGTAATTCAAACTTGTAATAATACAAAACATTCTTCGAAATTAGTAAGAGAGTTATTTTTCATAATTCGATTTATATCCAGTAATATTAGATTTATGGTACCATTTTCAAATCCTATTACTAATGTTCTTTCATATATATCAATCTGAAAAAAAAATAATAAGCAGTTAATTAAAAAAAAGTTCCAATGAGATTTATGAAAGTGTTATTACTTTTGTTGGAATACAAAGCATGCAAGAGGCATCGCATTTATATTTTGACATAGCTAAAACAGGACCAGAAGGCACTTTATGAACGAAAAGAGATCCATCAGAACCAAGAGAAACTAAGACTGGTATAGAACTTAATGGTGCAATTCCTTTAACAGCTGAACCATGTGAAATAACAATTTTTTTTCCTTCATTTGGTTGAAGTTCTTTTGCAACTCCAGATTCATTATCAAATTCCAAATTTATTTCCCAAATAGCACCAGCTGCGTCCTGTTATAAAAGTCATTCAAATTTTGTTACATAAAAAAACTTTAATTTCATCATGTACCTGGGTAAACCATTCATTATTTCTTCTATGATTTATTGAGATTAATTGAGAATTAGGCAATATTATTTCAGAAACTGGATTAATTTCTTCAAATGGGTCATTTTCATCAATATTTATTGACTCTAATGTATTCCAATACCATGTACAAATATGTCCATCCATACTAATCGTTGTTATCTACAAAAAAGTTGTGTTTTGTAAGTTTCATTTTATTTCAATTAGACTACATCATAATAAAGTTAGAAAGTTCACTTCATTAGATTGAGGAGAATATAATATTTGCATAATAGATGCAGAGTGGCATGGTTTACGACCTTTTCTGAGAATTTCAAATTTAATTGCATTTTCTTCCCACACAAGTATATTTCCCCATGAACAACCAGATAAAATCTGAAAATTAATTTCTGTGAAAGTCTTCACAGTTTTTCTTAATATATATATTTAAATAAAACAAAAACAAATACTTTTTCATCGGGCAAAGACAGTATACTGAAAACATCACAAATATCTGTATTTCCAAAACGACCGAGTGTTCCTTTCAGTTTTAAACCGGTGGATGTTTGAGCCATTTTCCAAAACTTTATATGACCTGATCCTATTTGAATGGTGAAATTATTTTTTGAATGTTTGTCATATGCCATGATTATTATTATTACTATTTATTGTAATTACCACAAGTAATCAATTGATTAGGAATATAAGGAGAAAACTGAGCATTATATACATTACAAGAAAATGCAGGGTTTTTAAGTATGATGGAACTATTTTTCCAATCCCATATAGTAAGGTCATAATCTGGAGTATCACTTAAAGTTGCTAATAGTTTTCCATCATGGCTAAGTTTTAGAAGTTATACTTACAATTAGTTGGAAATTGAAATCAAATATGATATCAATTGTAATATTGCTAACCTGAAGTTCAATTGTATGTAAGAATTTTCTGTTCCATTATTTAAAATTGTCAAACTTTTCATAGTAGGCCATTCGTATATTTCAATTAATGGAGAAAAATCATATGATGTTCCATATCCTATAGCAATAATATTTGGTGATAATGTAGAATTTTTCTGAAATAATTCAGTTTAATGTATTTTTCTATAAATTTCACAAAATAAAGTAAATAATAAAAAAAATGTTGATACTGTAATATGTCCGACATTTCCACCAGTTGGGCTTTTATGAAAAAATCTTTCTTTTTTGACAACATCATAAAATGTAACAATTGAACCTGAAGCCCATGCTATGATGTTTTCATCACAAACACAAAGATTGTGCAAACGTCGACAATTGTAACCAAATGAATATCTTAAATTTATTTCATCATAAATAATTTTTTTTAAATATATTTTTCTGGAGTTTAACTTACTGAAAATCTAATATCGGCAATTTTATATTAGGTTCGGACATTTTTGATGTCAATATAGAAGATATGGTGTTTGTTTTTGTCATAGAAACCAAGCTACAATAGAAATCGTTTTACACGAAATCACTTAACGTGAAAAATCAGCAAGTAAGAAATAATACTACAATCTTGATGAAATATTAAGTGCATATACCATAACGTTTAACTTGAAATTCTTTTGAAAAATAAAACTTCGATCTCTTCAATTTCGTGTTAAACGTTTTCCACTGTACTTGTGTATGTGTTTCTTCATGATAAATATTCTAAAATAATACGTTAATCGCGAATCATCTATAGATTTTTAAATAGTTTAGAACAGGGGTGGGCAATTGTTTCAGATGGCGGACCAGATTCAAAAATTTTCGGACCGTTGCGGACCAAAGCCATATCTAGTAAAAAATAATAAATCATTTTGAATTTCTAGGTAAATTTGTTTGTAGTTCTAAAATAAGTTAACTATAATTTTGGAAATCTTTCGTATTGAAATTTTCGTAACATTTTTGCATAGTGGGAAAATGATCGACTTTTTTCTCTAAAGTTTTTGAAGAAAAGTAATAATTTGGTCATAAATGCTCCAATAAAATTGAATACTTCGAATATGTACTATAATGTGTTTTTTTTAAATGTAAAATTTACTTATTAAAATAATTCAGTATATCGATCGAAAAACAAAAATCGTTTTGTCAAGAAATCTGTTTCAGTTCAGGAAAATCATTTATTTTCTGTTTCGTTTCCAAAAATATGATGATAACCTCTTTTAATTCTCATACTCCACTAACTTGCTTTAACTAGGATTTTTATCAACTTTTTGTCATTGACTTCGTATGATTTCAAATTTTTTATCAAGTAAATATCGCTGCGGACCGAATAAAATTAGTCTACTGGTCGGATTTGGCCTGCGGGCCGCCTTTTGCCCATGCCTGGTTTAGAGTAATAATTTAGGTAAAGTATTGCAATGAAAAATCATTTTATTTTATTTACATATTTATATTAAAAAACACAACAATTTAATATATAATTACAAATATCCAAATAAATATGATATGATGAACAAACTCGATAAACGTAACTTACGCAAAGTACAGCACAGCGATGAGCAATCTTTATTGCAGTAAATCAAAATCGGTAGTTCGATAATTTATAAAAAAAGTAATTTAATTTTATATTGTTTTTTTTCATACATTTTCGGCTCATTGTCAGATAAAAATTAATATATTTTGTTTTGTTTAAAAAAAATCATAGGTTGCTTGTTACTGAATTAAAATATATTCCACAATGAAAATAGAAAAAAAAGCTTTAATACAAAATTTATATTCGATATTTCAACATTTTTATAAATTATAATATATAATATATACACATATGTTTATTAAAAAAAATTCTACACGAAAGAATAAGCTTTTGATATGATTGCTTATATGGGAATTTCAACAGGTCTCAACTTACGATATTTTAATTACAGTCTTAAACAACGATATTCAATTTTTCTATTATTTAACTATGTATATATAATAATAAGTTATATAGTTATTTGAAACAATTTAACATCATGCAATAAATAACCTTCAAAATTTATTTAACACATTTTTCATAATCGAATTCTGAATACGAGTAATTCAGTCAGCAACAGAAATAGTAAGAGTTTTCCCTTTGGAGTTTTCAAATTTGTCCATAGTTTTTATGTCTGACATCATCACCATTGCAATAGTGACTCCGAAAATTAATAAAAGAGACACCAATATCCCAGACCTTAAATTTTTTTATATTAAATATATTTTTGAATAACTATTATATATTGATATAATAATAATATTACCAAATTGGCACAGTTGTGAATCCGACACAGTTATAAGCTGTTCCAAATCGAGTGGCGCCATTTAACATAGGTTGTACCTGAAAAAAAAATGAAGTATTATTTGAGTATGTATTTCAGAAAAATTTTAAAACCAGATATTTTTCTTACTTGAATTTCAAAAAATGTTAAGCTGACAATATCGTTTGAAAAAACGAGTGGTTCGGCACACGTAAAAGAATATCCTCGAGGAGCACCCAAAAATGCTGTCATATTCGGAGGAGACAAGACATATTCTTTATTCCCGTAAGATATTTCGATCGGTCCCATGCTCCAATATCCAGTTGATAATTCAGGGAAAATCAAACGAATAGTTACCTGAAATTGAATTATAAACTGATTCTTATAATATTTTAGCATATTGTGATTGAATTGAATTAAGAATTCACCCTTTTATTATTGACATTGAAGCTAATAACAAGTCGACTAAATGGATGTCTATTGTCTCCAGCTACGGTCAGTGCACTCCTCAATTTGTATACTTCGTCTTCGGAAGTACCATTTTCGCCATTGATATAGCGCAGTATAGGAAAATCACTTGAGTAAAATAATACTTGTCCTGCGGAAATACAATTATTGTAATTTATAAAAATAAGCAGGTAAGATATGTATATTTTTACAACCTGGTGCATTATAAACCACTTCTTGAGGAGCTTCTCTAGGTTCTTCAGTCACTTCTCTTTTTCGTCTCAAATATTGATTTTGATTACTTGGGTAGTCCATTGAATCACTGTCATCATCTGTAGATTCATCTTCTGGGCTTGAACTGCCCAAAATAGCAAGGACTTTACCTTCTCCATATACGTCTTCTAATCTTTCAAATTTTTCAGTAATTTCAGCATCTTGTTCTGAATTAGGTCCTTGCACGGTTATAACCTGAAATTTCATATGAGTATGATAAAAATCGACGTTTTAAATCATACGATTCTTTTTCATACCTGCGTTTCGTTGTTAACATATTCTGGATGAACATCTAGAAAATCTTGAGGGGCAACAAGAACCGGTCTCCTCTCCAGCAATTTTCTAAGTCTAGGATAACTTTCCCTAGTCAAAAAGAAAAGAGAGTCTTGAATATTGAAAACGACGATCGCTGCCTGGTTGTTGTAAATATCCATCAAATCATCTTGTTCCAAGCTAACTAGGGCTGGTCGTTTGTAATTGAGTAATTCTTTTGGTCCCCAAAATACGAAAGGTCCTTCCAAATTTGCTACAGCGAAGTAGAATAGTTGCAGAAAGATGATGAAGCTCTTCATTTTGAAATGTATGTGAATAAACGTCAAATATCGACGACGCTTGAAAGGTGTAAGCTTTCAAGCGCTCTAACCAATGTTTTGAAAGAAATCAATACGAAATGGCGCATGCGTAAAGTTCGTTTCAACCATATGATTTTTGGCCAAAACACGTTTGTTTCGTGAATAATTTTCCATGAAAAGAAAATTTTAATAAATTCATAAAACAATATGAAGATGTATAATATTTACAACAATATTTCTTATTAAATATTGTTTTTTATAAAAAAAATTAATAGAATATTTTCTTTCATAATTTAGTTTTTCAAGTAGGAAATGATTCAGATTTTTTTCATATTTAAACACTGTGCATGTAGACGAAACTAAGCATTTATTACTTTTATATATATTTATATATACATTTTGAACACAGGAAATGTATTTAAATGTTTTGTATACAAATTTTCAAATACACGAACAAAGATTTACATAGACACACTTATATACACTTGATAAATTTAATAACATTCATAAATTTTATTTATGTACACACAAGAGAAAGTTACAATAAAAACAGGTAAATAGGTATTATATTATAATACAGAGCTTGACAAGATGAGAAATATCACTGTCATTGACATATAATTTATCTAAATACCATACATCACGTATTTAATTTTGTTCACAATTGAAGCGATCAACTATAACTTTTTAACAGCAATAAAATGACTAAACCGATCAGTAACATTTTAAAAATATTCATATAAATACAAATATGACACATGCAAACAATGCGCTCATATACCATAAACACCAACTCATTTGTTTAAGAAAAACTCATTTATATCGCATATGCAAGTTGATGATACTTCATCAATTGTTGATTTTTTTTGTAGATTTGTGTTTCAGTCTTGCCATTTAAATTGCTTTTTATCAGCGACCAGCACCAATGAAGCATAACAATAAAAGTTATTTGAATATTTTTCATAACAATGTACAAAAAGCGTTAAATAATAGGTATATTTAGAGTTTGCATGAACGATTGCGTTAGTCAATTTTATTTGAACAAATATTTTTTTTACGGTTCATGGTTTGTTTAGAGTTCTGCAGGTAATGTTCGCATTATTATGAATTACATCAACGTTAGAGAGTAAGGTCTTTTTCATGCTTGGTTCGCATAAGATTTCGTTTTTCATCTCACCTTTTTTACAGTGGGATTTGTACACGGAACGTTCTGGATGTCCTACGTCATCCAATTTCTGCATGTTCTCCAGTTCAAGGGTTAAAGTTTTCAGGATTCTGTTACAGAGGTGTTTGTGCGTTTTCATTTCACCGGGAGACAAGAACTGTTCCACAAAAGCGAGTTGTTTCTCCTCGCCGTCATCGTTGTTTTCCCTCAATCGTTCGAGTTCCTTCAAGAGATCCTCGTACCTGTACACAGCCAGGTTATATTGTTGCTTTTTCTCCTTCAGAGATTCAACTGTGGGCTCTTTGTCGACGCTACCGTTCCATTTGAACGCCCCATTGGCTATTTTGCCGCTCGACTTTTCACCGCGGAAGGAGGTCTCCTTACGTCACCTCGAGTCTGATCCTTCCACTGCAGGATCGGAGTCTTCGCCCAAAGAGTTTGCTTGAGCTTGCGGATTGTAGCTGGGACTTCTTCCAGGTCGCATCTGAGATCCATCGGAGCCTCTCCTAGATTGGCCGGTCGATTTGACTTTGTTGCACAAACATCTGCATATGATTCTCTTAAAAGCGAATCTGAAGTCTTTGGAGAATAGCGCGTATATTAGAGGGTTGATTGCCGAATTGCAATATCCTAACCAAAATAGGATTGAAAATACGAGGGGATGGATGCACTTTTCACAGAACGCTCTAATTAAATACATGGTGAAGAACGGTAGCCAGCAGAAAATAAAACCACCTACTATGATAGCGAGCGTTTTTGCTGCTTTCGTTTCCATTTTGAACTTTTTCACTTGAGCTTTTATATTTCGTTTGCCCATTTTACGTTGAGCTTTAGGTTTGCCGGCGTCTTCGTAAACAGGCGCAGAAGGCGATGGACTCATTTCTCTATCGGCGTTAACCGAACTGGAATCACAACTTGACGATCTCCGTGAGTTTCTAGAACCAGAAAGCCTTTGTCCTGTCACTCTCAAGTGGTTATCTCTGTTTCTATAAAGTGTAGAAGAGGTTAATTCTTGACCACCCGGCGAACAGTAATGTACAGCATACAAAGCTGGAGGACTTCCCGGAGGACTTCCAGCGGGGCATATTTGTTCTGTGGATGGATACGAAACGGAGATTTTGATCTTTTCGTGACTCCTACGCTGGTTGGGGCATCTGAAAACAGAAGAGAATGGGAATCAGCCTTGGCCATAACTAAATAATTAAATCGGTGTGAACAATGTGGCGGGACGTAATTAAAATTCAAACAAAAGCCGTCCACGCGAACGCGTTTATGTTTTCAAAAATGAATAAGGGACCCGACCCGAGTGATGAGAAATAAACTTGTGTTGTAAGTCTTGTTTGCTGTGTAAGCAAGCCCATTCGTCAAAGGCTCCGTCTTGTTTACATTCTAAAATAGACGGGCTCCCGTCGTGTTTGCAAATATAAATATCACGACGGAAGCTTAAAGATTGATAAACGTTATACGCGAGCCTCTATAAAGCGTTTATGTATGGGTGAAGTTAATTTCGAGAAAAAATGTCTGGGAGAGTTTTTTGAGTTCGATTAAGATTAAGATTTGAGAGTAAGAAAGCGACGAATATCCTCTCGAGTCCGTTTCGATATTGGCCTGAATATTTTTTATTGAAAAAAACCTCTACACATCGAATCTTGATTTGAAAAACCAAATCCAACAATTTTTCGATTTTAATTAAGTTTTTTTAAGGTTGAGGGATGGTGTATTTTTTTAGTCGATGAGTTTTTCAAAAATATTTTGAGCACTTACTTGAAATCTACTCACTAGTGAATGCAGTTAAGATAAATTTAAAAAATAAAAAAATACTTGTAATAATAAAAGTGCAAGTATAATATTAATTAATTTTCGAGTATTTTTGTAAAATAAGTACGACAATGAACGTTGTTTTTATTTTTTTAAGTAAATTTTTATGAAGATTTTTAATAGTCACTTTGCGTAATTAAAAAAAGAAAACAATTTTTCATAATAAAAATTTCTTAATTTACTTTTATTGTCTAATATTTTCATAATCTAGATTATCCAGCGTTATGATGGAAAATTTTATAATTGATGATAGATCATTATGATGTCGCTTATGATAAGCATTTTGTATACGCCATTTGTAAAAAGTTAAATGCGAATAAGTATAATATAATATTAGGTCTATAGATTTCATATTTGAGAAGTAAACATTGATTACTCACAATGCCAATATACTCACATATTTATATTTTCAGCCAATTAAGTTATTGTTTATTTAATCAATTTTCACTGTTCGAACATAAGTAAATATTTATATTTTAGAAAAATATGAAAGTAAAGTCTAAGTAGGTACCTACCTGTAATATAATATTTATACGCGTAATTTTTATTTTTAGTAAATATTAATTTTAATTATGTGTATTTTTGTGAATGTTGGTTTGTGCAATTGTTATTTAAAATTTCCATAGAGGGAACTAAATTATTGTTATTAAATCATACAAACGGAAAATTAGAAAACGTTCTAAATTTTAATTTTAATTTTAATGATTCTAAATTTTGAAAACATATATTGTATAATATATTATACAATATATTTATTTATATGTATTTATTTATATTTATTTTATTTATTTATATTTATATGATTTTGTATATGTACCTATATATGTTTATTATGAAAATATATAACATTTCAAAATATATAACATTTGGTGACTTATATAATATTTATATATTATATAAACATATATGTTTATATAATATATAAATATTATATAAGTCACCAAATGTTATATATTTTGAAATGTTATATATTTTCATAATAAACATATATAGGTACATATACAAAATCTTTAAAATACAGATGAAAATTAATAAAAAAATTCTCAATATATGATAATAAAGCAATGATGCACAACCCGCGGCCCTAGGGCCGCATGCGGCCCCGAAATTCGTCATGCGGCCCGGGGCCTCATGACGAATTTAAGGGCCGCATGACTAATCGGACGCGCGCGGCACATTGACCATCGCAAATTTTTTTTTGAGTTAGTTTTTGTATTCGCTCATAAAGGCGACTCGGCTCTGTGGAGGGGGTGCGGCCCTCATTCACTCGGAGATGGTTGAGATGGCCCTTTCGCTGAAAAAGGTTGTGCACCGTTGTAATAAAGCCATCACAACATTCAAATGATCAAAATTATTTTTGCAAGAATTCAATTAACAAAATGCCATATTTAAAAAAAAAAAAATTTTGTATATAATCATGAACACTCTGGAGAGCGGTCGATTTGAGGAAGAAGGCCTTCGAAGTAGTTTCCCTGAATAAAATTAAACCTGACGGGAATGTTCCGCTACCATACCCAGACTAGTATCTTTTTCTTCCACATCCCTTACCCGGAAAGCCTCTGAGTCTCGATTAAGTTATCAGGCATTTCAATTAGTGTTTTCGCTCAATTCCGAACTTTTCATATTAAAATCGACCCAGAAATGCGGAAGTTTTTATATTCTTGGTGCACATACGTAGTTGAAATTCTCGTTTTTTTTTTTACAAAATATATTGTTTTGTTGCAACTTTTTTAATTTGCTTTTTTGAATCATAGTGATGAAAATATTATATTATGAAAAAGTAATGCGAAACCGTTTCTCTGCATTTTTTAATCTGTCATAAAAATATTATATAAATATTCGCTTGAAATTTGTTTTAAATTTAACACAAACAAAAATAAAAGTGACAAATATCGAAAGGCGATTTTCAGGTTTTGTTTCAGAGCCCGTCCGAGCTAACTTCACCGCGTGTTTTTCACGTGCCGAACGACCATCATCATGTTACACAACATTATTCGAGTTGGTCGAGTGGAAAGCGTATTTTTCATATGTGAGTATTTGTTTTTATTTTTTATTTCAACGAAGCGACGGATGGACGTCGATTTTCAAAGTGAAAAGTTTTTCCAGTTGATTTATTAGACGATGCGAGCGAAAAGCCGCTTTTCAGATGTGTGGTGCACGTAACGGGAAATTAGTGCGCTCGAGGATACTTTGGATCAACTTTGAAAATATTTAAAATGTATTGTTTTTGCTTGTGTTGAAAATATTAATAATATTTTGTTATTGAAACTTCAATAAATAGTTGAAAAATTGGAATAAGTGAAGTGTGCGTTAGTCGAACCAATGATTTGTGCGAGTAAAGGTAAAAAAAAGATGAATTGTTTTAATAGTCTGAAAATCTGAATTTTTTATAGGAAAAGTTCTTGTTTGTGTAGTCGTAGACGTTTTTTAAAATATTATGATGACTATCAAAAAGTTTTTTGAATTTGAAAGTTCCTATGATTAAATGAATTTTTCTCTCAAATATAATACTTGGAATGTAAAAGATATTAAAAAAAAGTTTTTTTCATTTCATCAAAGCCTAGCTGAAATTTATTTAAGTTAAGTAAAACTTTCATAGCATAAAAATTATATTCACCATTCATATAGTCTTTAGAATAAGTTTAAAAAAAAATTTAAAGTAAGATTATATTCTTGTTTGTTATTTGATGAATGAATAAATCGAGATCAAACATCGAAAATTCGGAAAAATTTTGTTACTCAAAAAATGTAAAGCATAGTTTTTAAGTTTTTTTAATCGAATATATTATTTTTTTTATAATATATATTTTTTTTTATAACAATAAATTGAAAAATAATTACCTGTGTATCCTTTCAGGAGACGCACTACCCAAAGAAGTAGTGGTACTCTGAGCAGATCCCGTACTCAAAGGCGAACCCTGAGGACCTCGCCTGGTAGTACCACCTCCTCCTCTTCCGCGATGTATGCGAAGCGTTAGACGGTTGTCGTCGAATCTATTTCCGACTCCTTTACCTGCAAAATCAAAATCAAACTAAACGAAAATCCGACAAAAAACAAAAGCTGCCCCATCGACAACAATATCGGGAAGCTTTCAGCGGAAATCACCGGATCGGATAAAGATTTCGTATAAAGCCGAAGCAAAAATCCGAAACTCTCCGCGGAGAGTACATAAAACGCTTTTATCGGTCGTATTGCGAATTGAAGATCGTTCCGCCGTAAAGTTGGACGTTAAAGCGTCTCAAGACTGGAAATAGGGGCAGAGGAATTGAAAGCCTCGCCGTTTATGGGCGGGACGAGTGTTTATATTATTTACGCATCGACGTTTTAACAGGCGCCGTTCTGTGAGGATCATTAACACTTTTGAAGGATGGGTGGTCGTCGATATGACTTTATGGCGAGTGTTTAAGTGGTTGTTCCTACGTCGATTGGGTTGTCGATGTGTTCATTATGAAAGCTTTCGTTTCGTAACAGAGAAGCGGTGTAGGTTTTCTCTGTGTGTCGCGGGATTGTTATCTTTGTGGTTGAGGGTGATAAATTGGCAAGGAGATGGTAATAAGTCGGTTTCCTCTACATTTTTGCTAAAGCTCAACGGACGTTATTTTGATTTAATGGAGTAGAAACTCGAAAGGGGCGGTTCCGGTCAATTTTAGAGATTTATAAACGTAGGATAAATTAAACAAAGTAAAGCCGAGCCGAGCTTAAAATTTTATATTTAATGTAAGAAGGAGATTATTATTTAAATTCATGAAATATAAAATAAAAATAATTAAGAATATAATTTTATTTTTGTAGATTAAGTGTATTATGAAATCAATTTTTATCTTAAAATAAATTACGTAATATTATAGTTTCAAGAAATATAATATTATTGTATAGAATTAACACTGCAGTGCTTATTTCGAATTTTACAGAGTATTGTAAACTAGCACTAATAGGAAGAGATGCACTTGAGATTTCCAAGTGCATAAATCAACTGAAATGAAAAGCTTCTCTTCCATTAAAGCTCTATATTCTTCGCAGCTTCATTTGCCTTATTGTTGTAACATTGGAATTAAACATAAACTGATATTTCTAGACTACGTCGTACATTAAAACAAAGCAGCCTTCGCAGAATCCATTAATTATTTTTTCCCACTGATTTTCGGCTAAAAGCAGTAGAGTGTGCAATTGTAATGTGTGAATGGCTCTTTAGATTAGACGAAACAAGTAACAACCATAAAGAAGCCACGCAAGATATACAGAAAGCTCGTTTCGTTCGAAGGTTTTCCTTTGAAGCGAAAGGAGTCGGTCCGCGAAGCTTTTTGCACTCCTTCCCCTTTGAACTAATTTAACTTTTTAATTAAATTTATTTGAGAAACGTCGAAATTCGATTTTATGAATCTATTTTTAGTCGGACCTCACGTAATACGTGGCTCACATGATGTTGAATATTTGATACGAATAATCCGATACGCGGCGAACTGTGTATAAACCTTTCATACACACACGCACATATAGGCTGTATAAAGTTGCGGTCATTGTGAGTCAATTCAACTTGGACAAGGGTAAATCGCAAGAAAAAAAGGAACGTCGATCCCGAAAAGTCCCATAGTGGACGACAAAAAGGCTTATGTATTCCACGTAGAATATTGGGGCTGAGTTAGATTGATAGTGTCCGAAAACACGCCTTAAAATTCCTTGAATTGCTAATTCGTATTAAATAAGCAACGAAGATTATGCGCTTAAGATCTTATTATCTAAACGATAAAAAATGATTATTTATATTCAATTCACTTGAAAACTTATCTAAAATCGAAAAATATCTACATATACCAAAAATCTCATAACGGACCTGAGCAACAGACGCCGTTTAGCGACAGCTTCGGATAAATTTTAATAAGGGCAAGAACTTGCCTCCCTTCTTATACATATTAATGTCCTGCAAAGCCTCCATCTCCCTAGGGTCCCTTCGGTCCCTCAGGCGCATACGTATGTGCGTTTTCGGCGGCTCAATCCACTTAAGAATAAAAGGTTGACTTATAACGGGCGTCCGCTCGCCATTTTGGGCCACCGTCGTATAGTGCCCGCGGGCACTCTCACGACCGTTCGTGGAAGAAGGATCGGATTTTTCCGTGGTTTTTGCGTGTGTGTTTCCTCTTTGGGGTTTCGTCCCGAAATTTCGGGGGTGTCGAATGAAAAATCGGTATGCGCGTTTGCGTTTGGGTGTTTTGTTTTCGAGTTACAGCTGAGTTATTTGTATCGGATGTTTATGATGCGTTCGTGGAATTTGTTCGGTATGTATTTATATTATAGGTCAAATATATGTTGACCATATTCCTTTGATTGGTACTATTGATGAATATAAGTACGAACTTGAAGGATAACAATTATTTCAGAAAGTAGGCGTTAACGAGTTGGAAAGTTTATATAAGAAACGTCGAAAAGTTATATGAAAATGGTTTGAAGTTTTCTGCAAGCAACAAGCTACATTGAGATAAAAAATAAAAACAGAATAAATTATAATTAATTTCAGGTGATTTATTTAATTAAATATAATAAAAAAAAAACGTTCAAGTAAAACGATACCGAAATTTAACGACGTGTTTCTGACCCATAAGAAATATGAATGCAATTAGCGCTTCAGTTCAAAGTGAAAATACTACAAAGAAAATACAGGGTATAATAGCAGAAAAGTTCTATGTGAAAGGTTCACGGCGATATAATAAACGCCACGATATATTATATAATATATTTTTTTCCACCGACGTACCCGAATAAAGGACTTTTATTAAATTTCACCGATTGTGTGTTAAAAGTAAGCGGGATTATCGGCGGCGGCGTTCGAGAAGGAGTGACGTTGAAAGGACTTTCGTTATTAAATCCTTCGACAAAGATATTGAATCGTACCATTTATTCGATGAAAGGAGTATTTCGACGAGGAAAAATTGAAAAGGGCGAATTGAATAATAACGGATTAAAAAATATCGAGGGTGTGAAAATAATATTTAAAATTGACATTGAAGAATCGAAACGATGTTCCGAAATAAAGAAGACTTAACGAGTCAATTTCTTTTATAATTTAGATTTCAATAAACTCGTTGACTCATATAAACCTTTTTCACCCTCGAATCGAAGAATCCTTTCGCTTCTGAATATCTTCCGCGAAAGAAGTTATCGTGGCGGGGCGCAATATCAGAGACGTGGCCCATTTAAATGTGGCGGAACTCGACTGAAAGCTTTTTTCATACATATTCACGAAGGCTTTCGTGGCGAAGAGCCTTTCAGCAAACGCTAGAGCCCGAAGGTGGACCGACTGATATCGTTCGGTCATAAATATTTCATCGGATATCACACGTGCTACCCGCTAAACGAGCACTTTCCGCACAATATCGATGTGAATATTTATGAATATTCCCTACACTGCGCCCTTCGCCCTGAAGATAGAAGTCAACTATATACGTATTATTATATTAATCAGAATTAGGCGAGCTCGTACGGAAGATATTGATGACGGATGATAGCGAGCTCATCAATATTTATTTGAATTTCGCGCGCGATCGCCCTTGTCGCGTCAATGTATTCTTAGATGTTATGTACTATACGCTATTTGAAAAAAATCTTTATAAAATAGCGTATTTATTGCAAAAAATGATTTTTTTTAATAGATTAAATAATAAAATGTACACTCAAATCTCTTTTTACATGGTTCCGAAATAACACGGTTCAAGGAAGAAAAACTGATTTTTTTTACACGGTTTTTTCACTTTAACATGGTATAAAAAAAGCATAATTATGCCACAATGGTAAGATCCGGTGCAGATTAGTGTACTGTTATAATTATAGTTATTAAATTAAAAATATTCGATGTTTTTTGATGATTTTATATGGCAAAATGTTTTCACATTATACATTTTTTATAAAATACATTCGGACAGAAGTTCTATCCAAATATACTGATGGAACCCATCTCCAATTATTATGCCGTCGCTATACGATTTTTTAAACGGCTTTTTTTTACACGCTAGTCTCTGAAAAGTAGCCCGGTGTAAAAAGAGGATTGGGTATATACTGACAGAAGTACGGGAATCCTATGTAATTCGGGATTTTATTCATAATGCGATGTTGTGAAATCGATATTCAGATAAGCACATATACAAAGCACACAATGAGACACAAATACAAAGGCAATTTTGTTGATTTTGCATTCATGGCGAACGGTGATCGGTGAATTTCCTGGAAAAGCTGCGGAGATTTTCGATGTTTCGCGCGTTGAGAGCACTCGAGCGGGGCTGCGACCGTTTAATCCTTTGATTAAATCAAAACCTTCCGCTTGAAACGAAGCGATTGATATTACCCAATTAACACAGAGACCGACGAATATTTATTCGCAACATTTCGCAAACACGGCGGCTATTTACCTAAGCGCTAATTAATCTGCGCCCATTCTGCACAGAAGGCCGTTTGGATCAGTTAAGATTTAATGTATGATATTTTTTCTAACTAACTAGTTATTTTTTTTCCCGTTTTTTTTAAATTATTTTTTATTCCGGAGAGTATTGTGCGGGAGGGCTATTTGCTTACTGGAGTATTAGAGCTTGCTCTCAAGGGACGTTCTTTTTCTGTGCCTTTTTTACCCTTTTATTATTTCGTAGCAAGGATTTTGCCCATCGCTTAATGCTCTCGTTACAATATACATGCCCTTCTTATAAAAGACACACACGAAAACGGATAAACCGATTCGGGCAATGATCAATAAAATCCGCTTTTCACGCACCGGCGTTAAATCGGCGCTTCGTTTTACCGGAGAAACCCGTATAAGAATAGGGCCCTTTTTCTATCCTTTTTTACGTCTTTCGTTAGTTAAACTTAAATAAATTTACTTTTACAAAGGTTCGTAAATTTTGCGTGAGTTTTCGAAACGGTTTCGTCTGGGGTTTTTGTGTGAAAGCGGTTTTTTGGGTGGGCGTTTTCTATTGATGGTGTAATAATATTATATCGATACGTATTATTGAATGAAAAGGGGCTTTATAATTATTGTGAAAATTTTTAATTGAATGAAAAGTTCGCGAGAGTTTTGATTGAAAAGTTTGATTGAAATTTGCTTTTGATAACGTATTTTATAATATAAACACGGTCACAAATATTTGAGCACGTGTACAAAAATAATTACAAATGTTTCCAAACGCAGTCAGAGTTTCGATCGCGGGAAAAACTTCAATATGAAAATGCGATCGCTTAAATAAAATACATTACAACTTCGGGGCGGCCCCTCGGCGAATAAGTATTTTTTTAACGCCGAAATTTATATGGGCGCTACCTATGAGCGGAAACTTTACCAATTTCCTTGTTTGGTAAAATATACAAGAGGACATACGTTACGACTAACACAAAAGGAGCGCAAAGTGTCAAGTTCGAAATGGCTTCGTATTCATTTCTCGGCCGAGAGCGAGGCGCACAAATGGAGATGCGTAATTCGTACATTAGTCCGAAAACGGAATGGATACCCATTTTTTATTTAAATGCGTCGCTTCTAAACAGTACATAGTTGTTAAATAATCGCTGTCAGACAAATTAAACCAAAGGGTCCCCTTAAAGGAGGGCAAGTTCCAGCGCGAGGACCTGTTGAGTGTTTCAGGTGTATTCGGGTCAGGGCGCGGGAAACATTTTCACGCAGTGGATGAAAAATTATTCTCCGCGAATGTTTTTCATAATAATTTCTTGGAATTATGGCTACGTCCTCGGGGAGTGATGATTTATTCCCGGTCACGTATCTAGCACGACCCGTTTAATGTTGCCAGTGGAGCCTTCGCGAAAACAGATTTCTTTGAGTGGCTTCGTGTAAAAAAACACACTGTCAGGTTTTACGGCATACTAAAAGCGAAGTTCGCTCCTGGGGCGCGATGGAGCTTTATCTTTTTACAAAAAATGAATATAGATGCAAAAAATAATTTTATTTATATTATCGACAACAAAGACGGCGCAACTCATTCCAGAAATACGGCTATAACGGATAATTTCCGTCGACAAGTAATATATAAATATTCGGTTAGTTTGCGATACTCTTTTTCGCAGTATCCTCGTACGGTATCCTTTGATAATTTTCACTTTTGGCCAGTACGTGCCGAGAACACAAAAACAAAATTTGCGCGACCGCCATGTACGTGTCGCCGTAGGTGACATTAGCTGCAGATGTTTTCGAAATGTAATTTTAATCCGGAAAGGACTTTGTTTCGGCCCTTATGTGAGTATGTGTGTCGAGGGAAAATTTTCAATTAAAACATCCCCGGGCCTCATATTGGCGAGCAGCGATCGTATTGCAAAATAAATAAATACGCATAAATGTCTTCCCATATCCATTCGCCGTATTGTTTGCGAACGATCAAAGGATTTGTCGTATGGTTCATCGATTGATTTGACATTGTGCCAATCGCAAAGTCCTCGCATGTGCGTGTGTTTGTGCGAGCGCAATTTAAGTGCGTAGAATTTCGCTTTGTTTTGTTTCTTATGGATGTATTACAAGCGTAAATATTTACGTTCGAAAATAATCACTTAGAATTCGGAATACGGGGCCGCGATTCGCTGAAATTTAAATTAAATTGGTTAATTAACGTTTGCGTAAATTGATACTTTTAATTGGTTACTCGCTTGAAAGGAATTTCGTGGGAGTGTTTTCGTTTATTTTTTATACAAAACGAATGCAACGATATCGTGAGCACTCTTTTTTGCTGATTTTAATTAAAAAGAGTTTTTTTTATTATATTTAAGACGAAAACAATTTGTTTCATATCATATTAAAATCACAATCAATTAAAAAGATATTCATGGAAATGATTCGTTTATGAATAAATGCATTGTTAAATCGATCACGATTAATTAAATAACGATCCATCGCGTAGAACGAGTTTTTAATTATGAAACACGCCGCAGCAAAAACGAAAATAGAGCTCTATAAAGAATCCAACAACGAAAATTCGTTGTAGAACGACGCGGGCAATTTCATCTGAAGCTGAAAAAAAACTGAAGTGAAGAAAGACAAGGAGCGAGGACCTCGGCGAGAGCATGTTATACGACCAAAGTTCTCGCGCGAAGACGGCTTTTTTTCTTCATTTTTTTTTAAAGAAATGTTCCATTAGAAGAAGGAAAAAAACAGGAGATTAATGGAGGCGACTTTTCACGGCCGCGGAAATTTTCTCAGCGTAGACTTTCAAAAACGGGCCTCTTCTTTCGCTGTCACAAAGAGAAAAAGAGGAAGCCTTTTCGCGGTGTATCCGGGTTCGGTCGACCGTGCAAAGTTCTCCCAGATTGGTTTTCGGCGATTAAACTTAAAACAGATTTATTTTCGAGGGAAAATCTCGTGGGATCGGGCCGGACCTTAATTGACCACCGAAAACTAGCGCCGATAGAGGACGATGTTTGCAAAGTTGCCTTATTGAAAATCTGAAGGTCTCTCTGAATTTTCATTTGCAAATAAAAGTTTATTTATGTACAGAGAGCACTTGAGTATTAAAAGTGACGCTTTCAATTGCGTTCAAAAAGATTAGTTGGATTTGTGTTTTTGGAATTGAATTGAATTGAATAGTCTGAAAGACAAACGAATTTGTGTAGTTACATATAATGAACTTTTGCTTACTTTTCGTAGTTCTGAATCCTTGGTTGATGGCTTTTGTCGTTCTTACTGCTGCCTTATATATTCTCCAGTAGAAGAATAGCATCACGAACATTGGTATGTAGAAAGAGCCTAGAGCCGAATATACGACGTATCCAGCGTCGTTTGTCAATTCGCAGGTCCATGGACATGGTGGGTTCGGAACATGTGCCAAAAGTGTGTGATTTTTGTTTTTGTAGACCACTGCTTCGGAAGCCTGAAAAATTTAAAATGAATAATGTTATTTTTCAATACATTTATCGATTTTGATTCATACAATTCAATTCAACATTAGAATACGAAATGAAATGAATTTTCAGCCAACAATTTTTTTCTTTAAAATGGGTGTATTTTTAAAAACGACGCAGATGTGTTCATAATCAAAGGCATAGCCTTTTCACAAAAATAATTAAATTGTATTTTTTTCATAACATTGTCAAAGCACATTTTTTTCTGCATAAATTTATCCGAGAACTGCAGTAACTATGTACATACCCTGTAAATTTACATTATGGTACAGCTGGTGCACGAGGAAAATTCTATTTCGCAAAATTCACTTCGTATCCATCACGAAAAAAGTTTTCATATCACTATTAACGTCAGTTCAAATACGAAACGAAGTATTATACAAACATGCAAATCACAATCGAATAACTCATATTTAGTTCTATAGCCCGAAATAAATTTGCCGCAGAACAATTCATAGCAATAAATACGATCAAAACCAAACAATTCTGCAACTTCCTTTTACTATTTACAAATCGATATGGATATAAATGAATATATAGTTTATTATTATACGAAAAATTGTGTATTATAAACTGAAAATAACGTGTGAAATAGAACCGAATATTTATATTTGATATTTTAAGTTATATGTTGATGATTTTTATAGATATAATCATGTATTATTAATTGGTTTATATTGAAAATCCAATTATTTTGATGAGGTGAAAGATTGATATGATAGTGATTTGATAAATTAGGAAAATTTATTTATTTATTTTTTCACTACTATTTTAACGCCCTGCATATTACGAAAAGGGCTAAGAAAAAAATATTATAAGTAGGATATTTTGATGGATTTATAAATATAACTGATTGAAATGCACAAGAATAGAAGACGACAAAAGTGGTTTTTATACAACAATATATGTCAAATAACAGCATCTGTCGACGTTTAAGTAATATAAAAAATTCTATAATACGAAAATCAAAACCATCCAACAATAAAATTCTCGCATTTTGAGATCGCGTTCCTCTCCGCCTACGATCCTTCGCCCTTCGAACGCGATATTTATCCATTTTCGCATATAATGATTAGCTTTATCCCACGTCGTCCAGGTATACCCGAATTGATGAATGGCTTTCGAGTGAGGCTCACGGGAAATATTGCCGTCGTCAACAAATCAATAGCGCGCCACGCGTGATGGGGGTCCGTGTCACGAAAGCGGAATCTTTCATTAATTATTCTGCTGTGAGCTCAGTGTGAAGGGAACGTGTGGATGAATTATATTCGGAAGGTATTTGGTGTGTTTCGTAGCCGGTGTTAATGGGTTAAATCGTCGTGTGGGGTTGTTGGTGGTTAAGGAAATGTTTGAGGTTTGTTGAAATTTTGAGGGGAGTTGAATTTTTCTCTTGGGCCCAGGGTTGGAATGTATTGTTGGTTGAATTTTTGTTTGTTAGTTATGGTGTTAATAAATATGAATTTCTTTTCAATAAATGAATTAGGAGATAATTTAATGTTTATTGGTGAAATTAGTGTAATAAAAAATATTTTTTTTTTGTTTAAAATTAAGGAAAATGAAAGGAAGTCGTAAAAAATTTTTTCATCGAAAAATACATGCATTCATTTTTTAACTCATCAATCATAAATTAATTCGATAGTGATACATCATCATAATATACGGTATTTATTATATATTATTGAATTTAAACTTTTCTGATTGTCCCCTATTTTTTTTAAACGATCACCAGATTTTGTGAAATACAAAATTTCAATGAAAAATAATCTAGTTTATCTACGTCAGCATTATTCAATTTATTTCATTTATGAAACCCTTTCAAAAATTTTAAAACTGTGCGGAACTCCATTACGTTAATAATATTTCCCGCTTTTATTGGCGCATCACCTAACTCAATTCAATAACTAGCACGAAAAATTTATTATTTAAAAATTACGTCATTCATGCTATTTTCACGTATGAAAATTATTTTTTTATTTTATCACTAAAATTGAACTGGTACTATTTTTTTTAACTCTTAAGGTTTGATAGAATCTAATTCGAATAGGGTCATTCATCAGAAAAAATACTTTAAATTTAAAAATATATATTAAAAACTAGTTCAAAATTTTCTCCGATCCTAAAAATTTTCCAATATAAAGCTCCATGATCGACGGCGTCAACCCGAAACCGGCGAGCTTTTCCCGAACAGACAAGCATTAATATTTCATGGGCTCGGGCGCACTTTCGTTCCGCGTAAATAATATACAAGCTCACGCATAAATACCGCAAAATCTGTTTAGAAAGGGGCGCAATCTAAATATTACGTTACATCAATATTAAAATCGAAATATACTCTTTCACCGAGCGGAAACTGTGGGGGGGCAATTTGTGCGCGACAAAACCGACCGGATTAATGACGCTTATCGGAAACACAGCCTGTTTTGAGCTTGACTTTTGATGGCCTCTGCTCGGATATAAATAGAGGATACCCGAAATGAATGAGAATTTGAATTTTGAAGGTTTCTTTATTAGGTAGGGGTATTAGAAATTTTCCTATTAATATTTTTTCTAAACATTTTCTTGTCTATACTTTGTTTCTCATTATAAAATATTATGAAGGAAAACGCGTGTGTGCAGCTTTATTTTTTTTTAGAAAAAACTGCAGCAAGAACTTTTAAAATGACTAAAATATTTTTTTAAAAACGGTTTTAAGTGAAATTCGAGGCTGTCGGTGCTTTTCAATGTGATTGGAAAAAAAAGTATTCAGTTTTTGTAATACGATAAGGGTTTTTTTATGGAATAAAAAAATGGTTCAATCGATTTTTATCTTTTGTATTTATCTGATTCAGTTTCATATGACATTATACTATTTTTTTTTAATTATAAAAACGAAAGATTTTCTTAAAATTATCGAAACAAAGAAAAAAAACCGTTTGACTAAATGTTTTATTTCTGATGACGTTGATTGATAAATAAAAAAGAATTGAATGCACAGTTATTAAAAAACAAAATTTTCATCACTTTTGAGTGTTCTATGTTTTATCATATACATATGTAGATTTCGAATGATATGTATTTGTCAAATTTGAATTTGCCAACTGTCGTATGGGTCGTGTCGAGTCAACGGATAAGCGATACGTTTTGATGTGGTTTCGAATCGATTATGGGTTGAGGGTGAGAATTCGCTTTTATGTCGTTTGCGAAAGTTACGATTGTTTAATATATAATGTGATATTCAGCTTTATTGAACTTCATACTGCATTATGATTTGATACGGATTTATGTGTGATAAATTGATTATGTTTTAATGATCTTTGATATAGTTATAATGAATGATGATATTTCAATATTAATCTGTTTGTAGTGTTATGATTTTGATTCGTTAGTAACAATAGAGGCGTGAATATTAATGCTGACAGAAAAGTTTAACAGGATGAAAATTTTTATATGAATTGTAAATATTCCGGCGAAACAATGAGAGGAAAAACCGACTACCTGTATTGTTGGAATAGTGCATCCGAAATTGAAATTTTTGAAATACAAAAATTGATGTACTACACAACAGATATGAAAAAATATATATTTGGAAAATATATATATGTACAAACTATAGATATTGAAAAAAGGTAAAAAATATTCTGCATTCAGTTATTTGAAAATTCGAATTGAAACCGAATATCTTATAATTGATAAATTGTATATTATCGATAGAGTGAAACCGGTACGCGTCACTAGGACGACGGTAGATTCGGCTACGGTCAGGTAGCCGCCGTTAACTAGGCACCGGTCAACTCGGCACCGGTTCAACTAGGCGAGAGTCCCAGCGGACACCAGCCTACCGGACACCGACGGACATTCGGCGAAAACTCGGCGAAAACTCGGCGAAAACTCGGCGAAAATTCCACATAGATAGAATATTTTCGCCTATTTAGAATATTTATAATCTCGTTTGGTTCTTATGAAAGTTCCTATAAGAATATAAATAATTCTTTTGATATATAGTCGTTATATATAATTCTTATATAACGATTTAACGAAATTGCAAAGTATTATTTTCATGCATCAAATAAAAGTATTTATATCACAAAAGAATATCAGAACAAGTCAAATTAAAAAAAATTGGTTTGAAAAACATGGAAATACTTATAATATATTATAAATTGGTCAATTTTCTATAATTTATATTATATCACTTTTTATGTAAGTGTTTGAAAATTATCGCAAAATTTGATCAAATTCATTTGGTTTATTTATGATTCTGCATACTTACCGCTCTTTAAATCTATTTCTTTCTAGTTAAATTTTTGCGACGTTATCAGAAATAATTAATTTTAAACGAAAAAAATAAAAATGGTAAGATCCAGTTTACTAATCTTCGGAGATTTATTATTTTTGAAATATTGTAAGTGAACATATTTTTTGAAGGAAATCATACAATTTTTTTTTGTTGTTGAGATTTATATTATTCAAATATACCAAAATAAATTATATGAGCTTGATTCAATAATTGAGTAATACTTACACAACACTTCATACATATACCGGTATTATCAGCAGGATAATTTTTCGGTAATTACAATAATTCTAGCAATCTGCTGCTGTAATTATATTATTGATCAATAATTTTGAAATTACACGTTGAATTAATAATTAATAATGGTGCGCTATCAAGCAGCGAATAAAAAAATAAAATTACTTTTGATGTGCAAAAAAAGACGATACCTATTGTTTTGAAAATAAAACTCCTGTTTTAAATTGATCACCTTGTATGTATAAATTAAAAATATTCATGTATGTATTTATAGGATAGACGACAAGAGTTGCATAAATATTTTGATAATTATAATCATCAGTCCCATTCTATAGGGGGACCGGAAAGTAATTAAAATTTTCGTTTTTGATGAAAAATATTCATTTATTACAAAAAAAACTTAATAACTAATCTACAAAATAATTTTCATCGCTTTCTATAAACCTTTTTCCAGCGTAAAGGCAATTGTTCAATGCCTTTATTTGAAAAATTCCTTGGGTTTTTTCTTGAAAAACTATTCCAAGTGCATTTTTACTTCTTCCTCATTATTAATTTTTTTTATTTCTTAATGAATGCTCCAACGACCTAAAAAGGCGGTAGTGCGATAGCGCGAGATCCCGTAAATAGGGTGGATGAGACAAAAGTTCCAATCCAAGCTGATTTATAATATTTTGTCTAGGGTTATTTTCGCCGTATGATGTCTCGCATTGTCGTGCTGTAAAATTCGTTTTTTTGTTTTTAACCCGAAAATGTCGCTTTGTTATTAGCTCTCGTTGCAGTCGTTCGTTCCAATTGTTCACAGTACACTGCCGCTGTATTGGTCTGGCCAGGTTTGTGTAATTCATAATGAATAATTCTTGAAAAATCGCCACCACACACAAAGATAAATCTTCTTTACTGTTAGTTATGGTCGAGGGGTTGTAGCAGGTACTCGTCCGGAAGAAAGCCATTGTTGTTTTCGCCATAAAAACGAATGTTGTTGGGGACCCAAATTGCTTGTTTCTGATTTTTTTCTATGCATCGAAGATATTTAGAATGTTATATAATAGGATCACGGAAACAGCTGATCTTCGACGATAATTCATCGATAGTTTGACGAGGATCTGTATGTATTTTATTATTTAAACTAAATTATTATAAGTACGAATTGATATATTTGGGCACCAGAAAAAATATTTCAATGCATATTTATAGTCGAAAAATCGATTAAATACGGCTATAGACTTGTATAATACTGAATAATAATAATAATAATAATAATGATAATAATAAACAACGCAAATAATAAATAATGCACATTGTATATTATTCAAATACATAAATGATTCGTTTTAAGGAACAATGTATATTTTTTCAATGCACAGCTAAATCGCACCTTTTTAATATTGTTTTGTATTATTATATTTACCATTTGAATGCTTATTTTTTAGTTTTCAAATTTTACTCATATCTTATGAAATTATTTCTCTAAAGTAACGTTTTATTTTACACAAAATATTGATTTTTTTTCCATTGAAATACCGCATACTTACACTTTCTGTGATGTTTCGTCTATTTGTTTACGATAGGCAATACATATTCTATAGACAAGCCGACAAAGTTACAATAAATCATTTTAAAAATTTCACGTGATTGCGAGATTACGGAGTCGCAAAAATACTTAGCGATCTCACAAGAATTATCTCACAAGAATAATCTTATGAGAATTATACGTAGAATTTCCATTTATGTACAACTTTCGCCTAGTTGATTCGATGTCTAGTTGACTGATTGCCCGCTAGACTCTCGCCGAGTTAAACCGGTGCCGAGTTGACCGGTGCCTAGTTAGCGGCGGCTACCTGACCGTAGCCTACTCAACCGGTGTCCGCTTGACGGTGTCCGAGTGAAACATGGCGAGAGCTATAATATAAAGAAACTTATTCGATCAATCGTAAATTTTTAAAATGATGACAGTTAAACTAGAAATAAAATAAATTGAGTTAAAATACTTGGAATAATATAGAAATACGTATTTACAAAAATAAATGATATCGTTAATCAACACGGATTAGTAAAAAAATATCAAATAAATAACTGATTCCTCAAAAACATAAACTGACCAATTTTTATCATATATTTTGTATCATATTATATTATCAATAGAATGCGGACGTACTTCGACTATCGATACTCTCGCACAAGAACCGATACGCAAATGTTGTTTTTTAATCGAATCCCGGTCCTTTGAGCAAATACGCAAACCCAAATAAAATACACACACGCGCACGAGCAGATAAAAATGCGGTATTCAAATAATATAATACATAATGTGGGAGAATAACGGCAAAAGCGTTTTCCCGCCCGTTTGCGGTCGACGCGCCCGGAAAGCGTGTAAGGGCCACTTAAAACCCTTCGGATTCTTTAGTTACCCGTCGGATTTGTTTCACAGATAAAACCTTTTAGCCATAAAGGAGATCGGGATTTTTCCACGGCCATCCCTTATCGACAATTGGCTGACCTTTACCGGAAAGAAATGCAGTGGTTAAGGGACGCAAAGCGCGAAGAAAGATCGTTATTTCATATTTTTTAACCTGTTGTATATCGATATGTTATAGTCCGAGCATACGACCCGGCCGTCCGTATAAGTACATACAAATCTTCATTTTCATTGAGCTTTGGACGTTTTGTTTGCGTTCACACTTTAACATTTCATGATCGATTAAATCACGTGTAAAATTACTAATGATAATGAAAAACGCCAGAAACAACGTAGTCAATGTTTCAATAATGAAAAACTGTCAGGAACAACAGAAGTAAGTATTACTATCTCAACGCGTAACAACTATCAAAATGGTACACCAATCATCTATATGCTCACCGTCACGACGTCTAAAAACCAAATCGTCATAAGCATTATACATGAGCCTTAAATCGTTGTACATAAAGCTCAATGAAAATGAAGATTTGTATGTACTTATGCGGACGGCCGGGTCGTACTTTCGGACTATAACAGATACATTAAATGAATTAATAATAATAGTATATATTTTTTACTAAATTGAGTACTTGATGGAATTACAAAAAAAAAATTAAAACGGGGAAATGTTCGTTAATAATAAATGATCAATGCCATCTTTCATATCAGTAGAATATTTATGATTAAATATTTGTGAAAAATAAATACGAGTAGGTACATATTATAATATACCTATACTTTCATGAATTAATTATTTTATTTATTACAGATATGAAATATGGCATATGAAAATTAAAATAATATAGAAGTATCGTTTACTGTTACAATTTTTTTCGTTATCTTCAACGTTATGTACGTGTTTAGAATGAGATACACGTTCGTAGACCGAACTAGGCTATTCTATATTCTATATGAAATTAAGGATTCGTTTAGTTTGGGTCTCGATTAGAGGTCTCGTGAAAAAGATCCGATGGTAATATTATTCAGGTCGGTCGTCTCGTTACCGAAGGAAAACTTGAAGACGCATAACAAGGTTTTCCTTCGTCTAATGTGATTTGTTGTCGCGGATTCGAATTGTGCGCTGCGGGTCGCAAGTTCGCAACTTTCTTTGCTCGCCTTCGTTTGAAACTCAAATAATGATCGACGAGAGAAAAAAGCTCTGCTGAAGAATGCCTCGATACATATTGCATAATCTGCCGTGAATAACGGAATGGAGATATTGAAAAATGTCTGAATGCATTTCGAAATTACAAGTTTGAACAAAACGGTGACTTTTTTATTAAAAAAAATCGTAGATTTTAAATAAATTTTAGTATCTCATAAAATTTAAATAAACACGATTCTTTTCTAAAAATAAAACAAACTTTTGTTTGTAGACAATTTTTTTTTTCTCACTTGATTATCCGTTTCAAATGTGTGTTAAAAAAAAAGCTTGAATAAGACCTCTGTTTTTATAAAATGTTGATTTTCAGCAAAAATTCGTCATTGTTCCGGTACTCTGCGTTCCGGTATTCAATTGAAAATTCCGAAACTACGTTTCCGATTTTCAACGGTACCCTAACAATGAAATTTTCCATGCTTTTAATGTGAAACATTAAAATTCACATCTCGCTCAACCTCGTTATAAGCATCGAATAATCGATTCCAAAAATCGGTGCGACACAGACCCGAAACCGTTCACAATAAACCATGTAAATTTTATTTATTTCCGCACACCGTTCACTTATACAGGTCGTTTTAAATAATTTAGAATTACGCAAATTTTCAAACAAAACAACATTGGATTTTCTTGAACGTTCTTATCGAACACTGAAGATAAGGAATAAGTTCTGTGGTCAATAGATAAACGTAACCATGCATCGTTGATTATAAAATGATTTCAATATTTGTCACTTAGGTTAAAAAAATCTGAAAGTTTATATTGTTCATAATAATAATTAGGAAACAAAATCATGTCCATATGATGTCAACGCTAATGTTTCAAATGTTTAACCTTAAACATTTGAGAAATCTCATTGAATGCCATACCGTTTTGATATAATTCATGTGAAAAGCGCAACGGGACCGATAAAATCGTGCGAATAATGGATTTTGCTTATTACCGACGAATGTGGGCGAATCTGCGCAGAACCCGGATGCACTTTGCCCGTAACCAAGTTCCAGCTTTTGCCATAATCGACGTGAAATTAGATTTCAGCGATGTTTGGATCGTTAAGAACCGCTGAAAGTTGTTGGGGGAGGTGTTCGTCTGGGAACATGTTTTTTTTTTAATTATGGGATGTTATACGTTTGCTTGTAAGTTGCGCGAATTATATGTAAACTTTTTTGTTGGAGTGGTGTCTATTATATTTTTAGTATTTAATTTAATAAGACAAACGAATTTCGGAATAAAATTAGGCATGTAAGTAAGATGGAAGGTGAGTTTGTATTATTTGAGAATGAAATATATATAGAAATAGCATTGAGTAGGTGGCTTGAATGGTATAAGTTTCATTTATGCATATTAACTAAGTATGCAAATTATAATATTACAATATAGAAGAGAATTTATTAATAAACTATATAAAATTAGACATCCCGAAAATTAAACATGTTTTCATATTTTTAATTTAATACGCATCAGTTTATAATATTAATATATTATATAATATTATAAAAATGTTAAAATATCTTCATTTTTTCTTCTATTCTTCTCCGTAATAGTGAAACATTTATAACCATCGTTATTTTTTACTATCTCTACAAAACACAGCTATATATCGTTTGCGCTGATAGCGAGAACTTTCTCCATAGTTATACGAAAAAATGACAAGAAAAATACGAAATTGATTTTCAGGAAACAATTCGGAAGGGAGCGGTCTCCACTAGAATGAATTTATAGCTGCATTCTGTTAGCATAACGACATCGCTTTTTCAGAAACAAAAATTGTTATTCCATACCAATTTTTTACACAAAATGATTTCGGGACTTTTTTAACTAACTCGCGTTGAACCCAAACCAAATCCCACATTAATTGTGCCTTCATATACATACGAACCAACACGTCATATACGAAATGAATGCAATATAACGAGAATGGAATTTATTATAGGCACGCTTGTGCGAAGTTTAGATTCCCGACATTTGTCACGCTTTCGCGACACACAATGTTTCACGCATTAAGCGAAATTCACGCCCGTTTTTATCGTCTGGATCGGAGCTTTCTCGTATTATATTAATTTTGTGAAGCAAACTGGGAAACAGCTGAGGTTCTGATCTAATATTTGTGACGAACACACGTGAACTTGTTTTATTAAAGTCGGTCGTTTTTGTTGAGCGACGTGCACGCAGGGGTCTGACCTTTCAATCGGGAGAGTCGGATATGTACTGAGTGCCTGAAATAATACTATATTTTAATAGTGATAATAATAATAATAATAAGATGAGTAATTATTTGTTAAGTGTTTTGATATTGAGATATAATTTCGAGATATACATATAGCACAGTCATGATATATCTGAATAAATTCTTTGAATTCATTGAATTTTGACACATATTATACTATAATATTTCAAATGATAAAAAACAGCGTATGTAGTTGTATCGTATACATATAAAAGTTTAGTTTTGGCTATAACCGTGAGAGACGATGATCATGTACAATGAAGAAAATGTTGGCTTGATTCAATATGAGCCATCCGAATAGCAATACTAACTAAAATAACAAAAATGTATGAAAAAGGTGTGTAACATATTTTTGAATGAAGTCGTGATTTTGGATCATCTACCGGTAGTACCAATAATGTGATAGATTCGATGTGATTTTCATCAAAAAAGCAAGATCAAGTCTTCTAGTTTAACTAGCCTAGTTATTATATTTACTAAGTATGTATATCAAAAATATTATATGATATAAAACAGACGAGAATAAAGGAAGACAATCCGATTTCACCGAATGTATTGTATAAGCAAATGAGTTACAGTTATATTATAATTCTAACCAAAAAACAACATTAATCATTATTCTATTTCAAACACGAAATCTGAACCATCCCATTATATATTTCAAAGAAATTCTAACCTTGAAACGACCACCACATTACCAAATTCAACAAAGCATCCAAAAGACCCATCTTCCATCCTCTGCACCTGTAATTTTTTTCAGATCTCCACCCATTCAAGATTGTTTATACAACAGACTAGCAACATGAGCGAGTAGAAAGCTAATCCTATCCAAGCTTTCTGTCTACTAGCTGCGAATTAACGGCTTCGTTAGGTTTGTCAAGCGGCCGTTAACGGAGATAACTGGCGCGCGCACTTAACGGCCGCCGCACGACTTATATATTAATACTCGACTAAACGTGATGCTAAACTTTTCATATTATGCTTAACTGAAAACCGACCGAACAGGGATCTTCTATGTAGACGTTTTGGATGTCGAACAAGTTGGTGGAGCATGTGTAGTTTATGTTGGCTGTGTATAATATTAGCTTTATCGCAACGATTTCGCCTAGTTTGGATATTAAAGTTTTGATTTGGCATTTAGATTTTAGAAACTTGTGATTGATAAGAAACTTCAATTAGAAATGTATTTCTTCAATAAAATTTGAATCTTTCGAAAGTATAAATCAATTACTAAGATGTTTTATATGCATATTATTAAAGGTAAATTCAATTCACATATTGATCAAAATTTTGACTCCTTATACTAGACTAATATTGAATGAAAACCTTTAGATGTTAATGTAGTCTTTGTAATTGTTTCATCTTATCGTATTATATATATATAGTATTAATGGGTAAATTTTATATTTGAATATACATATTTTATAGTTGATTTGCAATTGCTTGTGATAGTTTTACGTAATCGAATTATCATGTCTATTTTCAATATCCTATATTTGGATTTCAGCGTAGGCGATTAATTAAGCATTGAGGGAAAGAACATACCAGGAAGGCTTGTATTTGTTTTCCTCCCAAAAGAAAATAAAAACGGGGAGTATTATATTTCATTTATCAGGTGTTTATTTATGGAATTATTATATGTCAATTTAAATATTTCAATAAGTTAAAAAATCAACTGAAACTCAAAAATTTTGTGAAATTAAATATACATACGTATATATTATATGAGAGTTTTAAAAAGATAAAATTGATCGATATTTTAATTGAATCTTGTACATAAATATACTTTTGAATGATAACCAGTCAACATTTAACTCGAAAACGAAAAAAAACCAATACGCACATGCGGAAAAGCCATAAAACGCAGTCGCTTCCTATAAATACGTTCTAATTGAATTTTCCGCATCGGACATAGTGGAGTCGCTGCGTGCTTTATTGTTGTTTCGTGAAAAACGCGCCGTAAAAAAAGAAGAGCAACACTTTAGCGTGAGGGTGATTCGGGAGTGCGGCAATAAAATGACAAGATAAGAGCGCGCATAAATGGCAAAAGAAACATTTCATGGACAATTTAGTTCTCGAAAGACGGGCGAAGAATAAAAACAAACGTAAAACGTATGGGCGTCGCTTCTGGATCGGGACGTCGTTATTTTTCGCCTCCAGTATCTAAAAACAAGGAAAAATTACGACGTCTCTGAAAATTTATACGCATGAAAGTATAAATAAAGCCCGCTGCTCTTTTGCTGTGGTGTGAAACTTGTGAACTTAAATTTCGGCAATGTTTTTCGTTTTGAATTAGCCGCGTTAGGATGGATTCGTTTCGACGTCACTGCTGGACTATTTTGTAATACATATTATAGATATACTGTTATTCGAGGACGACCATTCGAGACGTGGACGTCGTCTCTGGAGTGCTATGCTTCGGGCAAAATTGATAGGGATAAAATATTTGTAAAAAATATGATGACATTTGTTCGCGCCTAAGAGATAAGAAAAATACGGCTTCGTTTTGACGTTGAAATATTCCCGAGAGTGTTGGAGCGAACGAACTCTGACATTTTTCCGCGGCACTTTTCTTTTCTTCCTTCTCCCGATTTTTTTTGTTTATTTGTTTATAATTTTCCTACGAGATCAAAATGAGACGTTGATGACGAATAACACATCCGAATAATTACATTAATTATTTATAACGATTATATTATTTATAACTCTTAATTAATTTTATTTAATTCACATCGAGATATTCATATTAATTGTTGGATATACAATATACAAAAGCACAGAAATAATTCATGTGGTTTTACCCAATTATTAAACATATGGGACATGTCATAAACACTAGCGCAGTGACAAAATTAAACATCCCGTAAACGCTAAATTTTCTGAAAATTTAAAAACATCATATCAAACGGAACGATACATGTTTTTGACGCGGTTGAAAACACAAACAAATGTCAAATGAAACATTGAACGAGATTTTGACTCGAATTGACGATGCGACAAGTTCAAATTGTGTATTAAAAAACACAATAAAATTCGCGTCACTTGCGTGACACACACGCCATCACGTATTCGCACAAAGAAGCAAAACGAGGAATTCGACGGGATAAATAAACATGAAGCGAGGATTTCTGGAAATCTGGAACTTTCATTAGAAATTCGCTATGCGAAAAAATTCGAACGACGGATTGTGACATAATTTCGTTATCTCGGGCGTAAAAGAAAAACGTCTCGTCATCGGACGTGACAAAGCAGGATCGACCGTGGTAGTAAAATACTTAACGCCGTTCCAGATTAAAATCGCCGAAGCGAGGTGATTTTCAGTCTATCTAGGCTGTAGGGAAAAATCCTGAAAAAATATATCCGGTGTCGTTTTATCAACATCTCCACAATCTGGGTCACGACTCATCGGCTGAAAGTCATAGCTCTAATACGCAGACGGATTAATAAGCACTTGGTTAGTGTTGGTGATTGTTTGATTTGCTTCGTTGAAAGAAGATGAGAAAAAAAAGGAAGTTTATTCTGGGAGTCATGAAATCTCTTTGAAATTTTTCGTTTATTTCTTTGCGAAGATTTTCATTTTAAAATGAAATGGTTTTGAGATTAGTAGAAATATATGCGATCGATGTAAATAATTTGTTTTGAAGTGCGAGAACATTATTGAAAGATCACATACTAAAGGTTATCATTAATCTTATTCGTAATTGAAATTCTTAGTGAATTAGTATCTGAGATTAAATTCAAGATTTACATAATGGTAAAGTTTACAATACATTTAAAAAACTTCAATATATTTTTTCGATTTAACTTTCAGCAAAATTTTACTACATATAATGAAACGTAATGCAAAAATAAATTAAATAAAACTTCTGCACAATATAATACTCGTATATATTTTTTTGCATGGAAAAATCACATATGCGCACTCTTTTCATTTATTATGCTAGCAAATCTCACGATATTTTCACCGCAATCCTCTTTTATTATAAATAGTGCACGGGTGAATAAAATATCGACGCAAGACGAATGCGGTCGGAAAACTACTATCCCATGAGAAAACGAAGATTTGCCTACACATGTCTGGTGGATTTTCGTTGTCGTGTTCGTTCGTTCGAATTGTTCGAAAATGGACGTCTGAAAATACCTTGCTTTCGAACAATGCCATGTTTATGTGAAATATTGCAAAGTGGATTCGTGAATCCTGAATAGTTGAGCAAATGAGGGAAATATCTTCGTTGCATTTTGGATTTCATATGTTCGTAATATATAAAGGAAAATAATTGTGTATGTGAAAAATAAAAAAAAATTATATGTATATATTTTAAAAAAATCAGAATTTTTCTGTGCATAAAAATTAACCATATAGTACGTATCTCATCAAAATTTTAAACCGATTTTAAAGCGTAAAAGTATCCAGTATGCTCTAGTAATTCAATTTTGATTGATTTCCAGTCAGGTCTCGTAGTTCACCAGATACTTGGCAACGCCGTTTACATCCCAAACACCCTATACAATGCCCAATTTGATTTTGCGAAATTCAATTTTTACACATATACCCTCTTATATTATATATACACACCTAAAAAGTTATGTGCGAGTCTATTTTTCCTAAACACAACGTTATTCCGCGGCGCTTCACAAAAGTGTGCGGCGGTTGTTGTGTCATGAAAAATATCCGCGAACGGAGCGTGTATATAGAATAAATATTTGATTTCCGCCTTCACCCTTTTCCCTCCATTTTATCCCGCGGATAATTGAAAACCTTATTGTATAACGGAAGAAAGTAACAACTAACTCCCACGGGAGTACGGTATCTCTTTCGGTTCACAATTCGATAGAAAGCCACCGGCTAGGTGTGCTTTGTTCGCTAAAAAATATAGAAACAGAAACGTACACGTGTCAGACGGCGCAGATGCCAAACGAAACAATAAAAAGCACTTTAATCTATTAGTGTGAAAAATAAGGGAACGTATCGTGCTTATCCTCCGACACAAAAACGACGAGCGAGTTTCTGCAATTTTTTTTTCTTCTAACACTTGTTGATGCGAAAATTTTTCGCTCGGACCATTTTCCATTTACATGCCGGCACTCTGTCCCCCATTGATATATCCTTTTTCGTCCTGCTCGGTCCCAGAGGAGCGTTTCGACGAAAACCTTCTGGAAATTTATGTTCGGGACGACTTCTATTTATATCCACTTCATCACACTATTTTATCGGGACACTCAAAAAAGAAAGTAAGTGACGTTTCGAGGCCGTAAATAAACGTTAGCGTTCGTTTTTGAAAGAAAAGCTTATAACGAATGTTTAGTGCCCGTCATTTGGATCAATTGAACACTTGATTTATTTCAAATCGCAATTGAATATATAATAATATAAAAAATATATTTTGAATAGTCAAGGACTAAAAAAACGTATTATGAATAGTCAAGGACTAAAAAAACGTATTATATTAGCTTTCAGTTATGTCTGCGATTCTGTCAAGATTGTAACATCAGTGTCACTCAATCTTTGATATTTTATACAAAATTCTTAGTGAAATATTTGAATTATATATATTTTCAAAATTAAAAAAAGAGTGAAATATATCTTAAATTCATATACAAATTGATTCAATTATATATTTTATTTCGATGGACCTGTAGACGATTAATATTAATTTATCATTCAACCACACTAAGGAAACTCCAAATAAAATATCAAAAAGTATTATACACTCTTATTTCGTTTCACATTATTCAAATATTTTGGAGTTAGCACCTAATTACTATGCACACAAAACCATTTCAAAAACTCATTCAAAAGATGTTCATATTCACATTGGTAACCATTGAACCATAATATTTCTGTTTGCGAAGCACGAGTTACGTTTTTTTTTCTCTTTAACGTTCTACATTTTTATACGTAGATTATATACAAATAATATAATAATAATGAAGGTAAATTCGAAAGAACTGTATGAATATAGTAACAACATATAATCTATAATCACTAATATGCGATTTGAACAATAACTATACAATATGTCACATTCAAATGATTTAAAAAGTAAATGATGAAATGCAGGAGTACGTTGTGAAGTACATATAACGTAACTCATGCTATGATTTTAATTAAACTAGGTATGCGAATCGACAAAGCCAGTCGGCTTTCAGTACTAACGTAACGTTTTAATAGCGGCGACGTACTAACTTTCAGGGGTTTCATTTTATATAACATTCCTTCAATATGTGAGCCTTCAATGTACGTACATACGCTGGTAATATTTCAGCTATTTATTATTGACGATGAACCTACCCAAAAAAGGAACTTTTCGGGCATGAGGTCTCGCAAATTAATATGTTATGATGGACCGAACTATTTTAGACAGGTTGATGGATTGCGTGAGCATGGTAAGTGGTCGGCAGAAAAAAAAATATATAAGAGGAAAACCCGGAAGGAAAAATCCGCAAGAAAATGAAACGTTATTGGCCGTCTGAATGCATTAGGGAACGGAGAGCGCTATTAATAATTTATACAAATGTAATATTATATGTATGAAAAAAATAGTATATGTGAAAAAATATGCATTTTCCAAACTAAGTGAAAATTGATTCGATATGCTGATTTTAAAAGGAAACATGATAGAACGTTGCATTTTTGAATCACTTTAGTTATATTATTATACATTTTATATTCCAAAAAATCTATATATTCATTAAATATAAAAATTAATAATAAATTTAAATTTTGAAAAAACATATCAAAGAAAATAACGAAGCAAAGTGAATAATGAGTGTACCTCTCGGTCTTTCCATCCGACGAGCGGCGGGAAGCATATGACGAAGGACAGTACCCAAAGGGCCGCAATGAGGGCTTTGGCCCGTTTTCTGCTCATGAGGCTCGGATATCTGACGGGTCTGGCAACGGCTACATATCTGTCCAGAGATATGGCACAAAGGTTCAGGATGGACGCTGTGCACATCCACACGTCGACTGCTAACCATACCGAGCACCATACATCGCCGAATATCCATACCTGAAATCAAATGTTCGTTTAGTATATGTATATAGTTTTTTGTATTCGTTTTGGAAAGCGTTGTCTTTTGCAGCTTACTTAAAAAAAATGTTTTTAAATATTATAAATGTTAGTAATATGACTTTAATGTGAATTTATATAGATAATGGTTTTATTTTTAGATGTATTTTTTGGATTGAATATACATAATATATGATGTAGTAATAAGTTTTATGTATGTTCGGGTACATAAAAAAATATTAGGGGCGTGAATGGAAAAAGTTGTGTAATCTTTTCTTAAAATAGAGTACGTATTGTGGTAATCCACCGATTAAATGAAATAAGGTTGGTTCTATTTTAATAATCTCATTCTTGTAGTAATTGTTAAAATCTGGAATTTAAAAATATCTTCATTTCCTTTGCTCCACTTAAATCTTGTGCCATATATCAAGTCGCGCATAAGATTTCCTTATAAAACACCTTAAAACGAATTCTTACTCGACTGCAAAATGAGTGTCCAAATTAAGATTCATATCGCGAAAAGCGTTAAATTTATATTTAGGCGATAATTACTCAGGTCACACTTACTCCTTTACAGATAACGGCTCGTCCGGTTACAGCGAAAACTCGACATTAGCACGTAAACTTTTTTCACTCGATTATATTCAAAATAAATACTCGAAAAACGTCGCTCAACTTTCACCACATTAGTATTCATTAAAAAGTTAATTTGAAAGCTTCGCGGCAAAATAAAGGCACTTTACCATGTGGGGTGTTTTGAGATTTTCATTTTAAGACAACTTGCGTTCGTGCGTTGTTGTTTCCCGTTTTTTTTTTGTGCAAACGAAGAACATCGTTGACCCTTCCGCTTTAATATTTACACGTTTCAACCCATAAGTTTAAAGGTCTGAAAAAGTTATGAATGTGGTGGAAACTTTCGGGTTGTTCCGCGCGAAAAAATAAAACTTATTAATTCGTGGCGTATATTTTCTTTTTTTCGCAAAGGGACAACTCCGAAAAAATTTCATCGGCTTATTTTATTATTATGAATTATGTCATGACAGATCGTTATTTTTTAGCAAAGTATATATTAAATGAAATTTATTTATTTACAATAACGATGTCGTTTTTAGAAATTTTCATTAAACAATTTTATACGAGAGTGTAGAGAGAATTATAAAGAATGTAATTTTTTTTTCAGTCAACAAAGACAGTTTATAATTGAAAATTATATATGTTCACACAAAAAAAAAATTTAATTTTGAAAAAATTATTTATTCCATTCATTTTTAGAATATTCATTTACACGCGAATAAACATATCACGCGACACAAAGCGTTCAAATTTAAAACGCCTTTCGCGATCATCACGCGAGATTGTCACTAATTTATCAGAAGTGCGTGCTTTTATAGCTCGTCCCCGAATTATTACATTATTTTCGTTTCGCTTTGCCGTCGACTCGTTTTCCGGTCGACTTTGAAAATTTTCCCCCGATAAGCACGCGCTCCCGGCGAAAAATAAAAAAAAGTAAAAATACACGCGAAAGCGAAAACGGCAATTGAATATTTTCCTTTTGTAAATCCCATCTCATAATTGGCACTAGGGGGGCAAAAGGACGGGAGCACTTCCAGGGGACGAATTAGGGCGATTTTTCAGGTTTCTGTGTGTCGAAACACCTTGTGGGAGGTCTGAAAGCTCGTGGCCACCTGAATTATTCTCAATTGCTGGAATTTTTCACTGTCAAACGGATCGTGGGAGTAGTGTCGTTCATATAATGGACGCGATGGAAAAGCTCTCTTATTGTTTGCGAAAAATTCGACCGTCCTTCGCTGAATTGTTCCTATGGAGGTTTTGGTGTAAATATATCAGGTGTGTTTGTGTGCTGAAGGGTATGTAAATAAATTAAGAGAGTGTGTGTGTTGAAAAATGTAGGCAGGGAAGTTGAAATTTCATATGGCGCAAAGAAAATTGCGAGAAATTTCTTCGACGCTATTAATCATCGTATCCGGTTTCACAGGGCCGCTTATAAGTCGGTTTGTTGCTATGAAAAATTTGATATGTAATGAAAAAATATTTTCGACATCATTTTTTCGATATGCGATATTAACTTGAATCGAGTGATTCATCAATTATCAAGAAAACAATTTTTGAATACGAAAAATTTCAAATGTCAACTCATTATTATTTTCAGTAATAATTTTGATGAGAGATATCAATTTTTTTCTTCTTTTATCATTACCAAAATAAAAATAATATTGGCAAATAAAATATGTACATTTTTTTTGAATAAGGAAAGAAATTAGAAACAGCAAATTCAATTTGAAAACTAGCAATGCTTAAAGATTCTATTTTTGATTCTTATAATATTCATACTTAGAATATAAAAATAAACATACATAATAAACACAAGTTTTGAGAAAAAATATAAATTTTAAAAAGCATATTTGTTTTATTACCCAGTACGTGTTCAGTAAGTATTATTGCGTCCATTTCAGCACGAATTCATACACTTCTAGAGGATATGTAAATAAGCCGATTTATAAGCATTAGGCGGAGAAAAAAATCGCAGCCACACGAACGACAATTTCATACTGTGGCCGAAAAGTAAAAAAAATAATAAAAAACACCATGCGCTTTCGGAATAATCGATTACAATTCAACTGCGACGTGAATAACAACGAGCTTTTCGGGCACGCACTTTCCCCTTTACTATCGGTTGACTTTCGCCAAATTTCAATTTCCCCGCCGAAAATCGGCATTCGAAAAAGGGCGCGTAATTCAATATCGACGATAATGAATCGCGGCCTTTGCCGATATAATTCAGTACACGTTTGATATATAATTTGTGCGAGCTTTTAGCCGCTCGCTCGTTTTTGATTAATGCGCATCTGAGATTGGGCGGATACAAGAAAATGTGCTTTTCGAACTATTGTGTCGGCAGTTCAATTAATCGTTATTCAAATTGATATTTATTAGTGTCAAATTCACTCATTTGTACTCGTGTAAAATCTGAAAAGCATCATATATTATATATATATTACATTTCGACGTTAACGTTTTGTGAAATGTTCATTTAAATTTTTCATTGTTGCGCACGCTTTTTTCGCGTTTCGAATTCTTTTCGCCGTTTGTTGACCCAAAAATGATTTATGTTATATACGAAAATCGTATGAATGGGTCTGATCTACGAATTGCGTGTTATTTTCATAGAGAAAATTCGTTGTGAATATACATATATACATATAATATATGTTTCATTGAATTTCGATACTTATTAAGCGCATGCAATTTTCGAATTTCGAATCGATTTCATCCAAATTAATTTCGACGCATAAATGCGTTTTTGAAAGTAATACTGAATACGATTACATTATACGATTTAAAATTAGGATTTACATGAGGCAAACACCGTATTTAGTGAAAATGATTGAAACTCCAAGCTCAAGCGCTTGTAATTTTGAATATATTATACTATAAAAAAAATGTAAAAGATTATATCTACACGGTTATTTATATCGCAACATAAAAGCGTCGAGTTAATTCAACGTTAGCGCCAAAGTTTCAATGCACGTCGGCCGTAATGGATTTTTTCGGTCGGCCAGATTGGAAATGCTAATTATTACACGCGTACCGCTTTTCCATAGTTAATAATAGAATTTATCACGGTCTGCCGAGGCTTTGTGGGTTCACTTTTTGAAAATACAGCCAATTCTAGCGATACATTTTCAGAATACTTCAAGATGTACAAAATTTGCATCTCAATTCGTGACTCATTAGAAATGGATGAATATGTTTCATTTCTGTTTTTGTACTTTTATTTTAATTAATCATTAAATTAAAATCGATGCCATTGAAATACATATTTTTTATTAATTACGTTTTCTGACTATTATTAACGATACAATGCGATACTTAAAGTTGTGAGGAATATAAAACTACTCATTCCAAAGACTGACTGATGATACTTTGGATTTCTTTATATCTTTATCTTTGGGTGATACAAATGATCGTAGGACACGCCAGTGTACTCTTGAAAGGTGGTTGAAGGCTTCAAGTGCTTTATGAGTTTCCCGTCAGCAATGTCTTATACATGTATTGTGAATGGTCGTGTTCCAATTAGAGTGATTATGGATCATATGTGGTATTTGCAATGGTACTAGATTAAGTTTCTAGTGATTGAACAAGTGTAATCGATCAATGCAGATATTGTTGACCGAGAATGCTTCAAGTGTGATGTCTCATATCGAGATATTGAATTTATCAATATTTAAGTTTTATTCAAAATCTGGGTTATGTAGTACTGAATCAATATTCCACATTGAAAATGTCGGTTAATTTTCTGCTAGTGCGTATAAACGTCGATTTGTTTTTGTGGTGTGCCGTTTGTTCGATTCGCCAAAACAATCTTATTAAGAAAACATAGTTTAATCAGATACTCAGGAGAATGAACGGTTTGATTAGATTCGTATCAACATACAAAAGCCCGTCCTAATTGGTTTTGTTCAGCTTTAGTTTTCGCTCAAACTCGACAAGGAACAATGTTGTATGGCAAACGACTATCCTCTCTTGGACAGCGCAATTATAAATGACCAGCAAAAAAATAAAAAAAACATTAAATTTATCTAATCGAAAAGTAATTGTCTGGAAATTTAAATGTCACGTAAGTTCGTTTTGATTGTTAATTGGATTCTGGAGTGACTTAAGCACGCATTACGCTTCCGAGTTAATTTCGTTAACTCATCAAAGTCAGTCAAATTTAATCGCATGAGCTCAGAATTATTGATTGATATATGCAGAGACGCGTATGTTTGTTCGATAACGTTATTATATTGCGAAATTTTACCACGCAACTCTGTTTGATAAAAATATATATGTATATCGAAGAATGTTTAAATCGGGATCGCTAAGGATGATTGATTGGGTTATTCAATCGGTAGAGCGGTTTGTTAGTATTCTTTCGTTGTTTTCTGGTTAGAAACCGCAACTGTTCGTATTTATAAGCTAGAAAAAAAATCGGAAAAAGTGTGATCGAAATTTCGAAATACATGGAAAAGTTTCGGGTTCAAATAAAACGACTAAAATATTTCAGAACACGTTTACTATTCTGGAATTCCTTTTGCGTATCGAACTCGATGTCGTATTTGTGCTCGAAACGTCACGTGCTGTTCACGACATTTTTTGCCATATATGTCAATTTATTGTCAAACAAATTTCTTATTTATTCAAATGTGCGTGCAGAACAAGTGATTTTGATTTTGCATGTAAAAATTCATACTTAAAATTCGAATCTAGTCGGAAAATTTTCACGGAACGCAAAATAAGATTTTCTTACATTAATATAGAGCGTCGCACATGTTATATAAACAAGCAGAGTCGCTTGAATTCTGACACCATTGAAAATGTGCTGTGAGCGACAAGCGACGAAGAAAAATGATTAACGAGCCGCTTTCGACGCCTCCTTTAAAAATTTCGAAACATCAAAATGCAACGAATTATGCGAAAATCAACGCTCGGGTGGGGCAAAAACGACATATCGGCTAAATGTCAATCGGAAAACGTCTGGCTTTGCCCGCGAAAAGTTTGCAATAAGGATAAAAATATGTGATACGCATTCGAGTCTCGCACACATGAGATATCCGTTATCTGTAAATATGTGTGAAATTTGTCGATTTCTATGTGTACGGCTTACGTTTTCCGATCCTCTGAGGGGCGATTTTGCGGCGCCGAGTTTTCCCTTCGTCGGAAAATTCGCATAATAATAATGTTTGGAAATTTTCAACGGCCAAAGCCTTCGGATGCGAAAGATAAGCCTGCGGGCGTGCATTTGCTATACGGCACACCTTTTGGTAATTATGGCCGTATCTTTGCGAGATTTTACGTGCGTACATACACATTGGAATGTAATATAAGGTATCGAATTTTTTCATAAATTCAATATAACCACAAAAATATATTTAATATAAATATATCATAGACTAAGATTTATTATTTATTCAAATTGAAAGTTAATAATCATGATATAAGTATAATACAATTTTTGCTTATAAAATGATAATAATTTTTATGTTCATTTATAAATTAGGGTTCATTTTTTACAAATGTTATCTAAAAACTGATCAAAACACTAACTTGGTAAATAAACTTCATTATGTTATGAGCTGAAAAAAGGAAGTAAGCCGCAGAACCCTCCGAGAGAGACCGATCGTTACTAACAGTAATCGTCTAACCCTGAAAAAAAACCAAGTGGTGATTATCAAAATTGAACATAATATGTTTTGCGAAAGTAGGCGGTAGAAAGCGAGTCAAATGAAATATTGCTCATGCTTCGCATTTATTGAATTTCATGTCGCTAAAAAAATAAATTGGAGCATCGTTGATATATCACGAATATTTTTCATAATGCGGAATGAACGACGGAATTTGCAGTATTTTATAATAATCTTTATGAGACGATATTGCCAAGTGCGATGCCGTAATAAAGACATTTCAAATAAACAATTTGTTTATTTAAAAAAGAGAAATAATTAATTTATTAAAACCAATTTTGTATTATATTATTTAAATATACGAGTATATAGAATAAATCCAAAAATATACTATTATTTAATATATTTCCATTGATTGAACAAATCAAATAATGTGAGCATTGTTGAATAAACTTTTTGGTTTTGACATAGCTAAAGTCATGATTAAATCTAGAAATAAGGTCAATATTAAAGCTAAATAAAACATTGACAAGCACACCGAACGTTGAATGAGCTCGGAAAGTGTAATATCTCGTTACGAATTGAGCCCGCGTCTATTATGCGGAGCAAACAAGCGCTGGATTCAAAACTTTCGAGAGCGTCAAATGGAAAACGCGGGAAAATTCGATTAGACAACGAGACCGATTCGATTAAAACCATAATTCGCGTCATTCAAACTTAACAAATTAATTTTTCAAAACCAAAAATTAAACATCAAACATCAAAGACGAAGATTTTACATGCAAAACTCAATTAAACTCCACGCAACGTTCAATCCGAATTAGTCGAATCGAAGCGTTAATTTTTGCCTTCTCCGCGTTATATTTACATTTAGTTTTCGGCAGAATAATTCAAGACGATTGTCTCGTCCTCTGCGAATTCAATTTTTACGCATTGGCGACGTTCATTTCACGCCAGGCGTAATTCTGTGTTGTGACAGTCGCGTGTAATTGTATGAGCGCCCCGAATTATCCGCGCGTAGGTGGATTGCATGCAGACTGATTAAGGAATTATTCAGATGTTTGCCAGAATTACTGCAACAATGTCCTCTAGTAGTGTAATACGTGTGTGGTGCGAATTAGGATAATGCGGATAAACGTGGTGCTGATTTGTGTCTGCGATGGCCGATCAATATTGGATCGGTTTTAGTGCTGTGATTTGGATTTTAATGCGTTTGGTTTCGGTCTGATGCGATGTGATTGTTTGATTAAATGTATTGGATAATGTAATTCTGTAATTGACGTTGAGGTTAAGTAATATTGATGTTTCGATAGTAATATTTATTATGAAATGTAATGAATGAGCTTTTATACTAATCGTCATTTTCATTGTTTCATGAATTAAACATTTGCTGAATAGTTAATTGAGGAGATTCAAACGGTATGAAAATCATAAATCTATGAATATAGAATAATATATTTTAAATATTAATTTCAGTTATGAAAAATATTTTTTCTAGAAATATTCGTGGATTTGAAATTCGAATTAATTGAAAAATAATATTTTGACTACAATTAGTATGATATTATAATCTATCTATCTATACTATTATAAAACTGAAAGTCCGTCTGTCTGAGACGCTTTTTTTTTAATTAAAGTTTGTCCTTTATAGAAACTGAGACGAAACCACCTAGAACGTCGAAACCTTCTCAAATACCTTAAAAAATAATCCTTTAGTGACTGGCGTACTTTAGAATCTCGAAAAAGGCCGAATTAAATTACGCAAAAAATTAATTAATTGAAAATTTTTCGGAAATTAGTAGGCGCCCCTTTTGATTTTTTCCGATATTTTTTCACTATTGGGGGTTATTTCAATGGCGGAATATCTTGCTATGGATCCCTAAAGACGATCTATTTCGTATTTCGGACGGGAATGCGATATTCATCGATATATTTGAGATCCAATGAAATGAAATACGCGAAAAATTCGTTTTGTACGCCAAAAACGGTCTTTCGGCCAAATCTGCCAAATAAGGCCCGACGCCATTTAATTTTGTTCAAATATAAATTAGTATGGAAAAATATGTTGAGCGAAAAACGTATCTATCGACATATAAATAAGTCATAGAATCCTAACCAATAATTTTTTCACATTAATTTATCGCGTCGATTTATCGATTTACCGAATCATACGAATGTCAAACTGTGTAGTTGATTTTTTTTATTTATTTTTTTTCAATTTTTTTCAAACTTTTTTTATAAAGTTTTAATGATTTTTTTTTTCAATATTACTATATTTAAGCGTGCGGTTCTCAAACTTTTTTATAAAGTTTTAATGATTTTTTTTTTATTTCAATATTTTCGCAATACGAAGTCAAATATCGATTTCTTTTTTTTAGATTTCGATTAAATAAATAATTAAAAAATAAATTTTCAAATTACGTTTTTTTTTCGATAAATAATTTTTTTTTCGTTTTAAAAAAGCCTGCGATCCTCAAACTTTTTTTTATGAAGTTTAGTGGATTTGGGTGTGTAACCAGGGGCGAGCCGGTACGCCCGAAGGGCTTACCCACTAGCGTTGAGGTATAATATAAAATCGTGCAATCCTCAAACTTTTTATAAAGTTATAATGACTTTTTTTTCATTTCTATATTTAAGCGTGCGGTTCTCAAACTTTTTTATAAATTTTTATAATTTTTTTTTAGATTTCGTTTCAATTAATGATAATAAAATGATAAATGTTTTCAAAATACGTTTTTTTCGATAAATCATTTTTTTCAAATTTTAAATCGATATTAATTTCTACAACTCAATATTAGTGGGTGTGGAGTGTAGCCAGGGGCGCCAAGGTCCTAGCGTGAGGACTGGCGCAGCCAGTCCGAATACGCTAGTACTATTATAAAACTGAAAGTCCCCCTGTCTGTCTGTCTGAGACGCTTTTTTTTTAATTAAAGTTTGTCCTTTATACAAACTGTGACGAAACCACCTAGAACGTTGAAACCTTCTCAAATACCTTAAAAAATAATCCTTTAGTGACTGGCGTACTTTAGAATCTCGAAAAAGGCCGAATTAAATTACGCAAAAAATGAATTAATTGAAAATTTTTCGGAAATTAGTAGGCGCCCCTTTTGATTTTTTCCGATATTTTTTCACTATTGGGGGTTATTTCAATGGCGGAATATCTTGCTATGGATCCCTAAGCGACGATCTATTTCGTATTTCGGACGGGAATGCGATATTCATCGAAATATTTGAGATCCAATGAAATGAAATACGCGAAAAATTCGTTTTGTACGCCAAAAACGGTCTTTCGGCCAAATCTGCCAAATAAGGCCCGACGCCATTTAATTTTGTTCAAATATAAATTAGTATGGAAAAATATGTTGAGCGAAAAACGTATCTATCGACATATAAATAAGTCATAGAATCCTAACCAATAATTTTTTCACATTAATTTATCGCGTCGATTTATCGATTTACCGAATCATACGAATGTCAAACTGTGTAGTTGATTTTTTTTATTTATTTTTTTTCAATTTTTTTCAAACTTTTTATAAAGTTATAATGATTTTTTTTCATTTCTATATTTAAGCGTGCGTTTCTCAAACTTTTTTATAAAGTTTTAATGATTTTTTTTTTAGATTTCGTTTCAATATTTTCGCAATACGAAGTCAAATATCGATTTTTTTTTAGATTTCGATTAAATAAATAATATTAAAATAATAAATATTTTCAAATTACGTGTTTTTTTTCGATAAATAATTTTTTTCGTTTTAACAAAAGCCTGCGATCCTCAAACTTTTTTTATGAAGTTTAGTGGATTTGGGTGTGTAGCCAGGGCGAGCCGGTACGCCCGAAGGGCTTATCCACTAGCGTTGAGGTATAATATAAAATTTTGCAATCCTCAAACTTTTTATAAAGTTATAATGATTTTTTTTCATTTCTATATTTAAGCGTGCGGTTCTCGATAAAAACTTTTTTATAAAGTTTTAATGATTTTTTTTTATTTCTATATTCTCGCAATACGAAGTCAAATGTCGATTTCGATTAAATAAATGATATTAAAATAATAAATATTTTCAAGATACGTTTTTTTTCGATAAATAATTTTTTTTCATTTTAAATAGATATTTATTTCTACTACTAAAATTAGTGGATTTGGGTGTATAGCCAGGGCGAGCCGGTACGCCCGAAGGGCTTACCCACTAGCGTTGAGGTATAATATAAAATCGTGCAATCCTCAAACTTTTTATAAAGTTATAATGATTTTTTTTCATTTCTATATTTAAGCGTGCGGTTCTCAAACTTTTTTATAAATTTTTATAATTTTTTTTTAGATTTCGTTTCAATAAATGACAATAAAATGATAAATGTTTTCAAAATACGTTTTTTTCGATAAATCATTTTTTTCAAATTTTAAATCGATATTAATTTCTACAACTCAATATTAGTGGGTGTGGAGTGTAGCCAGGGGCGCCAAGGTCCTAGCGTGAGGACTGGCGCAGCCAGTCCGAATACGCTAGTACTATTATAAAACTGAAAGTCCCTCTGTCCGTCTGTCCGTCTGAGACGCTTTTTTTTTAATTAAAGTTTGTCCTTTATACAAACTGTGACGAAACCACCTAGAACGTTGAAACTTTCTCAAATACCTTAAAAAATAATCCTTTAGTGACTGGCGTACTTTAGAATCTCGAAAAAGGCCGAATTAAATTACGCAAAAAATTAATTAATTGAAAATTTTTAGGCGCCCCTTTTGATTTTTTCAGGGTTTTTTTCACAGTGGGGGGTTATTTTAGGGGCGGTTTATCTTGCTATGGATCCCTGTGTGACGATCTATTTCAAATTTCGGACGGGAGTGCGGTATTTATTGAAATATATGAAATTGAATGCGTAAAAACTCGAAATTTACGATTTTTTGGACGCCGCCATCTTGAATTCAGAACGATAGCTGTCAGTTGGCACATTGAAACATTCAGGTGTTTCAATATGCCAAAACAGTACCTATTGTACATATTAATAAGTCATAGAATCCTTATCAATAATTTTTTTGCATTAATTTATCGATTTACCGAATCATACGAATGTCAAACTGTGTAGTTGATTTTTTTAATTTATTTTTTTCAATTTTTTTCAAACTTTTTTTTATAAAGTTTTAATGATTTTTTTTCTATTACTATATTTAAACGTGCGGTTCTCAAACTTTTTTATAAGTTTTAATGTTTTTTTTTATTTCTATATTTTTGCAATACGAAGTCAAATGTCGATTTCGATTAAATAAATGATATTAAAATAATAAATATTTTCAAGATACGTTTTTTTTCGATAAATAATTTTTTTTCATTTTAAATAGATATTTATTTCTACTACTAAAATTAGTGGATTTGGGTGTATAGCCAGGGCGAGCCGGTACGCCCGAAGGGCTTACCCACTAGCGTTGAGGTATAATATAAAATCGTGCAATCCTCAAACTTTTTATAAAGTAATAATGATTTTTTTTCATTTCTATATTTAAGCGTGCGGTTCCCAAACTTTTTTATAAATTTTTATAATTTTTTTTTAGGTTTCGTTTCAATAAATGATAATAAAATAATAAATGTTTTTAAAATACGTTTTTTTCGATAAATCATTTTTTTCAAATTTTAAATCGATATTAATTTCTACAACTCAATATTAGTGGGTGTGGAGTGTAGCCAGGGGCCAAGGTCCTAGCGTGAGGACTGGCGCAGCCAGTCCGAATACGCTAATACTATTATAAAACTGAAAGTCCCCCTGTCTGTCTGTCTGAGACGCTTTTTTTTTAATTAAAGTTTGTCCTTTATACAAACTGTGACGAAACCACCTAGAACGTCGAAACCTTCTCAAATACCTTAAAAAAATAATCCTTTAGTGACTGGCGTACTTTAGAATCTCGAAAAAGGCCGAATTAAATTACGCAAAAAATGAATTAATTGAAAATTTTTCGGAAATTAGTAGGCGCCCCTTTTGATTTTTTCCGATATTTTTTCACTATTGGGGGTTATTTCAATGGCGGAATATCTTGCTATGGATCCCTAAGCGACGATCTATTTCGTATTTCGGACGGGAATGCGATATTCATCGAAATATTTGAGATCCAATGAAATGAAATACGCGAAAAATTCGTTTTGTACGCCAAAAACGGTCTTTCGGCCAAATCTGCCAAATAAGGCCCGACGCCATTTAATTTTGTTCAAATATAAATTAGTATGGAAAAATATGGTGAGCGAAAAATGTATCTATCGACATATAAATAAGTCATAGAATCCTAACCAATAGTTTTTTCACATTAATTTATCGCGTCGATTTATCGATTTACCGAATCATACGAATGTCAAACTGTGTAGTTGATTTTTTTTATTTATTTTTTTTCAATTTTTTTCAAACTTTTTTTATAAAGTTTTAATGATTTTTTTTTTTCAATATTACTATATTTAAGCGTGCGGTTCTCAAACTTTTTTATAAAGTTTTAATGATTTTTTTTTTATTTCAATATTTTCGCAATACGAAGTCAAATATCGATTTCTTTTTAGATTTCGATTAAATAAATAATAAATATTTTCAAATTACGTTTTTTTTCGATAAATAATTTTTTTTCGTTTTAACAAAAAGCCTGCGATCCTCAAACTTTTTTTATGAAGTTTACTGGATTTGGGTGTGTAGCCAGGGCGAGCCGGTACGCCCGAAGGGCTTACCCACTAGCGTTGAGGTATAATATAAAATCGTGCAATCCTCAAACTTTTTATAAAGTTATAATGATTTTTTTCATTTCTATATTTAAGCGTGCGGTTCTCAAACTTTTTTATAAATTTTTAATGATTTTTTTTTTAGATTTCGTTTCAATAAATGATAATAAAATAATAAATGTTTTCAAAATACGTTTTTTTTGATAAATCATTTTTTTCAAATTTTAAATCGATATTAATTTCTACAACTCAATATTAGTGGGTGTGGAGTGTAGCCAGGGGCGCCAAGGTCCTAGCGTGAGGACTGGCGCAGCCAGTCCGAATACGCTAGTATTATATAAATAACGCAATATTATGATAGTTTCTCATAATTTATTCAATAACATTTTCTTTCATACGAAATTTCTGAAGCACACAACACCTACGAGCGATCCATGTATTTTTTGCTCCACGTAAGAATTTCACCGGCGCAAAAACAAAAATATTTATTTTCACTCTCGCGTATTGAAGCGAGTCAACAACTTGGTAAAAGCTAATAGGTCGAACAAAACAAAACAAATAAAGGCGCGGTAGCGAGTTGCTTATTGATTATACACTCAACTAAAAAAATGACAAAAAAAATCATCGCCACTACCCGACAATTCCTATTTCAATTTCTCGAAATTTCGAAGCGAGCTTTCCGGATATTATTCACACGTGCGAATATCGTCGCACTACTTTTCGTCCTGCGGGAAAAACTCGTGACGAAAAATTACATATTGCGCGAATGCTTCCTTTTCCCGATCGCGATCGTTTCCGACATGTGTGTATTCCTTGTGTAATAAGCGAGAGTGTGTTGCATACGTGTTGAAGGTAAGATGCGAAAGGATTTTTATTTTTGGAGTACAAGACCGTGAAATGCGTGAAAATGTGGAAAATCTGTTGCGGCCGAAATGCGCATAAAATATCGCAGCTGTGCGCTCGCTCACTTATTCTGAACGGGGAATTCTTTGTTCTTGTTCTTATTTGTCGAGTGAACATATGTCGCATTGTAATATTTACTTGAGACGTTTCAGATTATTTTTGAATTATAAAGAGAATGAGCGGTTTAATTTGATATACGGTTACGCTAATTTATCAAAATTTAATATGGATATAAATTTGTTTGAGTAATTCAAAATACGTCGAGAAATTTTGTACAGTTTTTATGTAAAGAAAATTGCAGTTATAATATAAAGGTTGTAAACAACCTAGTATTAAAATACTAGTTTGTTTACAACCTAGTATTTTAACGATTTTAATGACTTTTTATCTAGTATTAAAATACTAGATAAAAAAGTCATTACTTACTACAAATTTATTCAATGAGATGATTTGTTGGAAAAATCACAGACTGTGGCTCCACTACGACTTACTAAAATGTAATATTATATAACCAACCAAATTAAAACATGAACGTTAGAGCATATGGAAATATATGGAAAGCGATACTACCCCCCTTTTCCTTATATCTTAATTCAAATCACAAAATTTATTATATTTTTACACTTATTTAATGGCAGATTTTTGAAAGTCGAAACTATCGTTAAGGAAAATATATTGTATTATTATATATTTAGTCATTAGAAACGGTTTAGATCAAAATCCCGAGACTGCAATATCCATAAATTTTCCAATACGATAAAAAACGAAGCGTATAAATTTTTATAGTATAAAATCAATCAATATCAAAATTATTTTTAACCGAAACTAAACATCAAACTAATTAAAAAACCAAACTCCACAATAACAAAACAACACGAAATCTCCCAAAAACACCCCAACCACACAATAACATTAATCCAAACGATCAATATCCCAAAATTTCAATTGGAAATCGAAAATATTCAATCTATCGGAAGTGCTCTAAGGCGCACAAAACGTACCGAAGAGAGTGCCTTAAGCCGTCTCGAATCCCTCTCGTTAATCCTTCGGCAATCGGTGCCTTAATCAATTTTGCATCGCACCTCGGAGGACCCTGGCCTCGGTCCAGGCCTTGGCTGGGGCTGCGCCCCCGGGGCCCCATTCCAGGGGGCCTCGAATTTGGCCCGGCCATGATACTAATCCGAGCGTTGTCCGTGCAAACAACGGGCTGGCACACACTAGGAATATTTTGGTGAGGGTCCGAGGTGCAGTGGTCTGTTCGGTTTTGGATTGAAATTGTTTGTTTCGAGAACTGGGTCAGTTCGTTGATGGATTGGGTTGGGGTCGTCTTTGGTTTTCGTTTGAGGTGTGCGAGTTGTTTTTTTGATGGTGTTGTTTGTTTTTGTGTATTGCGGTTGTTTTGGTCTGTGAAATAGTTAATAGAAATAGGTTTATGAGAGATGAATAAGAGAAGAGATAATGTATTGTTGTGGAAGTTTATGTAAATAAGCAAAGAAGTATGTATTGTGCAAGATTACACATTTTTATAAGAAAAATGTTTTATTAAATCAACTATTATAATTTCAAATGTACCTATGTCCAATTATTACCGGAGTTAAGTAATGGATGGCGCATGGGTGTATTATATTTGCCACAGATCGAAATATTCAATAATAGATGATTTTTAATATTCAAAAAGCATTTCTCCCTTATTATATGTATTATGAAAATGATGTTAAATTTTAAAGAAAATGATCATTAAAAGTCTAAAAGTTGGACTATTTATAATGACGATTGTTTAATTTCTTAAGAAAAATAATAGTAAAAAAATATAATTATACCCAATCCTCTTTATACACGAGGGATACGTTCCAGAGACTACCATGTATAAAATAACATATATATGGTAACCATATAAAAATTGAAGATAGGTTCCATTAGTATATTTGGATAGAACTTCCATCCAAACGTACTTTATACAAAATATAAATATAATACCAGTATACTGGTCTGCACCAAATCTTATCATTGTGGCACAATAATACATATTTTTTTTATTACCGTAATAAAGTGAAAAAACCGCATAAAAACATAGTTGGTTCTTCTTCCTCGAACCGAGTTATTTCAGAACCGCGTAAAAAGAAGATTTGATGTATTTGTATTTGACATATATATCCATTGAATAAAAAGATCACACTAATTTTAATACAAATCCAATAAAAACTCACCTTGAACACCTCCCAAGTAGCCGAGAAAGGCAGCACAGCAATCCCGACAAGCAAATCGGCCACAGCAAGCGACACGATAAACAGATTCGTCACACTCCTCAGCTTGGACGAGCAGAACACGGCAGCGATCACGAGACAATTCCCGACGATGACGAGCACGTTGATGATGGCCAGCACGGCGAGGCTGGCCAGCAGCGAAGGGTTGCTCCACTCCACAGACTCCCTCAAGGCGGCGCACGCGCTCTCGTTCAAAGAGTTGTGCATGGTGGCTGCGGGGGCGCAGCACCCCCAGGAGGGCCCCTCGAGGGCGGGGGCGCCCGCCGCCCCGTTCACTGGCGACGGGGGCCACCATGGCGGGGCGAAGGCGCCGGGCGTCGCATTGAGACACTCGGGTGCTGCTGGGGGCCGCTCAGGGTGCTGGGGCTGATGAGGTCGGAAATGGTCTCGTCTGAGTTATTTCGTGCCGTGTTGTTGTCGGTGAGGTGTTAGCTGGAAGAGATTAAGTGCTGGTTATGGTGGTTGTTGGGTATGATCGATGCTTTTGTATGGAGCAGGATTGGCCAAAGGGTCACTAACAAACAAGGAGCAAGGGGTGCCAAATTGGTCCCCAGTGCTCGCGCGACTAGCCCCACTCTTTTCATACATGACAATTTACGAATGTTTTTTTCTGATAAGAGGAAAATTTGTATTATTTTTTTGGATTATTGAAGAATCGATTTTTTTAAGTACATTTTAATCAAAATATATGTTTTTATCGTTAAATTAAAAAAAAAATGCAAATCGAGGACGCTAGGGTTTCTGGACTCGACCCGACCCGGACCCGAACCCGTCGGGTAATGGACCTTAAACCCGGATCCAATACCCGGGACTAAAAACCATCGGTAACAAGAAATAATTTTTTTTAATTTAAATTTAAAAAAAAAAATCAAAATGCGTTATAAAATTTAATTTTTTAACAAAATATAGGCAAAAAACAAAAATGGAATAAGCAATTCGAAATATTTGAAGTTTAAATTTTCTTGCCTTTTAAAGTACATATGTACATATGTAAAACGATATTTTCGTAAGCAAATAATTTCTTCTCAGAATACCGCTAAGGATAATAAAATTCAATGGGGCATATATGGATGCACGTCCGTCTTCCGAAATACGATGCATTTTCGAATGCGTCATGTATTTTCGAATGCGTCATGTATTTCAATTTGAGAAATACCTGCCTAAGTGCTTTCGTTTCACGGAGGTTCACAGTTGCGATCTTCCGTCTGCAGTATGTATTTTGATTTTTCAAATTTTAAAACATTTTATTTTGGACCCGGACCCGACCCGGACTCGTCGGGTATCTAAAATATTGAACCTGGACCCGACGGGTTTTGAAAACCCGGGTTTTCAGAAACCCTAGTCACGACGCTCGTGAATGATTTTGTTTCGGTTAAAGTGGCCCTCGCATACCGAAATGTTGGAGAAGCCTGGTATGGAGGATTGGGTGCATAGGCGTAACTAGGGTGTTATTGTGTGTATTGGACAAATTATATTATTGGCGACCCACTCCCTCAATTTTTAAGTATAAAAAATTTGAAATGTTCGAAAATTTTTTAATGAGAAAAATGTTTGTTTAAAAAAATATTGATCACATATGTATGTTATCATTGTAAGTAATCGAAAAAACTAGAGCCGCAGGCGATATTTTATTTGTTGTTTTTCATTGATATATAATAGTAATAAGTATGTGAGGGGCGTCACAATGGTTTTGTAAACAGAAGGGGGGGGGGGGGTAGTAATCATTTATTCTAGTTTCCGCACCGAAAGTCACATCATATAAAATATATGTATTTATATGACATTATTCATCTATAACGTATTGAAAATATTTAGGTTTCAATCAAGGATACTGTTTTTAGTAAAGGTAGCCACATACAGTTATACTTAATCATTTAATCTACATACGTTTATTTTTTTTATTTATCGGTAAATAACCAGTAAGCCGACAATGGGAAAAATTATTTACCGTTTACAGGTAATCGAAATTTGATGGTAAATTGCAAGCCCTAGTAAGTAGTCATAATTGGTGTGTGACACATCCGAAAATTTTCATTTTCTTCATTCGAAAAAGGTAATTAATGGTTCTAATACGTTTTTTGATAGAATTATCAAATGATATTTCGTTAAAATTATCAAAAACTAACGGGGGTGTCAAAAGTCAATGTTGTAACACGAAATCTTGCATCTGCATCTATGCCATTATGTTTTACCGAATTGAATTCATTGGGAAAATCAATAAACAAACTAACAAACAATGTATTATTTTAAAAGGTATCTGACAACCGTAATAAAAGAAGGTAGAATTTGCTTTCATACTTTCGTCGGATTTCGGATCCTTTTCGTCATGACAAAATCCGCTGATAAAAAAGTTGACCTGCGTGAACGCGTACCAATTCAAGTTCCTTTCGAATCTAATTGTTAGCTTTGAATGAAACTTCCATAAATGCATCGTTTGCATTGTACTTTTAATGCACAAGGAAGTTTACCTTTAAAAAATAAATATATGTATATTCCAAACCTCGTTTTTTCGCCCCTCTCAGTTTAGAGCCCAGGGATCTGTATACCCCCTTGTCCCCCTTCCCTAACTACGCCTCTGAATTGGGTGAATATTTTGAAATTGATTACTTATTGTTTTGGAGGACTTGTTCGTTTCTGAGCTTAATGGTTGTGAATGTGAATGCTTTTTTTATTTTGTTTTAATTTGACATTTGATTTAAACATTCGTCGTTTTGATGCGATTTCATTAAAGGAATTTTTTTGTATAATAAAATTTTTGACATTTTTGTCAATTTAATTTTATGTATTGTATTATATTACTGATTGTGAGATTAATTGAAAATTTGGATCTAATATTAATTTATTTTAAAGTATCAAGTGAGATATTAAAAGCTATATATTTATGCTTCACTATAAATTACCCTAATAATAGTTTCACGGGCTAGCTGTAATAATATATATTACAGGACATATAATACTCGTCATTTAGTGTTTACTCATCTTGTCGAAAGTCAGGAAAATTAACAGTATACGTTTTATTTAAGACTTTACTATGAGCTTTATTCAATTTTGTATAATTTAATTTAACACTAATCTAATTAAAGTTGATTTATCAAACAAGAATTTCGAATTGAGTCGTGAACTAATATTATACAATATAACAAACTTGTAAGTAACTAGATTACAATCAAAATAAAATAATTTTATGAAAATTTCATAAATATTTAAAAGACAATTAACTTGACAAAAAAGGAATTAAAGTCAACAAAGAGAGATTCAAACAAAAAAAAAATTAGATCCGATTTAGCCTGACCTAAGAAAGTCTAGATAAACTTTTAATCGAACTCACAAAGGTAAAGCTGTCGTAAAGCTACGAAGTAAAATATACTTATACGATTTCACTAACTTTTCCAATAAAACATACGATAAATGATCAAAAAGAGTAATTAATATATGAACATATAAAGTTTATTAGCGATAGACTTATCTAACCATCAAATAAAAAAAAACTAAGTAAATATAATTTTCATTGAATTATCAATGATATTTGTAGCGAATTCAATAAACTAACACTAATAGAATTGTAAAATATAATACAAGAATATATTGATCAAATAAACACCAGATATTTAATAACTATTCCATGAATTTCACTCAGCAATTAAAATTATTATTTATAATCACAACATACATAAAGTATCAAAAGTACTTAAACATACGCACTAACAACTCCCACAGACTAATAGTAAAAACGTTTCGATACGGTAATAAAACACAGAATTCGAGCAGCAAAACACACGGCTCGATTTCAGCACATCCGAGTTTCAGTGCGAAATTTCAGCACTTTTGCGACGTAAAAGTTTTCTAACGACCGCGCACGCCCCATTGCGAAAGTACAGCCCCAATTAAATTGCGCGGAAAATGCAGTTTCGCGTGCGCATATATTATTCGGCAAGCACTGTATGGAGCGTTGGTGCATTTTCATATGTGAACTTCGGCAATAAATCAAATGGAATGTCGCCGCTTAATTGTGAACTGTTTCAGTTATGCCGAAATTAAAACGAATAAATATCGCGCACTTACACATTTTATTCGCACGCTAAGTACGTTGTTGGTTGCTGGCGTGCGATTTTTTGGAGGACGCTTGGTTTTGATGTGTAGGTTCTGAAACAAAGGAAAAATATTTTTGAGTTAAGAATGTATAATTTAGATCAAACTCTTTCCCATAAGGGTTTGATATAAATTATACATTCAAATGTATGTAGATTTATCTACAATATTGGAGATTCATATGAAGTATTATGAACCATTTACATATTATATTATTTTTTTATTTTTTATAAAGAATAAATATAAACATAAGCATAGATATAAATATTTATGTGAAAGTCATTTTTAATATATTAAAAAAAAAATTAGAATAAAAAAATGTTGAAGACATTTTAAAATCGAACGAAATGAAATTTCCATTTCAAAATGGAACATATTCGTAATTTATTGACCCGCAAAAATTTCAAAGACAAAACGGTCGAATCAAAAAAGATTTCTATAACACAAAACCCAGCCGCAAAATTATTCGAATTTAAATTTGAAATTTGCAAATCCAGCGAAAATATACATCAGACAGACTCGCATTAAGGCCGAATCCGAAATCCATTCAAGTTCGATTCGGACTGGAGCCTTCGGCCCACTAATTTAGGGGCATTAATGAAATTTTCAGATATTCCGTCTTGTCGACCCCCTCGAAGGCTTCGAAGGTCTCGATTTTTCCTCGCGTCCTTCCCTCAGGACGATGGATATCCGATTTGGTGGAAGGTCGTGCGATTAAGGACTTCTGGCGCCCGACGCAAATGAACCGTCGTCGTTCTCGTCAGTCAATCCTGCCAGTCCAGGAAAATGTATATAATATATATTCTTGCGAGGGAAAACTGACGAAAATCTTTTGGAGAGGAAAAATCGCAACGACGTCGTAATTAATTCGGGGATGTTCGCTCGGCGGGATGTCAATTTTCCGGACGGATACTCCTGTGCGTTTAGGAATCCACGAATTTTCGATTCGTTTTTTTAGCGAAATTTTAATGCGGTTCCGATTATCGTTTTCTCAAAATAGATGTTTCGAATTATAAAAATACTGGATTTGTGTGGATAAAAGATAAATCTAAACATATGTACATATAATATAATATACCCTAAATAAAAATGCAATACGACAATCATTTTTTAGTCGTACAATTTGTGAAAATTTATATAATATTTAAAATTTTTCATATATTATGAGAGATAAATTATGATATTGATAATGCAAAATAGTATTAAAATAATATTTATGACAATAAAGTAAGCAAATTTAAAGATAAGCTTTAAAAAAGTAAATTTAAGAATGAAAATATTACATATGTTTAATCATATCTTTTTATAGTTCTTCATATAAATATACAAAATTTTAAATACATTTTAAAATAAAATAATTTTGAAAGAATTAAAATTTGTTATATTAATAAAAGTAAGAAACAAACAAAATTAAATCCAATTATAAATAATTTAACAAGTTAAGGAAAAAAATACGAAAAACAGTTGAATATTACTATTTTTTCGAGCTTATCAAATTTGTATTTTTAACGATAAAAATCTTTCATTTATCCGCCAAAAAAGAAATAAAAATGCTTATTCTTTTTTGTTATTATGTGCGTGAAATACGTCAGAAAAATTGAGAAATAAAAGCTAAAATTGGGGAGGTATGAATTCCGGGAAAAAGTAGTAGGCGATGAACAAAGGAAATCCTAGCAGCGTCTAAATATCTGTTGAATTTTGAGGACGTGGCGTAACGAAGAAATGAAATATGTAAAACAAGCGGGGCGAAATGAATTTAAATCGTTTTGGCACAAACAAACACGAGAAAATTGTGGAAATTCCAGCTCGCTTCGAATTTACACGCATCTCAATAAATATATAATAAACAAGGAAATAAATTCCCGTGCGTACAGACGAGATCGTCGCGTAACCGACACGAAAAGCCTATGAATATGCGATGCGCATATACATTGATAATTTTACATATCGAAGCGAATAAATCTCGGAATCACTCTCCGATTCATTATTATTATGTTAAATAACCATTTACCGCCGTTTCCGAGTTAAAACTCTGCATATTTTATTGTTTTTCGTATATTTTCTACCCATACGAGTAATAAAATGATTGCAAGGTATTGAAATGATATGATGTGTTAATATGATGTTACAAACAATTTGTGTTATTGTTGTTGTTATATATTTGTATATTTTGAATAACCATTCAAATTTATAATTAAATAATCATACAATGAAAACTATAATTTATCATCATCTGTTGTAGAACAAGGTATAATTGAAATCAATATTTTTTTTTTTGAAAAGTTCTGTTTCTTCTCAAATAATCTATGATGAAATTTTCTTATATGCTATGATTAACGTATTTAATTCAATCGTTATTTTTTTTTACTGATTCATATAAATAAACAAAATATACTCGTATAAGGGAGGTCATTACTTAATTAAAATAAATGTCTTAAGCAAAAAAAATTCGTGCTTCGAATATTTTTGGATTTTCGTTATTTTTTTTCGGTTTTTCCTGGTTTTTATTCAAAATTTGATTTACCAATAAGCCGGTAATTAGTAAAAAATACTGGATTACCAATAAATGAAAATTATGGTAAATTTGGCCCCCCTAATTCATATCTTATAAATAAATCAGAACTAGAGACGATTTTTGGACTATTAATACCTATAAAAATATCAAATACAAACACATACATATATACAAATAAAATTTAACACAATTTAGTACTCAGACACTAAGTACATCCGAAATCAACGAATCAATCCGGACAAATGACAAACCACCATAAACCATCGACTCCACGTACGACACGCGGCCATCCCAGAAGACCCACATCCGAAAATAAACTCTTGCCTATGGAAAAAAAGTGTGATTTCTTTTATGCGAGTCCGCATGTACTTGGCGAACAGTAGCTACAAATACGAGCACCTTTTAAACTGATTAAGGTTGGAGCTGTCTCTATCGGGTGGCGGCTTTTATCCCGCCATTCGAGTCTTGTCGGGCACAACGCTCCAATCAGGTGGATTGATTAAATGTTAAATACGGTGTGAAATTAACTTTGGCGCCGCCCAAAAAAGTCGGGTAAATAAAATACGGGGGGACGGAAATCTCAAAGGTGGTGGTTAAGTTATGGTGTGTGTGTTGCGTGGGAGTGGTGGAGCGTTTGAATTTCGAGTGTTTTGTTTGTTGTGACTTTTTAATGGAGATGAAAGTGGGTGTTACAGTCTCGCTTATGTCTTAACTTGTTTTATTGGACTTATAAATAATGAAATGTAAGTATTCTAAGCGGAGATCCTTTTATAACACCGTTATTTATGTCTCATAAATATTGTATAAAAAACATATTGTTCGTGTATTATTTTGAATATTTATAAATTTTCAAAGAACATTCGGTAGAACATTAAAATAATAATTTCGTTTTAATATATTGACGTTTATTCTTGAATACAAAGAACCATTTGAATTTAAAATTGACGATGCAAATTCTAATTTTTTTTTTTAGAATTCGATTTATTAGATCGACACTGTCGAACATTTTTAAAAACGCGGTCGCGTACTGAATTATCTCGAAATTATCCGTGTGAAAAGTAACACATTTTAAAGAAAAGACGAGACCTTTTGACGTCGTAGCCAAATCTGATTAGGCCTGGTGTGCATGCTTATCAAGAAAACCTTTAAATTGCCGACACTCGATGTGCACTCTATAACATTATTATATAGAAATAATACACGGTTATACTTGGCAGGTTGTACGTGGGACGTGCCCTTCTTCCCTTCGTGCAAATTGAATTTCCTCTATGGGCGTCGTTAAGTGACGCTTCGCGTCCGGAAAAACTATCGCAGTTTTTCCGGCCGGAAAATGGGTCGTAACGACGCCGATGCCCTTCGTATTATATAAGTCGTGATTTACTTTTAATGTGGTTTAAGTATGTTTATGAAGGTTGTTTCTGGACTCATTTTGAGAGTGAGTTGTGGTCTCTGTGTTTATGCAGATGTTCATGTGTGCTTTGTTGTTTCGTCTACGCATTGTTTATTTTTTTTTCAAAAACATAAGTTATTTTAGTTAAGATTTAATTTTAAATTTAAAATAAATTACGCAGTTAACATCAATGATATTATATGGAAAAACTTTTCATTGAAATTTTTATTAGGCACATAAAATTTATGTTAAATTATTATAAATAAATATATATTTAGCTTTATATTTAAATTTTCATAATACGAATATCGTAAAATAATATTGTTTAAAGCATTTAATTAAATTTCCGATTGTTTTTGTGTTATGGAATGGATGAATTCAACGAATGCTCCGAAGCGTTTTTCTTCTGAAATTCTTCGGCATTGTCGTATTACAAGAATTCGTCGTTTATAATTATATCCAGAATTACATTCCGAGTCCAAATCCGATGAAATTTGAATTTATCGGAGCGCAAAAACGAGTGGAAATTGGGCAATCAAACCTCGGAATGCAAAACCTTCATGATTTTTCCGCGGGCCAAGCCCTTTCCCTACCAACGCGAGAAAAATTCAATTTGTGAATATTCGTCCGAAAAAACCGCGATACATCCTCTTTATAATAATCATTTTTTTTCTTAAAAAGATATGCTTATGAAAAAATTCCCCAGGTTTTTGGCAAGGCTTTCACTTGCAAAAATATATTTTGAAAAAGCAAAAAAAAAAGATCTATCGGGTAGGTTTTCGATTCGTGACAGCAAGCAGCTCGCAAAATAATACAGAAGAATCCGAAAGATACAAAAGATCAAACAAGAAAATTTAAAACATTATTTATTTATGTTGATTAAATGGAAAGAAAAAATATGTACAAAATTAACCTTTAAAAATACCTACAGTCTTGTTGCGACTGCCCTCATTAAGCATGAATTCTCTTGAGAAATTCGCATTCAATAGTGATTGAGGCTTAAAACAAAAGGTATTGCTATACAAGCTGGACTTTATAAGTTAAGTATGAATTTAATGAATGAAATACTAAATTTGGATTTCAATCACTATTTTAAACGATAATTTTTATATTAATAAAAAAATATATATATTATTCTTTCATGAATATTCAATTGAAAGCGAAGTTTCGCGTGAATTTTTAACGACGCTCAAACGTCAAATTTTGACATTTGCCAAGAAGCAAAGAGAAAGTAAGCGTCCTCAGCAAGAACGAAAGGGCTGTCGTTCGTAGGACTTCTACATACAATTTTCCCTTTTTTCCCTCTTTTTTACTTACTTACACCTTTTGAATCCGATCGTGTAACGGAGCAAAGCTCGCCGTCTAGTTAGCTTATTCATGAGATCCGTTTATCTTGACAAGTCATCTTAAAGTTTGAATCGGAAAATATGGGTCGGGCCATAATGAGATTTCCAAACGGCATTTTCCTCGAATTTCCCATCGGAAGATTTTCGGGTGCCTCGATCTGCGATACCCTCGATCGAGACAATAATCCGATCTGTGAAAATTCGTTTTTCATACGAGTTTCAGAACAGATGTTTTCCGACGAACGAATGGTTGATCCAATGTACTGCGAACGTTCCGAAAAAGTATTACGTTATATTCATTACTTGAGTTTTCAATTCATCTATATAAATATATTTCAATTTATTTCTCAAGACTTTGACAGAGTAAAAGGTACATAATTGAAATTAACAAATCGTCAAATTATAGAGTTGTCTTAAGAGAATCGTGATGAAGTAAATGTTTTGATTAAAATGGCATAACGTCTTTGTGTAATGTTTGCTGATGGGTGTTTACATTGCCGAAAAGCAAAATAGGAAGGGAGTGTCGCTTGAATTTATTTAGAATCGTAAAAAAGACGGGAATCATTATCGCGTCATGAAAACGGGCCATCTTGTTTGCAGTAACGGTGCGTTTGCACGCCTTTTCAGCTGAAACTTTATGGTGACCGTTACTGAACTTTATATATCAATTTCGTGCTCTCGTTCCTTTCTCGACTAATATAAAATCGATAAAGACGATAAATGAAAATGCGGATCCGAAAAACATCCGAAACAAACACGTTTATTTTTTATATAATATAATAACCGAAATTGGGAACTCAGTTTCAAAATTAGCGATGACTATTTAAGATATTTTTGAAACATTGCTATCATTATCATCACCATAACGATACAGAGAAGTTTTTCGGTAACACCAAAAGACCTAATATTTTTTCAATACCTTTTTTTTGTCAAAAAAGCGTTAAATATTAAAATAATTATTTCAAAACTACTTTAAATAATTGTATTATTTTTTAAATTACCGTATTTTATATATTATTGTTTAAAAGTTGGTGAGTTCAATAAAATTAATGTGTAAAAAATTACAAATTTGACAAATATATATATTTATACAAAAAAAAAAACGAATCATAATAGAAATATCAGTATAGAGACAAATGTAAATATAAACAAGCCACTTTTCATCGTTGTAACATTTGAAACTGAACACCTCACGCGCGATAAACAAAATACTTATACACGTGAACGAGCACACGTTCAGCGCCACCGTTGATTGGCTTCACTCGTTGAGGTTTCAGTGTTCGTGGCGTCTCCAATTCTAAATTATTTCAGCACTGAAAATAGACTGAAATTATTCATTCGAGCCAGCGGGGCGGCACTTTACTGCGGCCACATTCAGCCCGCAACGCTCCGTTAATTATCACACGGCCGTAGTGGATTGCGATTTGAGTCTAAATAAAAAAAAATTACACGTGCGTTTTCGTTTTCGTCTGTGTAAATCGAATTTTTGACGCTTGTACGTATGTATTATTTATTTATTTTCTTTTTGTTCGAGGTTAGTGGTGCGTGTGTCAGAAAGCCGGTTGACGTTTGATCGAACGTGAAAGCTTTTGAATTATTTCGTGATTTTCGTGGTATCAAAAATGAACGGTTTGATTAAAAATAAAACGATATTTTTAAATCGGGTAATAAATATTACATATTGATAGTCAATATATCAATCATGATAAAACACGAATGACCGATTGATACATCATAAAAATAGGTATGAACGGATTATGTCATTATATACGTATAAGTAAAATGCGTCATTAAAAACTTGACGTGATAAAGGCATTGTTTAAAATTTCAAATAACGACAATTTTTACGCTTATTTTCGAACAAAGGGACGGTCGATGTACCTTTGAAAAGTCATTAAAAAGTGCTTATGATTATTTTTTAACGCACGCATTGGCCGAACGCGACGTATACGAAACACCACATACACAAACCCGTAATTATCGTTGGATCGAAAAAAAACCTCGAATGTATAGTATATACTATATGCACATATAAAATAATATATGAGGGTAAAAAGGTTCGAAATTCTGAATCTTCACCATCCGATTCTTTTTGTGAATTGTACATATATTATGTTTAATATTTGTGAAGGTATTGACGTTTCCGTCGATATGTAATGATTTATTCGTTCGATATGAATTTCCCGTGTAATGTTGGTTTTTTTTTATTTTAAGTATCAAAACGAGGGATTAATTAAAAAAATTCAAGTCAACAGGTCGAAAAAGAGGAAAATCCGAGTCAAAAGGTTCCCTTAATTGGGATAAGGGTTAAGCGGCGGTGGCTAAGGCATACACGCAGTTTCATTAAACAAATTAATTTAAGTCATTACTTCATTATTATCGCGCTGTCGCTCGTATGCGGATAATAATTTCGGATGTGGTCAAACCACATGGGCTTGATGAAACGCTTAATTTGATCGTAGCCGAACAGTGGTGTAGGCTTTTGTGCTGTGCAATGTTGCAAATAATGACTAAAATGTGAAGTCATTCGAAAACATCAAATTTTATATTTGGGTATGAGATGCATGTGAAGGGAAAATATAGTTTTTTCAATTTATTTATATGTATGAAGAAACAAAAAAATATATAATCAAATAATTAGTTGAAATTTCGATGCGACGCGCAATTGAAGTTGAATCGAAACGATCAAATAATTACTAATTTTCAATTTAGTTTAGGTACTGATTTTGTTAATGAAATTGAATGTTAGAAGAACAACAAAACGGTTGTTAAAGTAAAGGAGATGTTTGTTTACCAGGAGGTTTCTGGATTTCGTATGTAAGAGGTTGTTCACCTTAGTATTGTGACATTTTATTTGAGGTTACAGCTATGTTTACTTCGTCGTTTCATTTTATGATGTCTTAACATTACATATGGTTCTGATTCAATGTAATGAATATTTACAAATATTTGTTCCGTTTTCAGTCTCTTTGTCTGCTTTGTCTATTTGTTTATTTCTATCATCTTAGACTTTCTAATATATCAAATATTTTTTTCATTAATATTTACAGTATACAAAGTGAATTTTATATACAAAAAATATTTATGGTTACATGAATAAAAATTATAAAAAGATCAAAAGATTACGTTTATATTGGAAACATCGCAATGAAAATATAAATTAAATATTAAATTCAATAAAATCTTTGAACATTTGAAGAATGCGCGTTGGTCACGTCATACGATTTCTTAAAGAATTTTCTTGTAAGAAAACGTCGATGAATCTATCTACATACTATACATAAAGCGATTTAAATTGCACGTTTCACTAGATTGAAATATCCCGGCCATATCGAGGAAAACGGGAGTTGCATCCAGGATGCACATGGGAGAGTTGCATCCGTTCGTGATTGCCACTGCGACTTGCCGGGGGATATTAAAAGGCTTTACCTACACGTTGGAGAAGACTCAGTTGCAAGTAGAATCCACTATAATAGAAGAAAATTGTATCTTTAAACTCGGTCTTTGGTTCTAAAATAAAAATCTAGACTAGTGTGTGTCCTCTCGTTTCTTAAGTAGATTGAATTTATCTGATAATGAGTAAGGTGTTAAGTAATGTGAATTTTATATTTTCTCCGAGTAAATATCATTAACATCGTTTACAAAATTTATAGAAGATATTTTTAAAATACTTTAGAAATTCAAGAATTTTTTTCTTTATTCTTCATAATGATAAAGTAAAGGTTATTGAAGGATTTTGCTTTGATATTCGGCGAGAGCCTTCTTTGTATTGCTATGTTTAAAAAAATGCCCATAGTGGACATTGTAATGGCTGTGCATGATGATGTTGATGATGATATTCACGTGAAGAACATGAAATCTCAGTTACTAAAACACTCAATTTTTTATACTAAAAACCATCCCTTTATAAATGTTCTCAAATCAAATGCATCTATAATATAATAAGTATGTACAGACCACACAATTTTTAGCTTCACTTTGATATTCGATGAAAATTGGTTCATTCAAAAAGACTAAAACATTTAAATTAAGTAAATATTGTACGTGAATGAATACATATATTAGAAGAACACAATTTGAATCGTTCAAGAATTTTATACCGAAAACGAACGACGGAAAGAGTTCGTATATTAGGCGCGTCGGATCGTATACATTTTGTACGTACGAGAAAATATTACGAATCCAATTACGCCCAATTAGTGCTGCGTTCGCGAAAATTCAATTAACATCGTCATCGGCGAATTCAATTATTGCCAAATATACGTACGTCGTGAAGCCCGGGAATGGGGTGTCTGGGGCGGGCTAATAAGGCGACGTTCACTCTCGTAATTAACTGATGCCAAATTGAAGACTTGAACCGTATTTTTTTAACGTTGATTAATAAAAGCGACGAAAATACATCGTGGAGTGCGTACTTGCTCTCAGAAACTCGAATTATTCTGGTCTGTAGTGTGGCTAATTGGTTAATAATGTACCTACAGGGTCGGCGTCGTGATCGTTTATTATATTATATTTCTATTGGTGTCGTATAAATTATTCATTGTTGTATGGGGATATTGAATTCGTAATGAAAATGCAAAAATTGTGTTTGCGTCATACTGCGGATTGGAAGAAATATACACGGTGGTCTTAATAAAGTATTCCGTATTTGTAATCAATATTGGCAAAGATTAAGTTGCTATTTTCGTTACGAATATCCCACATTATGTGAAACGGCTAATTTCTAGTAAATGTTTGATCAATCGCTACACAATTTGAGATTAAGCCTTTCTGATAATAATTGGTTCGTATAATATTCGATATCTTGTAATATCGTATAACTGAGTTGATACAAAGTCTCCCTTGGATTATTTTTCCATTTATAACGATAAAATATTAAGTAATTTAAATGGGTTGTTTTCAAATGGTAATTCTTAGAAGATAATTTTTTAAATTACAAAAAATAATTTTGTAATAAAATTCATCTTTGATTACAGTCTAAATATTTTTGAGCCACAAAGTCACTGTGAATTTGAATTTCGTATTCATCGCGAAACTTTATGGGTTTGAGACGATTGGTCTTCATAAATAACAAATTATTAAAGTCTGAAAAGTTGTAAAATGTTAATACTTTCAAATAAATTTGGTGGAACACTTAAAAGTGTAGACGTAAATACGAAGGTTTTGTACACAGTTTGCACCCATCGTGCGAGTATAAGTTGAAGATTCGACGTTTAACAATGTTAAAGAAACATTTTTAACTTAGAAAAATGCACCGTTCGAGAAGTTTTCAACGATATAAGTCAAAAAGTTTACGGCGACTGTCAGCTATAAAGCTTCTTCTTCGCAAAAGAGATCAGCGAACTTTAACAACGATGCAGCCTCAGTGCAGGTTCAAAGGAATATTTCGAATCTTTGTCGTAAAATTTATCCCTAAAATATTATGTACACGAAAAAAAACTCGAATGAACCGTATTTTGAACAACGATTACCATATTGTAGTGAACATAATAGCATTTTAAAAATATGACCGAACACAACGCGAACACAAAATCGGAAACGGAACAAAATCATCACTGCGTTAAGAATTAGCGTGAAAAGAACGAAACCCAAATTATCGGCTCATCTCATGTTCTGAAATGTATGAAAATTGTAACGATGGAAATCGCAATGATATCGATTCGAAGTTCGCGTGCTGAAAGCGTATCATTACGGACCGTGGCTTTTCGGCGTGTATAAAGATCCCTTATCGGCGAAGCAAAAGGTGCTTTTTTTAATACCAGATCCTATCTCGTTATGGGAAAACTTGTACCAACGATTTATGATTTGAAACCATTAAATCGAACTTCCATCGCGTGATTGCTCTATTGCACAATGACCCCACCACAAAACCGATACGGCATAAACACCGGCAACTTTCCACAAAAATCAAAATTTATGAATCAACCCGGAAAATTACCTACAATAAATTTTAACGCAATTTTTTGAAAAAAAAAAAAATTTATACGAATGTTATATATATGGTTTAAATAAACATTCATATATTTTAACAGGATTCCAAACGTCCAAGTACAATAAAAATAAATAAAATAAAGAAAGGCGGAAAAGACAAGAACTGTATACAATAAAGACTAACTGAATCACAAGAACTTTTCACTCTCCCAAACAAAACGCACGGAACGACTCAATTTTCCACAACTAAACTCAACCATCTTTCCACAAGATCACATCAATATTATTTCCACATACCCAACCATTTATTATAAAAGCACTTCAACTTAGGTGCGATTTGCAAGCATAAAACGCACATCCAGACAATATAACAGCGCCTTCGGGCTTAACTGGAGGCGCACTCCTCGGCCGTAACGACCCGAAGTTTTCGATAATCTCGTCGTCGATTTAATTAATCGAACCGAACACCGAAAACAATCGTTCCGATCCAATAATACAGAGTTATGTTGTGTGTCCCTGGAGGTGGTTTCCGCACCATTACCCGCCACGTGAAAACGCGCCTGAAAATTAACAGACACGTGTGCTGTTAAGAGTCGGTTTCTGTTTGGTGTAAAGTGTGTGTTTGGGATATGGATTTGGATTTTTTCATTTGATTGTAGTGTGGTTGAATTGTGATTGAAAAGTTGTTAGTTTTATCTTAGATGGTTTTTATTCGGTAAAATATGTGAAGTTTATTGAAAAAATTATGGTGGAAATTTGAGAGGAAAAAATAACATGTTTGTGTGTTGTTGAATCTATGTTACTGTTTTTATTTGTATGTAAACGACGTCGGTAATTTTCATGCTGAGCGAAAATATTTTCATCACTTTAATCGCATCACTTTTTAAGGAAAAAATACAGAATAACATCGCAATGAAAATATTGTTAAAGAAAATTACCTTTAACAGTTAAAACATATTATTAAATATATAAATTGTTTAATCATTTTAAAAATATTTTAGGGAAATATGATTTAATTTAAAAAAATGCGTGAAATATAGGTTTTTCATAAATTTTAGTAATGTTTATTTTTATTTTTTGGCTATTTGTAACGATACAGGTTGGTGGTGTCTCTGCAAGACTGACATCGTATATGATAGATGAGCGTTGGTCGCATATAAAAACATAAAGAAAAAAAAATATACAAAAGGTCGTTATTGATGGACGACAATATACTTTATTCAACAAAAACGAGAGTTTGCGATGAATAAAATTTTGAACGAATTTATTCGGTTGATAAAAAAAAGTTTTCCCTTGGTGAACTTTGCTAATTACTGATCCGTCGAGTGAAAGATAAAATCGACACGTTTCAAATATAGTGAGGAATAAGTTTTCTTTTCTATTGAATGTTACATATATTGGTCTTGTTGATAGTTATTTTATAAAGTATCAGAAAACTTTAGATTTATATCAAAGTTGTTACTTTTTTCAATATTAATTCATTATACGTCCCTTTCAAAGATATATACAAAAAAATTATCATCACTATACTTGTAATCTAATGAATTATACACGTTATAAATAATTTGACCTATTTCAACATATGTGAATCGTTTATATGCATACGCGACAAGCCAAAGTTTCCACCTACTTAACCACAGTATACACAAGAGACCCCACAGCTCATATCCCATTCAGGCCGGCAATATAACCATATTATCTTCATATCGTTTAAAAACAATTAAAACACACACACCTGACTATTCCAACAAATTTTCACACTCGTTAAATTTGAAGTCATCGCGATACATTTTCTACGACGATCTTTTTCGGCTTTTCATACAAGCATATAAACTTGAAAACAATCAAGGCAACAACCCGAAGTCTTTACGCATTTAAACACAATATACAAAAGAGGTTATACACAACTCATATATCCCTTTCCGAGTTGCGATATGGAGTTGTTGGTTTTCACCCGGCAAACTACCACAAAAGGTCGCGCGGTCGTTTTATTAAGAAATTCAAAGGGCGGGTCGGGGGAACGACGATTCCATTTAATATTTCATTCGTTTCGAGAGCCGCTCCCGCATTGTTGTTGTGTTTGTTGTTGTTGTTGTTGTCCCGTTGTCTGGCGCGAATGTGCGTGAAACGAGCGACTCGGCGAAATTTCGATTCGTGTTATATTGTTCGCATTGTTCACGGAGCGATTTCGTCCGATTCGGCGTTTCGTGTTAATTAGTCGATGCCGAACATGAATTGTTTTCTATGTTCAATTGATTCGGTATATGGTGGAAATATTGTAAAATGAGTGTAGTAGTGGTGGCTGTGCGATGTTGTTGATTTTATTGGAAGCGGTTCGTGTTGGTTTTGGTTTATTGTGGATGTTTTATCGTTTGTACAATTGGATTTGAATTTTCGCGTCTTGAGAATAAATTCTTGTTAATTCAGCTGTTGAAACTATATATTATTTTAGTATGATCATACGAATCTACGTTTGTTTTAATAGTACAAAACAAAAACTTTTTGTGAATTCGTTTAGTGGGAAATTGACAATTGACGATGAAAAATTAATTGAAAACCTACATTTCTCAAAAACATTTCGTCTTATATTATTTGATATTCAAATATTGAAAATGTTAAATTATAATATAATTTTATTACACAAATAGATTTCATATTCTGAAAACAATTTGCAGCGACAAGCAGATAGTATTGAAAACACTTGTATTCTAATGACCTACGCACTTACAAACGAAGCACTTTGCCATCATAGAACATTATTTTTCATGCCGACATGGCCCCATTACAATCTCAAATATTTATTTAGAAGCCTCAAATTACCTGACACGAATAAAGTAAACTTATTTCGCTAGCTATCGAAAAATAGTAGAAGCAGTTTATTTTTGCATTTTTTCACAAACGAAACATGTTCTACATTTTTATTTTAAGTAAATAGTGAGATTACGAATTGAAAACATATGCATAACATATGTTTATTTCCATTAAGTTTAGTATAATTAAATTTTTAATTATGAATTAATTATTCTTGTCACTTTCATCACACTCATTTTGTTCTTAGTGGTAATTGGAATATTTAATTATGTTTCAGATGCGGTGTTTAAACGATTTTTTTTAAATATAAGTTAATATTTTAATATTAACGATCTCTCGCTTTCATAATTAAGTATCAACGTTACCCGCTGTTTTATATTTAAATGTTAATGACTAGTCTTGTTGAACGTGCTAATTATGACTCATCACTTAAGTTAAGCTACATTAGATAGATAAAGAAATTAATGAATTACTATACTATTTATTCTGTTGGTATGAAATCATTAGATAAGATTTTATAATTCAATTTATTGAAATTTATTTTTTTTAACCACTAGTTATAAATGTGCAAAAAGTTGATGATGAAACCTTTCCAATATTAAAAGTTTGGACTATTTTATAACTCCAAAACCATACCTTGCCGATAACGGTAACCACGGTGCCGATCTAGTAACCACGTCACACATCATTTAGATTAAATACTCAACAAATTCAAACAATCAACAATGAATATTATTTTTCTTAAGAAAATTTTAATAATCACCCGAAATATTCATCACATCTGGTCCACCGATCACAATACGCGGCCCAAATTTGAAACGCATACAATTTTTAATCATCAAAACAATTTAGCGTATCCTCCCACCATTCACCAAATAGAATCGCATTGTCTAATTAGGAATCATTGTGTTTGGCCACCGTCATTGTAGTCTGGTAGTGTTTCCGTAGTGGTAATTAGAAGCTTTTGATCCGCTTAATTCGCGGCTCGTTCGGGCGGCCATTGTGCGTGCACAATGGAAAATGCGCGACATTTCGCCGCGCTTTGTCGACGACAGATTGTTAACTAAATGTCTCATTGATCGGCACACTTTTTGTCGACTAGTGAGTAATTAATGGCCTGAATGTGTATGGCGAAGGAGCCGGAGAGAAGATAGTGTTGAAGGTCGCGTTTGGTGTTAAGGTAGTTTTTCCGATCGGGTTGGTTGTTGATGAAGTTTTTATGCTTATATAAAATTTGTTTTTTATTAAAAAAATAGCGGAGTTTGATTCACGTTTTAAATTAAAAATCATATTACGGTTGCAACTGCACTAACATCACATTTAAAGGGTTTCTATATGAAAATATGAATAGAAGTATAAAACTTTTCATGAAATATAATTGAAGTTTTTTAATCACACGCTCGAATACGTATAACCATACAAATTGCATAAACGTGCAAAGCACTTTAAACTCATTGCAATAACTAATTTTTCACAATTTTTACGTAAACAACCACAACATCCACGAGCGGACCGTTCAATTTATTCAACCCGCACAACGCATAAAAATCCCGAAAAAAATCGCATTTTATTAAAGGAAACCCCACGAAAATAATAAAAGCGATAAAATCCAAAAGCCAACACGGCGCACGTACGCGAGTCAACCTTTCGATTTATTACAGCGCGACGCCTCCGCAAGAAAACGGTTAGCGGCTATGCATAAACATGCAAAGAGCGAAAGAACAGAGCTTTTCCACTTCGCATAAAGTCTAGAAGCACCTCCCGGAGACACCGGAGAAGCCTCTCTATTTTTTCTACTTTACATCGCCCGAAACCCCATCTTTCTTCCTCTCTATGCGAGAATCGCACCCGCAATCCCCTCGGGCCCTGCTATCTCGGTCTCGTCGAGAACGAGAACGTAATGTATTTATATATTCTCGTGCATGTCTGCGCCGGGTTTTGCTTTTCGATTTTCTCGCTTTGAGGCCGTCGAAGACGCTCTTATTACTTTCGCGAGGTCGCGCATTAATCTTTGCAGCGGGCGATTATCGAGCACTTTGCGAACGTTTGCCGAGGATTTTCAGGGTGTGTCGTTTTCGAGTGAAAAATGTGTTTGTACGCATCGATGGGGTTGTAGGCTTTCTAAATTCGAAGCACGTATACGAGGCGGTGTTATGGGAAACAATCGAACATGCGCCGTTTTGAAGGGCTTCGAAGTTATATTCGGATTTGAGAGCGGTATAAAAATATGACGAATATCGTTTTGAGTACACTTCTAATTCGATTCAGAAGGGGAAAGCTTGCTCGGAGGCGTTAATTAATAAAGGAATCTGGTTATTTTAATAGTGTCTTAGTTAAGACACCGTAGCTAATAACCAAATGAAGGGATAATTTTATGACGACGTCGGCGGCATCCCCTTGGGACGAGAGCTAAGAGAACCTGTCTCTTTGCGTCGAGTGTCACCTTTTCAGACTTTTCTTTGGTCGTGTATGAAACGGAGTAAAGAGTGAAAAATTGTAATACGAAGTTTTCGCAATAGAAGGTGTTTTCGTTTTGTTTTGTACGTGCGTTTTGTTCTGATGGACGTGCGCAGTCTGTAATTCTGGCGTTTTTCGTGATGTGTGTAATGTTTCGTGCTAGAATCGGGTGTTTTATAGCTTTGCGAAAATTCCGTTAATGTTTGATGTTTATTTTATATTTATATTCCTTTTTGTTTTTGAGGTAAAACTTCTTCGCCGGTATTAATACATAATGAGAATAAATGGAATGTGATGAAACATATTTTATCTTTAATATATGTATACAACAGGTATATATTTAATTTATCTATTTCGATCACTATTTCTGATGATTTCAATATTTTTTAAAAACTGACAATAGTATCGAATTAAATTAAAATACATTATTATTGTGTTATAATCGATTCCAATATTATGCAACTGTTACTAATAATTGTAAGTAACACATAAAATTCGATATCGACAAACACATTGTATACATAATAAAATTTTGCCTAAATTGAATTTCAGAACACGCGCTTAGGAAAATTCGAACGAAAAGTATTAATTTTCAGTAATCCACCCTTCGGCAAACGCAAAATCGGTACTTTCTAAATTAACACGCGACAACCGCACGAGTTCAATTCATTCCGTTTTATTTTATACTTATTATTATATCAGAGGGATTTAGAATAAAAATACGCAATTTATATAGGTATATTATTATATATTTTTTCGTAAGCGTTTTCAATTTTTGAAAAATTATATTGTTTTTCGAATGAATATTCGATACAAATGTTTTTTCTCATCGATATTGAAATCATTGATTATCTTGTTCTATTTTTAATTATTGTTTTAAAATAAAGTCTTATAGTTAGTTTAAGCAAAGAAAATTACGAATCAAAAAATAAATAAAAAAGTTATCATCCAGTAGGAAATGGAAAATTGTATCATACGATAATAATAATAATGAAGTTAGAAATAATTTTTCGAAAAATTTCAAGATTGATAAGAAATATGATTGAAAACTCTGTTTAGTTTTTCGGATTGACTGGATCGAAAATGTCTCGAACGATTTTTTGAGAAAAATTTCACCCAACGAAAAATGTGAGTTTTGGATTAGCAACCCATATTTATCACATTATATTTTGTCTCACAGAATGGTAAAAACCCGAATTTCGAGCTGAGCTTATTATAATGACGTACCGACCACCGTAACGAGAGTGCGAATCGAATTTTCGCCCAGGACTAAGGAAAATTGAATTCGAGCGTTTTTCGCGCGCTTCCAGCTTTAATTTTCCCTCGCTCGTGGGACTTTTGCGGTTTTATACAAAGGTCCAAAAAAAGGTCCTTTTTATTATTTCAAAATAATAATGCTATACCTGAGCGGTCGCTTTCGTTCGCAACGGATAAATAAAATTTGCGCGGGCTTAATTACGTATATGAAAAAAAGGGAGGATACATAGAAAGGGAAAAGCTGAATTGAATGTTCGTGTCGTGTTTGAGGAGGGTAATTTAAGGATTGTCGTCAATTTGAATATGGACAGCTTCGTAGCATATTTGTTAAATGTATCGTCAGCTTAATAATTGGGTTCGTAAAATTTGTAGGCATTGAAGTTTTATTTCGTATAAATTTAGGTATTTTATTTATACTATGAGTGCGTCATGTATATTACAGTAATATTCGATCACAATATTAAATTCTTTTTTGACTCATAAATTGATAAATTGAAAAGACAAAAATGTAGTTAACGAAATAATTTACCATTTAATTTTTTCAGTTTTTTGATATCGATATTTCAGAATATCGAAAAGGAATTTTTCCTCTGTTCTATTATTTATATCATACATATGTTAATTAAACTTTCAATTCACTTTCAAAAATAAATGCACGTTAAATCAATCAATTCCATAATGACATAAATAACATATTATTATATGAATGATAAAACATCGAGTCGGAAAATTCTCATGAAAAATTTCTCGTTTAATCGCACCGATATTTCCCTCCATCGAGTATATGTTATTCGTCAATAATAAATTTGTTTTGTTGCATTCGGTGTGGGTGTTGTATTTTTGTTGTCGAAGTTTTCCTATGAAACATGATAGCATTGAATAGCTTTCTATCTTTAGCGCGTATCCATTCACTCTGTATTTTCTACAATGAAAAAGCTTTCATATATTCATCGGAATTTTTCATATGTATCGATATGTTTTGTTGACAAAGCTTACATAAAAAATACATTCATATTCGTATAATATTTCTGTGTACTATTTTTATATTAAAATATAAATAGTTATACGGAGAAACCTTAATTTTTCTTGCACAAAACAATAAATATTTGAGTTACGTATACTGAAATAACACTTTTGTATTGGAGTGCTTCTGAAAATCGTATTTCACTTTCAATTTATTCTTAAAACATTCCATTGTTACTCATTTCAGCGTCGTGCTCGAAATGTATTTCATTCGAAATTGAAGTTGAACGATAGATATCTGGGATTCGTCGTTTTTGCAAAGCGCAGGACAAAAACAAAGAACGAAACTGATTCAAGATGAAAGACAATTCTCAAAATTCTTTGTACTAATTAAGTTAACTGTAGAAATGTATCTTAAGTTTTCCCAAACAAGCGGAGAAATGTTTTGCTAAAATTGAAACAATTTGACGAAATACTATATTTTTCAAAATATTGGAATTGGTATATTTATGAATATATTACAATAAAGTTAAAATTGCAAAATTTTCGTCAATTTCATATAATAAATGCAAATTTATTCAATATCGGTAGATTCACAATGATAGAAAGGAAATGAAAAAGTGAAGTAATTGGTCATAATCATTTTAACGAATCTGAAATAATAAAAATGTATAATTTTCACAATTTTATTACTCGTCCAAGAGTTGAAATTAATGAAAACTCGAGAGGTTTCAAAATTCAGTTGAAATTTTTCCAACTGTAACACTAAAAACGTAGAACAGATCGAATTTCAATTTCATGCCAAGGGGAATCAAATTATTTCACTAGCATTCTATAATTGATTGATATTACTTTTTCCATTGCGCAACTGAAAAATCGGCCGAACTACAACAGCAAATATTTCAAAAGCATTCAATCGGAAATTCACATACACTTTTTCACCACACAAAATCTCGTTAAAACACTCAATTTCCCATCACCGCCATCAAGAGTCCAGGCATTGGAAACCTATGACCCGCGGGTTACCAAGTAACCCACTTGATAATTTCAAGTGACCCAAGTCAGTGCCGCAAATAAAAGTTGTGGAACGGATAAATTCAAGGCATTGCGGAAAGATTTAGAAAAAACGGAAGATAATCATCTTTTCATGATATCAATGTGTTGAGTATTACTTCTTACGAAGTTTTCATCTTTAATAAAAATGATTTTGATTTTTTTTCGCATTCGGTTCTACTTACAAATGTGGATAAATATTTTCATATACGAAATTTACGAATAATAGTAGATAAACAATCGAAAATTCGAATTTGTCTTGTCAGGGCCGGCTCGAGGGGATATATCGCTCTAGGCAGATTGATTTTCAGTGCCCCCCCTCCCACATTTTACAAATATTTTACGAATTCAAAATTTTTTTCCCCTTAAATAAAGATCAACGCTTTTCAAAATAAGTAATATACATTATAACATTTCAATTTCATAACGATAGAAGAATATATGAGAGCGGTGCAAAGCGCCCCTTTAACTTTGGTGCCCTAGGCAAGTGCCTGCTCTGCTACCTATTTGAGCCGCCCCTGCGTCTTGTAGGCGTCTTGAGTGACTAACTAAGAGTATAAATCAGACTTGATTAAATTGACATTATAAATTCCGATCAGGAGTGCCTTCAATATCTTTTAACTAATAACAACTTAATATTTAATTTTATAATAATAAACATTATAATTTCGTTTATATTTTTATGTTAAAATTTAAAAGCATCTTATTATTATTTTTTCGATGAAATTAATCATTTTATTTACTGAAAGATTATTTTAAGATGAAAACACCTACTGTCCTTAGACCAGAGATGCCATTAGTGGAAATTACCGGTATTTTCCGAATATTTTTGAAAAGTGTTGTTTATTTTACGGTTTTTCGTTATTTTTACCGGTTTATTCACAAAATTTAATCTACTGGTAATTCACCAGTAAAACAATAATTAGAATATTTTGCCGAATTACCGGTAAAAAAAATTTCAATAAATCTGACATCCCCACTACCGACTCGAAATGTCTTCTAAATTTAAATTTTGACTGATTTTGACCCACGGCCGAAAAAGGTTGCCGCCGCCCGATCAAAACCATCCAACAACCCATTGCGAACCATCACACAACCCAAACCCACCAATCCCCAACCCGATCGACCCGTTCGTTCGAATCGTCAACGAAAGCGCGGGAACCACTCCACAAAACCAGCATCCTTCAACCGATTAGAATTCCCTCAGCGTCTGCGTATTCGAATTTCGCACATCCAACAAACAACATACGGCCACGCGTCGTCGAAAACGGTGACATCCTCGAGTGAGGACATTCAACAAAGGCCGTATTGGGAGTCACGAGTGCACTCGTCGCCGGGCCCCATTGTGGCCGGGTGGGGCGGAGGCCCGGGGCCCGGGGCTGAGCCCCCTAGCCTCATCGATTTACCTGCGAATGCACCCCTGGACGGGCCCGAAATAGCCGGGGTTGACCGCGGTGGTTGTGTGTACACCTTGACATGGTGCGATGAATTTGCAGTGGTAGTGAAGCGATGACTTCCATCAGTGTCTGTTCGGTCGAGTATGCGGATGCAATTGGTTTGATGATCGAACGAGGTCGCAGGTGTTTTAGATTCGGAAATTGTTGGGAGAAGTGCGATGATTTGGTTTTTGATGGAAGCAACAGTTTGATTTTTGTACGGTTCGTTCTTATCGATTTGGGTAGTGAACGTCGGTTTATTTTTAGTATTCAAAATAATCGAGTTATTATTTTATTATTAGGAAAGTTAAATAATGTTTGAGTTTTTTAAGCTTTGTATTGCAGTGGACGTTGATTGGGTTGCGTCTGATGACGATAATGAAATTAATGCAATTTGTGATAAATTTATGAATAGATTTTTATTTTATTTTTCGAAAAAGACTATTGGAATTATTGGTGTCAAAGTCGGTAATTGGTAATGCAATTAAAATTGGTTAATTTACATAATATAAACGATATGTAGAGAAAGATTCGAATTAATAAAACCATTAAATTTTAATCGATTTTCGACGATCAAGCGAAGACTTTCATAAATATTTGTTAGATCAACAATATATTTTATATGTTGTATGTGGGTGGAATAAAATTATAATTATTTATTTTAAATTTTACAATATTTTAAATTAATGATTCATTACAGTCTAATCTTTAGACTATGAAATATTAATTTCCATCAACGTCTATTTTCTGAAATGCATACATGTAGGTATAAACGGTATTTATTTTAACGATCGATTGACGTATTAGACTTGTGATATATGACTATAAATCAATTTGAGATCGATTTATTGTAGTATAACATTTTCTCGAATGTAAAATGCTTGATATTAATTTATGTTCTTTGAATCTTGTATTCTAGCATTTTGTATGGATAATTGAGAATAAATCAACGTTTTCTATTAATTTTCGCATAGATATGCATTTGTACAAATGGTGTTTGCTTTTAGAAGATAATCGATTTCTGTTAGAGAATTTTGACGTAAGGAATGTAAAATCAATTATAAAATGTATGAATAGAATTGAAATTGAAATATATAAATACATAGAATTCATAAATTTTCAAGGATTCTTGTTGATAATCAAGTTTAATAGTAAAAAAAGGTTGAATAACATTTAACACTAAAATGATAAATTCACGTATTTTGACATTTGAGTTAACTATTTAGTATTTCCGCATTTATACACTACGTAGTATATAACGTATACGGTACAAATATTTGTACATAAACGGCAATGAAACGATAACTTCGATCAATGTTAATTTAAGAGTACACTATAGCAATCAGTCTGTTTTAAAATAGCGATCGATCGACAAAGAAAGTTTATATAATATGAATTTCGAATCGCGCAAAAATATCATAAAATATTTATTGAGTATATAATATAATTTAAATTCGAATTAATGTCGTGATTATTTGAAAATTTAAATGCAACTTGGATATTAACAATTGGCGATTTTTAAGCTTCCCAAAAATATAGGTTATTATATCATTGACCACGTAAATGCATACAATCATATTTTATAATATAAAGTAAATTTATATCGAGAACAATTGGTCATATATTTATTGAATAAATATATTTTTTGAAATATAATTTCGTGATTTAATCATTAAATAGTGTATGAATATATTTTTATAAATGAATAAAGTAAAAAAAAATATCTTGAATAAATCAAAATATGCAAAAGAAATGAGGTATTTGTTTCATTAAAAAATGAATGAATTCAGTATATTTATGTATTGAACTGTGTACAATACTGAGAAATCAGAAAACTCTCAAGATTTAAAAATATGATTAAAATCGTAACATAAAGTTTCGTCGCGAAAATATTAAGTTTTATGAAGTTCAACAAGAAAATATATTAGCGTTTCGCTTTGAGCTGAGTAATAATAAACAGTGCCGTTGCATTATAGTGTACTATCGAGTATAAAATTCAAATAACAATTTAGTATTTTTTTATGTTTCATATAATAATATTTTCTAAAAAAAACGATGCTAACTAATTTATAAACAGGCACTGTATGATTTTAAAACAATTTTTAATTCGCATTCCGTCAAAAAAATATTTTATATAAATTTTGCGGCGGCGTTAAAATAAAACGGTACATGGATTTATTATTCCATTAAGCCGAACCATTTGAAGCCTATAATGAAAGGGATGAATATTATTTTAAGCTCAGAAGCCACACAGTTAAATTTTAAGCGCGTTAATTCCATTCAACGTTAGTCTGCACCATATTAAAGTAAACCCTTAAGAGATAACGCGTTCATAACTGGACTGCGAAAAAAGAAACATTCAAAATTTACAAAGTATGAATCTCGAGTAATTTGATATTGCTCAACTTTGATAATCAATAGCAACCGGTGCGTTTGCAAAGCACAAATTGAATACAGATATGTATGTTTATAAATGATCCGATTTCAGAATAATTTACGATTCTCGAGTTGGAAATGTCAAACCATTCAAAACTTAAATATAAATACATACTCTATCTATTTCGAACTCCTAGAATAAATTATTTTTTTATAATCACACAGATGTATTATAAATAATTCGCAGATTACGGGCGAAGCTTCAACACACGACCATGCCAAACTTCGTTATCGAACCGAATTGTTTGCGGTCGAAATTTTCACCGGCATAACGTCTGTTTTGCATTCACCTGATCAAACTTGGGTACGTGTCAGATGAAGGGTCGGATCGAGAATAATTAACTAACGGCAACTTGTCGGAATAGTTGAAACCGTGTCACGGATTGGAATTCGTTAAAGGTCTCGAAAATGAGCCGTTGCCGAGTCCGACAAACGAAGGGCTCACTTGTCAGAAAATTTGATTGTTCGAAACTAGGTATTGAAACTTTTGTGATAAAAAGGGATATATGTATTTTTATTTCTGTTGAATTTTTTTATGGTTTTATGTTAGTAGTCTTATAAAGAATCGTTTGATATGATGAACTCATGTATGGGTTAAAATTTTGATGAAACATTTATCGATTTTATTTGTGTCATTGAAATCTTTGAATGATTTCAGTGTACACTGAATTGAAAAAGTTAATTTTTATACAGCAAGATTGAAAAAAGTGACATTATCTAAAAATTATAAATTATGTTGAAAACAAAAATGTGTTTTCCATGTTTCAAAGCATCATCATTAAAAAACTGTTTTGAAAAAACTAAGCAAACTAAAAGTTTTCTTTAAGCGCTTTCAAATCGTATTTAATGACACAGCTTGAGAAATACAACAATATTATTTAAAAAAAATACAAAAACTCAACTGGATCGGCACAAATAAAAGTAATAAAATATATTTCCTCGTGAATAATTAGACGTGATCTCCTATAGCCTCAAGAGTCTTTAACGGGGGTGAGTACTGCAAATACCCTCAAATCGATCGGGTTTAATTCTCAGAAAGAATAATATACGTACGATTCGACTAGGATAGGATGTTGGGGTCGTTTCGCGCAAAGGTCACGCTCAAAGACGAGTAATTAAAACGTGGGCGTAATTAGTCGTTCGTTTGTGAATCGTTCCTGGTATCGAAAGATCGATCCTTTAGGATTTGAGGATCGATTAAGTCGGTTTTTGTTCGAGCTGGATGCGTTCAAAACGCGATTACGGTATAATGGAGCCGCTCGAATTGCACGAGGCGAGCACAAAGTGTAGAAAATGTGATGTTTGATGGATGTGGACGATATTAAAATAATGCGGCGGAAGGAAGATCGCAATTTTGTGCTACAATATTGTATCATTACGGTATACGAAGAAATCATGAATGTGAATCGTGATGTACTTTGCAATTTATTTGTATTTCTACAAATTAATAAATTAATAATTAGGTAAATTTTCAATATTTATCGGTAAATAATTATTTTTTTGGGTTCCGAATTATTTTTTTTAAAGTTTTGTTGTTTTTTGAGAAAATATTTTTTGGAATTTTGGAAAAGTCGGTTTTTATAATGGTTTGGTTTTCAAAATTTAATTTACCGGTGAACCGTTAATTTGAAAAAAAAAATGACTGGAATACCGGAAAATGAAATTTTTGATAAATCTGACATCCCTAGTACACATAATTAAGAATTTTAAATATTTAAACTCATTCAAAGTAACCTATTTATTATCAATACAAAATTTAGCACACGCGAAATTATCCAACGTCCTTATAATATATTGCAAAAACTTGATGTAGAAAACGATATTATTTTATATATACATATGTACTATATACGATGACGATATAGACTGAATAAACATGTCACATCGAATCATCCGATCACTATCATATCAAGAAACTAAACAAGCAGAAAAACAAGACGAGAGCATAAATTCACCTCACAAGATGTCGCCATTACGTGACGGCGCAAAACACCGATTGTGGCCGTTTAGTGCCACGTGCGGTTAAATTATTAACCCTCCCGGGGCTGGACGGGGCCGATTTACGCCAAAACGGGGCTGTCTTTTATACCTGCATAATGCGTATCTATGTCTATATACCAAAAGCAGGCTTTGTCGTTGTGACCCAGAAGCAGTGGTTTTGTTGCCGAAAATCCGCCGCAGGCTGGGATTCGGGCTCAGGTCGAATGGCGATCGTAAATCGGGTAGGTTTCCCGGCGAAAGTTTACATTATTTTATTTATAATTATTCGTTTTCGTGGAATTTGCGCTTGTTAGGATTGCGCCCCTTGCGTATCTGTCCGGGATTAATCTAGGCCGAGATAATGCTTTCGAACGGGCCTATTTACGTTTCGGATATTATCGTCGATTAATTTCTGCAGAAATGGAAGAAAGCCGAATTTAAATGGGAATACACGGGTGGAAAACTAGCTGTTTTGCGTTCCCTCGCATTTAAAAAACCGGGATGGGGACGTGCGTTTTATCGCTCTTATATACGATTCGATTTCCATACAAAACGGCAATTTCGATATTTAACTATATCTGAAAAGCGATTTAAATTCAACCCCAGGATTTAAGTAAAATTCTTTTACCATTTTTATTCAGTTAAGTTTTGTTTATGTAAGCAGTATTTTTTTTTTAATAATTTCCAGTTTATTAATAAGCATCTTTCGTTCGTACACCGTTCTAACGAATTCGGCAGATATTAACCGACACGAATCTCCCGCCGATTTATTCGACCGGAAAATTCATCAGCGAAAAAATAATTCGCAGACAAAGAGCGCTATTTTAAAGTTGTTATTGTTTCCGCGTTAGCGAAAACTCGAGTAGACGCAAAACGATCAAAAGGAATTCGGCCAGGATCGCGATACTTAGCTAATACATCGAAAGTGTACGAATTTGCGAAGGCTTTGTGCCTCAAATTGAATACTTTATCGCGGCCTAGGAAGGCCATAGCAGGGGCGGGCGCCGAAATAAAAATGTACGCGCCCGCGAATAAGCCCTTATAAAGTGCTCCCTAACAATAATAAAGGGTTTATTTTTTCGTCGGACGCCACCACGGGCGCATAAATCAAAAAGCGACCGTGATGAATGTGAAAGGCCTCAGCGAAAAAATGTGCCGAGATTACGCGGGCAATATTTCATATTTTTTCGTACGTTCGTTAGGCGGAATATTCTCTCTCAATGAAACGGCCATTTGGTGTCCGGTCGTTTGGACCGCGCCACGCAATTAAGGGGTTGATGCGAAATTCAAACTCGACGATTATTTGTTTGCCGTTTTTGTTTTGATGGCACGGGATTAATTCATTCCGTGTCGGAGAGTCGGCTGGTAGGAAATAGTGCGAAGTTGAGTGGTGTAGGTGCGTTGTTTTGTGTTTTTTTGGAAAAGGGCGGTTTTTGTGGGTGGTGAATTTGTGATTGGTAAAAATTCGATTTGTGATATGAACTTTTTCGTTTGGTGTTGATGTTATTTAATTATTATATTCGTTCAAAATATAAAAATATATTTGTAATCATAGTTTTTCAATCATTGATAATAGAAGGGAAGCCCACCATCCCGCCTGTTACGTGCATCCCACTTTATGTAACTTCCCGAGCCAGCTTAGCTGGATACCAGCAACATTAGGTGAAACTATGGGCGCCACATTTACACTTATTGGGAACTCTACATTTAATTTTAACCAAGCAATCGCGAAGGACTGCTTTCCGGGGGGCATACGAAATGCCGAGGCGAGAAAAATCTAACGAAATATCTTTTTCCGCGAGCCGACCTTCTTGGCGAAGGTACAGAACGCACGAAAGGAATCATTGATAATATTATATGATCAAACATCAAAGCTTATCGTGTTATATTTATTATGTTTCCGTATAAATTTATTAAAATAGTCACTAATAATTTTGATATGAAAAATATTTAAAAAAAAAATTGAATCGCATCGATAGTTAAATAAAACATAAATTCACCCGTGATTTTTTGTTTTTAAAATCAAGTCGACGTGTTTATTAAACAAGTTAGATATTTATTAAAATCATATTTTTTAAGTATTATATTATGCATATGATGTTAGATATGCAGATTTAATTAATGGACATTGAAATACGATGATAGCACAATAAATTTAGTGGTTCAGTTATCATCATTCACATCATTACACGTTAATTAATCAACTGTGATCGAAACATATGTACGTAGATGTGATAATATATTATTTAATGCATGAACGATGGTGTAAATTTCTCCATTATTTTCCAATATGAAACGTATTTTATTTCAGTGACGTACTTAAACATAAAATAAAAGAAAGAAATATAAATAGAAATTTCTGAGAAGACGATACTGTTGAAGGGTTTTGAATAGCTTACACTTCAGTCGTCAAAAAAAAGACATATCGTATTATATTCTTTCGATCTGATCTTATTGTGTCTATTCCGCGTAGTGAATACGTATCCTATATTTTTTTTGAAATACGAAAGAATCGTTTTTGTAAAAATGCGAAAATTTCATTTTGGAAATTTGAAACAATATCGTACAAATGGTATTACGATGTAATTTGCCGCTGTTACGCGCAGAGCTTCCAATATTGAATTCCGAATTAAGTACAGTCGATTTATTTGATAGTCATTTAAATTTGGCATTTATTTCTGTTTAAAATTTACTCTGCTTTATACATTCGTTCGTAAAAATTGTAATAAGAAAATATTTGATTAGTTCAGTCTGATTAATATTCGACTATACAAGGTCTATACTTACCACTTGCATGGTAGTAGCAAGGTTTATAATTTTTCATTTTACGGATCGAAAAATTAGAAAACTATTTTTATTTTTAAGCCATTATTCATGAAAATACAGTAAATATGTAACATATTTTTATGTTAAAGAGATTTCTTCGGAAAATTTTGCGTCACAACTGAAGCAGCATCTGTTAGGAGGCTATTACATACAATTTAATGTTTATGAAATGGACTTTTATTAAATTTTTATAAGAAATATTCTTGAATAGATATCGATATTTTTTTTGCATAAAAGATTTGCTCGAATAAAAATATAATAGATTTTTCATAAATCATCAAATTCATAACATTATTGCAATATACGCACATAAGGAAACGTTTCATAAATATTATGCTACGTATTAAATTTTTCAATGAAAAAGTACAGAACATGTTACAAGGTTCGTTTTATATTATAAAAGCTCTATTTAAAAGTGCAATTCTAACAGAAAAAGCTTATTGATTTTCCCTATATTTTTAGATTATAATTTTCTATTCACTAGTCAACCGTTATTATCGTCTCGTAAGGTATCGTTCGAGGTGAGATTATTTTAGGAAAACATATTTATAGACATTAATCATTTTATCTTTAAGAAATATTGAAATGGTAATAATCATGTCAAATAATGGATGAAAATATATTAAATAACACTTGAAGATAATAAATAATTCATTTCTATACATAATACATATTTGAATTCATTTTGATTTATTTATTGAAATAAAGAATTATTTCTTATAGAAAATTTAAAAATAATTTAAAATAATTTAAAAATAATTTTATTGATGTATGATGATTATAAATCGATTTGTGTTATTATAAATTTATGTTAATATTAATCACGTAATCGGTATTTAAAATAAAATTTGTATATTAAAAAGGTCATCGATAATGTTTGTTTGAAACTCTCAAAATAAATTATTATTCAATTTAGTAAATACTTACAAATTGACCTCTTCAGTATAGAGAGGTAACAAATGACTATGTTCAATGTAAATACATACTATCTTTAACAAATCAAGAAGCTATTTTGAGAAAAATATAAAGCACCGAGCAGCACGTACTATATTGATTCTCGACGACACGTTTTGTATATTGAGAAAACGTTTCTATCAAACATGTCATTTATTCGCTTTAAATTTCAATATCTATTTATCTAATGAATTACAATGAGAGATGTACTTTAATTGCAATCAATACTACAAATTTACATACAATCCCGCAACCGAAGCAATCGAGCGCGGACATGAAACAACCCACAACGACACAAACAACCATAAACAAACGGGGCGAGGACAATTATAGCATCAGCTTAAAAAACTAAGCCCAGAAGCTCCCGGGATCGTATTCCTTTCCGTTTCTTAATTGCGTCCCATCTGCCGGCCGGAAAAGCGGAAAGAGATAGCCACAGGTCTTATTCACCGCAAGACCATCCGGTTAGTTAAATCCTCGGTTACAACAACGGGAGAAATCAAGGGTGTGTGTGTGTATTTCGGCTAATACACGAAGTGGGCGGGTCCGTAGTGGGAAAGCCTCCTACATGGTGTTGAAGCGGCGTCAAAGCCTTTGGAGGGGTCGCAGGTTTAACATACCTAGTGTTCCAAAAGACCTCAGACCTCAGGACGGCTTGTGTGTACACGTTGAGGAATAATATTTGGGGAAGGTGCTCTAAAATAATACGGTGAGAGTAGCAAAACAGTGGGTGAGTATCGTTTGGATTTGTCTTGTTTTCGTTCCGGCGAAATCATCGTTTTTAAGATATATTATACTAGAGTTGCGGGACATTTGTTCTCTGTGATAATTGCGGGTTTTCGGGGTATTGCGATAGTGTGCTGTGTAATTCGATATTGCGCCGACTAGAATGGTTAGTTTCACAATTGTATAATTTTTGTAATAATATTTATATTTTTTGTTAATTTTATATAAGACTTTTTACTATTATATAGGTGTATAATATTATAATTTATATCTTACGTACATTCAATTTAAATTGATATTTTGAATTTTTGATATAAAAATGCAAAAAAATCTGACAAAATAAAGAAAACGACATATTACATATATTTGTTTGTGTATTTTATTTTGGCAGTTTTATGGCAAAAATACAAATAAATTAGATTTCAACGATTCCGTAATATCTTATATTATAATTATCTATACTATTATAAGTATGAAATATATAATATTTTAGGAAAACACCTTTCGTGACAATAATATTATACTTTTTCAAAAAAGGCGACTATTTCAGTAAATAAAATTACGCAAGACAGTTCTTATGCAATTAATTAAGAATAACTACTGTGTTTATAAGTATACAAAGAAAATTCTATTAAAATTGTAAAAGGAAAAAAATAGAAATCATACTTAGAGATAATCAGTACGAATTCAATAAATTACATTCGAAAACAAACAAAAGTTCCAATTAATCTTCCAACTATGTAATTTGAAGGTACAAGTAAATAAAACAAGGTGATAATGCATATGTTTGCCCTACATATTAAATCCATTCGGCGGAACCTAATTTAGTCCGAATGTAGGTGTCTCATTTGCTAATATATATTTAAATTTCTTGTAAATAATAATATATTATATATGAAATATTTAAATGAATGCAAATTAAAATCACATAATTATACTCGTTATTAAATATAACATTTTTTTTCAGTATTCCATTATAATATTTCTTGAAGATCATTGTAATGAAAAATATTACTCGAATGTATGAAATTTGCCAAGTTGTGCATATTATGTCTAAATGAGGTAGTCGGCAGAATTGTCAGCGAATTTAGGCATTGTTGTGAGTTTCGTATGAAACGAGGTGGAAAATTTCAATTTGTAAGAATGAGGGTTAAGTAAATCGAGACAATACCATCTTGGAGTAGGGTCTGAGAAAGGACCGCGAACAATGTGGTGTATGTGGATACTTGCGATTATACAGGTGAGCAGTAAGTTAGGTGCCAGCCACCGCTTAGAGAGGTCAAGATTGCATACACGAGAATACTACTTATAGCCAAGGTTTTGCAGGAGATGTCGTGAAATTAAAATTGAGCCGATTTTTGAAGAGCATAAGTATAAAATAAATAAAAAAGTACTTACGTAAAAGAAATTATTTGAAATTTTCGTATTGAATAAGTATCAGTTTGGTGGTTCTAAGTTTCACATCGTATAATATTTATGTTACGTGTGGTTCGGTTAAAGTTAAGACTTAATCAAAATATGTTAACGTTTCCAGGAAGGAATTATTTAACTGTTAATGCTAAGAAGCGATATATGTACAACCCAACAGCAATAAACTTTCCTACAAATTTTCGCGTTTATGTAAATTTTCACACATTAGTACCGAATACACCAATTTATTTGAACAATAATCCACCATTTACATTATCAAGAATTAAATGCACTAACAACTACACACAATTTTAGAATACAAACACACATACTAACACAAACACAAAAACAAATCTACATTCCGAATTTCCGAAAGAAAAACCATCTAAGGGCGACGGGCGCACTTTCCCTCACTTTTCATCAACCGCGGCACTTGTGAGGCCGAATTTTTCCGGAAAAGTCTGAAACGGCGCGGAAAATTCGCGATTTGCGAGTGACGTGTGCGGTTAGCGCCGTCCGGCTTGTTACTGAATGCAACGGGAAAACTCGAGCATTGTAACGAGGTTATCCAGCGGAGCCAATCCGTTAAACGAAAGCTTTGCGCCTGCGTCGAACCCCATAACGGCGATTTCTCTCTATTTTTACGTCAAAAATACGTTCTATTAATGGTTTCGATATAAAACTATAAATTAAATCGGTTTGATTATATTAAAATTGAAGACTAAATTGAAAAATTGACTAGAAAATAACGACGATTGAAAATCGAAAATAACGACGTTTATTGACTAGGTATTAATATTGTTGGAAATAGAAAAAAAAATTATTGGATAGCAATAAAAAAAGTAAAAAAAATCAATACTCTTTTTTGTATTTTGTTGTTTAATATAATGTATTTTTGTTTAATAATAAAACGGAAGAGACAAATTATTACGTGTCATGTTTATAAAATTAAAAGTTTGTATCACTCTTTTTTTATTAGTTTGGTCGTGAGTGTTTTTACTTTTTTTTAAAGCAATACTTCTCATTATTAAATTTCATATTAATTTCTTTTTAATAGAACAAAACTATAATACTTTTGAATATTTAATTTTTCACTACATAACACGCTCATTGAAATGAGTTTTATTGTAATGAAAGATCTTTTAAATGACTATAGTCAAATTAATTTGAAAGTATCAACTATAATATTTTATATTTTCTTTTAAAAACAGCCCATAGTATTTTTTTTTAATTTTGTGTATGATAATATTTCTATAAATTTTGGTAATTTCTTATTCGAATTATGTACATATTTAGTTTGACAATGAGCTTAGTTTATTAAAAAAAAGTTGATTCAATACATAATAATATATTATATTTAATTTTATTAGATTAATTTAAAAAAAATATATTGCATGATGCGAACAGTGAAGGATACTTAAAAATTGCATTTTAGCTAGAAAATAAAATATTGACAAATCAAATTATAATAAGATCTCGACAAAATCAGTGCATTAATATATAACATAACATTACTACCAAAGTTAGATATTATTATATTATAAAAAAAAACAAAGTTGATCAAACGCTAACTTCAATATTCCTGTATTTTTTCAATTATTCTTTACGTCGATCGCTTCTTCATAAGAAACAAAATCCATTATGCGAAGAGCCGTTTTTAATATTTTACGGCTTTTTGTGTTACTTAAGTGGGTCAAATTTTTGAGGAAGTCAGGTCGAAGCCTTCGATCTGTTTTCAAGGGGCACTAAGCAACAAAAAGGATGTGCTTCCTGTCCGGGAAATCGGAGCGCCTTATATATAGACCTTTGTTTAAAAAAAATTAAAACAAAATGAATCACGATATAGTATATCTTCAGACAAATAAAACCTTTAATCACGACCTTTTGAATTTCGATTCTGCTAAACGGACCATATTATAATACACAAAAAGCGCGACGATTCGTCGCAGTCACCAACAGAGGCCAAAAAGTTTTAATTAAAACATCCCGTCGGCCTCGTTTCGATATTTCACAATTCGCAAAAAATTAGCAGCAATTGACGCCGGGATTTTTTCGGAAACACGAAATCACAGTCGCGATATAGTTCCTTTCCGGAATAAAAACGGGGATTTTAATGAAATTTGAACTTCGAAAAGTTTCCACGTTAAGATGAATGGAAGTAATCTCGCCGGCAGTTTAAGTAGACGGTTTCGGTCGGCCGAACGATGATTTTTTTGCGGGACTTATTAAAAAGTTTTTCTTTTGAACGCGAGCTCCGCCACCGCTTTTTTGCGTACAATAAGCGCGGTGCAGCGATCGAATTAATTTTTTTCAAATTTTATTATATTCCCGGATATGATTTGCACTTCAGATAAGGTGGAGGCAAATCGTTCCCGAAGTAGATAAGTCTTGAGGTGTACTGGGTGTATAGAATGCGATATGTCGCCGTGCAAGTGTTCATAATGCAAAGATATCCACTATCTTGCGAAGAGTAGATACACGTACGGGCGGGTACGTGCGACACGGTGACTTACGAGCAATTCTCTACATCTTTATGAATATAAAATGGTCGCGTTTTATTCAAATTTTACGAAGAAATATGGCGTTTTGCAACCGCAAAGCCTTCCGCGGTCGGAAAAAGTCGACGATAAAGCGAAACGAAAGCGTCTCCGTCTGTACAATTGTCAAACATTAATGCAATTTTCGAACTGCTGCAACTAAATGAAAATTTTTGTACTTTTACCGCAATGCGTATAAAATGAAACTATAACGCAATACTTGGAAGAGTTGAAAAACTTTCTTTCGCTACTTACGAATGTATAACGCAAAATATTTACATAACATTTTAATTAAAAATAATATGAAATATATAAAAAGGCATTTTATTTATTTTATGTGATACAATTTGGCATCGGTGCGAAAATTCTCATATAAAAATGCCAGTTAAGCTTTTGGCTCGTACTTAGCGTGGATATGCTGGACCGTTCAGACAAAATGGTTCGATTTTTTATTATGTGCTCTGGACAGGATCCGCTTAGCAAAACCAGTGAGTTAATTTTATTTTCAGCTTCTGGCTCAAAGGATAAGAGGGATCGCCGGGACTTCTTTGAGATCGAGTTGAGTGAGCACACGAGCGCACTCTTCTCACGATATGTATGTCCAACATCACGCATACAATTCAAGACTAGTAAACATGTGAAGGGAATGGATACGAGGTTGGTAGATTTGTAGAGTAGAGCTATTTTTACTCTCTATTTTTTTGATGAATTTGAAAAACTGGATCTAGCCTCGTTTCGTGTAGCCGATTCGAAAATGAATGTTACGTATTTACTTTCAATTTAAATACAAAGCTCGACACTCAATAAAAATATACGTCGGCGGTTTTGTGCGAATAAACAGTATTTCGCAATTTACCACATGATTGTGTGTTTTGAATCTGTACACCTAGTGTATTCTAGTAAGGCTTCGTACGTGCTCTTTTTTTGTTGGTGATTTATTTGCGTGCAAAATTGTTTCGCACGACAAACGATCCTAACGGTAGGATACGTTCGATCGTCGCATTGGATTTCCTTCTTATTTCGTTGAAGGCTCGCAGCATTTCCCAGATAGGAAAATTTATAGGAAATCCATTTTAGATGGGGCATTACCCATTGTGCGATCGATACCGCGTTTGAGAATACGATTTGGTTCTTATATGCGTATAGGAAAATCTGAAACAAACTCATGTTTTTGTATTTATAAATGTACGTTTCGTATAAAAAAAGATCAAAGCGCATGAGATTTGGTCTCGAATTTGAACATTGAATATTTGTATGAATATATACAAAAATAATACAGTATTGAGATGAGAAAAAAATTGATCTCCTCCATCCATAAGCAATATGTATACATGAAAATTGACAATATAAAAAAAATAAATGAAAATATATTGCATATACTCGTATTGTTTCTAAATTCGGCTTTAAGTATATTCAAAGCCGAATTTGGAAACTAAACTACTGCGAATAAACACACGTAAAAAAACCCGCACTCGGAGTTGGTCATTGTTCTAATAACTGTCCGATTCTAGTGCGCGACAAAAGCAAAGTTTTGGACGGCTCCTGAATGGAAAGTTTCCTCAGCGGTGTCTGCCTTTGGCCACCGACCAAGTTGTTGAGAAACATCGTATTACTGACGACAATAAATGCATCGGTTTCCGTTAGATTACGAGGATTAAGTGCAGCGGGCGCAGACGGTGGCCGCTTTTACTTACTTTGAAATATTGAATGAAATGTGCAGTGGAAACGTGTTGCCAACCGCAGATTTTTCAACAAGATCTGCTTAACCGAATGAGGATTGTGGTTTTTGTTCATATTTATGTTTTAGGGATCATAGGGGATTGTGAATCAAAAGTTTGTTTAATAAATTTGGGCTTTTCGTCTTCTATTATATTTAAACATTGTTTGAAAAGTGGTTTTTATCGTTCCATAAAGTTGTTTTTGTTAAAACTTTTAATGAAGAATTCTTTAATAAATGTAAACGCGGAGCTTATAGTTTTGGAACAGCCGTAGTCAGAATGTTTTTAGAGGAGGGGGGGGGATTTTGAAACACAACTTTCTATGTTAGCGATTTCAAGCAATGAAAATATGCTGTTTTTTTTTCATTTAAAGTATAATGTGTAATCAAGGTATTCAATGAATTGATTAAGATATATTGTATTATGATCGAGTGATACAGCTCAACATAAATTTCATAATTTAAGTATAATCTATCTTTATTTTCAAAATTCAGGGGGGGGCATAGCCCCCTCTTTGGCTACGGCCATGAGTTTTGCTGAAATATAACTACAAATGCCAACCTAATAACTCAGACATAAATTGAAATGCGTGTAAAATATTAAAAGACAGGATGACATGCTTTTATTGTAATATGATATATAATGTTTTATCAGATTTATTTTTTATAATATTTCTTCCAGATTTTTATTTTTCAAACAAAAAATGATATTTTTTTACTTTCACTAATGGATTAAAAAAATTTTTTTTAGCGAATCAAATGAAAGTATTTTTTAACTGTTTAGTGACAATTATTTTAATGGAAAAATATGTATTTACAAAAGATCACTATTTCGAAAATTAAAATTATTATATAATATTAAAATTTTCTATAAACAAATTATATTATATGTATTTATAATATATCAATCTCTTTAACGTAATTCATCACATATACATGACATTTTGATTCCCTAATTGAGTCACAATCCAACAATAACTGATTACATTAAACAAACACCATTCAAGGTACACAAAAAAAAAATACAAACACGCAACCACCTCAAAAGACACGTAAACCACATTTGGACACCACATAAAGCCGCCAACGCTCGGGCGACAAACGACAAACGAAAAATGCGACTTCCAACACGCGAACCGGTGACATTTGCACAAATCTAATCTGCGATTCTCAGTACGTCCCCGAAACGAAATTAACGTGGAAAAATCAAAAGGGTTTTCCCTCTGTGCGATATGAATTTCCCCGAGTTTTCCTTCGGCGCAAACAACGGGCGCGCATGATTGATTCGCATTCGCGACACGGCTTACCCTTTTGCTTACATGGGAAACCCTCAAAAATGTATTCACGCGTTCTATTGACTTTTCCCAGAATCGGTTGGTGTGTATAGGGATGTGGTCAGTTCTTTTGATGTCCAATCGTTGGTGATAAAACTCGAATAACTCGGGTCCAGATTGAAGTGTCTGTTTGTTGTATGGGATGGTCCGCAATAAATTTTCGAGAGAACGGGATGTGTGTTAAAAGTCTGTTTTGTTAAGTCAATATTAGAAGATTTGTATTGAGGTTAAAAATTGAAATTATCATGCTGAAAAACATTTTATAAATTGGTCGGTTCATGTACATAATTATTTTAATGCAATTAATTTAAATTTTAAATAATATATGTATCTCTAATTAGAGTCGTAATTATTTAAAATTAATGTTGAAATTAATTAAAATTATTTAGTTGAAAGTTATTGCAAAATATTGCGGTGCATAGTTCTGATAATTTTGCGGTTATTATTAGTTTGTATAATCAATATACAAACGAGAGTCAATATTTGAGCGGTTAATTAATAAGACAATATTGAGAAATACTCTGCTAATCTATAGATAAAAGTATATTATTTTCCACTACCGAAAAATAAAGTACAAATGTAAAACAAACGAAAAATGATTCTGGGATCAGATATTTTCCGTTTTTTTCATCCTCATTTCGAACTTTGATATTAAAACTTTTATCACTCGATACAAACTTTGTACAAGCAAAAAAAACACGAAAACCCACACACATAAGAACACAGAAAGTTTTTTTTATCGGGAACATCTTCATTTCATTACTTGTTATCAACGAACAAAATCTTTTTCGAATCATCCCACTTTATGTACGACACCATTATACGATGCATTAGCGAGATCGAAAAAGCTCACAGGTCAGACAAACGCCACGATTTTCACATAGATATCCTTACTGTTACTACTTGAAAATTATGCAAATCGACCGAAATAAAATAAATCGACCATCAGACCCAAACGAGACCCCCAAAACGACTAATTTGTAAACGAATATCTTTGCATCGACATTTTTCTACGCAGGAGCGTTACATTTTATTGCGGCCCAGCACTCTGGGGATAATGTTGTACGACAGCGGTGGGTGGTAGTTCTCGCATTTTGTAGCATGATTTCCGATTACAATCACGTAGTGGTTGCTCCGGAGGAACCGTGTAGGAGCAAGCTCTCCCTGAGGCGGCTACGTGATGGTTGACGGCGATGGGTTCACATCCCTGAAACCTTTCAGCGTGCTGGCGATATTCTATACGACATTGTCTCGGCTTTTCGTACTGAATTAGCCTTTTTATAAGATATAGGGTAGGGTTTTGCATAATAAGTCTGTACAAGTACACGTTGTGCTGTTGATGATCGATATATTTTTTTGAATGTTAGAATAGTGTTCAATCTATATTAAAATATCTGGTACAGTGATGACGATTTTTGTTTATTTCCTATTTAACTTTTCGTTTTTAGTTTACAAAAAAATTTTATTCTTAAGAGTTGAAAAATATATATGGTAACAATAAGATATGTAGTTAATAATGTTAATACGTGAAAAAAACCCTGATAATATAATATAATATTAATATTATTTTTTATCATAATTCCATCACTTCCCAGAGAGAAAGGCGAGTAACTATTTCAGCACAAAAAATTCTCTGGACACTTATCTTAATTAGTTGAAAATAATTATTGCGGTCAACAATACTAAGTCCATAAAATATTATTTTTGCTCAGAATTTTCTTAGGCAATACATGTTCTGCATTTAAAAATAATATTTGAAGTTTTTAGGCAATTTTCATATTGTCTGAAGATATTTTCACAATGTATTATATTTCCGTTTTTTACACAGAATTAGCCCTTTTTCTCTGAATATAAAATTCCGCATAATATGTAAAAATGTTTATAAATAAGTATCTTTGGGAGTTGTTATATTTTACATACAATTTCTCATTTTCAGTATGTATTATACTTGTACGATACTTAGAAATTTTACATTGTATAATATATTTTGTACATTATTCTATAATACTTTCAACAAACATTGCTGTGTCGTTGTTCAGTTTACATTCAAAAATTACAAAAATAAATATGAAATTGAACTTAAAATTGTTCTATAAATACGAAAAGCTCAAAAATATTCTCAAAACAATTTATTTGAAACGTATCACAAAGGCAAAAGTTCACCTATTATATGCGAATACTCAGAGCCTATTATATGCGAGTCAGAGTTAAAATTGTTTTATTTCCAAAAACTAGAAATAAAATACTAATTTACCCATCGTTTCTCATTCACGATCGATTCAAACGAAAAAAAAATCTAAATATAATACATATACCACAACTTTTTACCAAATAATATTTCAACATCCTAAAGTACGCAGTGACCTATCTTCAACCCGCCATCAACCACGTAATGTATTCCGTATTTAAACTAACTTGAAAACTTGTTATAACATACGCAATAGTTTCAGCTTTCGAATTCGCAATATTGCCACGTTACATAAGCCCATAACATACCGCGATTCCGTCCCTTCGACGCAAAAAACATAATATATTATCATTACATCACGAAAGAGGCCTCCCAGAAATTTTTGAGCGTAATTAAGGTGGCGCGTTAAATATATAAAATGAAGATTTATATGATAATCTGACCCATAAAAAGGAGTCGGCCAATGAGCTCGTGGCCGCGGTAATTAGCCTGGTCGCTTTCAGCGGGTTTCAGCTTCATAATCTCGCTGCCATAACAGTATAATATTATAGTGAGCCGTGTCATAAAGTGCAGGCTTGTTTGTGGCGATAGTGCCCGGCTTCTGTACGTTCGGATTGATCCGATTGTCCATTAGATTAATTAGGCCTAGTTCGAGGTTTCGTGCTTGTTTGTTTGGACGGGTCGTTCGGGAGTTTTGGCTATGGAGATTGACTGTGTTGTGTGATGTTTTGGTATTATAGATTAGCATTGTCAGATGTTGGAAAATAGAAGTGTGATAGTTTGGTATTGGATTTTTTTAAAATAAAATTTTTAGTTTTAATTTTATCATCGTAATAAAGTCAAATGGAAAACAAAGTTTTTCGTCATTGTTGAAAGTTGGAAAAAACTCTGGGAATGTAATTCTAGTGGAGTTAAATATTTAAAATTAACCTTTGTTAAGTGTGATAATTTAATATATTGATTTAATGATCCAATGAATATTAAAAATTGGTGCGTTTGATGAGAATAGATCATTAACTTGATAAAAAATGTGAACACATCGAAAAAAAATATTATTTATAATACTTCATTCGAGTTTGAATCATAAAAAATTATCTATAGGTGATTTATCTCAATTTTATTGATTAATATATATTTAATTTTATGTTTATATGGCTAAAATATTCGAGAACTATGTTTTATTAACATATAGAAGTCATATCAAATGGCAGACCAAATAGCCCCACATTAAAATGCAATTCTGTTGCATTCTACCTATCGTCGTAAATCTATTGCGATTATTGCAGTGGCGTACTGCTCCATAAATTTTTGAAAAAATAAAATATATTTTAAGCATGTTTTTAAAAATAAAAAGTGATTAATTTTAAGTATAATATTATATATTTCAAATTTATAATGCATTTACAAAATATAAAATAAATTTTTCAGGACGTTGAGTTGAAACTACAAAAAAAAAAATCAATAAGCAATTTGAAGAAACGTGAATATCTTTCTCTTAATATTCAAATATATGTATATACCACAAAAAATAAAGTGCACGACTCGAATAATAAACACGAGCTACTACTGCCATTGAAATGCGAAGGAGTCGTTATTACAGTCAGAACTTTAGAAATGGGGCTGAGTGCATTCTAAATGCAACATTTTCGTCAAATATCGGCGTGTGGAAAAGGGATCATGTTTTTAACACACAAAAAGCTCACCATAATAATTATTCAGAAAAAAACGAAATAGACATAAAAACGTTACAAAAATAACCGCAAACATCCTTTTTTGTCCGCCAGAGATGATTTGGGTCACAACGATTTCCGATATTCGGTCGGGAGAATAATTAAAGCGAACCTCGTCCCACTACGTAAACACGGTCGATGGAAAATATTGTATATGTACGTAAATACAGTGGGAAAATATGAAAAAATCGGTCGAAGGTGAAATTCGTAGGTTTTCCCTCTCTCGGTGTGTTTTGATTTATGATAAAGAGCAGGGCAACGGGTCCACATACAGCCTTATTTATTTGAGCGTTATTTATTAGGGATGATACTACAGGTGGATTTGGTGAAAATGTGTCTGCATAAATATGTCTGTTGGGGAAAAAATCAGTAGTTTACCGGGAAAACTAAACCAGTCCGTTTTGGGTTATTTAGACTTAATTTGTTATTTAATGGTCGTAAAAATACATTTTTTTTTATTAAAACATAATATTTTTTTCATGTTTATATACCTTTATGTATATAAAACTTTTTTTATTTAATTTTTAAAGAATCTAAAACATATTAAACTGATAATACAAAGAGCTTTGGGACGGTTCAAATTTTGATCGAATCCCTTTCTTTATGTATGTACGTTATTGTTGAAAATAAAAAAAAAACCTATAAAACGAATTTTTTTATTGATAATAAATACAATTTTATCATATACGAACAACATAAAATAAAAGTTTTTTTCGTTGAAGATTATCAATTTTCTACTTTGTATATACAATTCAAGCGGATTACGAAAATGGATATCGAGATGCTTTTAAGAAAACGCTAAAGTCGACTATGATTCGGAGAAGTTTCATCGAATATTGACGACCTTAAAACAAGTTGAATCATTTTTAATATAAAATGGGCATTATTGCTTTTTGTCCAGTAAATAAATGTAACAAGCGTATATAAGTTAAATACATAATAAACATAAGCTTTTCAAAGTGTCGTAAATTAAGTTGTGGATTAATAATTGGAAAATACCGCATTTAATGTTCGATCGAAAGTTTAAGCGATTTATCACGGTTTCCAATTGAAAGCTTACCGATGTGTCTGGATGTCCCCGATTTTCGAGAATTATAATTGATGAATGGTGAAAATATCGAAAAAAACTTCACTTTATGTTCTATGTAAAATATTTTCATATTTTATTTTAAACCTCGTTTGGATTATAAAAAAAAATACCAAACGGATTTGAAATACGTTTGAAACCTAGTCCATTTGAATTTCCTAACTATTCCAGTAATTAATAAACGCAAGTGAAGCATTCAACCGCGCACTTTCAATACGAGCGTTAAATAATGACTCGTCTACAGCTTCCCGATTGCACGAGAGCAGGAAAATTTCGTCCGGAAATAAAAAAAATAGAATGAAAATGAATAAAAAAAATAGGTGAATAAAAAATGGGTTAAGCACTGAGCTCAGGAGAAAAAGCAGTACGAGTCCTTTCAATGGCGACCGCGTTTTCTCTTGAAAGCTTGGTTTGTTTGAATCGATGAGCTTTATCTGAACGAAAAGGCTGTGTGTGTCCATTAAAAAGCTCTTAAGAGGTGGAAGTACACGTTTTTTAGCGTTTCTTCCAATCGGAAAAACTGTATCATCCGCGGCACTGATTTGCTTCAATAAACTGGAATTTAATTAAGAGTATTATTAGATTATTTTGAAAAATATTTGTTTTGTATCAGAGTATATTGCAGTAATGTAATCAATCAAAACGATTTTTGTAGAATCGGTTTCTCAGAAAAATAATATTTTATTCTAACAGAGTTAGTTGATGTCAATACATATTAATGCAGAATTTATATTCAAATGGGATTTTGTGCATTGAATTGTGTAATTTTTCGCTGTGTTATTGATTTTCTTGGAAATGTTTGCTGGATTTGAAATTAATTCAATAACTCATTTTCAATATTATGAAAAATACGCGGGAGATATATTAAATTATGGTTCGAAACCGAATTATTTTCAGAATAATAAATTATTTACAGAGAGATAGAAAATTGTGAGAAATACATTGAATAATATTGTTACGATATTTAAACACGTTAAATGAAACTAAATATACTCTCAAAATAAATAAAAACTTAAATAGCAAATTACAAATGGTAATTCGATACAAGCTTCTTCTTAATACGAGCTTTGAATACGGGGTTGGTCTGATCATTTATTTATTTACGTCCGAGTCAAAGCTCTCTTACAAGGGATAAACCTGGAGCGTATCTTGCTCGCTCTATAAACTTTATTTTTTCTTTGAGTTTTAATAGTGTCATTATAAAAATTTCTATCAAAGGAAAACACAATAAGCCGCCTTTTTTCTTCATATTGAGACCGGTGATAGGCTGTGTTTGTTGCCAGCTTTTGATATTGGCGTGACGGCTAAGTTTAGAAATTGCACATATGCGATTTTTAGGTCAAAAGCTCTCGTACTTGTTTGGCATGTGAACTTGTGAGTGGTCCGTACTGTTCCGATAGGGGATCGTAAATTGGATACTACATGCATCAGATAATTAAATTTAATTAATGGGGTGCCGCTTTGAAGTCGAACAGATTTGAAAATTTTATTCTACGATTCGCGACGGTCGAATGATCTTATGCATGCACTTTGCAATGGCGTTAAAGTATTTCACAGATGTATGTATATTTAGAAGTATGGAAATAAACTTTTATGTATTGTTTCAAAATACTCATATAATGAGATAATTTTGAAATGCAAAATTGTCTTTGTCTCGCGCACGAAATATACACATCAAAGCAAACTCTAGAATGTTTCATATAAAACAGTAAATACACCGCTAGATATTTTTAAATCACTGAAAATTCAATATGTTCCCAATCACTGACCACAGGAAGATTGATGCAAGCACATAGCAAGTACGCGTGCATGTTCATAGCACGTACACGTGCAAGTGCAAACTTGAATATTTAGCGAAGCTCGCCTTGAGCCAATTAACAAACTTTTAAGAACAACTTACCCCGCACCGATAACGATACGAAAGCCAGTCTCGGTCATGGGTAATGAAATAATGAAAGTGCGGCCAACCGGCAGCTGATGCTGTGCCATAAACTATTATGTATTTCAACTTGGCGGGTATCATTTTCAGAATAATTGATTACTTAGTGAACAATTGATTTTGCATATTTGGGATGCATAAATGATCGCGTATAGCTAATTGTGGCCGGTCGAATGGTGTATTGTCGGAATTTTGTCAATATGCGGCGCATTGTTCGGTGAAATTGCGGATTTTATGCGTACGTTTTAATGAAAATAAAATGAATATAATAAAATTCGCGGATAGAATAGTAATGATTGAATCATCGATAAATCGTTTTATAAATTACAGTTTATTTTTAACACTTTTATATGTACTGAGCACCAACGGCTCGTTAACACATCGAAAATTTGTTAACACCCATATCGACGCCTGAACTAACATTTGCTTTACCTCTGCCAACGTTACATGTTCAGCAATCACGATTTTTTTGTCCAATTAGTTACCAGTTTATAATAAAAATCGAACACACAACATCAACAGAGCATCATTGTTAAGAAAAAAAATTCGCGCTCGATCAAAACTGTTTATCGAAGTTTAACGAAGGATATCCATTATACAGTGAGAAACATCAGATTTTTAACGGTGGATATTACGAGCACACCACCGGTGCTATAATTACGTGTGTTTAGCTTGTTCACAGGGCCAGATTTATAAGTCCGCTAGGACCAATTTGGCAACCGCCGAGGAATCCTCGAACTTCTAAAATTGCGGTCAGGCGTCGGGAAAAGCCGGAGTCGTTTTCGCTAAACGGCCGTTTGCCAAGTGACACTTTTCAACAGTGCTTAGAAAAAATTAATAAAAAAATGCATTTTTGATAATAAATCATACAAAAAAATTATTTTAGTCATCTTTATGATTAAAATAAGATATGTACCACTTAAATTGTCATATTAATCGGTGTATAATCACATATAAAATTTTTGAAATACTGACGTTCAAATTATAGTGTTTATTTTTTCAGTATCGTTAATTAACCGACTGTAAGATCAAATAAGTAGTTTAAAGGGCATGTACAAGTTTTCGTAATAGTTCCATATGAGAAAACTTGATGAAAAATGCGGTACATTCGTGTTTTTAAAAGAATCAACGGTCGTTAAACAAACTGGTCAAACCTGATTCAAGGTCGATGACGAATATGCCTAATAGCCATAAAATTGTATATAAAGCAGTTGAACGGTAAGGAAATAAAAATTGAATTATTAGAAAATATGTGTCACGCTGGGATAGGTTTGGTTTGTAAATTGAAAGTTATATTCATTTGATCGAACCCATGAAATATGTCGATAACTGCGTTTGCACAGTTAATTGGTTCTTTGAAATCATTGTGTATATAGATTTAACATAAATTATGATTTATTCAGGTACTGAAAATCAATATTTTCAATGAACAAAATAAATAAACCAATATCATTAAATTAAATTAAATTGTAGTTCACTCAAATCATAAAAACAGTAATATAATATATTCATAGGACACATACATAAGTAAACGATCCTAGCATAGATATGGATGCTATATTTTTTTTATTATAGTATAATAATTTATTATATAGCATATGAGAACTGGAGCTTTAAAAAAATATTGCACGTAAAAATAAAGCTGTATCATAAAATCTACAAAGAAGAACATAAACCGTACAATTCGACATAATGAATAGAATACGGACAAAATTTCAATCGAACGCCGAAAGACAGATAATCCACTTTCTGGCACTGCATTGGAAAACAGCAACAATCTTCAGCTTTCCGTCTAACAAGTGGCCGTCGGGCAATTGTATGTCGATAATCGCTTTCGATGATGGTCAGGCCGTTTGGTGGCGGACATTGGAAATTGCTCTTTTTGCCCGGGAAATGGCACATCAAAGAATTCAATCATTGCCCATTTCCGCGGCCACCCCTCTCGTTCGCTTTGAAACTTCGGGTCTTTGTGAGTGTTGAGTTTGCGTGGACGAATCGGAGTTGGATGTGTGTGTGTGATCGCTCGTTTTATAATTGGAATTTGGTGTGTGAGGATTGTGGTGTTAATTGTTACGTAGTTTAGGTCGTGGCGATGGTGCGTGAAAGGTGAAAGAGTGTCGCGTGTAGATGGGTTGGGCTGGTTTTGTTGTGATGATATAATATTAGATGAGTTTTGTGTTCCAGAAAAGAGTATACGCACTTTGAATGATTATAACATTGATATTTATTGAGATGTGATTAATGTTAAAACTCTAAATTAAAGAAGAGATATGTAGAATTTGTATACTAGTTACTAAAAAAAAATAAATTGATATGTGCTCTGAATCAGAAATTGCTTGAAAGGTAGAGCGATGAAAATTCATACAACAAAAATTGTGTAGTTCAAAATTCGGGTGCATTTTCTTTTAATTATTACTTTCAACTCGTTAACTATTGATTTTTGGACTATAAAGTTTATTTTCGATGGATTTTCATTAAAAAAATCTATTAATACGAGATTTAGAGAATCCTGAAATTGTATATGATACCTCTAATCTAGGTCCAAATTTTCATAATAAAAACTAAGAATCGATTTTTTTTGACATAATGGATGTTGATAAGTTTGCTGTTTTGTCTACAAAAAAAAAATCTTTTTTAAAGTTCAGTATGTGTGTTTAAATACCACCGGTTGCTCAATTATAGAATTTTTATACCACAAACTGTTCACTGAATAAATGTGTATGAAATTACGCGTAGGTTCATAGAGCACTGCTTCTTTTCCTCGGTTAATAGAAATTTACAGTCTTTTGATATGTTGTTAACAGGCTATCTTAAAAACAATAATTTATTTTAAAATTATCTCAAATTTTAATAACAAAAAAAATTCATATGGGTATTTAGAAAATTTGTTTTAAATTTTTTCGCACTTAGTGTTAGCAAACATTTTTTACTACAAATTCCGTTATTTAAAATTTAACACTGACTTAATTAAGCCTCTACTTTAAGTTAATTTTGGTAAAACAATAATAAAAATTGTAAAAATTATGAACTTCCAAAACGTTTATACATTTTACTGGGTCACTCAATACTAACCAAACAATTGCGAAATAATTTAACGAAAAAAATAAATAAACACACACTTTTCAAATCAATGTCAAATTTGTCATAAAAAAAATTTGCGAAACGCATCAAAATAGAGCAATTTCCACATCATACAAATTGCTAATGAAGCGATATCGGAGCGAAATATTTTATTGTGCCCGTCGATCGTAAATAAGATTCAATATGATATCGTAAAATAATAAAATTTCAAAATTTGTCCCGACCGCATATAAAACACGTCAGCATCCATAGCCCATGGTGAATTTCACCGATTTGAATATTGCGCAAGTTGTCCGCCCCGAATCAGACCGTTTATTTCTATTTTTATTGCTTTCACTCTAATAATGTCGAACCATATTGATCGCCGAGGTGCGAATCTAGATGTGGAAATTTTCTAGTATTTTCATATTTTTTCATTCGTTAATAATTTGGATTCGAAGTGGTAGTTGCGTCTGTGAATACTAATTATAACACGGAAAGGGCGAAGTATCTGTTGCTAGTGAAATCTTGAGTCAACGTTGCAGTTATTTAGAATTTGCTCGAGTTTGTCTGTAAACATAGTTTTAGTAGAACTAATTTATATTTGTAGTTAATGTAAAAAAAAAATCGTGTTTATTTGAGTTCAATTGTTTCTTTATCACGTTTTGTTTGAGTTTGTTCTTATCAAAGTTCATATGTTACAAATATTATCTAATATGTCGAAATAATATTATATTACAAAATTGTATTAGCAATGTAGATATAAATTAAACATGATATTCAACAGATTTTATATAGATATTTATAAATTCGAATATATAAGTTTTTCTACAATATTTATTGTAGCATCACAATAAAATATAAAATCGTTCAGAGTTTCACAATGTAGAACATACTACATTTTTTTCAACGACCAAAAAACATGCACAATAAAAAACATAAAATATGCGAACGAATGCAAAATTTAACAGAGCGGTATCAATTTGACAGTCGGTTGAATCTTGCATCAAACGGCTCGAAAAATTCATATTTTCCAAATATAAAAAAAAAACTCCTTTCGCGCATCGAAAATTCAGTCTACGACCATCACACGTCATAGTGTGTGCAAAAAATATATAAAATAAAATTACAACCGTTTCAGAAGGACGAGCGAAAACGCGTCAAACGAACCGGGCCCGAATCAGCGTTTTCATAAATTGGGCGCGAAAAAAAGGCAGGTAAACTTCAAAGATGGGGTCGTTTCGAGTGTGAATTTCAAAATTTTTGCTTTCAAAACGAGTCGACCCCTCTGTTAGGGTAAACAGTATTGGTCCGAAATGTTTGACTGATATATTTTGCATACTAATCGCGTTTCAGCCGTTCCCGTTTCCGCTTCCTGAATCCGTTGCGGCACTAACTATGGATACTGTTTGGTGTTTATGACCGATTCAATTATGAATCATGCCATGTTTGAGGATATATTGAATAGTTTTATATTATAAATTGTATTTTTTATGAAATTGAGGTTTTTCGCATTTGAATAATATTAATATGTAGGTGTTTTGCTTCTTGGTCAGTGCGCAATATTTCTAGTAATAAAAAGCTTGAAAAAGAGGTTTAGAAATGGTTTGTTAATCTTTGGAAAATTTCAGAAAACTATCAAGTTAATTAGTTCAATTTGAAATGGGTTACTGATTGAATAACGAAGAATATGCAAAGTTTATGTAAGTAAGGTGAGTAAACTTAAAATAAACTAATTATCAAGTTAAGTTTTGTATTTTTTAATTATAGTACATATATGTAAATATCGTATTATAAATATAAGTTTTATAAAAATAACTATATATATTCAGTGGTACAATACTGATCATAAAATGTGGCATAAAAATTGATGATCAATAAAAAATATCGTGCACTAAAACGAAAACATCCAAGTTACAATAAGTACACATTTACAACTAAACAAACAACATATATAATAACAAATAATATATAAAACAAATATATGTACATATATAAAATATTGGATTAAAAACAAATTACAATCGTGCTAACGAACAAATTGCATAAGTATAATTATACATCATAACGAGATTTAACACTTAGCACAATATCAGGGCAACGGAGCGGATTAACCGACTGGTTAAATTTAACCGCCGTTTCAAGTAAACGCTGAAAAGTGTTTTTCAGTAATTTTTTACCGCTAAAGTCAGTCTCTTGACAATTTTCAACGGTACGCCTCTACAATGGTCTATACGAGTTATTTTCACACGAAAAAAAAAACTCATTCCACGTGTATTATAACTAGACATAGGTTTTCGACAGCATCTTTGTCCGGCGTGTAATTAAGCATTGCATTACCGAAGCGTTTTGCATAAGAGCGACATTACATACACGTCTCGTATTTTCGCCTATTTTCTTCGACGTTCGTATATAAATTTAAATATAATTTTTTTTGTGATTTTCCTCTCCATTGTTTGGCCTCGACAGCATTATCAGCCGGTATAATAGCAGACGTGTTCCCTTCCCGCAGACACTTTTTCAGACGAGAGCCAGTTGATCGTGATTTTTTCGAGGAAAATTCGCCGCAGAATTTCTATTTTTTTTTTTACGATGGTGCTCTTACGGGAAATTGTTCTGTGAAATATTTTTTCTTTTCCACTTCAGTATATTTTAAGATTTTTTTATCACCGCAGACAATTCGGCCGACTCATGGATCGGCTAAACAAAAATAAATGATACGTTAGATCGAGATAAGTGGTCAATTAGCTTTGCTAATATGCCAATGTTTATGTGAACAATATTCAGAGTAATGGCTGAGTGCTTGAGTTTCAAAACACACTATTGACGATAAAATTAAATAATGAAAAGATTTATTAATTTATAAAACTATATACGATATATTTTTGTTTACATTCTATTTTGAATTTATAGAAATCCTTTTTTTTACATTGTAGATATTTAACATATGTATATGTATGTATATCGAGATATGATAACAAAATGGTTTAGTTCAAATAGTAAAGTAATAATTTATAATTTTTAATTAATTATTATATATATTTGATAGTACATATTCCACTCATTAGTAAGTGTGGCGTTTTAGTTTGAGGTTATTCTACTTGTCATATAAGATATTGAGTAATAAATATTTTTATGGATGAATTGATCACCGTAAAACGTTCGTTTGTGTATCGTAAATCGTTTAATGTTCCTTCGGCGAACGGATAGACATTATTTAACGTATCTTTCGAAAAAAGAAATCTAGGTCTAAGGTTAACAGACTAATTATATTAAAATAGTGCATAAAACTATTTTTCAATGAAAGTGATAAAAAAAGGAAATATTTCAAATCAACCAAAGTATAATACTTCACAGATACGTGCACACACTTCCGTTCGCTTCGAACAATAAATAAAATTTCATATGTTTGCCTTCAAATGTAATATGAATGAAATGGCCTCAGCGTTACCACTTATTGCAATTTTTGTATATGCATAAAAGACAGTGCAGTACTAACGTACTCGTAATACGATTTAATTTGGACAAATAGCTCAATTTACATAAATACACCGACGCGAATAACTCACATGCACGAACTCTTGTATTTCTTGCGACCATTTTACTCGAGCGTTTCGTATTTGGAAAAATTAAGACATAATTCGGCGGTACTTTTGAGCTATGAGCCGAATCGACCGAATAGTTCCGCGGTGCAATTAGAACAATTCGAACTATTAAGACCCGTTGATTGTATAATTCGTCCTAAATTGTTATCTAGAATTTAAATTGTCATGAGAAATCTTCGGGTTCGGAGCGTTTGCCGCGCAACAAGTGCGAGAAATTCGGGTTTTTCGAGTTTCGGTATATGAAAAAAATGATGATAAATGTTTTCATCGTGACATACTTCTCATAGAATATGTTCGATAATTCGGTTTGGATTTTTTTCATTTTATAAATCGATTTTTTAGTGTAAATTTTGTGAATTCAAAGAAAATCGTGCATATTTTTCATACAAACTACTAATTATTTATTGTGTAACCATTACCTCAGCCGTATTTGATGAAGGCCTATCATTTGAATAACGTGATTTTTTTTCCGCGTTTAAAAAAATACGATGAATAATGAGTATATATTTTTACAATATTCGTACTTTGTGTATGAATAAATAATCATATTTAATCCAACTATATATTTTATTTAAAAAAAAAAATTATTATTAAAAATACGTTCAACGAAAATTTTCGATCGCTGAATATCGTAAACGCAAGAGAGAGGTATATCATTTAACACTTCGCATATGAAAACTATCAACATGACCAACTTCAATTACATTCGAGTGATTAAAACTATAAGCTATGAATCTTAAGTAGCGAAGTAATTTAACTATCTCGAGCCGTGACGAAACTCTGGTTTCCCTCGGCACAAGGTCCCCTACAGGGATGAAATTTCAAATTGAAATTTATTTACATCCAAGAAGTGCTGAATTAGAATACGTTCAGCGGCCGTTGATTAATTGCAAAAATTAATCCAACTTATCCGATTAAGCGCGTGTCAACTTCTAGATTTCGCCGAAAGCGGATTCGCGATCGTAATGAATGTTTACGGATTTTTTACGAATGTCGATGATGGCACGTTATTAATTAGCCTTTTCTATTTCCAGTTTAGCGATTCGATTAATTAACGTACTGTTTACATTTTGTTCGGGTGTGAGAAAATTTTGATTATCAATTTTATTACAGTGTCATGGCGTTGCGTAATCATGTCTATGTATTACAATCGATCGATTTTATGAATGAAACGTTCATAATGGAAAATATATTTTTGTATTTTAATTGATTGTTGAATTTTTCATTTCAAATTAGATTTATTTATAACTTTTGTTTTCATTTGATTATAATGTGATATCGCTTCGTTCAAAATTGCGTGATACACGATCAACCTGGAGTGTGCGAATATTTGAAAACGTGTTTCATTGCAAAAAAAATTAGCTTAAACGGCTATTTTAGCATAGGTTTATGCGATGTAGTTGCATTCCTTATATGAAAGTTGAATCGGTCTAAATTAGTTTCAAATGATATTGGTTCAGTGATTTAAATTGTGTAAATGACAACGGAGTTATTAAATGAAATATATACTTGAATAAAAAGTGATAATAATTTCATTATAAATGGGATGAAAATTTTCAATTACGTATCATCTAAAAAGAAAAAAATACTAATAATCGCCCATTAAGCACCATATAAAATTATTTTATTACTCAAAAATGATTATTATGCTTGTTCACCGGAACATACAAATTATCTAAGCAATTATCGTTAGATCGAACTGCATTTTTATACATGAGTACATAATTCGATAACGAACCCGTTGGTCAATTCGATCAATTCAATCGAGACGATGCGCTCGTAAAGATCATATCAATATTTCTGATCGATTTCCCTCTTAAGCACAACAAAACCATTCATCTCCTCAACCACAATCAATTCGACATATCTAAATTTCACAAAAATTTCATACAAACAAATCCAACTTACGTACAAAAGAACGCCGCCACGGCCGCAGCAACAACACACAAAACTAAAGACACATCCCGCCAACTGGTCAACCGACTAGGCTCAATCAATCGCCAACAACCCACAGACACTTCACAATAGCACAATAGAGCCTCTTTTATCACACAACATTTGACAATTCGTCCGATCGTTCCGACGACGTACGTTTCGAGTGACGTTCGCCGGCGACTGACACGCACCGAATTCGCCGGAACGGGTTCTTAGAGAACCGCGTGCTTCGGACTGTACACACCGAAAGTGGTGTAGGTCTTATTTTATAATGTTTAGAGGTTTGAGGGGCGCTGGTCGCACGTCCATTGTCAAACGAGCGCCGGTCGTCACTGGGTCTGGGCCCAGTTCGCTATGAGGCTTCATTAGCACGCGAATCGTGGCCCTAGTGCGCATTTTGTTTGCTATTTTTTTATATATCGAATATATTTTATTTGTGGTAATTGGTAGCAATCTTATCGTTATTGCATCGATGTGGTACTTAGATAATAAACAGATACTTTACGGACCAATCTTGATATTCGCTTGGACCGTTGCCATTTGAAACTAGGTTCCCGATTGGTTAGTATGTAGTTATCGCATTTATGTTGCATATGAAATGCATATGTGATTACTGTTTAATCATTGTCGCATTATAATGATGTGCGATATTGTAATCGGAACAATCGATCAGAATATTTAAATTAGATTTTAAGCGGCGCTGATAATATAATAGTTCTATATATTGTAGAATATTATGTAAAAAAATATGTAAATTGAAGAAATTATGGTGTTGTATAATATTTCGTTTTGTTTGCTAATAATATCAAATTTTATTTTCGATTTTCACGCATAACTTATTACATATGCTTTATTCAGCTGTACCATCAACATTAATCAATCAATCTGTCGATGTTCTCAATTCACGCTTGAAGAGTTTTAAATATACAAATTCGTTTCATCCGAAAAACAATAAAATCATGAACGTTTGAATATTTTATTGTTATGAAATCGTACGTTATATCAAAATAGATTCCACATATGTTAATTCAACGTTTTCACGATGTGAAAAATCCTTTGTATTTTCGCATTAGAATTCACATTGCATAATAATGTAATGAATATTGATAGTACAACGCTCGACAGAACATTATCTTTTTAACATTTTTTTTTCTTCTCGTACATGAACATTATCGCGAAGTACCAAGAGTGTTTCGAAAATATTATTTTTACACAAAATGTTCAGGGATACAAAAACTCACGGACAAGTTAGATACCTTCGGGAGTATACCCATGTTTTCACGAACTAATATTCTAAGTGTATTTTTTTATCGAAGTGTATCGATAAATTGAAAAAACAATAATAAGTAACGAAGAAAAGAAAGCTTTTCTTTGAAAATTTATATTTGAAACCATTTCATTTAAAGAAATATCGAAATTGATATTTTAAGTTTGTTTGAAAATACTCGCAATGAATAAAAATTCATATGACGTTACACAATTTCTGACTCATGTAGTGAAAACAAAAACATGACGTTTTAAAATCTTTTGAACAGATACGAAAATAATCTTGAAATATATCCAAAATGTATTTCATGCATTACAAACACCTGAAAACATTTCCGAATTATTATATTGTACTGAAAAAAGAAAAAGTACTGGCACAGCGGTAATTAGTCGCTCGACTTTGGCGAGTCGCCTGACCGAAAAATCAACACTCCGCCAGAATATTAAATAGCCGAAACGTTTATTTTATTCCACGATTTCCCCTTTTTTCTGCGGCCTCTTTCATTGGTTTTATCCCGCAAATTATAAGGTTGCTTCGGGATTAATCGGCCGAGAAAAGTTCGGAGGATCGGGAAAGCGCGGCTACAATTAAACGAAGTTTCTTCGCCCGAAGTCTTATCTTTCTAGTGAGCACACACAAAGACCTTTTTTGGAAATTTAGACGACTGTAACAGGTGTAGGATCGACCGATTGCCGACTCGTCCAATTAAGGCGCCTTTGTGCCCTTTGAAGACGCATGTTCGGAAAAGGGCTTCGGAAAAACTTCTGCTTTCCGATCGGAAACCGCTCGAATGTATGTGCGAGGAGTATAGATATGAAACTCGCAATTTGACATTTGAAAAATATTAATGTTGCATGAAAGTTGAATTTGTTCCGTTTATTAATGAGTGGGTTTGAAACATTGAGTTCTAATTTTGAATTAGACTCTATTTTCATTTAAATAAAGTCTGAAGAAAATTCTATTTGAATCATTAGAAATATAAGATGAGTTTTCAATGAATAAATTGTGAATTTTGGATCGATTTGCCTTCACATTCAAGGATGTACGAATATAGAGAATCGGTTGCTGGTGATTTGTCATTTGTCGAGGCTGCCACTTTCGAGTCACGTCCGGTTCCTTTACGCTTTTGCTCTTTTTTCGGCCTCTTTTCATGTCCGACGAAGAAGCGTATTACTATTACGGTAGTTCGTGTCTTTTGTGGTCCCTACCACAATTTGACGTATTAACGCGTGTATTGGTCTATCTGTAACTGTTGGTAATTGGTGGCTTTCGCCCTGACCCGAGAATGGAGGAGTTAATTCGTTAAAGCTGAAACAGTGACCAGATCAGGCAATTTATTTCATTAATGTAATTTAAAAAAAATTGATGTGTGGAGTAAAAATTGGGTAAATTATACGAAAAATTTTGCTTATAGCTGGGAGGAATCGCAGAAGTTGGAGATTTTGGGAGAGAAAAATTAAACGGAACTTTTACGTGGGTAAATTACGAAAATTTTCGCCGAAACTTGGGAATGATCTTTTCTTATGCGTCGGCTGAAACGTTCTGGAATATCACATGGCGAATATAAAAGTTGACAATTTAAGATAAGAATTTCAAAATAACTGTCGGATTTTTGATCTTTGTGACTAAAAATAGATAGAAATAGTTTCAAATATTGCTGTCGATTTAGAAACATTTCGAATATTCAGCATTGTCTTGTTTATCGAAGTATGAGCACGTTTCAAATCAAATACTATTATTTCAGATCCAGCCAATTCCTTTGTCACAAATACAATATATTCTTGCGCGTATTCTGGTAAATGCAAACAAAAGTTTTGAACTTCAGGTTACAGAAGACACAGAAGTTCAAACTTAAAAAAATGAATACAAAAAATCTCCACAAAGAAGATTATTAAAGAAAAAATTTCGTGTCCTTATATTATGAATATAAAATTATATAATACAACACATAATTTACATTCATCGAAAGTAAAGTGAAATCTATTTCAAGCTTTTTATTATTTACGTATAAAATTACTTTGAAATATACTTCACTTTCAACAGACTGTTGTAAATATTGCACAGTTGAAAATCTTCGATACATGTATGAATCATATCAAATTTCAAACTATAAAAAATTCATTTGAATCAATTAGCCGTAGATGTCTGTATTCGTTTAGAATTATTGAAATTCAAAGCCAAACCATTTTCTGAGTACTTATCACGAACATGGAAAAAGTCTAGTGAAAAAACATTATTATCACTAATTTTAAATGTATCAAAAAACAAAATTAATTGAACCCAATACGAAATCATTAATAAAAAATTTTTTTTATAATTTTAAATTTACTAACAATTTTTTTCAATTTCGTTCTATCGATTTATTAGACTTAACTCATTTTCACACTGATGCTATCGTATATAGGTATAGTTCTAGAAAAACCACAACGCATCAAATTACTAAGACACGTTTCCATAAAAGGTTGGACACAGCACACCGAAACGATACATTATTAACGACACGAAGTCAAGGTGAGACGGTGACGTTTTAAATACTTGTGTTTTCACGCATAAATAATCGGCCTCAAAGGAAAAATGATCGTGGACCGTTCTCCGTGCTGAAAAGTGTCTATTTTGGGATATTTATTTGCAGAATTTCGTCGAGAAGTTTTGTAGCGTGAAGAACTTTCCACTCGGTATTTTTCTTGGTGGTCAAAGTGTCAATCGACAAGCGACATCGGAGTTGACATATGAAAGTAACGTCTGACAGGTTAATTGACGTAGAAATTATAGTTCATACCTTTTAAAGGAATGAAATGTAATTCTGTTATACATACTATGAATTTTAATAACTGATTTATTATTTACGACCATGTATCAACGCAACTAAACCAGAGTTTTTATTGGATGTGGTGTTTTGAATAAAATTTTAATTTTTGATTTGAATAGAGTACGTTTATTGAGCTTGATAATGTTTCTTCAGTTTAGATAATAGTTTGAACTATCTAAGCAATTTTGTTGTTGTTAAAATGCTTTTTAATAACAGTATGTCTTTATTATCGTTTATGCTCCACACAAATGAGTCACATTATATGCAAATTGTATTCAATTTATATACTTTGCCCTTATAGGTTCATATAATGATTTTATGATAGTAATATTCAAAAGATAACAAGAATATTGTAGATGATTTTATATATTAGATCTGAAGAAAAAAGTGTTTGATACGAGCATACGAATAATGAAAACGATGACTTACGGGATAGCAAATAAGCAAATCTTATTTTCGGAAACCGTTATAACAAGATCAAAAAAGTAGGGAAAAAAGGATCAACATTCTAGATGATGCTCACTTTTTTCGTCCCTAAGCCGAAAATTGCATTTTGTTACCATGGAAATGTCCGAAAATCGTATTTTTTCGCGAAAAATAAAAAAAAATCAGCAAAGCACCACCTTTCCGATTACATCTAACAAAAGGCCACCTGTCTCTATCCCTTACGCTCTGATAGGCAAAATTACCAATGCTAATTTTCATTATCAGATATAAATTCGAAGTTTTCTCACAAAAATACATTGAAGATAAAGACCTTTTTTTCTTAGCATACAGTATAATATATAATATTATATTATCGAACTCTTTGACGCAAAAAGGTTAGCCTGTAAAATATATAAAAAGACGCGTAATCTTTTTGATCTATTTTGATTAGCGGGCTTTTGCAAATTTCACCGTACATTGTTTACGGTTCCCGTTCGAAAATTATCATTTAGAATGTCGGCTTTGAAATTATTCTAGAACGCGGCCGGGGGCGGTTTTTTCGCATTTTCCTCCCTTTGGACCTTCGGTGGGTTTTCGTGTAATCTTCATAATGCAAGGAAAACGAGGCACCCAACGTAATGGCGGGAAAATTGTCGTCGCCATTTTTCAGGTTTCAATTTAAAATGTAAATTAAAACGCGAAAATGAGGCGAAGCGTCGCCGCTCGACTTGTTGCTCACCTGCAATCTACTGGAGTATAACTTTCGGGTATAAATGAAAATTCAAAATGTCTCTTTTTTGTAATTAATTTTTATGAGTGTCGTTCGTAATTAAAATGCTTTCATGTCGCAATGATAGTAATTAAGACGGTATTAATTTATTTTTTATTTACTAAATAGTATTGAAATATTTTATGTCTATCATTAAAAATACTAGAAAACATATTATATGTGTATTCTATGAAAAAAAAAACTAATATTCAGTTGATGATATAATTTTTTTGTTCAAATATAAATTAGAGAGGATGTTCATTAAATTGAAAAATAACACTCTTCATTAAAAAGCTTGAGAGGATAAGAAGAACTGTTTTACGAGACGACGATGAATACGTCTAGAAAGTCTAGCACATTTTTTTCAATCTAGAGAAAGTCAAAACGGAAAATCGATGTGTTTTCCGAGTAGGCATTCTTGTTTTCGGCACCGAGCCCGGATAATGTGTCTCCGGGCAAAGAAACATGTAAATTCAGTGGTACTCAACAAGTTTTGCAAAAATAAAATTAATTTAATTTAAAAATTCTTAAACAAAATCATTATTATGCGCATGTTATATACATATTATATAATAATATCGACTACTATGCAAGGCTTCTAATCTCATTCGTCAGAATTTTTTTGATGTCATCAACTCTTAACTTTGATTATTAATAATACGACAATGTTAAACAAGCCATTAGTATCGTTAAATCATTTCATCTTTTTTATCTACAAAATCAATCTTTATTATCGAAACTAATATGATGTTATTTATATTACATGCTCATAGACCCAAAGTTGAGCAAAATTATGTAATATATAGTTCGATTCATGATATCCAGAGTTTCTTGGGAGGTCCTAGTGGTAGGGGGAGGTTCGCCTGAATGGCGACACGTCGTCGCCATCGACCAAAACATGCTGGTACCCACGTGAAATCACGTTCTGATTACTCTCTAGTGTGCTGAGGTTAATAAATGCGACATAAACTTAGAAATCGATCGAATTTCAAACGTAAACTAATCTGTTTGGTTAAATGTCTCGCCTCCGTGAGTGCTCCGGCGGGGAGGTTGCCAAAAGCAAAGTTGACGGATTAACAATTTGGAGTTTCGAAATTAAGTTTTATATGGATATATTGTTAGTTAAAGTTTAAGGCCAATAAAAATAATTGTTTATGTATACAAATATAGAGTTTAGGAGGAAATGATATTTTATATGAAAGGTAATCGTAAAAAGTTTTTTTCGGTCTTATACAACTTAAGAAGTTTTTGTATTATACAATATCAATTTATATGGTGAGAAGTAATTGGATCATAGCTGTATTAAGAAAGTAATAAATTCGCCTTCTCGTTGTGTATACTGAATGGAAATGACATCCGAAACATTTCACATTCAAGTTTTACTGCATTGCTTTCGATTCACATTGCTTCCAGGTCGGAAATCATATATTATATTATATTAGCTTAAAATTACATTTCATATGAGACTTCGTAATCTATTCCCGTTTTGACAGCCGACGTGCTAATATTACACGAAGTTGTTTTGAAAAACGTATCAAATATGATACAAAAAAAAAACAACATTATTCTTTCATAATATGAATACAAAGATATATTTTTTTAAGAGAAATGTGTCAGAAACATCTATTTATTTTTTAACATGAGAAATTGAGATTTTGATTTGGAATGCACCGGATTGAAGCTAAGCTATATGTGATAAGGTCAATAAATATATGATTGCTTATTTTTGACTTGTGAATCATTAAAAATTATCTGAAAGATCAGAAATGATGTGTTTTATACAAAAAAAAATGTAGTGGATATTTAAGGGTTAAACTTTACGTTTATACTCACCATGGAGATCCAATCTAAAGAACGCATACGACAAGACACAATGAAATTTTATTAAATATTATAATTAAAAAAAAGAAAGCGTAGAGAACGGATATATATTTACAGATTTCCCATTGTGAAAACTTCGTATAAACATTCAGACGAACGATTCAAAACGGCGCTGAGGCTGTGAAAGTGCGCGGCCAAAAATCGCACATCAACGACCATAACGGTTTGTTATACGCAACTTTCGACCTTCAAAATGGTTGTAATTTATCGTTCGTCGCATCGCAGTGTTGCCAGCAATAAATCGAGGCTTCCCACTCCGCCATAGTTTTCAGCCACAGCAACGGGAATGATGTCCTTGTGCGGGCACGCAAATAAAATAATATTATACCGATTTTATTCATATATTGCGTAAGGTCGTATTGAAAAAAATTGGCAAATATTGGTTTTTGTATTCGTCGGGATTATCATGAAATGTATGGTTTTTTGGGTTTTATTTATGTTATTGTAAGAATTAGTTTTGTTTATTTTTTTGTAGAAGTTGAATTGAATTGTGGTTTATTATGATAATACATTATTGTTCAAATATTATTGAGTTAGTTTGATATTTATAATATTTTTTTAGCAAAATCGGAAATGTAAACTTTTAATGTTTTCATGCCAATTTTCAAGATATTTGATATCTAATAGTGGGAAGTAATGAAAATGATACATTTTCGTTCAAAAATATGGCTAAAATATCCTTGTTTTCTTAAATGTACAGCTGGAAATTCTAGACAATGTTCATTTACAAAAAAAAAATAAGGCTATCAGAGGAATTTTTAATTAAGTATAAAAATTGAATCACCAAGAAAAATTTAAAATATTCATGTCGAACGTAATAACTATTTTATTTCGATCTATGACGTATACTTTTTTCAGTTTGTCAAAATATTATATAATATGATGAATATCGAATAAAATTGTTTATTAAAAAAAACTCAAACTTTCAATGTTTTCGTTCTTTTGTATTAAGTGATGTAACCTAATAACAATACGAAATACAATCTTCTTACAATTTTTAGTAAGTATTACTTTAAAGATAAGTTTTTAAGTCAGCAAAAAACGTTTAAATTATAATAATACAAAATTTTCGATAGAGTTCATCTTAAAATAAAGAGTTTATCTTTTATTTTTTACAGAATTTATTTAATGGTAGATATTTACTCAAAATTAATATAAATTACTTACCTAAGAAATTTACTACATATCAAAAAATACGTCGTTTTTATTTTCAAAAACCACGTTCGCACGATTTTATATTATATGATATTTAAATTAATAAGTAATAGTTTCTAATTCTTTGTTGAAGTTTATTATTTAGTTACAATACATATAAAATGTTTAATATATAGGTATATTTATATACCTAGGATATAGAAGTAAAATATATTTATTTTGTTGAACAAGAGAACCAATATGTGATTAAGGTCCTTAAGAAACTTGTTTAATCATAATATATTGTGATAAAACAATCGAATCTGATATAAATATAATACAAATTTCCACATGAAATATAATACATACATCGATTCTCTAATATTTGATTTAATAATAATAGATTATGAAAGAGCTTAAATTTTACAATTTTAAATGAGAAAATACTAGTTGATTAATAATTTTTTTAAAAACTGTATTATATATTATATTATAATTTATTTGGGTGCAGATAAGGTTCGAATGTTACACAATTCAAATAAATATAATATTTAAAGATCCAAGAATAATTATTTGGATTTTTGTAACTCTCACCGTGCATCTTAACATAATTCAACATTTAAAATTTTCAATGCTACAAAAAATTTTACACTGAAGAAAAATTGAAAAAATCTAAGAATAAAATAAATAAAAAAGGAGAGTAAAATGTCTCCGTCACGTTCTTTTCCATTCGGAACCTTCTACGACGGACCGCAATCGAATTACACTAAATTTATTTTTCCCCAAACGTCCGAAAGGTTCTGTTCATTCATTTGTCATGGTGGGTGCTCATCTTGTCACGGCGGTGTGAAATTTCGTGAGAATTCCCATCGAAATTTTGCACGCTTTTCCACCATCAGAAACCCTGTAACGTTCTAACGCGCATCGGGAAAGTGGAAACTGAATTAGACAAAGCCCACTTATCGCTCGATATTTAAAAAAATGTATAATTTTTAGTTCACTTGAACGATCGACAAGCAGCTTGGCCTTCCATTCGATAATTTACTTTGAAAATTGCCGTCGAACAAACAAGCGGACGAAAGCTCTCTGTTCGCGAGAGAGCTTTATGAATTATTCACGACATTCGGAGTTTTTTGCATTTGGTCGGCTTATGGGCGATTATGCGTTGCCAGGTTAATTGCTTAATCGAATTCTCAAATTAGTCCGGGCCCTCAACGTGGTATCGAAGTACATTTGCTGTATCTGCTTGTCTGTTTTTCGTCGATTTGTTTTAATTTTGAATGGAGGTATGAAAGCTTTCTTGCTTTTCAGCAACACCACAGAATTATTTAGGTTTAGGATGCTATTTCAAGTTTTCGTTCTTGAGAAATCGTCTAAAAAACAAACCTAGATTATTTGAATAAAAATATATCGAATTCATAAATATATAAATTAAGTTATTCGTGAGATTTGTTTAATACTATAGTTTAGCAATGTGATTATAATATTAAATTTACTCATGCCGAGTAGGCTTTCTCAGTTTTGTTGATTACATATTCAAAATAATCCTCCAATGTCTGTGGACGCTATTAAACTTTAATTTTATCTTATATGCCGTATAACATAAACTGCGCACCGTGTTATAAACGAGATATTATTATACTATCCCCAAAGTGTCTTATCGTGTCACTGCATGAACTAAATTTTGACTCGACCCTGTTTATATTAATCTTATTGTGGATATAAATGAATGTATCATTAATAAAATTAAATCTAAAATTAACCACATTTCAACAGATTCATATAATTCCTTTTTACTTTACAAAAAAAATTGGCCACGCATCAAAGAAACAATGGTCATTATTTAAGAAAAGAATTACATAAGACCCATTTATTTGATGTCTAATAAATTCCGGCAACGTTCCAGACCAATTTTTTCCACACATCGAATTTTTTTCGTTCACCATTCAAGCACCAGAATCAAGAAATTGAGCGAAATTTGAAACGGAGCCAGTGCCGTTAGTTTTCATGCGGCAGTTAGTCGCCGATGTGAAGCCATCGTACGTGCTATGATACACTGTTTGCGAATCGAATAAATACTTTTCGGCAATGAACTTTTGCCGATCGTGACCTTTGACGTCAGACGTACGGAGATCTATAGATCTGTAGATTTGTTTGTCGGGACTTCTGTCCGCAGACGGATAATCAAGTTTTCAGATGTTGGGGACGGCAGATGCACGCTGTGAATACCAGAGATCGGAACAGAGTGCGAAAGGTTAAATGTCGCCTCGAATGTTTGCCAAAGAAAAGCTTTGGGTAAAAGCAGGAAAAATCGCACGGAAAGCGACGCAGAGAAAGCTCCGCTCGGTAATATTTCTTTGTGGAAAACGATGTTTGGGTATTCGGATTCTGAATATGTTTTACAGTACCATGGTTTTTGAAAATTTGTATCTATAATACAGAAATATACTTTTTAATATTTAAATACAACCCATACAACAATATTTACCCATAAAGTTTGCTTTTAATGTTGAAAATCTAATCCATCCATAAATAGAATCATCTGATTCATCAACTAACTTTCAACACCACTCATACCCAAATATGATTTTAAATTAAAATTTATATTTCGATTCAATTCATGTAGTTAGCGAGTTTCTTCTAGTAGACGTATAATCGGTCATCCATCGAAACTTTCAATTGGATCTACTTTAACCAGGCTCCTGACTCCGTAATTAAACTTCGAATTATCGAAATCGATTAAAACTCATTCATTGTCAGACTCGAACAAATTTTTAGATTCCTCGTTTATAATTGGACATATTGAATATTTTTATAGCATATATACATAGATGAAATATGTCGTGTACAGACACCGCGAATTATATTAAATGTTGAAAAGATCCGTGGGAAATTTGTATGGGGACGACGCGTCTTGAAATAGACGAGAACAGAAGAGTTTTCATTGTGGGGTTAATGGGATTTTAATGACTGGAGCACTCGAGGCGACCCTGCTTCGTTCCACAACTACTCTTTGCTTGTGATGAAATCGTACGAATGTTTATCGAGGCCGTGAAAATGTTAGAGTAAATACTGACAAAGAGCTTTCACTACAAATTCGTTAGCAAGCTTTCGAAGCATTTCGAATTAAAAGAACCTGGAGATTTTTGAAGCATTTTCTGTTATTTGACTAAGTTTTTTTATATAATATGTATTTATCAAGATGAGTTTTTTATGCGTATATTTTTGATTGATAAAACTGGTTTAGTCAAAATGAAGATTAAAAAGCATATATTTATAAAAAGATTTCATGATGAAAATTAATTGAAGTAATAGCCAAATAGTTTTATGAAATATTTAATCATAATAATATTTTATATATCTAATATTAGTTATATTTAAATAAAATTTTCAAAAAATTATTTATCGGTGCAAATTGATAAAATGATTTTAACGTTATTTTTTGTATTTAAAATCGTCTATAAAATTTTATATATAGAAAATTACGCAATTAGTATAGAGTGAGATCATGATAAACAATTTAAAACGATTTATAATCGCGTAATACAGCCCCGTACTTTTTCAAACACAATATTTACCGCTCTGTCTGTGAAAATGTTTACGCACTCTGATTACATTACCCGGTAGAATAATAATTGCTTTATTAGTCTGTTTTTATGAATAGCGGCACTTCAAAGAATATAAAATGTTGGGGTAGGAGAAAAGTGGGTTAGGGGGTCCATCGATAATTGATTTACCCACAACGGGTTATTTTGCTCAGAAACGTTCTCGGCATGTTTCGTTTTTATCTTCACCAACGATGGTACGTGCGTTGAATACGTAAACGGCGATATTCCATCGACGGTGATGAAAAAGCAAGCAATAATTTGGAAACGTATTTGAAGACCAATTTGTACCGCTAACGACTCGAGTGATCAGCAATGAGCCCCATTCCTCTTGCACGTTTGCACAATTCGCGAAATATACTGTTTATATACTGAAGCTTTTATGTATTGTTCACTTGGATAGTACGAATCTTAAAGTATTGTAAAAATTGATTGATAACATTTTTTTCATTTATTCTATACTTGAATAGATTTTTTTTATGCTTTCAAAGTTATCATTTTATTTTTTATGATTCCGATTACCTTAATAAATATGGATTTTATCTCAATTTTTTGAAATATAACTTTATATTTTGCTAAGAAAATCAAATAAAAAACGCTTATATGAATTTAAGAATTCCCACTAAAACACATGTTATTTTTGAACCCATCAAATTCCATCACTACACATATCGTATCTAGAGCTACAGTTTTTACACTTTAAATTCAACGTTTTGCACTTCGAATTCAACCATGAGAAAGTATTATAAAGACCGATGTCATAGTAATCATTGAAATTCTTACTACGAATTCTTGTTGATTTAATGGTCTTAATGATATTTTCTCATGGTTGAATTTTTATTGTAAAACTTTGAATTTGAAGTGTAAAAACTGTATTTTTATGAAAACTAAATATCATATGAATCAAACGATAAAACAATATTTTTTCGATTCATAAGTGTAAAATTTTTCTATTTAAAATACAAAGTAGACTTTGAAAAATCACTACTAAAAATACTTTAATACATTATTATGTTGACAAAATAAAATTGTTATTCGCTCACAAAATTTATGTGAATTACTAAGTGAAGGTAAAATAACTACAGAACGAGTATTTTCCGAGTTCTAAAAATTTCTATAATTGGAATACCCATTTGTATAAAATTCAGAAATTCTATCGGATCTAAAAAACAACACTCCAATAGAATATTCATCCGACACCGAAACAGCATCTAACACAATCGAAAAACCGTCACTTACAATTAAATTCTAACGAAACTTTCACCCGAATTACCACTAAGAGAAAACCGCGCCACATCCCGAAATAAACACGTACGAAATCTTCACACATCGATTGATTCTTGACGGCCATTATATTCGAATTATGTGGCGGGTTTGCGTGCGTGAAACTATGGCGTGCGCAAACAACCCTAGGTTATGAGTCTTATGAGCGTTTTGCAAACATGGGTGTGCCGAAATGGGAAAGCTCGGCGTGTCACAGACGGGTCATTATTTGCCAGGACGAAAGTATAAATATTTGGCTCCTCCTGACGTTGACTTTGGTGCGACGATGTGGTTAATTCTCGGAATTGATTCTGTGGGAAAAATTAAGTTGCGGTGTTGGATTCGGTCGGGCTGCGGGTCAATTGGGAAGGGGTCGTGCTTTTTGATGGATGTTTGCGAGTTTTATCGGATTAAGTATAAAATTTGATTAAAAAAAATCTTGATTTTAGGTGTAAATATATGAGTAGTCTATTTACAAAGACGGCTTAAGCCACCCTGGATCGGTTTTCATTTTTTGATGGATTCTAGTTCTACACGAGAAGCCCGATCTGGTGCCTATCGCTTGCTTAACAAAGTTGATGAAAACCGTATGAAAACGATGATCAGCTCAAAAAAGAAAAATTGCAATAACTTAAAAACTTCAGGAGATACAAAAAATCAGCTGTCGTGAAAAAATTTGTAAAGTGGCTTAAGCCGTTTTTGTAAATAGGCTACTCATATGTATAGTGGTGTTTTTAAAATATTATAGTTAAACTTTGTCCTTTATAGAAAACATGACGAAAGCACTGAGGGCTCGAATACTCTATCATAAATCTTCAAAATATTCTCATATGCATTTAGGGCGATTCGAACCCTTAAAAATTCCGATTAAAGAATAAAATAATTTGCTAAAACACTCAGAATTTGTATGGGGACCATATTTTTCGTGGTCGTTCATTTAGTTAATCGCTGCCATTCAAAAGGGATGCACGATCTTTTTTGAAAGATTATCATCGCCGTAAAGTGGTCTTATATGTGTTTACAGGGCATCAGATTTCGTTTCTCGAATTCAAAAAATTTTCTCGAAAGATTTATATTGGACGTTTGAATGGCGCTTCCTCAATGTCAAACATGAGAAGTCAATGGAAAAAATGTATGTATTGAATTATTTTAATACGTTTCAACATTATCCAATTCGTTATTGATAGTTTTCAAAACAATTATCGATCACGTCATTGCGCTCGCGGTATGAATACGATTTTCCATAGTAAAAATACGAATTCAAATATCGATGTTTTTAAGATTTCGTTTAAATAAATGACTTTTTCAGTTATATACGAGTATATTTATCTGTCATCATGACTTTTCAGAAAAAAAAACAACTCGAAAAATCCAAAAAAAAACGGGCAAAGGCCGGGTACTACCGCTAGTAATATACATATAATTTTATCTTGATGTAATTGATTGATATTTGTGTTTTTAAATTATTACTCTGAACCATCAGAAACTAAATACATATATTGACTTCGGTCAAAAATATTTTTAATATATTTTGATATGAGATAAAAAACCGATTATATAAAATATAAAATACATAAAATATAGATAGGATTAAATTTAACTATGGGAATCTTTCATATTACAATTTTCATACAATTTTTATACACAAAGTCTAGCGTATTTTATTATTAGAAAATATGCACGTAGATGTGAGGAAGATGAAAAAAATCTAGGTGCACACATCAATGGCGAAAAGCTCCGAGCGGGAGACAAAAGTCTCCCCTTTTGTCTATGAGCCAAAAAGGAAAAAGCTCTATGCGAACATTGAAGACTTATTACGTCGTGCTAGTGCATATTTACGTAGTAGCTAAGATGTGTGTCGCAATAATACAACGCCGAAAAGGTTTTTATTATAGCCGTAAATATTTTCACGTCGTTTTTTTTCCTTACCATAAGCAAAAAAAAAGTATAAATGGTTTTGCGGATGTTCGCTATGTTTTGTGCGGTGCGCGTTTCGCGGTGTCCTTGTCCGATCTGTGAAATATGAAATTGCCGAGATTTTTTCATGAAATGTGAGATTCTTATTTAGAATTTATATTGCCGACTGCTTAAAAAACATTCTTTTCGGTGCGTCTGACAAGAATAGTATTTTAACCAGATTATTTTTTTCGGCGATCTTCCCTTTTAAAAGATTTCAGTGTAAATAAAAAAATATCAGTTGATGATCATTAATCAAACTATTATATAGGTACATATATGTTGATAAATAATTGTTGCTTATACGAAATCTTCAATATGATACTCACATTTTATGGAAGTTATAATAAATATTATATTCGTATTGTTCGTGCGAAATCATCGTTTCACAACTAACAAAAGGGATGATGGAGGGAGGCAGATTCCTGTAATTAGTCGTCCCGGTGACGTAGTCATAATCAATCACCTAAGCCTGTCGCTTTTAATATTTAAATTATAACAAATTATGTGCCGGAAAGTTTGCGCCGTTACAAATCGAAATTTCGTCATTACGGTTTTGATTAAATGAAAACGATTCAGCCCGGTTCCGTTGATCGAATAATAAAACGTCGATGAAAACACATCTCACCACTTTTGCACAGATGCAGATTGAAAATGAAAAACAGGATGAGTTCGCAACGAATTGGACAAATCGAAAACGGGCCCGTTTTCGAAATGAACTATCGAAGTGTACTAAAATGGTTTCCAATCAATTTGCTATTGATGTAGTTATTTGCGATTCATAAACTGAAATATTCGATTCGGAGGATATTTTGAATGTTTTGTAAAACAACATGAGTAAAATTTTCCAGGGAACATGTTATATATAGTATAATATCACGTATTTGATGTATGTCTATGAGCCACGTCGTATTATATAATAAATATAATTATTCGTATGGCAAAGGGAGATGGGCATTATATAATATTATAAATATATAATGTTTGTCTTCGAAAAATATATCGTTTTATTTGAACTCAACATCAAAAGGGACTAATGTAAGTAAAAAAAGCGTCAACGAAAAATATGAAAATGACATGTTATTCAAACATTATGTGCATTATGCGAATCTTTCATTTTTCGATAAGTCGAAACTCGCTTTGTGAAAAAAATCAAAATTTTAACCAATATCATAAAAGTATGATGAAAATATAATAAATTTTACTTTTATTTAACTTAAAAAAAATTGAAAAAAATACTATTTACATCTACAATATATTTTCATATAAAAATCAAATACGATTTTCACATAGCTTTGAGTATTCAATTGATTTAATACATATATAATAATATTTATAATACCTATATAATACGAATCGTTTGCATTGTACAACTGTTTCACTCGCAGCGGATCAGTTCGATTTGACGGATTACGTTCCCAATTTCCCCATTGTGTCCAAATTCGCTCGATCTTGCGAACTTAATCGTTGAAATTGTCCCAGCTGATCAATCAGAACTGAACAATAATAAGGTCGTCAATATTGAGCTGTGCTGGTTACCAAAACCATTGTTTGTCCGTCAGATCGGCCGACATCATGCCATTTTCAATAATTCCTGAGTTCTGATGATGTTTTGTTCACAGTTTTCATATTGATGCATTAATTGTAAAATTTGTAATCTATTTTGTCAATTACTATGAAATTATTGTCAACAGGGAAGGGAAAATGAATGTTTGTCTCGTGAGGAATTTCCATAGACAAAAATACGGAATTGAAATTCATAAGATAAATAAATCAATTTATAAAAAATATATTTAAAAATACAATAAATTATGAATATATGTTATATGATTCTGTATCTACAAATAAAATTTAATGAAAATATATTTACATTTATGTGAAATAGTGTAAGTTCAGGTACATTCAAATGAAAACTTAAAAGCTATATTGAAATGTCTTTTGAAACGTTTCAGTCGTTCACATGTTTTACTTCGATGGGCACAAAAGCACTGCAATTGGTTTACGATGAAGCAATAGAAATACTGTCTATTTCTATTATATGTCTATGTTTGGTTGGTGGGTTGCTTCCATTAAGTTCTTTATGTATTTGTTCTATACTTTTATCTTTAGTTTCTGGTACACAAAAATAAACAAATACCACACCTATTGCACAGACTGTTCCGAAATTCCATAGTACCCATCCAATACCTACAGAATTTGCCATATTTTGATAATATTTGGTAACTCCGAAAGCCATAAACCAACAAAGACCTGCGGAAATTGCTGTAGCTCTTCTTCTTATGTTTGAAGGGAATATTTCCCTGAGCATCTGCCAAGGGATTGGTCCTACGCCTATTGAATAAAAGCTAACGTACGTAGAAATGCAAAGTATTGGAATCCAATTATAAAATTCTTCATCGTTCATTATACTTAAATGGAAATAAACTCCTAAGCCTGCTACACTTATTGCCATTATCATGTTGGATATCATTAACATAGGTCTTCTTCCTATCCTTGAAAGAAAAGCTGCAGACGCGTACGTCGATCCAACTTGAATGATTCCAACTATTATTGTAGAAGCAACTGGTGAAAAACTAGAATTTGTGCTTGCAAATATTTTTCCCATATAAAATATGATAGCAGATATTCCAGTTAACTGTTGGAAAATCATCAAAGTCAATGCAACAATCATAGCTTTGAGATTCGACCGAGTTGAAATCAGATCCTTGAAATTCCCTTCTTTGGCAATACACTCCCGTATATAGTTTTGTATCCTGACCAATTCTTGATCAATATCACATCCTATACCTCTAATATATAAAAGTGAATTTCTAGCTTCGACAGTTTTCCCTTGGGTCATCAGATAAACGGGAGACTCGGGCATAAAGAGAAAAGCCAAGAAGTACACCGCAGGAACTATCGCACATATGAGCGAGAGAACAGTGACATTGGCCGCCAGACCTGGAACGAAAACGATTCGAATTTAATTTGACATATCCTTATTGTATTATTCTTTTCATGAACCATTATTTACACATATTGTGTATGTGCACTTGTACGGTAATGGAAAATACATATGCAAATTCTATAGCGTCGCGATCGGTGAGACGTGCACGTCGCACGGGCGTTTCTCGAATTTGAATATTTAAATGGGCTTGAGGATTTTTGTAGTCGTTTTCGGTTTTGAGTTTTACATATGTCGCTGTAAAAGTTTAGAATTCTTCGAGCGATGAAGAATTGTTGAATGGATCTGCATTCATGTGTTAAAATCGTAAGATGATAACATTATATTATAGCTTCAATCGATAGCGCCAAATATTCAAAGAATTTAAATTCAATTCAACTCATGTTATCGTAAAATTTAGTGCAAGTTTAATAACTACGAGTATATGTGTTTCTTACGTATAAACATTTTAGCGGGATATATAATAAATATATATTTAAAATTTTAAGCATATGATAACATATAAAAGAAATCGAAAATAATAATCAAGAAAACTTAATTTTCATATTAAAGATAAATGTTTTTTTTTTAAATCATAAGATAATAACATTTTTTTTTAAACAAATGTTATCTATTTTGTGATATGTGAATTATTTTGACCCGTCACAATTATAATATTATATATTCGATATAACAACATTAAAGACATAATGACATGAAAATTATAATATCACACTAATTTTAGTCTTCTGAATTCATTATACAATAATATCGCAATTAAGAATTCTAGTTATAAAGAATTCCTTTTACTAATCGATCATTTAACATTAACGAAAGACTTTTTCAATAAATTATCAAACTATGAAATTGCGTTAACAAAACTTCCAAATCGAAAACGATAGGAATTCTACGAAATTTCCAAGTGAAATATGGAAAAATACAACGTCGATACATTTGCATGAGATGCAAACGTGCACGTGCGCTCACAGTTCAAAATTATCAAAGTTTCCCCACGTCGAGAAAGTGAGAAAAATTTTCCGAAAAGTTCTCAGAACCGACGTCGAAACGAACGCGATAACTCTAATACTTCTTTTCGTTTCAAACACGAGTTAACACCCCAGAAAAATTATTTAACTATTATATCCATGAAATGATCGCTTTTTGCGACTTCCAACTTGGCCAAAGCATTCAACAATATTTAACGATTACTTTGAAATCGTATTACACTTTCTGCATTATTGATTGTTTTTGTTTCGAACTGCTGCTCGATTTTACCAAATTCGAGCCATGTGTTCGAACTTTTGCATAACACGCATATCTTATTACCTGCTACGAATCCAAACAGTATTCCAGACGTCAGCTGTATTTGATAAAAGTTTCCTAAAGCTTCTCTGGCAGCTGGATGAGCCATTTCAGCAACGTATGGTGGTACTGCAACGCTGATGGCGCCCACGGCCACGCCGCCCACGAATCTGCCCACGTAAAAGCAGTACACGGACGTGCTGAAATTCAACAAAATTTACGATCAATAATCGATCAGAAGCATCTAGTTACGGTTTGGGAAGTTCTAGAGGTGTGCGGGGTTCGTGGAATTCGTAAAAGGAAAATTTTGTGAGGCTAACATCTGCGCGCGTTTCCCCGACGTATATTTGCATTTTGTGTTACGTCGAGGGTGTATTAAAATTTTGATTTTATTATATGAGGTTTACAATATGCGCTTGAGTGGTTATGAAATATGTTCGAAGATGACGATTTTATGTTGAAAATATATTAATAATTCTTTGGTTTTATTTGCGCATAGATTGTTTTAAATTATTTGAAATAATTATCATTTATATAGTAGTCTATTTCAATATTAATAACAATTTGATAATGATTTTATATCGACATTTTCATATTGTAAAGCGTGTATAAATTAATTAATTTTGTTTACGTAAGCTCACAAAAAAATAATCAAATCATTTTCCCACATTTACTATTTAATTCACAGATAAGTAAATTAGCGCAATAAAACTAGATTGTATACAAAATTGAATTGTAGGTGCACATAACAATTCGGTCTATGGTAACTAACAAGCTTTTCTATGGAGCACTATGCTAAACCAACTACGGCACATAAAATAATACACGTCGTAATGTATTCAAAGTGATGCACATATTCGCAGGATGCATCTGATGTGACGACGTTCCTAGGTTCATTTCGAATTCAAATATGATTTATGAATACATTTCATATTTCAGTGCGAATCTGTTAAAAAAACGAGAGTCCATCAACAATCGATGGACATTTTTATTTCAAAGAATAGACGGAACTACCATCATCATATATATGTAAATCATGTACAATTTCAAATGCAGGATGTGTCCATTTCAATATCATCAAAATTTTATATATTTTTTCATAAATTCCCTGAAATTATTATAAAAATATTATTAATGAACACATTCATCTATAAAACGAATATGACGTATAATTTGCGAAAAACCAACAAACAATGGCTTGTTGAGAAATCAAAACACCCCATCAAACAACATTCGAAGCGTTCACCCCTTAGACCGAATCTGAGTCGAAAGCTCAAGTTTGCGATTATTAATTGGCACATTCAAAAGGGTTCATTTAACGGTCAGACGCCCGATCGCCTCGTGGGCCCGCCTAGTTCCGGCCCAGTTCCGGCCTAGTCTCGGGCGAGGAAATGAAATTCACACGGGACACTGAACCACCCTGTGGCGTCGAATCGTCGACTTTGACATAGCGTTTTAAAAGTCGTCACATTCATCGCCCGAGGAGGATCTGCCTGCGAAGGCTCTTATTGCCGCAATTTTAATTTTAATATTATTATTATATTGTCTGGAGAAGGAAATCAGGTTGTGAAATTGAGCGGCGAATGAGGATGGAATTTAAAATTTTATTATTCGAGGGTTTCGTATATGAATTTAGTATATCACAATTTTTTGAAAATATTCTTTAGTTTTTTTATTCATTGGGTTATAAAGTTATTTAATTCGTATTGACGAATAGAGCTTGAAATGTTAACAGTTTATTTATCGTATCCGTTAGCATGGACAGACGGACAGAAATTGGCTATTTTATGTAGAAAATGTGTGGATATGGATGTTTCTAATGAAAATTGATATTAATTGAATAGTCGAACTCGATTGTTAAATGCATTGGTTTTTATCGATCGTTGAAATTGAGTGACATAATCAATTGATTGATATAATTACTATCATTGGTCGGAGACCATTTGATAAAAAAAAAATTTGAGAATTCAACTAATTAATCTATTTTATTTCAATTATTTTTACGTACTTGGCATATAAAAAAAAGTCAAAATTTTTAATGTTACAATATGGATGATAACCCAGCAGGGAAAACCCAAAATAATTTCAAATCAAACACGCAAACAACAATCAAACACTGACAACCGAACATCAAACTAAACTTAACTCACACAACTAAAGACAAAATTTTTGCCTAACGTTCTGGACAGGAGACAGGGGAGTTGTCAAAACTGAAACGCCAAACGTACAAAAGTGGCAAACGGGCATCCTTTATCTCCCGAAGGAGCGCCGCGGGCGTCGCTTTATTAAACCGTCGCCGGGGAAGGGGTTAATAACTTACCGCTTCGCATTTATTTTCATTTGAACTCCCCTCCCTCTCCTCGTCCTCCCGTTTTTCGGGTGAACAACAGTTGCGAAACTCAAATTAACACCATAGCACGCCGGAGAACACTCGACAAAGTCAAATGTTTGCCTTTCTTTCGTCTCGCGAACGCACGAAACTTTAGCGATATGTTCGCAGTCGGTGTGGGATGTGTCAGAAATTTTGGGTTTTTTTCTGTTTATTTATTCATGATATTGTAGAGTATTTACTATATAAAAAATAATGGACAACTAGTTTATGGAAAGTAATTGGTTAGTAATAATTTTTACTATAGTATTCCATTGAAAAAAAATTCAACTTAAATAATTTTTTTAGTAAAAAATAAAAATTTGAAAAATTATTTCAATTTTTTAAGTCAATGGTCAAACCTTATCGAATGTATCATTTTTCATCTATTGACTTGAAATCAACAAGGAATAATTTTGTTATTTAAATCGGGTATCGGTAAATATCGGCCTACGGGTAAAATCCGGTCCATTGCCTGTTTTCAATCCGGCCCATCGGTTATTATTAAATAAATTTAAAAAAAATTAGAAATTCCACAGCAAATATGTATATTTTATGAACTTATTGTTAAATTACAGTCACAAAAACGTTTTTCAGGTTTTGATAAGAGGGCAAAAAACATTTCCATATTTCAAAATCCAATGAACTGTACAATTGAGAAGCTTCTGTCAGACCCTCAATTGGAAGTGATTGTTCTCCAAAACTATGTATTTTAGAAAATTTTACGTTGCTATCGATTGTATAAAAGTAATCAACGAAAACAAAAAAAAATGTCTGCGGCGCTATTCATTAATTAATACTTATTTTATTGACATTGTCTGGATATAAAAATATTTTTTTGAAACTAGCACTTGAATTTTCACAAACTATTTTCAGATCGATTAGCTTTAACTTTTTTTTAAATTTTGAGCCTGTTTTTTTATTAATCTTTGAGTAAAATTACCCATATAAATATCTTTGAGTTTGCTATTCGGCCCGTCGAGTCTCAAATTTTTACGATCTGGCTCTTTTCGAAATATTCAATATTGCGTAATAAAATGAAATATACTTATGATATTAATCTATGGATTAATAAGGATTATAATATTAATTTTTAACGATTTTAAAACGGTCGCACATCGTTGATTCATTCGGTACAAATATATACGTTTACAAATGTACGTGGAAGAGCCAGTTCGCAAAAATATATTTTCCTTTCAATGGTTTTCAGCAGATATACGTATGAAAGAAAAAAAAACACAGTGAAAAGGCTTTGTGGCGCGAATCTCGCTGACATGGTGAAATATATACGCGCGCTGGATCCAATTCGAATTTGATAGAATCATATTTATTTATGGTGCGGCGTGTGAAATTGTCTATATGGTGATTCTCATGAGCTTCAAAATCGGAAATCGAAAACGAAAAAAATGAAAAATACACATAAAAAGGTAATAGTGATCGAAAACGTGTAATCTTTAATGAATGTTTCGGAGCACTTGAGAGCGGCGCGTGAATTTCAGATGAAAAATTCGGCGCTAACCTTTTCGATCTTTTTAATATTTCAACCTTATAAATTGCGGCCATTAAGCGGGCAAGGGTTGATTTCCGAATATCGTTTATTTAAAGCTTACGTATGAAATATGCTTAATGTATCCCGCGTGAAATATGACAGAAATTCTCACGCTCGAATTATATCGGATCGAATTTAATATTTGAATTACCTCAATGAAATCAACAGCCAGGCGACTGTCATTGGTATTGCCAAACTCAATAGTGTCTTCTTTCGTCCGAATCGTTCTGCGATTAATCCCGTCGGTATGGCGCCGAAGAAAGCGCCGAAATTTAATAACGAAGCAATCCATGACCCTTGATCTGAGTCGATCTGAACGATAAAATAAATATATGTTATCTTATTGATCAAAATTATAATATGAACGTTTTATATTATAATAACGAAAACCTTTATGTACGAATTATCTTCATATAAAAGGGGTAAAGCTGTCGAAGTCCATGCTAAGAAGGTGCCTGATGAAAATGCTCCTATCGTCACTGAAAATAGTTTCAAAGGATTCACGCTCCATTGGTAATCATAAGCATAGCTATTTTATGTAATAAATTTTAAACGGTTAACTTTCAAATACCTATTATAGCTGCTATATATTGTGTCGTCCAATCTAAGTAGTTTTTATCTATTGGAACACCTACAGGTTTTTTTTCCGATACACTTTCGTTGTTTGAAGATACGATATTCACATCGATAATCTTATCAAAAAATGGACTCATTTTTCGAGTTGTTTTAATTTGTCAAAACAAGATTTAAATTTAAATTTGATTCTTTTGCATAATATAAAATCAAATTTAAATATATCTGAAATAAATTTTTACTTAATTGTAATAGTACATCGCTGACATATTATAATAGATTGGTGAGATTATGTTATATATTTTTTATTATAAAAAAAATTAATAAAAAAAATTAATTTAGAAAATCTTGAAATAAAAACTGAAAAACAATCAGCAAATTGATTCAGCTTGTAGTAGTATTATAATTTAACATGAATGAATTAAGAAAATGTTTCATTATACTAAAACTAATCTCTTATTCTAACTGAGAAAGCATTCCCAAAATGTTTTATCGATTATTTATAGCTTATGAATCAAAATTGAAAACTAACCTTCTCTGAAAAGAGTGTTTAGAGAAGCCGTAATCACTGACCAACACTCCAAAGCGAACTGACACTCGAACTATCCAAACTGATATCACTGCTCTGACTAAAGAAACTGTTGTGATGGCACCCAAATGTACCACTCTTATTTATTTCTTCGGTTCCGAACTGATAATAAACGCTACAGTGTATTTAAATGGAATGTGTTTGTTGAGATTGCATGCGATGTAATGAAATGGTTCAAATAAAATATTATATAATATTTAATCGATTCGTATAATTAAGGGAAATTTTTATACATTATCGACTAAAATATTTGGTAAAGATCGAATGTATATAATCAAACTATCGACGAGAAAATCGGTACATTGATCAAATTTTTGTTCGGCGTAATATAATCAAATTTTCAAAAACTAATTCGATGCGGCGGAAAGTACAAATTGAATTTGCAAATCCGCTCACTTTTATATATTTTTAATTTGATAAAACGAACGTGAATGGGTTTAGATATAAAATAAGCGAGTTTGTCGTTGTATTTAAGCTCGCTTTGAAAAGTCGGCAAGTCGATTTCCTGGAATATTACTTTCCGTCTTGCCGGGAACTTTCCTCGCACTTTTTATCCTTTGGAAATTCATCGAAAGATCCGACTAAAAGAGAGTAAATCTTTCGAATTATACGCGTTTCGATTTTGACGTAATTGGCTAGTTCATTTCCTGTATTAATTGAAATGCTCTAAATTTTTGTTACGCAAGTTGGTTCTATATTTGGGAATTAGTTTGTTTACATTTATGACCATAGTATTTGTTACGTAGTATTTCGTAATAGCATCATCATAATTATGGTATTATTTTATCCAAATACAAGCTGATGTAAACAATTTTATGTATATTTAATGATGAAATATCTCTTTTTTGTATTTAACATCATTTCGAAATTTCCGGAAAACATTATTAAATATCAAATTCAATGGTAAATCAACACTAAACAAAATTAGAAATGTTTATATGGCAACAGATTATTATATACCTAAATTCAACAATCTTTTTACCAATCATTAAGCTAGATAAGGTTAATTTTCAGACATAAATAATCATATTTCATAGAAAGCATATTTATTTATAATTATGGTTTATATGTAAGGTTGAGGTTAATGCGATTGATATCGAAGAGTGCAATAATGTTTTTTTTTTAATAATATCAACAATAATTTGAACTCGTGTCGCTACATATCATTAAAAAACTATAAATTGTTTTGTAAAATATTTTGTATTTGTATTTATAATATAATAGTATAGATGAAGGAAATCGTTATTGTTCATAAATCGTGAAAAACTAAGTGCTTATCAGCACAAATATAATTTATGATGTTATTGGGTGTTGAGATAAAATTTGAGTTCATTCAAAAATATTTTACTAAATGGTGCACGCAACGTACTCGCACACCCTTTATTCTTTATCGTAAAATTTACGACTGATGACCTACGAGAACTTCAAAATAGTATACTATAATATTTATCTAATGTTCTTATAAAAAAACACCTTGGCAAATTTCGGCAACATCTAAATATTTATTCATAAAACTAAACGATTTTAGATTATGCAACGTATTCCTATTGCTTTTTTTTATTCGTAATAGCAACAACAATCAAAATATAATCCCAAAATTCGTAATTATAAAAAAAGAAATAAAAATAATCGACGTACTAGTCACGGTCACCGAACAGATATGAATTTAATGTTTTGACAACGCCCGTTTTTTGGAATTATATATTTTTTTTACGATTATAGTAAAACAAAAATGAAAAGCTTTGATAAAACTTATCAAAAAAAATAATAATTATATGCATGGGTTATCCATTTTTCGAATAACTGGTAATTTTATGAACAACCTCGGATAAAATAAAATAACTTTTTACACTTGGAATTTATCGCACTAAGGGTCAACAAAAAATGAAGAAACCGATACAAATTATTTTCTCAATCGTCAATAACTTCCCTAAACACAAGATATAAACATTATCGAATTACTAACTGGATTACAGCACAAACAAGCAAAAACAAGATCACGACCAAACGCGAACCTAAACGGTCAAAGAGATAACAAAACTCACATCGCAACCAACAAACGAAAACCTTTAACTCCCCCAAAAACCCCACAAATCAAAATTCCACGATAGCCAACCCTGGCAAAGATCAACGACGCAAACAGTGTGTATTATTTCGTGTTTACGTCTGAGTCTCGCGACCTCTGTCAAAACGTGGGTGATCTGCGATAAATGTGGTGGTGTGATGCGATAAGTCACCGACGTCTGTCTGGATCTTTCAGGACAACAGATAGCCCCTCCTGTTTGGATTTTCGACCCCGATTGGTCCTTGCTCAACATTTTGGATAGGGATGACCTTTGCGTTGGGTCGAAGAAATGGTGCGTTGTGCGAAATGCGATTGTTGCGTGTTCGGTATTAATGTTTTGAGTGATATTGTAATTTATTGGTTTTGGTTATCTTAATGTGATGTTAATTGATGTGTTTTTTTGTTGTTAGATTAAATTGTTTATTTTTATATGATCGTTTAGAATGAGTTAATGTTAATGAGATCTTGTTCAGGTTTTGATAATTGATGGGTTTAATGAGTTTAATTGGTTTATGAATAGGTACTATTGTAGACTGGATTAATGTCATTTTGGTCGAAATTTTAAGAAATATTGATCCATATTATGTTTTTCCTTTCAAAAAAATGGAATCATCATTAATTTTTTGGATTCAAATTATCGGTATTTTTTGAAAAGTATATGGAACCGCCCAACACAGACGATTTGAAAAAATGCTTAGACGTTCAATATATGAACTTTGTTTTGATCGATCTAAATAATACATTTCATGAATCTTAATCATATGTTCTCAAAGTTCAATAAAAACAAGATAACAATAACTCCACGTGAATTTTTTAATATCAGATTATTTATGAATTTATTTACAGAATCATGATTGATCTTTATTTCAAAACTATTTTAACTATTATATTATATAAATTTCAAATGATCAAAAAATGATGATTACACACAATCATGTTAGATTGATAAATATGCCAAAGCAGCCAACGATGTCTTAAAATAGTTTATTTTAATCATCAATTTTGACGTTTGATGCTTAACCTTTACCTTGAATTTATATTATTCATCTGTCGATTTGATAATTCGTTTGAATCTTGAATACGTTATTTTAAAATTTATTACAATAAATATGAATTGAATTAATTTGTCACAATTAGTTATCACATGTTTCACGGTGTTAATTTGTCATTTTCAAAGATAAATCTTTTTTTTTTCATCAAGCTATCTAAACGAGATATACCTACAACAAATTTATAACGAAGCCCGGATAATTTTTTTTTTATTACATTTATTATTTCGCTTTTCGTTACTTGGCAACTACTTATGGATGGTAAGAGGGATAATGCGGAATCGTAATGACCGAAGTACAAATATTATACAATCGGTATATATTTATTTAGGTCAGACCTTACCTTTGAAAGCGTAATTTGCAAAATTACAAATACGGCTATATAAAATAAAATATGATTGTGTTTGTCGACAATCAACGAGTTTAATTCGCCGAGTAGTCTGGAGATTCGTCTAATATAGGGGTTTTCAATGTGATATTTGTGAAAAAAAGTAGACATAAATTGTTTTTTAAAACTAATTATTTTTATGTAAGTACATGATCTTATCATTTTATGATTGGTACATAAGTATTGAAAGCATTTTCAAAATTTTATAAAAATATGATTTCGTAAAATTTAGAGGTACGAAGTTTTTTGTATTTGGTTTTAATAGGGGTTTTTTTATCCAATTATTTTTCGAATCACTAATCTATTCTTTTTCAGATCTCAAATAAACACATGGCTGAAAATTTGTTGAAAAACCCTGAACTAATTAGTACAACAGCGAGCTCAAATTCGCCCAAACAATTTTCACGGTACGATTTATATTAAAAATTTATTTGGCCAAAACACAAATGCCCTTTAGACTAAACGACGTGACTGTAAAAGCATCGTGTATTTTTTTAACTGGGTTCAATATACTTTTACAGTCCAAAGAGAACGTTGAGTCGGCGTGATGATCGTTTTTGATGATATTTATATTTTTTCTGCTGAAATTTATATTTTGTACGCAACATTAGCTAAGGTCAGACGTCTGACCTTTTCGATAATTACTCTGTACTCGATAATTATTTAAACTATAATTGCGGAGCAGGAAATTGGTGTACTTGAGGTACGTATCAATAATCAAATTAATTTGTTTAAATATTTATTAAGTTCATAATTTTTTTCCATATTATATTTTTTAAATTATAATTGTTTAAATAAAGTAATTTTATTAGTTTAATATTGTAATGGAGTCGTAACTGGTCCTACTGGTAAATTTGTAGCAACTACTCTGAATCCATTGTTAGCATCTGCAGTATAACTCACTGTTTGCAATTTACCTGAAATGTGAGTAAAAATAAATAATAAACTACTTCACAGATTTCCTTGTTTGAAGAAATAATTTTAAAACATGTCAATAAATTAGATATTTCAAACATTAACTGTACAATAATAATAAGGAAAATTAGTCCGTTCAATTGCACAGTGTATTTGTTTTGTGACATATCATTAATTCTTAGAAATGTACTTGTTTTATTTATTTATTTATTGAATTTTTTATGTGCATTCATAATTTTTAAGTGAATTAAATATGCAAAAATGATAACATTTAATAGAAACCAATTAAAACCAATTCAACGTTATCAAATATGAAATTTTTCTTTTACAGAAATACCATCACGAAATTTCGTAATCCAAAATATTTCAACGCAAATAAACATATGCAAAATACTAAATTTGAATTTAATATCGAAATCCAGCACTATCTAATATTATATATTGAACGAAATAAAATAAACAACTCACCATTTGCATCTATATACGAATATGATCCACGCGTGACCCCATCGCTACCTCTGACCTCATCTTTGGAGCTTTGCTCGTTAGCGTAACCGTAACTATAATGTCCTAAAGCGTTCTGCGAATGATACTGCTTAAACCTGCCGAAACCCAGATCTATCAACGGATAAAAGCCAGGCTTTTGCACCTGATGATAATCGAGCCCGACGGGATAAGGGGCATACGTGGGAACTCCAGGCAAAATCGTAGGGACGACTGCTCCTGTGGGATAAGGGGACTGCACCAAATAAGGATTCGGCCGATACAGTTGAATCAAGGCATTTCCTATTTGATTGAAGTTATCGTTCATAGGCAGGTTGGCGGGTGTTAATCTGGAGTACAACGTCGGATTTTCAATTATCTGTGACGGATTGTTGTTGGTGCTAGTGTCGTCCGAGGAAACTGTGTTTTCCGATGGAGGTTGACGTTTTGGTGTTTCGACGTTCTGCTGTGTTTCGGAGTCCACCTGCGAAACGGAACGATCATGATGAATGGTGAAAATTTGCTTAATAATAGAAGATCGTTAAGCCAATAGTTTGTAATAGTCTGCGGCTTCGTGTCGTCTTCGAAATAAAGCGCGTGTCATTGCGGAAATTTGTAATTATCGAATATTGACAAATAACGACACTAAAGTTCAAAACATTACAGAAATCACCATAACACGCAGTTATACAAACACAAAACCAAAACTATCCCGCGAGATCAATAAATATCAACGAGATAAAGCGAAACGTTCGTTATTTTAATAATTTCGAAAACTTTTGTTTTCGACTTCGTATCTGCGCCCAAAACGCGTCGTCCCAAACGACCTGGACGAAAGAGGCGAACGCGGTACAATTATTCGAAAATCCCATTTGATCCGAGATAAGCGACAACACTCGCGTTGGATATTTATGGACTATGAAAAAATATATTCCCCATTTCGTGTGGCGGTATCGCGATCCGGAATACGTGAGCACGGATCGATCGCCCATCCGCACGAACAGTATATGGAAATTATTGAAAAAGAGTATATAATATTTAATGTGTTGTTAGATGTACGATGACATTTCGGTATGTAGTATACGATGGAATATTCTATGTATGGAATCCGCGTAGTGCTGCAGTTCGTTCAGAGATTGGTTTTTTCAATTTTTATTCGGATTGATATTTCGAATTTCATTTCGTCAGATTTTATAAAATGTTAGTTTATTTTTATCATTTTTCGGAATTTGATTGAAATAAATAGAGAATTTGCTTTGTGGAGTATTATACCATTAAATAAATTAACGTTATCATTTGCAGTTTATAAAATACCCGTTGCAAAACAATGCCTTTTGATGAGGTAGAAAATTCGTACATTTTCGTTATCGCATACTCTTGTGGAGATAAGAAGAAAATTACTCTTAAAATTTGAATATTTAAAATAACTCATACCAAATTATCTCGAACTAACGGGTGTGGTTATATCTATGTATCAACCGCACTTAACGCTTCAGTGCTTGATGAAAACCTGATACTTTCAATTAGGTTAAACCAAGAAATCCCATTAAACAAAATGCTATAAAAATCAAACCTTCTATTATTAATAGAATAGTATTTTTATGATTTAACTTCAATGGGTCTGTTTAATCATTCGATTAATACAAAAATATCAATATTTCTACAGAACCAAAACAATGTCACATAGAAATAATAATATACAACAACACATCATGTTCGGCTAAACGTCAAAGGACGTCTCTCACAAATGTCACACACACGACACGTAGAACGTATCGGAAGCTCAGATATAATATTCGCGAGCTTTTCCGTGCGAAAGCTCACAATCGAAAGCTTTCAGCTTTTAAGGGCACCGCCTCGCACATATTTTTCCAAAGCCCGACAGCCAAACTAATGGTTCCGATGCCACATCGACGTTCTATTTAGAATTCGGAAGCCGTATGAATTATGATTTTTTTATTCGAGCAGCCGACAGACTCGTCTCTGTGAAGTAACGACGTTGAACTGAGAATGAAGCATTCACTATTTGCCGATTTGGAAATGGATGTGTTGGAGTGTTACCTTGTATGCTTGATATTATGTGATCGAGATATTTTATTAATTTTAGTAATTACGTTTGAACTAAATCAGGCAGCGGTAAGTGTAAATGAAATGCTCCAATTGGTGATTGAAAGGTTGTCGGTTTGATCCTAAATAAGACGAGAATAGCTTTCATTTGAGAATTTGTATGTTTTTCCAATTGTAATTTATATCAATGTTGTTTATTAAAAAATATTGAAAATTTATTTATCAGATATTATCGAATGATTAAAGTATCATGTGTAGTAAGTTTAAATAATTTTGTTATTTCTATTGAAATTTTCGTAATATATTACCACAAAATTTATATCAAAGCACATTTTATTAAAAACCAAATAAATTATAATAACTACAATTTCAATAAATTTAGAAATCCACTTCAACGCATGTACGCTTCCGAAGTACAGGGGAGAAAAACGTTTTTCTCGATGTTCCGCGGTGCTATTTCATAGGGAAAATTATTGCTCGTTCGCACACTAACGCGATAATATTTTCTAGCATGCTGGTCGTTTTGAACAGCTCGAATGTAATATTTTTTCTGTCGATTTATGGAACGTGTGTTTGTACAGGGATAAGAGCTCAAAGCAAGTCGTCTGTGAATCGTGCAGGCGATTCGCAATATGGGCGAGCGAACGATGAAATACGGACCGGGAAACTAAGATATCGTTCGTCGTCTTAGAAATGAATCCAGAATTGATATTATATCCTGAATTTAGTCTCTAGAAATTCTTTCTCCATGAAAGATTTTTTTTATCGAAAAATAAGAAATATGCTTAATTTCATGTTTTTCGTATATTTTAAACTGAATTATGAATTATTCGAGTATATTAAAAAAAATATTTTGATACTATGATGGATATATTTATGTTTTCTTATATAAAAATGATAAAATACATCACGTTACATTACATATGAAATGTATTTGTCATAAAACAGCACGTAAATATTTTATTATGTTAGAACATATTTTATTACCTAACTTGATACATTCCTTGCAAAATTTCCTGCAAATAATATGGAAGCATCTATAATATGTATATGATATTTTATCTATCTGTTTTTAAATTTATATAATAATATAAACAGCATCGATGTAATTAAGTTTATCATCAAAACGTCCAATTTTCGCCAAAACTCCGGATTTTTCGATCGGATTCAATACGAACAATATTCACTGGACTTGTTTATTTGTATACGGCTTATCAGAACGCCTTTTTTATGTCAAAGGTCGTATTGAAAAATGGCACCATCAATTGCGAAGCTGCGAGGGACATGCCCCACTGGCCGTCGAACTATTCGACCGAATCGGAAACGGGTCTGAGGCCACTATGGACAATACGCAAACGCATTATTTTATTATATACAGATATTACGTAGGGCCTAAAGCAGATCCAATTGCCCTTAGCAGACGCAAAAAAAATATAAAATAATAAAGGGCAAAATAAAGGCGGAGCGGATCGCAAATTCGGCCCGCCGATTGATCCTCAGACACACCTATCCCTTTGCGGGCCGTAATACAATAATAAAACAGAGAATGGGACAAAGAGGCTTTACTCCGGAGAAACCGGTCTGAGTCTGCGATTTCAAAAATCGGCTAACGAACGAAAAATTGACTTGCTTTTTTTTTCTCTTTGTTGCGCGACCGATCGATTTGCGCGAATTGTTTTTGTGGAATTAATCCGTTGTTCGGTTGGACGAGGCTTTTGGGCGGAGTCATCAGAACTTTTTAATTTCGCCGAGCTCGTATTTTTATTTGGGGGATTTGCTAAAAAAAACGAAAAATCCGAAGGCAGGAGCGGAGTCTACGTACGTCGATTGTTAATTCCGTCAGCTTTCAGTTTGGTTGTTGTCGTATGTTTCCTTTTGATACGGTGGAAAGTTCATAATTGAATATACTTTAGTTCAAATATAAAAGTGATGTTTTTACAACGAAATTGAAATTGAAGTTGTGAGTAGTTTTATTTGTGGGAATGAATCGATTGACATTATTTTGGCCGTAAATAATATCGTCTGGGTCTGAAATTCCGTGAATCATTATTTTAATGAAATAATTTTAGATCAATCGACTTGAAAAAGTTTTATTCCAACAAATGTTCGAATTGATTATAATTAAATCATTGAGATTGTAATCGTTTGAAAATATTCTAAACTTTTTGTGAGAAAATCTTTTCGTCACTGCTATCTTTTTGGGATGCTAGTACAAAAAAATCTTAGTCATTCTATTATATAACGTCCATTCATACACTTGAATATGTATCTTCTTGGAAAAAAATCTCTCTTTTTCATCTTTCATTACTCTCCTTGGCTTAGTTCGCTGTGCGAGATTCTCGTTTTGCTTCCGAGATCCCTTTGTCGCTTCGTATCGCTATATATTCAAGGAAAATCAACGACTATTCCGTTTTCACAGCGAGGAAAATGCCTCAATTAATTCGACTTTGTATAAAATTTTCCAAGAGATTTTTCCATCGATTGAAACGAACGAACACATCGTTTAATATTCACAGAAACTAAATTAGAAAAGTACAGCATAACTGTAACATCGTAACACATTGCTTTTATGTTTCACGCGACGCTCTGAAACGAGTGAAAATTGCAACTTCAGCTCTGAAAAAAATGCTCTTAAAATTTTCTCTACTAATTCAAGATACTTTTTCCACGTATGGTCTCAAGTGTTTTGAAGCTGCGAAACCGCACCGCTTTTGTACAATTTTTTTTTCATGTTTTAGTCTGTTTCTTCTTGTACTATACATATTTACTAGTTCGTCGTATTTTAAAGGCGCGAATAACTTGAAAATTTATATGTGGGATTCATTGTTGGCAAAGTCCCGGGAAATTTTAATTTGCGAAACGACTGTATGTGTTGTTGAGGATAATCGCACTCGGAAAGTTGTTTGAACGTGTCGTGGAAAAGTGTACGTATTTTTTTTAAACGCTATTTTTAGATGAAGCATTATATATTACAGGTGAAATAATCTCTCTCTAGTAACCTTGTTGAATATACAAATTTATATTTAGGAGAAACATGAAAATACGAACATTTATCATTTTAGTTACATTTAACATTTAACATTAACATTTCAAATGAATAATCGATTCGAATATGAATTTGAAAGGGATGAAAATATCCAAAAGTATTGAATAAATGTTTCCGTGAAACGTTTTGAATTTTGATCGTTCATATCATGTTAATATATGTATAATATTGTATAATTAAAACGATTATAATTTTCTTTTCCTATTTTCTATTTAGATTCAATCAAATAGATATCGTTGAAAATATGTTATATGAAAAATAACTTACAGCGTTTTGACTATTGGGTAAAATCTTGAAACCATTCATAGCGTCTGCAATATATGAAACTGTCTGAAGAACACCATTTGCGTCAACGAACGAATACGATCCACGAGTCGTTCCATCTGCCGATCTAGATTCTTCTTTGGCCGATTGAGCTGTCGAATAACCATATCTACAAAACAAAATAGATAATCCATTATATATCCATAAAATGAAAACAACAAAAAATAACAAAGACAACAGTAATCATCTTTAAGGTCACATGTCAAAAAGTTACACCGTAATACAGATTGCATAATTATCACTATAAAAACGTTCAGCAAAAATTACATTAAACTTAATCATGTAATAAACCGTATCATATGTACATATATATGAACAAATACGTGTATTCAACATAATTGAGTATGTAATACGCGCGGAATTGAAACCGACAAAATGTACCGTTGTTCGTGCACCGTGTTCTTCGGGCACGGGGAAAAGTTGAGTGGAATCCATCTAAACGGCATGGTTTCCTTTGACAAAAGTTTCTAGAGCCTCCTTTTGGCGAAAGTATTGCGTTGCGGATATCATTGGCGGTTAAATAATGAACCTTTTGCACGCTATATAACCGAGACGTGAAACTTTTTCATACGTTTCCCTCTCTGTGTCTGGTTGTCGTCGAAGAGACGAAACCCGAAACTTTTTCTTTTCTGTGTTTCAATTTTTTTTATCCATCCGGCTTTATGTGTATTTTTTTTGCTCGTTTTCTTGCTTTCGAACGATCACGAAAGGTTGAGTTTATTAGCACGGTCGGGGAATATTCAATCGAAGTTTTTCGCGAGACGTCGTACTTTCTGCGCCTTCCGTATTTTATGTTTAAATTTGAATAAAGTTTCACGTATACGATATTCCAATGGAGGGATGGTATACTTTAAAAGTATTTAAGCACGAAAACGATTTTGATTTCATTGTACGTATAACGCTGAATTTTTGTGATACGATAGTACTAAAGCCATGCATAGAAATCATATTCCATACATAAAAGACTATCAAAGAGGATATCGAATATTCTTTTTCAATTTAAAAACAATATCATACGTGCTATCTTTTATAAATTCCAAATATGTACTCGATATATTATAAAACGAAAGCATATTTATTATTTTTAATTAATCATTTTATGCTTTCGATTTAATGTTTACTAAAGATAAAAAATATTTTTTATATTGTATATAATATTATACTTGAAAATTTGAATATTTTTATATATTGTATGTTCAAAAAAAAAGATAAAGTAATTCTCAAAAAACTAACTAATTGTAAGTATTGAAAATCATTCTTTGACAAATGTTACGAAAACACAGCTATTTAATCAACTGTGCAGTTATCGCTCATCTTCAACAATTTATGAGAATCGGTGCATTTGAAAAAATTATATATTTATATCAACCACAATAATTGTATACAATTAAACCATGCATTTCAATAACCAAAGAAGCGACACGACCATAATATAATACAATGAACATAGTCAATTCAACTACGGCCACGTGTCTGAGCACACTCTATTTCGCGCAGCGTCGTCGTCTTTCGCTCATTAGCGATTCAATTAACACCTGAAAAGCTTTCGCGGACTTTTCACGGTGAAAAACGGGAAAACTTAAGAGCCAACCGACGACGCGGAAAGTCCTTTTACGACGCGCGTGTGTGCCTAATGAATCCTTAAAGCGCACTCCGCGTTTTGAAAGCGACGATGATGGTACTGACGTGTATTTTTCGGCAAGGCTTGTATGTATGTGTGTGTGTGTGTGTATATATGTGTGTGTGTCTATATGTAAGTGTGTGTTTGTGTGTGTGTATATGTAGTTTCAATTGGGGTTGTGAGGATGGTGGGAAAACAATGGGTTTTTCGAGGGTAAATGCGCGAAGTGGCGCAATTGAGTGGTGTTTTTTTAATGGTTGTTGCTTAGAAAACATTAATGTAGGGTTTACTAAATTTTGAGAAAACAAGTAAATTTAAATAATTAATTGTTCAATTTAATCTTTGGAGAAGGTGCGATTTTTTTTCAGATTAATTCTCGAAGAGATAATTTTTTTTAACTCGTTTAATTTATATCATTTCTTTAAATCAATCAATAAATTATTATAAACAATATTTAAATTTTTAATTCCGAAAATGTGTATTTAAAATAATATGAAACGATACGCTTTTAATATAATTTTATTAAGTATTTTAGTAAAATATATAAGTGTTTATCAATATTTTTTACATGTAGAATAAAAAAAATAACAATAAAAAAGATTAAATTGAAATTTCTACTGACATCTATTGAAATATTTTTTATTCTTCATACAAAGGCTTTATCTTTGAAAAGCTTGTACACGCGATATAAGATGTCATGCCATTATTACACTAAATAAATATACATAACCTGTTTGTATTATCGATAAATTAATAAATATTTAAAAAAATAATAACCAAAGCAAAAATATGAACCGAAAAAAATCAAATAAGCCTCATGATAATAACTCAAGCAGTCACATCCGAAACGTACTTTTCAAGCGACACGTCATTTCATCGCACTTTATTAAAAACAATTTTTCACGGGTGCGTAGGGAAAACTAAGGCGACCAAAGTACGTCGTTCGCAGCTGCGAAACAAAGCACCTCATATGAATATTTAATATTGAATTTTGCTCACTTGTATTGTCCCTGCGAGCCTTGCGAGTGGTATTGCGTATTGAATGGATGATGAGCCTCTCCACCTAATGGATTTCCGCTAATGGACTCTGCCGCAAATGACAAAACACAACAATAAATAACGGCCGAACCGAACGAGCGCATCTGAAAAGAGAACACGAACTCTAAAGGAAAAGCTAGGAAAATTCGTTGAATAAACGTGGCACAGTATACCTTGTATGAAGGAGTTGAGACTGGAGGCTCTGGAGACGTTTCGGGATCAATAGAACTGAGCGTGGTCGCTGTTTGGCTTTTATAAAGAACAACGGTCAGGATGTGGATGTAGGATTGTCGAGGATGTCTTTGGAATGATCATCAGCCCACGTGGGGACACCTAGGGAGGTGGGCTTGTTGGCTATCGGTACAACTAGTGTACTCGAACACCGTATAGGGCACGTGGGCAGCGTAGATCGGTACATCGATTTGGATATTCTCAATCGTTCAAAATTCATCATTGTTTATACAAATTATAATTGATAAATTAGTTTTTATACTCGATAAATAAAATTGTGATGAGTTCATAGAAAAATATATACATAATTAAGCCAAATACCTATACTATTATAAATCGAACGATTATAATTTATATATAGAAATTTCAATCAAATATTTTCTCAATGTATCTAACTTTCCAATGAAATATTATTTTTTGATTTGAATATAAAAAATAAAATAATAATATTTTATATATTAATGTGTTTATGTTGTGGATGTATTTCCTGTTAAATGTTTGGGAATTGCAGGTTTCGCTGGATACGTTAGAGCAAACGCCTACTACTAAAAATATGCAAGGGTTGTTGTTAAACGTAATGTACGCGCTCGATAGGACGGACTAGGTTTTAATTTGTGCAATAAACAAATGTAAAAGACGACTTTTATTGTGCGAATTTACGTTTCGCACAACGCCGCCGGATGCCCTTATTTAAAATGTTAATTTATTCGAACGATCCTTCTGGTACACCTTCGCGGAAATTCGCCCCGCGATTTGGCCGAGTTTGCACGGCCGCGCATAAATTATTTTCGTTTTATGTTATCCGTAAAATTCGAGCGAAAACCTACAAAATTTATTGTTTTCGAATAGGTGTCTGTGTTCAGGATGGTTCGCTGAAAATTAGCACACAATGCGGTCCTGATTGTTGTTGTTTTTGAACTCGCCGATCCTTGAGCTTGCAATAAGTGCCCGCAGCGGGCTTCTTTCCATTTCCTATCGACAGATATGCAAAAGACGGGCACAATGTCCAGGGAAGGCTATACAAGCTTTTAAGAAAAAGACTCTCGGTGGAAAATATGTCAATGTACATGCTCGGTCACGCCAATAGTTCTCAAAACAGGATTTGTCAACCGAGCTATATGAATAATGAATAATTTATTACGGACTAAACCAGGATATTTTATTAAGGAATAAAAATTTCCATCAAAATAAAATTTGATATTTATAATGTTAAATATCAATCGATACTTGATATTATCATAAAATCTAAATGTTTCATTGACAGCAATAAATCTTTGTTGAACGATTAATACTTTAAACACCTACTTAATCAATCGTAGACTAACATCGACGCTTGATTTATTTTCATTTAAGCATTTAACACATAACAAATTAGCTACTAGAGTAAATCGAAAAATTTATAAAAATCTCAATAAACGTGAGAAATATGCTCTCATAAAAGTTTTCAATCTATATTCGTGAACTTGAACGCAGACGGCAATAACAATTGTAAAAAGCATGAACAACACAGAAGACAAGTTACTGACGCACTAGGCTCCCGTCCTCGGGCCATGTGGGTGAATAATGAAGATCGTTTATAATATTCCATAATATAGAATCATCCATTTTAACGGCAAATAATTATTTCATCTCAGTCCAAAAGGTGGAAACTGGGAGCTCAGTGGGTGGGATATGTAGGCCCGATAGAATCATTTCGCTGTAAATCGAGCAAATCGAATTCGTATTTCATTCGAATTTATAAAAGGGACTCGAAGTCATCGCGCATCATACGATAAAACACTTAAAATGTACTCGGCGTGGGTGTGTGGAATATGCGAAAGATTGAACGAGAGCGATAATATTTTCTTGTGTCCGCACCGCAAGAGTTAACTGTCAATGTGAAAGATAACCGAAGCGGTTAAACGCCATAATTCTTCGTTGAAAACGTTTTATCGTGCGCGAAAAGCGTCGTTCAACGTTCAAAAGTGAGATCGTTTGTTCAATTGTCTTTTTGCAATAGCATTTTTAAAATAGATCACGTTTTTTGTGCGCGAAGACCGGATGATGGTTGTTTCAAGGCGATCTGGACAAGGTGTGGTAACTGGCAATTCTATATTAATTGACATCGAAGAAAAAAAATACGCAGATGAACTTCTTGGATTAACTAATGGCCGTTATATCATGAAAAAAACACAAATTTTTGCGCTTTATTTTAAAATACATATATTCATAGTAATTTACATTTAATGGTTGTTTTTGATTGAAATATTTACTAAATATTTGTTTGATAAGGACGAAAGAAAATTAAGCAAATCATAAAATATACTATATTTTCAAATTAAAAACTTTTTTTAACTTTATGATGTATGTAGGTGTATCTATTTATGATTTTATAAGAACGTGTTAAATTTAAGTTATTACTTTTTGGAAAGGATATCTTATATAGGAAAATGTATTGAAACAATGTTTCACACAAAATTTAATATTTATTTATTTTTTATTTCTCAAAATAAAATCAAGTATTTTTGAACTATTTTTATTTTTGTGGTAATAATTTAAAAATTGTTCAATAGATCACAGCGACATTCCGTACAAAGTAAAATAAAAAGAAATCAATTTCGAAGATCATTTATGGCATTTACGCATGGAAAAGGCGAGATTTGGCTTCGACATGAGCGGCAAAGTGAGCTGCTTTAGCTGCAATAACTTCGGGTGTTTCCAAAGGTCCTCCAGCAGCAATAGCAATAGGAGCAGCAATTGGAGCTACAGCAGCAACAACTGGGGTAGGTCCGACGGGCAAGTTACTAGCGGCAGTTCTAAATCCGTTGGCATCAGCTGTATATTGGACGTTCTGGATGATTCCGTTGGCATCGACGTAAGAGTAAGCTCCATTGGTGGTTCCATCAAAAGCGCGAGATTCTGCTTTAGCTGAAAGTCCGTCGTTATATCCATAGCTGTATTGTCCCAAAGCGTCTTGGGTTTGGTATTGGCTGGTGACGATTGGAGAATAAGCAGCATATCCATAGACAGCTGGAAGAGCAGCAATTGAACGACGTTTGCGGAATAATAATCCGGAACGAACAGCAGCGTGTGCTTGGAGGTGAGCTGATCTGGCAGCAATCACTTCAGGGGTATCTAATGGAACACTTGGAGCAGCTACTGCAACTGGAGCTTCTACAGCAATAGGAGCTGGTACTGCCACTGGAGCAGATACTGCTACTGGAGCAGGTACTGCTACTGGGGCTGCCACTACAACTGGATTAGCTGCTACTGCTACAGGAGCAGCAGGTAATGAATTTTGAGGCAAATTGGTGGCAGCAACTCTGAATCCGTTGACGGGATCGCTGACATAGCTTACAGATTGGACAATATTATTAGCATCAATGTAAGAATAGCCTCCTTGGGTGATTCCATCTGCAGTTCTGACTTCTTGTTTGGCTGATGGCCCTCCAGAATAACCATAAGCATATTGTCCAAAGGGATCCTGTGAGTGATACTGAGATATCGTTGGTGCCAACGCAATAATGTTGGCATGGGTCACGGAAACAAGGCAGCAAAGGGCGACCTGCAAAAAATGAAAAAGTCAACTAGTTTTTGCTCCGATTTCAAAAGACATGCTTCAAGATGATGAGGCAAGGTCAACCGGCTGTGAAAGAGAGATATTTTTGGCGGCAAGATAAGAAAGACAAACAAAACCGCCCACGTATAAGCCTTCTCGTTTGTTCAACGGACATTTGAATACTCGTAGAATGAGTTCGGTACTATGTATATTTAGATCTTTTGAATTAAACAATCGACCCTAAATCAAACTGTTTTCAGTCCTTTGAATAAATCAAGTGACTCCTTAAAATGATTCATTACTCCTATTATATGTTAATACGTGAAATAGATGTTTATATTTCTGTCGCGTGCTTTTAAAGAAAACATTTCAATTGACGTTTGGTTTCTGAAAGACGAATAGATGTTATGTTGATTTTTGATAAATATAAGAATTTTGTGGAATTTAATGGTTGGAATATTGTTTCATAAAAATAGTATAAACTATAAAATATAATATATAATTATAAAAAATTGAAAAGTTTATTCTCTTCATAAAAAGTATAAAATACCAATAAACAAAAAAAATAAATTTATTTAAAAAAATTGGTTGACTAAATAAAATAAGAACATTAGACTGCAATTGAGTTAAAAACGCTATAAGATTCGCGCGCTGACATCAAACCAAAATACTTACGAAAGCCTTCATTTTCGGTTCGTTGATAAAGTTCTGGATTTCGAGATACGATAGCCTGACTGTCAACCTCCTGTATACTTGGACAGGACTGTTGTCACAGCAAACTGAAATGTGAGCTTTGACGCGGTTGCTTTTATACTACACACATGATGAACGTGTCCTGCGAACAACTGAACTTATAGTCGACGTAATTTATGTTGTTGTTTTTTTTCAGTTTTTAATATAAGTAGGAACTCGACTTGGTTTTATATCTTATACATTTATGATTTGAATTTTTTCTATCGATTTTTACTCAACAATCCGTTAAGTTTTCAATACTCTCAATTTTTTAATATTTTACGATTATTGGTCTCCGACTATTATTGAAATTTAACGACGTTCAGTGCAGACAGTGTAATGATCATAAACGCGTACAATTGCCCTATAATAATTTTATATAACAAAGTTTTCCATATTTAAGATAAACTAATCCTTATTCTTCGAAAACGTTCAACGATAGTATCGAAAAGGTTTCGTTCCGTATAGGATCATCTTGGTGATTTTATAGAATTTTTGTTAATTATATTTTATTTAATTGCATTATTTAAAGCTAAATTTAATTAAGTTTAAATAAACATTGATATATATTATCACTCGATTATAAATTAAAATGAATCGATTATGTTTTTATATAGTTCGACTGTACAAAAACGAAGGATATATCATTAACAAATGCTTTACTTGAAGTGTGATATTCACGTGATCTAATTAAAGATTCGAACAGTAGTTTTCGATACGAGCAATAAAAAATAACGTTTAAACAATTTTTATAGACATTTAACATAAATATTCATACAACAAAAAAATTCAGCCACCTCGTACAAGAAGTAATAAATTAATGCAAATTAACACGATCCCATATACCTGCAAGCGAAAATTTTGCACCTTTTTTGAATGCCCTATTTATTAACGACATGTTGTTACTTGTTTTTAATTTCATATATGCTATTCGACCAGTGAATGCCGTTAAGCCGGCACTGACATTTTCCTTGAGCAGGGAATTATTTTTTAAATTGATTTTTTTTATACAAGTCCTTTTTAAGAAAGCTCGTTATTTTAATATGAAATCGGCATAACCGACACAGAAAAAATCCCGTTTACAAAAGGTCAATTATTTACGTTTTTGTATTAAATTCACTATAGAAAAGGTCTTCTGTAGCAATTTCAACGACGAAAAAACATCCGAATGAATCTTTATGGTAGTTATTGAATATGTGCTATACATAATGAAATACATATATTATATATCGATCTGCGATGAAGACAACTACGGCAAATTGGTTTTCGCTTAAAAATTTTCTCCGAAACGATGATGCCTCTCGCTTATGTATACATGTTTTCTAATAAATATGTATTTAATTTCAATTTTTCATTATCCATGCTACGTAAAATGAAAAAGTGGTTTATATTTGCAAGGATTTTTCAATGAAATATGATTCTCGAAATGCTCCAGTAAAAAAAATAGTAATAAATTCATGCTCACGTGAAATAATTTGACATTTTAGTTTTTGGAATGTGGATTTTAAATTTAATAGTTCACTGTTACACATAATTTATAATTTATGTAAGTCATTTCAATTTTTCATACTGTACAAGTTATTGAATAATGCATCAAGTTTTATTGAGGTTTATGTTAAAAAATGAGTTGATAGTTCTTTGATTTATATGAAAGACTTAAATATATTTGTGTCCATAGTTTAGACAATATAATCAAATTTTTTGTTTTGAAAGTGATTTTGGATTTTGGAATAATTTAAAAAAAAATCAGAAATTATTTGGAGGTAAACGATTGTCCATGAATTGCTTTCATGAAAAGCCATTTTTGGTTTTGGTGTTTGATATTTCGATCTGGTTTCCGCAAAGAATAGTCCTCAAGAGTATCGAGACCTTGCTTTCACCGGCAATGTCGTTGATGTGTCAGTGATCTTTTTACGCATTGTCATGTATGCATAGACAAATGCGTTACTATTATATTATTTCATTAATTTTAATGAGGAATATCAAAAATTTTAGTCTGCCATCTATGAAATATGATAAAAAATTATTTCAGGATATGACATTTATTTGAAATAAATCACATTTTGAAGATTAAATCTAAATAAATCAAAAAGTACATATTAAAATATAGGAAAATTCTAGATTTTGTCATTTTTTGTTTCCATTTTTCATTTCGGATAGGGCGTAGTATCAATGATTATGTATAAACAGAACACTGAGCCCCTTTTCGAAAAATATTCATAATAAACCATTATTCTTTCATATAAAAAATTGTTTCCCACAAAAGAATGTACCATTTTATTAATATCCACATCTTGTACAGTATAATTTTTCTGAAAAAAGTTAAATTTAATAAAAGAATAACAACAAATCATTCTAAAGTAATTAACTTACTGGATTGACGACGCATAGGTTATTCGCATTTATAACAGTTTTCATAGGAATCATCATAATCGGATCCTTGCAAGGTACTGTCGTTGTTATATTATGTGTCACTTTGGTTACGCCATTTTTTCTCACGTACGGTGTTATTTTGCCCTTGGTTGGTTTTATATTGACGAAAAAGTTAGTAACTATACAAAAATTATTCATCGAAATTTTTAACTTATTACCTTGATTATTTTGATTTTATTTCGAACATAGACATGACCGGATAAAATTTCGAAGGTTTCGTTATATTCCATTGCTTTTATATTAAAATAAAACTTGTTTTTCTTGTCTGTTATGCCTGGGTTTTTACATTCTTCAATATGTTTAATTTTTACAAGAAATTTCCCCTGATTTGAAAAATAATAGGAGTATTTTTTTTATTTATTAACAAAAAAAATTTGAGCTAATTAATTAAACTTACGAAACCCCTTGGAGGGAAATCACGATTTAGGAACTCAGTATCTTCCAAATCAGAATGTATTTCCAGTAAAATGTTTATGAATATTAAAAATGAAACATACGTATGTATACGCGACATTTGACTTATTAACTTGGTCAATAAATTATGATAGTTTTGAAGAGGTACGTTGCCGTATAATAAATAATCATAATATAACATTTCAATAATACCAAATATATTTACTTTTCACAATTTTAATAAGTAAATCGATATTATGTGATTTACAACAGGAAATAGAAAAAATAATGATGTCATACGAGGTCTGTACAGAAAGTATCGCAAGTTTTGTGTTTTTTCAGAAATTATTTATTTATTCATGAATATCTATTTTGTCCCTTTCAAAGTAATCCCCACCAAATATTATACACTCTTGCCAACGCTTTTTCCTATCCCCGAAGCACTTCAAAAAATCATTTTTTGTGATCTTGTTCAGCTCCTTCTTCGATGCCGTCTTTATCTCCTCAACCGTAGTGTATCGTCGTCCTTTCATGGGCTTCTTCAGTTTCGGGAACAAGAAAAAGTCACAGGGGGCCAAATCTGGAGAATACGGTGGCTGCGGCATTATTAGTGTGTTGTTTTTGGCCAAAAATTCGCCCACAAGCAACGATGTGTGAGCAGGAACGTCATCATGGTGCAAAAGCCAATTTTTGTTTCTGGCGGATTTCTTCTCGCAAATTGCGCATAACTTGCAGGTAATATTCCTTATTGACCGTTCTACCCTGTGGCAAGAACTCATGATGCACCACGCCCCTGCAATCGAATAAAACTGTGAGCAAAACCTTCACATTCGACCGAACTTGGCGCGCTTTTTCGGTCTTGGCTCGTGGGGCAGCTTCCATTGGGATGATTGAGCTTTGGTTTCCACGTCATAACCATAAATCCATGATTCGTCACCAGTTATGACCCTCTGAAGTAAATTTGGGTCGTCGCTGACAGAGTCCAACACTTCCTGAGCGAGGTTTTTGCGATGCTGTTGTTGGTCGAAATTGAGCAATTTTGGTACGAAAATCGAAGACGAGCTAAAACACGTGCAAGCAAAGCAGCTGTCAAAAATTAACTGAACATTCAAAATAGCCGAACTTATCGGCATAAGTTAGTGACATAAGTGCCAACATAACGCCATAAAAAAATCGAAAATCGAATATACGTAACCCGCGGAAATTCAAAATTTGCGATACTTTTTGACCAGACCTCGTACATGTGTAATTTATTTTAGATTGCAAGTAAAAATATATGAATTACTCTATACATACATGAAAAGCTCATCATTTGCTTACATGAAATAAAATTTCTATATATGAAATATTGAAATGGATTTTAAATTATTCAAAATATGAATATATTGTTTGAATATGAAAACTAGATGAAATGAAATATAATATAATATAATATGAAGTAGTCGGTGTCCGTATCATTGTTGGTATCCCATTATTTTCATCATCTGCGTCATATAATATCATATTATTTATCATTAATTTACATTAATAAATATTATAATCACACAAAATTTTATAGATTATAGATATTTATATTATATTATATTGAAGTTCTGTAAATTAAAAATCAGTGCTATAATATTTTTCACACATGTTAATAATATAATTATTTAGCTATTTATACAGCTATACTTGTATATGTAGGCGTGATAATTAGCTTTTATAAAATAAAAAATACATGTCGTATTCTTAATTTGTTTATATTCTACCTATATATTGTAACATAGGTCATTAGACTTTGAATCATGTTTATTATTTGAATTTTAATATATTATTGTAATTCAAAATGGAAAATTTTGTTGTTTTATTCTATTTTGACATCATTATACCAAATACCATATGATAATTAAGTATAATTATTTTTTTCATTTTCAGTGAAGTTGATTACATTGATTCTGTGAAAAAACTATTTCAATAAAAAATAATTTAATATTAATTCATTCGCGATTTAAAAATATAGTAGGGATCATACCAGGGATGAGTATTAATTTATTTTTGTTTTTCAATACAATGATATTTATACAGTTGATAATTATTAAGGCTAATTGTAAGTCATTAATGGAAAAAGATCAACTACTTACACTTGATTTACCACCGAAAGGTTTTGTAAGTGATTTTTGTTGAAAAATTAATTAACAAAAACTATTAAAATTATTAATTATTATTGACTAATTAAAGTATGTACATATTTAATTTTAATTCATAACATTATAATTATTGTATTAAAACATTTAGTTTATGTTGATTATTTTATTTTTGCTAAATTTTACTACTATTTATATACCATTTCTGTAAATCCTTAATATTATATATTAAAAAAATATATTTTGTTTACTGTGATTCAGGGTAAATATTGTGTAACTGTTAGATATTTAGAAAAATGTTCTCCATCTATTCTCGATAAAGAAAATTTTAATTCATATGAAATTATAGCAAAAAAACATAATGAAACATATGAAGAAATTGCTGGATTTATAAGTCTACCAAAAACATACAAAGCTGCAAGAGTAATTCCAAATTCTATCATAAAACCAATATAAAATAACCCACATAAATTTTCAAACATTTCATAATTTTCATTTCAGGGCAAATTTACACCAATGATTCAAAGAAATGGAGTTCTTAAACCAACATTTAATAGAACTGCTACAAATCCTTGCACTGATTTGTTGATGTCTATACCATTGACCATAGTATTCAAAACGAATGAAGCTTGTATTTTTCGTAAAGTATGACAAGTAACATTGGGTTTTCTTAACTACTTTTCTTAATGAGTGTATTTTTTTAGGGAAATTATACAATTAGTAATATTAATCCAGATAAATGGTTTCATGTTGCATTTGGTGAAAATTTTATGTATGAAAGAGTACACAGCATAGTAGAATATTTTTCAAATTCTGGAGGTGTTTTTTGTCTATATGCAGTGATTGACATCATACCGATTCCAAAGTTTAAAAGAATTCGTAAACATTAATTTTTTTTAAATGTTATACAATTTTTAATCTTACATAAAATTATATCTGTTTGATAAAAAATATTGTTTATTTTATTTTATCTTTGGTTATGAAAAAGTTGAGGCGCTAAAAAAAATGGAGTATCTTACAATTAGTAAGCTGGAGTATTTTTGTGCTGCAAAATTAAGACGCCCTCAGGGCGCTGAACAAATTGGAGCGTCTTTACGCCAAAAAATTAAAACGCCTTCAACGCGCTGAAAGAGTTGGGGCGCCTTTGACATGATAGAGAGCCGAGGCACCTTCGGCGCTAAAATAATTAAAGCATCTTCGTGTCTAAAGGAATTTGAGCGCCTTTGGCGTTAAAAAAATTAAAGCGCCTTTGGTGCCCATTCGGCACTCTAGGGCGAACGCCCGACCTTGCTCCCCCCCCCTTCCTTAAGCTGGGTCTGGATGGTTTGTATAGTTATAATATTTCTCACCAATTTAAGAAGTAAAATAATCCTTTGCCAGATAGTCTCTGGACAATGTTAAGTGACAAAATTACTTATTTACTGTTAGCTAATTATAATGTATTACACCAGTCATTGATAAGAATCGGTGCTCTTAATATAACTGGAAGATTGATATAAAAAATTAAATATAATTTTTTCATTTCAATTGTATTCAGATACCTGTATTAATATTTAATTATGATTATTTCCATAATTAAGTTTAAATTCAAAAGAATTTCCGAATCTCATTATTACAAATTATGTTTCAGATTATGCAAATGATAAATTAAGGCTTATTTATCATGAGTACAAAATTTTAGAATGTTATATTACTACTCACTTCATTTAATTAAGATGGAACGTGTTTGTATAATATATCGTTTTGTAATATTTGATTAAAATTATTAGCAGAAATATTTTATCTAGCATTGCGCCATTTTGCTAATTCTAGTAAAAACCTTTTATTCTTTCAATGATTTTCGGATTATGTTGGAAAACTTTAATATTATTATGTTTAATCATTATCAAATTTAATGTTTATTCAAAAAGTGTTTCTAATATTACTTTGGTGAGTACAATATTCAAATCTAGCAAAAATCAGTTGTTAACAATAACTTTTAAATATTTTCGAATCACATATTTTAAGACTGAATATATAATTAAAACGAGATATATTAATCTATGTGATGCAAAAATTAATGTAAATAAACGATATACTGCTCAAGTCTTCGAAAAGATTCGGATGAAAGGTAACGAAGAAGAAATTCATGGCTATGTATATGTACCTCAAAATCAAAAAATTGTGAAGGTAAGTATAAGAATTTCATTTCTAATATGGTTAAATAATAAAAGTATCATAGAATTTATTCAATTTTCAGGGAGTTCTTAATCCAGGTATTTGGAAAGGTAGTGGTTACCAATCAATATTTAATAGAACATCTCGATCTCCATGTTCAGATCCATTACTTTCAATCCCGTTATTTAAATCCTATCATGCAGATTTGAATTGTAATATAAAGAAGGTTGTTTTTTTATTTACATTTACAGATTATATTATCCAATCATGCAAAAATTTAACGATTAAATTTATTTTAGGGTAATTATACTATAAATGGATTGTTTCCTAATAAATTGGCTCATTTAGCATTAGGTGACAAATATGCTCCGGGAAGGTCACAGGTTCTACTTAAATATTCATCAAAAAATGCATTGTTTTATTGTATTGAAGTTATTGCTGACATTGTTCCATTAGGAAATTAAAATACAACCATGTTTGGTTAAAATAAAAAATATATTAGATAAACGTGTATTGTTTATTATATTTTACGATTTATGATGAAATGTACAAGAAATTATGAAGTTTTTATACAAAGACTCAAAATTTCCACATGCAAATTCTCATAGAAAATATATTTTTATAATTTTAGTTTTGAAATATCTATTTTATGAAAAAATACATTTTATAATTTTTTCTTGGAAATTTTTTTGCTATACAAAAACAGTTCATCTGTAATTTTATAATGTTAAGCATAGATTTTATAACTGAATAATATAATATAATATAATTCATAAATGGAATTATAAAAGGTTGAATAATAATTGAAAAAGAAAACTAATAAAGTAATTGTAAGTATGTACTTATATTCATTTCAGTTAACATTATTACGGGACACGCTAATGGACCACTCGAAAGTAAAACAAGGTGGCGAACAATGAATAGTTTCCCTGGCACTAGATAATGAGAGCCTTTATTTCAACTGAAAATCTCTTCAGTTGATGTTTTAAAAAAAAAAAACAAACTTAAATGTCATTTCCCAAAATCACAACTTCTCATTCGATCAAATTATTTGGTTGATGCGAAACTCATTATGCATTTTTCGGATGAAAAAATATTTTCCGCCTTTCTCCAAACCAATGAGTAACATCTGCATTTAAACTATTCTATTATGTGAAGGATACTTCCTTCTCAGTATTTGTTAATTTTTGACCTAGCCAGTAAACATTAAAAGCCCATAGAAAATTTTGAAATGTCTAATAATAAAGTGCATTTATGGCATTTTTCACTGTACTATAATAATTATATAAAAATAATAACGCGACCGCGCCAATCAAAAATACTTGTAATGTGTACAATAGAGATGCAATTAAAGGTAGGATTTCTCAGTTGTGGTTTTCAAAGTTTAGATCGAGGGATTTTTTATTAACTAAAAATCAATGACCGAGTGGCCTATGAAGATATGATGACATGTTACTGGTCATGTTCCACGTCAAAATATCAGAGAGATCATGTTGAAGATAGGAGTCAACCGATAAAAAAATAGCGATATTTTTAACGCATTGAGTTGGTTTCAAAATATGATGTTTGAGTTCCTTATCAATTGACGCAAACAAATTTGGGATTTGAAATTGCATGAATTTAATTGGATATCATCAATAACCTATTACATTTTCCGGAATTTTCCTCTTCTGATTTTATATTATACTGGATATTACAAAATTTCCTTTATGGAAAATTTTTTACGTCAGTACCAGAACACAAAACAGCTTTTGATTCATTTTTCAGTTCATAATCTGAAGATTTGTATAAAAAGAGTATATTTATGCTTATATAAAGGTAGAAGAATGTTATTAGCACTAAAGGAAACCTTATAATTGATTGAAATAATATAAATTTATTCAATAAAACATTATTATCAATTGATAAAAAATACTTAAGAACTTATGCGTCAACCTAATATATTATAATATAATATATAAATTTATAGTGTAAAAATCGGTTGATTATATTTTGCTAAAAGATATCAACTATGAGCTCAGTACAATATGTACAACCTAGTTTTGAAAAATATTTTAATATAACACGTATTCTACAGTGTATACATGTTTCCCCAATAATTTTGTGTGCAATTTTATCAGGGAATAATCCTTGAATAGTATAATTTCCCTGCAAAAATAAAGTCGAAATAAATCTTAATATTATACAAAAAATTGCAGTATTAAAAAAAAAATACCTTTTTGATAATACAAGAAGTATCTGTGTGATAAGTCAAAAGTAGGGGTAATGACATAATAGGATCAATACATGGTTTTTCTGACACCCAATTAAAAACTGATTTAAAACTGCCATTTCTCCATATTTGAGGATTGAAGATTGCCTTTATAAAATTTTATATGTAACATGAAAAACAATATTTGTCAAAAACATTATTTACAAAAGAAAGTTACTTTGATAACTTTGTGAGTTTGTTTGGCATATGCAAATCCTGTAATTTCTTCACCGTTTTCTGTTTTTGTCAAAACTGTTTTATAATCAAGAGTATTTTTTTTATTTGTGTAACCTGGAGATGAACATTCTCCTATAAATCTTGTTTTGATTTCATATTTACCCTAAAGTTAACAAATATTTAATATTAATTGAATGCGTGTTTTTTTTAAATCAAATAAAATATTGAAGTATTCACAAAATCTTTATGGGAAAATCCCATAGATAATAGTATAATTTTTAGGTCGAATTGGGCACAAACAATCGATAGTATATTGATAAGTAACGAAATATAAATAAATAAACGTAATGAACAGGAATGCATTTTGACAATAAGCGAACGTTGACTATGCTATAATGTACATTGAAGTAATTTGGAAACTGTATGGAATAATAATGATATAGTGTTTAATGAAATTTCATTTTCGTTATCATTAAATAATGTAATGATACAAAATTGTATGAAAAATGTAATTAGTGTTTTAATGAAAATACATTATATCAAATGCTATTGTTATGTTATCTGTTTGTATTGTTAAGGAAATTGATAATAATAAAACAAATTAATTTTTAGTTAATTATAATATTAAAATAACTCAAATTACAAAGCTTATTGATTGTATTAAATAATTCCTTGTAAAAAGATAATGAATTATAACATGTAAATTATATTTTCGATAATATAATATAAATTTTTATGCTATTTTATTTCTAAAATGATTTATTTAGTTTGTTTTGGTTTTAGGTAGAAGAATAATATCAGAAACTAATTCAATACAAGAAAATATATTCTTTTTTGAAAAATATTCTACTTTTCCTTGAAATCGTCCTGATACAAATTTATTTCCAATTGCTAAATGAGTAAGTTTATTTAGAAACAAATCATGAATTTTGTAGTTACCCTAAAATTATATTTAAATTAAATATAAAATAACCAAAATTTAAAAAATATATGGTTTGTTCATGTACTGAATATGAAAAAAATATATCAACCTCTTTAATAATACATTGAATATCAGCATGGTGGACAACATACAAAGGAATTGAAAGCAATGGATCAGAACATGGAGATAGTGATGTTTTATTGACCAATCTATAGTATGCTCCATTCCTCCAAATATTAGAAGTTACACTACCCTGAGTTAAAATAATTTTCTTTAACTTTTAAATATTTTAAAGTATATCAAATGATTAAAAATACTATTTACCTTTATAACTTTTTGGGTATGAGGAACAGTTACAGTTCCGTAAATCTCTTCTTCTTTCTGGTGTGTTTTCACGGATATATTGTAAGTTGCAACATATTTTTTATTCAATGTGTCACGAGAATCGCAGGGATTTATATATCTCACTTTTAATTTATATTCCCTAAAAATATTATCAAATTAGTGATAAAAGTTGAAATTCATTTTTAAATTTTATTGCACACTAACTGTGTATTATTGAATTTTTTTGCAATGTCTATAATTTGAGAATCAATTTTTGAAATATAATATTTTAAACTTATTGTTAGTACAATAAAAAAAATTGTATGCTTATTTAAGTCCATTATGTGCAACAATTTGCTGATGCAATGAATTTTGTATTTGAATGTAATAAAGCTAATTAGCAGTCGTTTGAGAATACATCATAATTATAATAAAACCATAGCGATAATGATCGTTTGAATTGAATTTCAAAGCTATATTTATTGCTCATTATATTGAATAAAGAATAACAAAATGTGAGGTTAGTAAATAACAAAAAGAGAAAGTCTTATGAAATGAATTAAATCCATAAGCTATAAGTATATAATATTAGCTTTATGGAGAATGTACATTAGCCTGACTAGTGTAGTTAAAACAATAAAGTACTATAGGTATATAGGAAAGCTAGTTCTTTGAGTGACACATCAACCTTGTAAGCATCATCGTCATTCATGATTTGAAGCACCGCACTTTATCCTTTTAGCTATGCAAGTCAGGTTAACATGCCTTCGCTGTAAAGGTTCATAAAAAAAGATACACTTTACGAAATTTGTTTTTAAGGATATTCATATTTTAGTATTACTAAACAACCTACAAGTTGATTAAAAAAACCCTGAAATACAATTTTAAAGCAATTGTTTATTTTATAATATTAAAGCTATACATACATTGTCTGATAAGCATTGACATAGAATTGACAATAACTTAGAGAAATATTTCACATTGGAAGTAATTGGATGCTAACATTAAAAAAACTAAATATTTACTTACATACTAAAATTATTTGTTACTGCAAGTTTCCAACAGTGCAGGATTGTATTTGCTAAATGATCATGTTAAATGTTGCTTAGCTTCAATTATCAGTTGAGCCGAGCTAGATTAATATATTTCAAACATTGACTTTAATGACTTTATCATTTACTTATTAAGTACTTACAGTTGGATATTATCAAAAAATATATTTTTCTAAGTCCTTTTTTTTACTGTGCATATTTTAGAAATAATATTATACATATTTTATCAGAGATTCAAAATCGTTTTATATTACAAAAAGAAGTTCATATACAATTTACTTATATATGAATTTATAAAATTATACATATCAAATAAATATGTGACATATATATTATAATATAATATATTCATGGTCTGCGTTTTTTCTTAAATTTTGGGATTGGTCTTATATCCAGTACTATATACAAACAAAATGTATTTCCATTTTTAGTGAAATATTCAAGTGTACTATGTATTCTTTCATACATAAAGTTATCACCAAGGGTTAGATGCGCCCATTTATTTGGATCAATATTTTTTGCAGTATAGTTTCCCTATAAAAAATATTGTGTATTTATAAATAATTATTTATAAATAATTTTACATTAAAAATAGAATTTGAGTACTTTATGAAGGACACAAGAATCATCCGTGTGAAATATCATTGTCATCGGGATTGACATTATTATGTCTCTACAAGGATTTTCTACTGTTCTATTGAAAGTTGGTTTTAAAACTCCGTTTCTTTTAACCATGGGTGTGAACTTAGCCTAGGATGTTAAATTTTTTATTAAATTTTATTCAAATATATAATTTATCGTTTTTTAAATTTACCAATGTACATTTGTGAGTATTAGGTATAGTTAAAAAGCCTTCAAATTCTTCAAATGTTTCATTGTGCTTTTTCACTATGAGATTGTGTATATTTTGATTTTTCTTATCAACTGCACCCGCAGTGCATTTTTCAAAGAACCTTATGGTCACATAGAACTTTCCCTGTAATGAAAAATAATAAAATCAAAATGAAAAAAAAAAGTATTACAAACCAAATTATAAAAATAGTACGTACAAAACCTTGTGGTGGTAAATCTTCTGTGAGAAGTTGTTCTTTTTTGAGAAATTGTCTAGCAGTTGTGAGAGATGACCATATAATAAAAATGTTTAATGTCAAAAGTGAAAAAACCTGCATTACATGCAAACAAGTATTCGCCGAGAATGTGAAAAGAGATTTATATTCATTTTTATTATTGAAACTAGATATTTACAAATTGAATATGATTTAAAAATTAAGTGTAATTACAAATAAATTAGATGACTAATCATAATTGTGTTTTGGATAAAATAAATGACATGCATATTGAAAAATAGGTATTAAAGTATATGCGTTATTTTATTAAATAATAGATCTGGTGTTTTCAGTGGAAGCATTAAAAAATATGATAATTCACCTAATTAAAATTATATAATTAATAATCAAAAAATCCAATAAAAAGTAAAGCACTAAAAAAAACACATAAGGTGACTATAAACGCTGAATAATAGTATATATTTTTTAATTTTTATCAGTGTGTAATTATTTTTTTTATTAATTTAAATATGTTTTGATTAAATATATAATGAAAACATTTTATAGACACTCAAAATTAATACATATATATTAAAAAATGAAATAAATATTTTATTTTTGCAAATCATCATATATTTTATTTGCATATTATTTATTTATAATGTTATTTTATTTTAATAATTATGATCTGATCGACTTCCTTTTACTTGCTCGTAATGGTTTTACTTCACACATTGTTTGAAAACATCCTAAGCTTCCTTTTTTCGTGTACCATTCCAATTTGAATAGATAACGTTCGTAGTGATATGTATTAAACAACATATGAAAAACACGATTTGGATTCAAGCCGGAAGAAATTGAGTATGTTCCCTATAAAAATCCAACAATATGAAAATGTAATTTTACTCAATATTTTTTTCATATTCACCTTTTTGATATTGCAGTATTTGTCTGGTTTGAAGACCATTTTTACAATTAAAGAATAAGCAACCGCATTACAAGGATCATCAATAAATTTTTTTAGTTCTATACGAAAACCCCCATCTTGCCATTTCAGAATCTCGGCTGTTCCCTAAATATGTACCTTATTATACTAAAAGTCAATCATATTGTAATCAGTTAAATGATTAATTTTACCTTTATTATTTGTATGTCATTTGTCACTGTAGCGTTACCAATATATTCTTCATCTACTCTAGATGTTTTATTTACTTTAACATTTAAAAGTATTACATTTTCTTTATCTAAAGTAGAAGTAGTTTTGCATTTGTCAACAGAGCGTGTCGATATGTAATAAGGGCCCTAATATTTATGGTATGGTTAAAAAAACTAAGCAAAGTAAATAGTAAATCAGGAAAAATTAATAAGAGCATACAAATCCTTTTGTAATTGCTGGTAAATTTTTAACTTCATCCCCAAAACATCTGGTGAAAAAACATATTAGAAGTATTTTTTTAAATAAGTTCAAATTTAACTTCAAAATTGACATAATACTATGTTCAGGAATGAAATTAAACAATAAATGACAATAAATAATTTTATAACTACCATTCATAAATTTAGAAATTTTCATTTCAACAGATATATTCAATCTTATGAGTAAAAAAATAAAAAATAAAATTGTGATCTATTATTTTTATTATGAAATTTTTGTGTATATGAAAATTTTAATGAAAATACAATATTTAATGTTAAAATTATTTTTATTATCTTTCCAAAAAGATATTTTCCAATTATTTAAATAAAAAAGTTATTTGAATAGTAAATGTGAAATATCTGCTACAGGATGTATTTTTGTATTCCAAATATAAATTTGAGATAAAATCTATGCAATTTCAAATAGTTAGATGAAATCTAAACAAGTCTCGTTTATTTTCAATTATAAAATATAACATTAAATTTAACATTAAAATATAAATATAATTATATATTATTGTTTTATTTAATAGTTATGCATATCAGACTGGTTTTGTTTCTGCTAATATTTCAAGGCAAAATACTGATCCATCTTTAGTAAAATACTCAAGCTTGGAATGAATATTTTGATGAAAAAAATTGTTTCCAATTATCATATGAGCATATTGATTAAGATTAATCTTAATTGAATAGTTTCCCTGAAAATCAAAGTTATTTTCATGGAACAGTTTTCACTTAATAAAATAAAACAAAATTTACTTTTAATAAATACCGATCTTGAAATACAATTTTTATCTGGTTTGACTATGATTCTTAGAGGAAATGATAAAATCATATCAGTGCAAACACTGTATGATGTTTTCATTATTACATTACTATATTTGCCATTTTTCCAAATACTTAACATGAATTCACCCTAAAATCAATAAAAAAATTTGCCATTATTTCAAGGAAATTAGAAATTAAAATAGTTTTTGTACCTTATTATATTGCAAATCTGATGGGATATGCATAAACCCATATAATTCACTTTTTCGTTTTTCGCCATCACCTATCATAATATTGAAATTCATAGAATGTTGATTATCTACATTTTTTGTAGAGTTACATCGAATAAGTTTTTTAGGAATCAATTCATATTTTCCCTAAAATATTTTGTAAAAAATTATTTTTATAAATTGACAAACAAATATGTACAGATAATAAAAATAATACAAAATTAGATGGTGATTTTTCACAAAAAGCTTTTAGGAATACAGCCCAAAACAAAACCAAAATATGGATTTGTTTCATGATGCATTCATCAGAAATATTGTAAACTGAATGATGAAATTCATAAACATATTAATTTTTTTTTCTAATAATGAACTTTCAATTATGTTCATTGAAATAATTAAATTGAATGAGATAAAAAAAATAAAATAATAATAGTGTACATGTATTGCAGGATGTAGTTAATAAAATGACTTCTAATTCAAATAGTTAAAATAGTTAATACCATGCTATTTGAAAACTACATATTAAATAAGTAAAAGCATTCCAAATATGAATATTTAGAATTAAATATTTAAAAGACTTTATTTATAAAATAATACAACTCGAAATATTTATTGTGATAAAATTACTTAGGCCGAATGCATAACAAAAATAGGTAAATAATAAATTGTGACTTATGGGTTTGTCTGCTTATATTTTTGTTTTTTTTTTATGTTTCGATATAGCTTTTGTTTGACAGAAAACTTTGATACAGTAAACAGTTCCAATTTTTGTGTATATCTCGGATCTAAATGATAATCTTGAGTAGAAAAAATTGTCTCCAACCAACAAATGCAATAAGTCATTTAAGTCCTTCGATATAGAAAATGTATAATTACCCTGAAATACAAATTTATACATGTAATCAAAGCCAATAAATAATTTTTATATATTGTATTAAAATCTGGAAAAATTGGAAGTTTTATTTGAAGTCTAGAACACAAAACCTGACATATTTTGGAGTAAAATTATAAAGCCAAAATTCTTATTTTTATTGAATGAATATATAAGTCAATGTCCTATAATTTTTCAGTCAAGTATTCTGATTTTTATATAACATTTTCGATTTATTTTTGAGGAATAAACCTATATAGCTTTATAAAATATATAAATATCAACTTTATGATTTTTTAATATAATATTTTAACTCTTCAGATTTTTTTGACTATTTAATATTTATTATTAAGATCAATCTATGCAGATATTACTGAATAACTATAAAATACCCTTTTGACGACACAATTCTTATCAGGTTGAACGAATTTCAATAAAGTAGATATGAACATATCACCGCATGGATTGCGGAAGATATTTTTATAAATTTGTCTAAATCCTCCATCTTTCCAATAATTGAATTCTATTAATACCTGTAATTAGATTTATATTGTATTATATAAAAAGGATAAAAAACACCTTGTAGCTATTTTATAGATTACTTCATGATATTGAAGATTATTTGGTACATAAGCGTATCCATTGAATATTTCTTTAGTTCTGTTTAATTTTTGAACACCAATTGCTACTGGAGAAAAATGATCTTTATCGATAGTTCTTTTTGGATTTTGACATTTTTCAATCTTTTCCGTGGTTGCATAATAGGGACCCTAAATAAAAAAAAGTGAATGTATTTGATAAAAAAAGTTTTATAAAAAATGAAACTCACATAAGCATTGTTGGAAAAACTCATTATGCCAAGTTTATTAGAATTATTAGTCGACTTGCATATGCAAAGTGATATGGTTGAAAAAAATATGAATATTTTTATAGTAATCATTTGTGAATATCATCAGAAACTTATCGAAGTTAAGGCAATAATGAGAACATAGCTAAATTGTATTAAATTCAATAATATACCAAAATGTAATCATCTGTGATTGAATTGAAATTATTTCTAAATGATCAAATAATGATGCAATATTATCATCAAAATGTTAGTTTATTATAAGAATATAAAAATATTATCATTTTTAATAAAATAAAATTTGACTTGTTTAGTATTCAAATTTAATCTAGGAATTATTTTAGTGTTTACTCCAGAAATTTTTTTTCTTTGAAAAAGTGAAATTTAGTTGACTATGAATATAATTTAACCGCTCGTTTATGTCTTTTTAAGTCTAATTATAAATGGTATACCCGCGCTAAAAGCATAGGTATTATAGCGTTAAATTGGGGTTAATGATTTTTAGATGAGCGGATGCCATTTCGCATCCAATGTACGGAAAAACCAGATAAAAATTATTGTTTTATAACATGATTAAAAATACCATTATAGTCGGGTTTCTATCGTAATAATTTTTTTTTTGTGAAAAATGAAATAATCAGATTTTGAAAATTTCCAAGATAGGACAATGGAGTCAATTAATAAGTGTCAAATTTTAAGAATTTTCCTACGTATATATTTCATTAACAGACGGCGTCGTGCGATAATGGCTTTTTCAAAGGTTTTAAACTCAATTTGGGTGGATGAATTGATGGTGTTTTTAAGTTGTCACGAAGGGGAAAAAGTGGACAAAAGTTTTTGGTCGCGTTGCAGAGGCGTTTTTCACCGACTCATAAATACAATGAGTGCTCGACCGAAATTATTTTTCTTTATGAAAATTTATCGTACAGCGTGATTTATACATTCGAAATTTTCGTATAATTTCATCGTTTTTCTTAGGTCATCGGGGACAAAAAGATTTCCGCCTTTTTTCGACAACCGAAACACGACAATTAAATTATAGCCGGAAGAATATCAGGTAATCCGATCTCAAATCGCATTAATAACTTCCTATATTTATAAAACAACAAAAAACCTATAAAAAAGAGTAATCCATAACATAACATAACATTTCACATACATATCATTCCGGAACAGTATAATTGTAAATCGATACATCGTATTTCTCTTATTAATCTATTATTATATTTATACAAATTTTCAAATATAATAATAAAAAAAATATACAAAAAATATTTAGTTCATACAATGAATTTTATAACAGCATTGTTATTTTTAAATATTTTAAATATTGTCTTCAAAACAGGTTCATCAGACATTGTTCCGATGGGTTATATGGCGTGACTGGTCGTGTTACCATGTTGTAGGCTCTGGTTTGGCAATTAGCACGATAGGCGAAAAGTGGAGATCTCAAGGTCGACACGAAGGTTCGGCAGGTGTTTTCTATGGTGGATTTTCCCGACGATGAGGAAAAGCCGCGTTTGAAGCTTCAGTCGAATGTCGAGTGTCGGTCGATAGGGCCGTCAGAGTGGTCACGACCAAACTATTTCAATTATCGAAAGTGAGTTACTATTTCGCTGTTTTGATTTTTTTATATTATTCATTTTATTTTTCTTAGATTGATCTTTTATCGTTTAATTCGAAATTTTAATTCTGCTTATTAAATTTATTTTTCATGTTTTTGAAACTGGTCGTGAGCTTTTGATTCTTAATGTTTTTTTAATTTAAATAACTTATATACATATGTTTTATAGTGGTTATATACGTGATGTATACGTTGCTATTTTAAATAAATGTATCACGTCATTTTTTTTTTAAAGTCATCAAAAGAATATTTTGATTTATTGGAATATGAAAAATAGTAAATGTCATTTCCAGAAAATTTATAATGTTTATGCGGCAAATAGATGATTTGACATCCAGTAGAATAAAAAGGAGCATATAAAAATGAACCGATATAGAATAGCTTTCATGTATTTCATATCCAATATTGAATACGTGCATACTTTAAAAATAAAATTTCCCAAAGCGCTATAAGAAACACACAAAGCTTTAGAAAAAGTTGAATGTCGCATTCGAAAATGCAATAACACTCGAAACGAAATGACTTGATACAAACAAAAAAAGCATAAAAGCTCCACCAACTTTTTGTAAGCAATAACTGCTCTCGTATTTTCCATTCCATACGGCTCAAAACTAAAATGCATGGGTAAAAAAAAGGATTTTTATGTTAAACTTTAGTGGTCGTCGATGTTGCACAGGTCACCAAACATTTGCAAAGCGTTCAAATTTCATGTGACGTTTTGCGGTCCGGTTCGTTCAACGGTGAAATTAATAACTCTTTTTCCCCATATCGCTTTGAAACAAAGTTTGATGAAAAAAAAAAATTCGCCATATGAAATATACATAGAAGAGTTATTTATTTTTTTATTAAATGTAAAAAGAAATAAATGATTATGACTGCTGATAGTAGTAATTGAAAGAAAATGGAAATAGATTAACGTTTCCGTATTCAATTTCAAAGTTACGATTGACGTTAATAAGAGGGTTTCGAGATACGAAAAGGGGGATATAATGATTAAAATTTTCAGGAAATACAATTGATATTCTTCGAGACTCAATCATTATAAAAAAATACATAAATCCGAATGTAACAAAACTCCAACAGTTCACAGACCTTATTCGGACAAAGTCGGGGGCGAAACATAATACTTTCCAACGGTCTTAATTATCTCTATTTCTCCGCTTTTATGGGTTTCGGCGGAGCAGGGTGCGTTATCGGTTCCATCTTGGGGCATTATTTTATTATTGGGTTGCCAGTCCGACCCCTTCGAGGAGCGGTTCTCGTCGATTAATTCCTTCGACTCCTTTGTTGATAACATCTACGGACGCTTAACTTTACACCGGCCATTATTCAAGCGGTTCCGTTTTGTTGGCGGGAATAATTAGCTGATCGCATTTCTAGAGGTTTCGAGTCGATTGTTTTCGTATTACATATCTCGTTTCGTTGATGATTTGATGTGTTATGAATGTTCAATACAATCGGAGGGTCGAGGAAGATCTTTGACGTGAGTGATGTAATGTCGTTGTTTTATATATTTGATGAAAATTATTTTGTATTCAATCAAATGGGTAAACATCTTTCGATAAATGATCTGAAGAGAGAAAACGAGATTTTTGATTTGAGGATCGTTTGAAATCTGATTCGAGCTTGAAATGTTTGAGTAATATGATTTTAGTCCATAGCTTGAAATTTTGCGTTGTGATCGACTTGATCAATCCGGTCGAGTTGATTCCTTTGACTTGCATTGAAGTGGTTTGTCTATGTCTTTAATAAAAGGGAGGGTTTATGCGAAGTGGGGAAATGAAAAAAAAGATCGTTTGTTTAATATAACTCCGAAAAAATAAATTTAGGTATATTCGATATTTGACGATAGTTTTTTTAAAAGAAAGTTATTATATATTCATGTGTTTTCATACATAAATGTGAAATTAGTGGTACAAAACTTTATTGATGTATATTGAAAATCACATTCAGATCATACAAAATTTAAAATATATTTCCAGTTTTATATTACTCACCAGAATCGAAATCTAAAACTTTTAGCTTTTCAACGAATCAACTCTATTCAAAATATTATATTACATTAGATGGAACAATTAAGTAAAATATTGTATTAATTTTGGACGAATATTGTATTAATTTTCATTTTAATATACATTAATAGTTAACTTCAACTAAATAGTTGAAGTTAACTATTTTTTCATAAGTAAAAATGTGGCACCATTATCGTGATAACTATAGAAAGCGCTAACGTGGCTATCTAGTTTGTATGTTATTCTGAAAAGAGCCCAAGTTGATGAATGGTTTTTATATTTTTTCTTTTCCAATATAAAGTATGTTATTTTTCATATTAAGTCTACGTCTACAAAATTTTTCCTTAAAAATATCAGTTAACTAATTCGAAAAAAAGAGACATAAAGTCACACTAAAAAAATCAATATTTTTTCCCAATTGACGATTACTTCATTTTTAAGTCATTTCAAATATTATTTCACCACATGTTAATACAAAAACACAAATAAACGATCAAATTCACCTTAAAAAATGACATTGTTGCCAGTCATAGCGTGCATGTAAAAAGTGGCACCCGAGTGGTTAAGCATTCAACTCGCAAGCCGAAGGTGGTGTCAGCTTCGATGGCTTTCCGAAAGTCATCGTCGACGTCGAATAATCGGAAAAACCTTGAAAACGTTCGACCTTTGTGTTGCGAAAATCGACTTTTGCACAAACAAATCGGGTGATCGATCATTTTATTTTTTTTCGACACGGCTACTATGGGCGAGGATTCGAAAAATTGACGCGTTTTCGAACGGTGAAAACAAAATATTTGTACAGCCTCGATTTTCGCATTACCATACACATAATATTATGCGTACGTATTCATTTTTTTGGGTACGTGCAATTTGTCGTTTTATTGCGAAAAGTTTTTCGCGTAATGATCGCACTGAATAGTGTACTTTAATATCGGTTCCGAGTAGACTTTGTATGAATTTTTCGCTCGAGGGCTTTACGGGGTGATTTATCTATTTATTTTTATATTTATGTGTTTCGCTTAAAAGTTGAAAATAAAATTTGAGCATAGATAAATCTTCAGAATGAATGAGACGAACATGTTCATTGTTCATCGTTTTCTCATAAAAAAATGTGTTATTTGTTTCAGAAAATAGAAAAAAAACATGGATGAAATTCAGGGATCTGTTTTGACGACGATAGAAGAAAACGAAAAGGACGCATCTTCGATACAACTGAACAACAACAATAGCAAAAGGACGAAAAGGTTTGGTGCAATTGCGAAACAAGTAACGAAACTACCAGGTACGTTCCGCATGCGAATCGACAAATATTTCGAAATCGAAAACTGAAGCGTTGGGAATTTAATTTCGGCAAAGCATCGTATATATTTTTATGGACATTCGAAACAATTGAATGTTCATATTCGAATATTCGTTGGAACATGATAATTATGAAAGTATTGAAAATTTAGCTAAATGAATTAACGAGAACAACGTATGCACGCGACCGGCACACGTATCATTTTAATAATTTGTTTGATGTCAGCCTGTATAAACAAATTATTTTGGCAAGTGATAAAAGCATGATGTGCGCAATATTGGTCATGTCTATAAAGCTGAATAATTCTTTTTCAATTGAAACGTCTTGTAAACGAAAGAACAGACCTCATAGATTCACGTCAATTAGCGCATATATTGTATTATAGAACCAACTTGGATACAATCGCAATAATTTTATGTGTAATACCTATATTTGAATTAGAGATTCAGGTTATTCTTTAAGACCGGTATATGCTTATTTTTAGTCTTCGGTGGAAATTTGTGTGCTTGAAAAGATAAATAAAAAAATATATTTTATGTGTATACTCGTACTATAAATTATATAAAAATCTCAAAAAAGGTATTATTTTCAGGAAATAACAAGGTTATTCCGATACACACCCCACATATTACACGTTCACTTTTTAGAGGGAAAAATGGCTCGATTTGGAAATTCTGAAACTTATTTTGGGCACAGAAGCGAGTTTGACACAGACAAGTGCGTCTCATTTCGTATATTGAGGGTCGTTTTAAAAGGTGCTCAAGACACACACGCTTCGAGTGACACACGACGGTATGTCCGTACAGCGAGATTGCGCGGTAAAAGTAAAGAATTTGAAAATCTCGAGACCGAGAACAGGCTCTCGTGCCGCCGAGACGGGACCTTTTAAGATAATGGCGAATGTACGGAGATAGAGAGCGGGTCTCTCGCCTTTATTTTCAGCTCAGAAAACTAAAAGTGGGATTTAATGTAGAGCGTCGTAGGTTGCCTACGAAAAAATCACTTAGGAATAGCGCGGGACGTATTTTATTTTGAATATTGTGCTTGCGTGTTCTTTCGAGAGAGTGAGCACGAAATTTTGATGAAATTTTTGATAATGTATGTGTTATTCTTGAATTGTTGCTAAATTTATGATGTGATTATTATGATAATATTTTCAAAGCATTTTTCAAAAACATCGAAAATTCGAACGTTTATGATGAGGGAAATATGATGAGGGAAACTCTTGAATTAATTATTCGACTTTAGTCTTTGGTGAGAGTCATTGAAATCGATGATACTAAATTATATCACTTAAAGCTTGATATTTAATTGATATGAGACTTGGAAGTTTTTTATGTTAGACGAAAGTTATTGGAAAATACAAATATTTTCAAAAACTACTGAAAAAAAATGAGATTTGTTCGCAGAAAGAAAATATTTTCGTCATTTTAAATATTATGATTTGAATAAAATAAATTAAATTGGATCGTTTCGCCTATCTATCGGAATTTTTTGTTGGAACGAAATTTAATTGAATTACGCAAACGGTTCAATTATGATCGAAAAAATATAAATATTTATAAATTTCAAAAGAAAAATTTGCATTTAATTGTAAACGTCCGAAAAAAATACATATTCATAATATTTCGATAGAATCACTGAACCGTTAACAACACAAAGTAAACATTCAAGAAGCGCAACTGAAAAATTCAAAAAAGCGAAGAAGACTCATAATGATCGTACATAAATTATACCACCCAGACAATACGCAGACAAAATTTTTCAATTTTTTCCATTTATTTTCAGCCCAGACAAGCAACCTAGCTCGATCGAGTTTGCTGCGTATTTAAACAAAGACGTTTGCGGAAGGTTTCCGTGTTTGCCCATCGCTTCAAATTCGGGGTAGACTTAATTGAATCATTTTATGGCGCCGGCCTGGCTTTTAACTTCCGACAAAAGTGGTGGACAAGGGACTTTGATGAAGTTCATTTTCATCGCAGTCGAATTATCGGGTGTTCGATGAGCTCGAATTCGAATCGGAGTGTCTTGGGTCGAGTCGTTAATTTCGTAAGAGGATTCGGGTGGTTATAGGATATCGGATGGATGTTCAGTTGCGATGAATGTTTTTGAATCTTTTATATGTTTCACAATATTTTTTCGCAAAATTGCGTATGTTGTTTGGATTAAGTGACATGTGTGAATTACGTATTTGCTTATATATAATAAAACATATACGCTGTTTTTTTTTTGTGATTGATATGAGGCATGTGTTTTGTGTGAATAAACAAGTAAATATAACATGTATTTTTTCATTAAAAAAATACTATTATTTATGGTATTAATGCATAATAAAAAATTTTCATTGATTATGATAATGATTTTTTTTAATCGATTATTTGTCTAAAGAATACAGTGTGTATAAAGAAAGCATGTAGCGCATTAAGCTTTTATTTAATTTGTATGAAAGGTTTAAGAAAATTTGTAAATTTACAATAGAATTGTATTAATATTTGCGTGAATGCATAAAGCTGTTGAAATATTGATATAGAAGTTTTAAGAATGCTTAATTTTAATAAATTTTGTAATATAATCTATGTATTAATAATACATTCTATTAAATTTAAAAAAAAACTTACAAAAACATTTAAAACACTTACTCTTACTTACAAAATATCGAGATGTTCGTAATTTATCAATATGGTGGGCATGATCGATTACGAATTTTGATAGAAATATAGTATTTTTTTATACAGAGAGGCTACGGATAGTACATTTCACGAGAGATCACAGCTTTGAATTGATACAATTTAATTACTAACTCCTCGAGTCTGTATCAGATTTCAATTAATCTTATTATATATGGTTCTTTTTACGTATCTCTAATGAACTATCATATACATATGTATATGTCAATAAAAAATATTTTCAGATTATTTCTGCTCATAAATATAAAAAATAAAAAATATTCTGAAAAATTTAATTTTATAGAATACCTGTTAATTTAAAAAAAAAATTCTCTTTCAATAAAATTAATATCGGAAAATTCGTGAGATCACAGATAGTCAACGACAGCTATGCAAAATAAGTAAGATTAAGTGAATAAAAGTATAGCACAAGTATAGATTTATGTATGTCGAATTTAGAATATTCATTTGAAAATTAATTTGTGGGCAATTATCGAATCATGACGTCTTGCAGTTGACTGCTGTGTGGATAGACATATTGGGCTGTTTTTTCGTTATTTGAAAATACCATACTGTGTATACATGTGTGCTTCGATTTCAGAATTTACTTTGTGCCACCTGCTTTTGTTGACATTAACATTGAAAAACTACACTCTTGGTAAAAAAGAAAATTCAGCAATTTTATAGATAATTGGGATTTTTTAAAAATAAATACCTAGTTGGAAAATTTATGTTTGTTTTGATCAGTTTTATAATTCAAACGAGTATTATATTATACATAAATGTATCGTTTGCTCTCAAAAAATGATATACGAAAAATAAACCAGCAATTATAGTATTAAAATTTCAAAACATTAAAAAGAAATTATTTAGTTAACAAGATTTTCAAGTGGAATAAAAAAATAACAAAAATTATGACTACACTTTTATATAATTTTGATTAATATTCGCTGAATTAATAAACTATTTATGTGATAATCGAATTGAATAAATGTGAATACAACAGTTGTTGATCACCGTATTATTTGAATAGCGAAGAATAATAATCGATCTTATTCAAATTAATCAACTTATAAGCGCCTTCCAAATTCAAATTTTTCCCATTGTACCTCGTCACACTTTCTGAGGAGGTCAACATCTGATCCTAATCCAAAGGATCTAGCTCGATTTCGAACGAATCCTGGTGACATACCAGGCAAAATGAAGTTTTCTATATTCTTGTGCTTTTTCTTAATCTCTGTAAGTGTTTGAAAGTACATATTTTATTTTTACGGTTAAGACGTGTTTATTTAGTTTAATTATAAAAAAAATACGTAGGTAGCGTTGGCTGAACCATGTGGATGCAATAAAAAAAAAGGAGCAAGTCATGGGGATTTCAATCATGGAGTTGGTAAATGTGGAAAGAAAACGAAATTTGGTGGTCACGATAGCGGACATTATTTTGATCACAGCGATCATAATTTGAAGGGACGTCCTGGACAAAAACGTCCATGTAAAGGAGCCCACCAAGATATCAATGGTGATGGGATTCCCGATGTCGTCCATTCTCACCCTGTTGCGGATCTGAATGGAGATGGAGTTCTAGATAACGTTGTTCACAGCCATCCAGATATCAATGGTGATGGAGTTCCCGATGGAATTCATCACCATCCAGTAGATGTCAATGGTGATGGAGTCCCAGATACAGTTGTTCATCATCCTGGACATGGTCCTATTGGTGCACCCGGACATATTATTCCTGGTTATCAAAAAATATCACATTCTTATTCTCATTCTATTGAAATACATGGACATCCTTTACATCCATTGCACCCAGTTCATAAAATTTCACATTCCCATTCTCACTCTATTGAGGTACATGGTCATCATGTTCTCGGACATCCTTTACATCCTTTGCATCCAGTACATAAAATTTCACATTCCCATTCACATTCAATTGAAGTACATGGACATCCTTTAAATCCATTACATCCATTGCACCCAGTTCATAAAATTTCACATTCCCATTCTCACTCTATTGAGGTACATGGTCATCATGTTCTTGGACATCCTTTACATCCTTTGCATCCAGTACATAAAATTTCACATTCCCACTCTCATTCGATTGAAGTGCATGGACATCCTTTACATGCTTTGAATCCATTACATCCAGTGCATCCATTGTACCCATTGCATCCAGTACATAAAATTTCTCATTCTCACTCACATTCGTTTGAAATTCATGGTCATCGTGGACATGGTATTCACCCATTATTAGGAGTTTCACATTCGTTATCTGTATCTCATGATGTACATAGTGTAAAAAGTCCATTAAAGAAAAAATGGGGAAAACATGTTTCTATTTCACATTCAATTTCACATTCCATTGAATTTGGTGCACATAGATTACACAATGGACGTCATTTGAAGCGAACACAATTAAGAAAACGTTTGTTAGGATCACATTCACTTTCTCATGATGTTTCTATTTCTATTTCGCATTCTGTAGAAATTAATAGACGCCGAGGACGTCGTGGACAACCAGGTCTTCGAGGACTTCAAGGACATTTATTGGGTTCAGATTTTGGATCTATAAGTCTTGATTTATCTCAACATTTGTCTATTTCACTTTCTCAATCAATTGAACACTCTGGCTTATTGATGAAAGATGGCCACCGACTTCCAAGACATATTAGAGGACGTGGACATCTAATAGGTTCTCATTCTGAATCTATTTCAGTATCAGTTAGTGTACATGTCTCTAAAAAACATGGATTACTTCCTGTAACAAATTCAAACGATGATTCAATTTCCATTTCAATTGAACGTGACGGAATATTAGGTCTAGGCCTCCGAGGTCGTCGGAAAAGAGGACGTTTAGGTCGACCAGACCGTCTTGCTCGTCTAGGTGGCTTAATCGGTTCTTATTCAGTATCTGAATCCACTAGTATTCATGTTGCAAAACATGTCACTATATCATTCTCTGAATCACATTCTGTCGAGGGTCCTAATGGGTCTCACTCACTTTCCTATTCCATTGAACGAACAATCGGTCAACCAGGACGTCCAGGTCGCCCAGGTAGACTAGGACGTTTAGGAAGACTAGGACGCTCAGGAAGACCAGGACGCCTAGGAAAATTAGGACATCCAATCGGTTCGCATTCCCACTCAACATCTGTTAGCATCAATATTTCTGAACACGTTTCCATTTCCATTTCTTCGTCAACTGAACATAAACTAGGACATCCAGGTCACCCAGGTAGACCAGGACGACCAGGCAGACCAGGACGACCAGGCAGACCAGGACGTCCAGGAAGACCAGGACGTCCAGGTCGTCTTGGACACCCCTTCGGTTCACATTCCCACTCAACATCTGTTAGCATTAATATTTCTAAACACGTTTCCATTTCGATTTCTTCGTCAACTGAACATAGTCTAGGACATCCAGGTCGCCCAGGTAGACCAGGACGTCCAGGCAGACCAGGACGTCCAGGAAGACCAGGACATCTAGGTCATCTTGGACACCCCTTCGGTTCACATTCCCACTCGACATCTGTTAGCATTAATATTTCTAAACACGTTTCCATTTCCATTTCTTCGTCAACTGAACATAGCTTAGGACATCCAGGTCACCCAGGTAGACCAGGACGTCCAGGCAGACCAGGACGTCCAGGCAGACCAGGACGTCCAGGAAGACCAGGACATCTAGGTCATCTTGGACACCCCTTCGGTTCACATTCCCACTCGACATCCGTTAGCATTAATATTTCTAAACACGTTTCCATTTCCATTTCTTCATCAACTGAACATAAACTAGGACATCCAGGTCACCCAGGCAGACCAGGACGACCAGGCAGACCAGGACGTCCAGGAAGACCAGGACATCTAGGTCATCTTGGACACCCCTTCGGTTCACATTCCCACTCGACATCTGTTAGCATTAATATTTCTAAACACGTTTCCATTTCCATTTCTTCGTCAACTGAACATAGCCTAGGACATCCAGGTCACCCAGGTAGACCAGGACGTCCAGGCAGACCAGGACGTCCAGGTAGACCAGGACGTCCAGGCAGACCAGGACGTCCAGGAAGACCAGGACATCTAGGTCATCTTGGACACCCCTTCGGTTCACATTCCCACTCGACATCTGTTAGCATTAATATTTCTAAACACGTTTCCATTTCTATTTCTTCGTCAACTGAACATAGCCTAGGACATCCAGGTCGCCCAGGTAGACCAGGACGTCCAGGCAGACCAGGACGTCCAGGAAAACTAGGACATCTAGGTCATCTTGGACACCCCTTCGGTTCACATTCCCACTCGACATCTGTTAGCATTAATATTTCTAAACACGTTTCCATTTCCATTTCTTCGTCAACTGAACATAGCCTAGGACATCCAGGTCGCCCAGGTAGACCAGGACGACCAGGCAGACCAGGACGACCAGGCAGACCAGGACGTCCAGGAAGACCAGGACGTCCAGGTCGTCTTGGACACCCCTTCGGTTCACATTCCCACTCGACATCTGTTAGCATTAATATTTCTAAACACGTTTCCATTTCCATTTCTTCGTCAACTGAACATAGCCTAGGACATCCAGGTCGCCCAGGTAGACCAGGACGTCCAGGCAGACCAGGACGTCCAGGAAAACTAGGACATCTAGGTCATCTTGGACACCCCTTCGGTTCACATTCCCACTCGACATCTGTTAGCATTAATATTTCTAAACACGTTTCCATTTCCATTTCTTCGTCAACTGAACATAGCCTAGGACATCCAGGTCGCCCAGGTAGACCAGGACGACCAGGCAGACCAGGACGTCCAGGACGTCCAGGACGTCCAGGTCGTCTTGGACACCCCTTCGGTTCTCATTCCCACTCGACATCTGTTAGCATTAATATTTCTAAACATGTTTCCATTTCCATTTCTTCGTCAACTGAACATGGCCCAAGACGTCTAGGTCGTGCAGGTAGACGAGGTCGTCCAGGTAGACGAGGTCGTCTTGGGAGACCAGGACGTCTCGGAAGATCAGGACGTCCAGGTCGCTTAGGATATCCATTCGGTTCACATTCCCACTCGACATCGACTAGCATTCATGTTTCCAAACATGTTTCCATTTCTATTTCGACTTCTGTATCGCATTCAATTGAACATCCATTTGGTCTTCGTCGTAACGGACCTAGAAGGAGATTGAGACGTCTCGGTAGAGGTGGAAGACGTTGTCATTACCCTAACTTGTATGGTTCTCACTCACATTCAACATCTATTAGTATTGAAACTCATACCCATGCCTTAAATATTTTACTGTCACATTCAATCGAAAACCATACTAAATCTTCCGGTTCCAATTCTGTCGAAAATTTATACGGAATCATGAAGAAGTTAGGTGGACGCCTTCTTTATCGCTTATCAGGAAAGAAATCACATTCTCATTCGGGTGATATTTCTATTTCCCACTCGCATTCTGCTGAAACTGATCTAGGATTCTTAGTTTCAGATTCTGATTCTTGTAAAAAATGTGGTTTGACCAAACATAAAGGTTGCAAATGTGATTCTTGTTTCAAATTGTCAAATTGTGTAATCAATTTTTTCTTTAACTAAATTCAATTAGATTCAGAAATGAACTTTCGATAAAGCATCTAACATTAATAAATAAAAACTGTAAAATTGGAAACATTTTTTCAATGTTTGTTTATAATTGATATTTTAATGGATCTTTAAAGTAAACGATAATTATAATATATTGTGTATTAGTTTTCAATGAAAAAATTGTAAAATTAACGAGAAGAAAATTATAGTTGGCGTCAATAAAAATAATAAAAAAAAAACAAAACTTTCTGTTATTGTAAATATGATGTGTAATAATTACATTTTTATCACGTTATAGTGACATAGTTTTAAAATTATATATATTTCATAATCTATTTAAATTAAATAAAGAAATAATAAAAATCGTTCAGTCTAATATTATATTTAAAAATCGTTTCTATGTATAATATAATATTAAATCTATTGGTTTGAAAAATGTTAGCTTTATTATTCATGTCACACTTAAAAAAAAACAGCTTTTTATTTTACCTACCATTTGATTTTTAAAATTGTTGTTAGGACAAAAATATAAAATTGAAGTCAGCTTAGAAAATGATAAATGATTTGACGAAATTATAAAAGCTATGATTTCCTTTCAATAAGCAAGTATTATCAAGTTTGCATTTTTATGAAATTCAATAAACTTACAAAAGCATCAACCACTTTTTACATAAAGTGATTAAAATATAACAATAAAACTCACTAGAGAACGAGATGTCATTTATGAGAGAAATTTAAGAGTCTAAACTCTCTGAGAGGTTGCATAGATAACATTCAATTTGAATTTGTGCACAAAAGGTATTCTAATAAAGTCGAGCGCACCGGCGACGCAAGACAATTTAGACTAAATTGAGCACTTAAGACAACTGTTAAGGAATATTGTCTGCATTTTTACTCAAAGCATCGAAAAAAATAATAAATACAAATAATCTTACATGTAAAACTTTAATATGGACGGATGACAACGATCGGATATATGGATGGTAAAGTTCGATATAGCTGATAAAAATATTTAACAAGTCAAATTAAATAAGATTATGTCAAATATTATATATAACAATACCTTTTAAATCTAAAACGCATCTCATTACTCGTCCATCTTAGCTAAAATTTGAACTTTCTGGTTTCGTTTTCCACTTCGTGAAAGTGAATTAAAATGCATCAGTCATTAGAGAGACGGTGCTTTGGTGCACAAATTAATTACATTTCCAGCTTGGTACCTAAACGAGCGCTCCCTTTGTCGAGCGAGATTGTTCTTTGACGATGGTGTACGTGTTCTGTCCCATGGATGGGTGATAGGGATGTTAAAGTCGGTCTATGGGTGGAAAATTGCGCTTTTGTAATTTTCGAACGGTTCTGATGGGGTGGCGATTTGCGAATGTTGCGTGATCATATTATTGTTACTGGATATTGATTTTTTCAATGTTTTAGCATTTATGATATTCGTCAAGATTTTTATTCATATATAAACGAAGTAATCTGATCTAAAAATATTTTTCTAATGTTAAAAATTAAGATAGATTTAATCAACTTTTTGTAATTTATCGAATGGTACTAGAACGTTTTTCCACCTCAAATTTGATACAACGGATTCGCTGTGTCATTCACCTCTAGAGAAAGGACATGGCGAAAAGGTCTATTTCGTCACGGGACGTATAAATTAAGTAACTCTGTTTATAGCTCGCCCTTGTACAGAGTCCTGCAAAAAGTTACCCCGTTATTAATTTACAAAGTTCTGTGGGGTTGGGTTCGGTTGGATCCTTATTATTGTATAGTGTGATAATTGACTTCGGCTAGTAATTCACTTTTGCTCTTTATCATGCGTTTGCGTTATACTTGAATGTCTGAAACGGGATCTTTCAGGATGCTTTGTTGCTTAATTTATTAACGAGGTGTTGAAGATTGGTCGTTTTCTGTGTTTAAATAAATACGGTTTTTGTAGCGTTAGAATTTTTTTATTTTTTCAGTTGGATATAATAAATATGAAAACGTCACGTATAAATTTTCAATCTTCAAATGTAAATATTTTATGCGTTTTAAAATAAGCGCATATATAATAGAATAGAAGCATTTTTGAAAATTTCATCAGATGCGACATTAATCCTCGAAATTTATAATATGAAATAACATACATTATAAATTTCATCTTATGACTTCAAATGTGCAGCGTGCGCATACATTTTTAAAAATTTTATTAAACGGACAGGATTTTATTTGAAATAAAATGTAATAAAAATTCAATTACCAAAAAAATTTCTTATAATTTAAGTAAAATATGTACGAGTATATGCATGATTTATCGATATTCGAGTAGTAAAAATGATTGAAATTTCATCTCGTAAAGGCATTTTAAATTTCGCTTATTCATAAAAGATTTGATTTTCCACATCTGTTGAGCGATAGTGGTTGTGGGTTGAAAAAAAATCGAACTCAAATATGCGAATCACTTTCGAATGCACAAAATTTTCCATTCAATTCAAACTTGGAACATCTGAGTTAATATCGAATGAAAAATTCATATCGGGCACTGTCACTAGTCAGCATTTCTTGAACAAACGAAACATTTATACGGTTTTAACGTTTGAAATAAAAATAATACAATCGCCGTTAATATTATATGAAATTTGAGTGTATGGAAAACATGCAATATTAAAATTTAAATATCCAGGCCGAAAACTATGAGAGTGATTTTTTTTAAATATATAATAGAAAAACCGAAGTGGAACATTTTGAAAATTTAAATTCAAATAAAATAAAAGTAATATTTGACGCACTGTTGCACGGCGCATTCAGGCAGCGATCCTTTGTAGTTTTCATTTTATGAAATTCATATATTATACACAGTGTGTACTTATATAAATTTAATATAATTACCTTTTCAGAATATCATGAAAATGAAGCGAGCTCTATGCACTACAAAATTGACACACGTTTTCAAAAACGCTCAGATGACCATCCTTTTTAGTTGCAAATTTTTATGTAATTTCGTGTCGCAAATCTATTTTATTATACAATGTATTTTCAAATACATTTTACAAACCAACTTTTTCAAGTTTGACGCTGAAAATATGAACAAAATTCAAAATCAAACATTAAATGAATTCAACAAGAACCTGTACAATGTTTCTGAACGGACAATCCCTTTGTATTTGACCATTACACATATTTATACTTGCACACACACAGTCGATGGACGTACGCGACGTCCTATGAATAATGAATGAACCTAGAACCGATCGTTCGAATTGATAAACAATTGAAAGCTCAATAAATAAGCTCGAGAGAGGAACATTCCGGGCTCACAGTACGCAACAAATCAGGCGCAATGCACAAAAGTGCATCATGTGCATAGTCAAGCGAAGGCCAACCTTTTTTGGCATTTTCTATAAATTATGTAGCTTTTTCATATAAAAGATATTTTTAAATTCTCATTCGAGTTTAATTTTCATGATTCATTGTCAATTTTTTGATATTTGATTCACTGGTTTGGTAGCGCTGTTAAAATAGTGACGTATGGTCGAGTACGTATGCGAAATCGTTAATTTTTCGAATTTTTTCCGAGTTTTTGCCAGCTTTATTTAGTGCACTCATATTTCATCGATCTGCGTGCATGAATCTCCCGCTCGTTTGGTGTTCGGTTCAGTTCGTTATATAATGAAATTCTGCACGTTCTGTTTTTTTTAAACGGTTTCGTATTGCTCGCTTTTTTAGTTAAATATTGACTGTGATTGACGTTCGAGTGCAGTCATTTATATAAAAAAGAAATGTCACGTGATTAAATATTTCACTAATCTCCATAAATATTTATTTAATACGTACATTAAAAAAATCGAATTGTACATTTTTGTATAAATGGTAAATATAAATAAAGTTATTTTTATGTAAACATTGTGTTAAACATATTACTAATTGAGCAAAACTTATAATTACTCAACGATAAAACTACCAAGCGAAAAGATACAATCGCGCTTTCACTTCTCGTTTCGTATTCTGCCATTTTAACTGAATACCCACCATCTATTTATATTTATAATAACCGAGCTTTTCACGTAGAAAATCGCAAAAGTTTTCCTCTTATTAAGTCGACACTAACCGACCGCATCCTGAACAAGTCACGCATTCGCAAGGTTAAACCCTTTGACTTTTGTGAAAGCTTGCACCTGTCACGGACGTTATCTGATACACACAGTTAACATGGATATTTTGCGATCGTGTTGCAAATATACGAGCCATGCTTTTAATTATAGCACGTCGAGGTTGTGTCGGACGCACCTATTTTAATCGGCGGATTTTGTCTAGAGATATCTCGATCAAGTTCTTTTATTAATGGTATCGAAAATCAAAGTCAAATAATTGTTATATGCAACCTATTATATATTATATATAAGGTTATCAGAATGGCATCCAAAAGACTATCATATACTTTTTTTTTAATTTAAATAAAACATTTTTTTTTTCAAAACTCATTATGTACCTGCATTTTTTTGGAATATTTGCTCTTTCTTACTTAAAAATATTTTGAAAAAAAATCATATTGATTTAAAAATGTAAATTTTATCATTTGGAAACATGGGGGAGCATGAAAAATTGGGATTATGACAAAAGGTGTATAAAAAATATCTTGAATTAAAATTTGTCCCTGCCATATTCAGCATGCAATTTTATATTATCCTTTGATCACTGTTTTCTTGAGTTTTTGTACGCGATACATCTTATTTTTTTTACCATAAATCATTTCTTTTATCTTATGTCTTCCAATATTAATTTCGGTCTCACAATTTTTAAGTTATCTATTAAGAAACGAAGAAATTTTATCGAAAATAAATATCTTTTAAACGTATTATGTAAATAAGTAGATAGTGTAAATATTTAAATTTTTTGAAAAAAATTATAAACGGGATTTATTTTGAAATTTAATGATTTGAAAAAAAGTTATCTTCCTTTTGTTTTTCGAATTTAATAACATATCCTCATTTTTTGGTAAAATATATCAAGTTATCCTTGTTTTGTGATTTTTTGTTAAACAAAACAAAATCATGTAATTTATTTTGAATTGCAAAGGTTTCACAATAACATCAAGCTCATGTTTTTTTTATATAATCAAGCCGTTGAATTATTACATTTATTCTGATTGGTTTTTTATATAACTTCAAAAAAACATTTCAAAACAACGTAACAAATTATTTTTCTATACAAAAAAAATAATTGAAACGAAACCCCATCACAACACGCAACACTTAATCGCGAAAGTCGCACCGATTCGCGCCCGCAAACTCGTACCGCTAAACCGAAAGCGGTCTAACCAAAAAAAAGGAAACAAAACGCGTCGAATTTTCCTTCGGCAATTTGAATTTCTCATCGCATAAAGGAAACTTTACGAGCGAGAGGAGCTCCTTTCGGCGCGAGGGTGGCGTCCCTTACAGGCAGTTCGGCAAAAATGTTACCGCTTGGGAAATATAGTTGGGCGTAACAAGTATTTGCGGTATGGCTCGCCAGAGTGCTGAGGAGCGTGTGTATGTTCACGTGTGTACAATATATTGTTGTTTCTCATATGTGAGATACGAAGCGAACGGCGGTTAGTAATTGGACAGAACTAAACCGGGATATTCCCCAGTTGACCGTGTTCGAATTTTCGTTATTGGATTAAATTCGAATTGTAATGGTGGTAATAAATTTGCGAATTTTTCGCGATGCATGTGTGAGTTTTCGTGACGCGAAACCTTCCGTAACGATAAGAATAACGTGTTAAAGTTACGTATTCAGTACAACGATTGCTAATTTCCGCGAACGAAGTTTATAATACACACGGTATTCAAAGCACGATCAAATTTACGTATAAATAGGATACGATCTACGTACATACGTTTTCATACAACGTATACGTGTTTTTTTGTATAATACAAGAATGCGGAATAGAATAGAAACAACAAATAAGTAGATTGTATATGTAAAATGTTCAGTAAGCTTTCATTTAACATTAAACTGTTTATAAGCATATAATTTTTTTATGTTTTAAAATTTTCATTATTTTTTTTCAAATTATTAAAACAAAAATATCTTCTAACCAACATAAATTTCCTAACTGAAAATAACTTCAATAATAGTTATTTGAACTTTCAAAGATATTCATACCAAAAATATAACCGATCCTTGAACTATCACGAATTTTTAAATTTAAGACCTTTCAAAAATAATAAGACGATACTGTAACCTTTCGACTCCGAAATAAAAACTTTTCACACTACGTATGATACATTACATAAAAAACGAAACATTTCCATAGCATAACCATCGATTTAACATATCCGAGGCGCAAAAGTCGCGAACCATGCATGCAAAAGCGTAATTGAATCGTTGCTTTTCCGCAAAGAAGGACCATTCCACGATCTAGAAAGGCGTCGAAAAAGTCCGACTTTCGAACACGGCTCTTTGACGACATTCTTCGGACACATTCCACGGTCTTGGGTGTACAATTTAGTCCTGTGAATGTTTGAAACTCTGTTATGTTTCACGCCGTCGAGTGTTTGACACGGAAAGGCCGAATGCCGAGCGAGCTTTTCATAAGTGAAGTTCGTGTGTAGTTGGCGATGTAGTACACGCGATATTGATGTATTGTCGTTTGTTTGATTTATTTTTTAGAAGTATCATAGAATTTGGGTATTTTTAAGAGTCGATCATTTGATAAGTGTTGAATTTGATCGGTTAAATGATGCAGCTTTTGAATATTGCACATTCGATTGAATTTTTGAAAATTTTAAAATATGTGAAGATTTATAAACGTATGTTAGGTTATAAATATTTTCTTCGGTTAAAAATTTCACACTTCTTAAAAGCTTTTAGCGAAATGATCCTTTTCATCATAATAGTCGCTGCTTTTTTTTCTACGAAACTAAGCGTTCTTTCTTACTCTCATTGTCTTTAATGTGTACGTAGTTTATTTTAGTTTGTAACACATTAATTTATAGATACAGTTTGGCGAACGTATACTTACAATTTTAAGTTCTAAATTAAAAACTTTTTTTTCCCAATTCTTTTTAACTCTTTTCTTTCGAAATTTGCATAGATTATCATGTGGTAATAGATTTATCATTAATATTTCATACAAGAATAGTCGCAGGTAATTTTTCTAAGATTTTTGTAAAATTTTGTAAGATTTTATTTTTACATAATTAACAAGTAAAGGATAACTTTTAATTTAAACATTGGTTAACCGAAAATTCTCATTTAAAAATAAATTATTGCTATCGATAATTCAAAATCATATTAAATATTCAAAATGCTACATTTTAGTTTCGAAATATATAACAATAATATACGATATTGAAGATATTCAGAATACGCTAACAGAATTCGAGAATTGTCGTAATTTATTAATGCGGCAACGGGCTTCGTTATGGGCGATGAATAGCGGCGGCTAAAGCTTCACCAATAATTCTCGTTTATACGATGTATGCATTTTCAGTTGAAACTGTTTCAGCCAGATAACATAAGAATGTGAGGCATCGTTGCAAACGCGAGGAACACCCTGAACATACCGCATTAATCGTAAATATTAAAAGTGAAACAAGCGAGGCCGTGTTTTTTCATGAAAAGTTCGAGAATTTAAAGTTTTTGCCATATAATTCATAAAAAAGATAACGTCGGAAGTAGTTTTAAATTGTAGTTTGGGACGTCGGGTGAATCGGTGGTGTTCTGGTTCTATTCGAATGTTCCTCGTGTTGTGGTTATTTAAGGGGTTATGAGCCCTTTTGTGCGCCAGTTGGCCATTGGGAAAGAGGTCGGTTACGTTGTTCCAAGGTGTGATTGTTGTTAAGGATGAAATATAGTTGTTGTTGGTCCTTTACGTTATTAAAGTATTTTTATTTTGGACAGGTATTGTTCTAAATATTTTATTTGAGCAGAAAACTTTTTGGGTTATTCGTTAAAGTTTATTCTTTGGTATGTATTTTGTCAGACATTTTTAACCATGAATTATTTGTACCCTTCTATGTTTGATTCCTTTTATTATAAAAAAAAATATATGTTACGAAATAAAACTAAACAAAATATTAAAACTTGTAATTTTAAATACATATACAATATTTTTTTTCATTAAATAAGATCAAAAACTTATATTAAAAAAAAAAAAATTCGTGCCATCTATCGTGAAAATCACGGGAAACTTTCATCTTTAAATTCTCGTCTAGACTTCTTATATTTGAGCATAACATATAAGATCGGAAAACTTAATTAAAGTGATAGAAAGTCCATTTCGATACAGTGTCGCATTGTCTTGCCAAGAATGAAAAGCGAGCGGAATGTTTAGAAAAACTCGAACCTTTTCCGATAAAAACGGACAAGATTCGTATAGCAATTAATAGAAGTAAAATCCGGCAAAAGAATCAACACAAAGGCATCCGTAAAAAAGAAGAAAAAAGCAGAAGTTGGGGACGGTTGGTTTTTCAATAAGGGCGAAAATTTTGTAGGAAATTTAAGAGTCGCCATCGGTTTGTAATCGAAGGCATTGTAGTCGGCACGAATCCCTTCAAGTCGGTTTCTCGTTGTCCTTTCCGATGTGCAGTGAAACTTCGTTAATCTGGAATTATTGTAGAAAATAAAATAATTATTAAAATATATATTTCATTTAATATCAATTCTATTTTTTAGTTAAAAGTTAAAATTACTAATTTAATAATTCGAAATCAAGTGTTAAATTTTTTTGACATTTGGTCATATTCTATGATAATATCACTTCAAATTACAAATGTATCAGGAAAATTATTAAACCATTTCTAATATAAATTATCACCATATCATCACATTTTATATAAAATTGATCTTCGTCAAAGCTCAATTGGATCCGAATCAGCCAAGTCTCACTGCACTCACGAATCTTCCCGCCGCTTTTACGGAAATAAAAGCGAGGATTGCTCTCCTTTGTCGACGCGGATTTTTCAGATCGTTCTTGCTTCCAGCGCATCGAGCTATCCACCCCTATACGTGCCGGTAGATCCATCCTTGTGTTGCGAAGATGGAAGATTGCAGCTCGGGTCAAATTGGAAATGGAAAAAGTGACGGCAATGCAACGCTGCTGGACGTGGCCAAAAAGGACGACAGAGGTTTGCACTTTACACGCCCGCTAGAGGAACTTTCACGGTTTCAGCGATACAAATCGCTTTGTGTGTGGTAGCACCGCTAAATTTGAATAGAACGTCCGAATGATGTTGTATATGCTGTTTTGGTCGTGTCGGTCACTTGTTTGAGTTTTGCGAAACTCCCATTGCGATGGTCTAATTTTGTTTTCGACGGTAACTTTATTCGATATTGCAGCAATGTCATTGGTATAATATTATCAGTTATTATTGTTTTATGTCCTGCTTATTGCGTACAAGGCTCTCGTTATTTATTAAATGCAATATTTGGGTTTAGTATGCGATTAAATAGAAATTTTCATTTGGGCTAAAAATTATTCGTGTTTTAGTGCTCAGTCATGTTATGTTGATCGAAACGAAATAGCAATGTTTTCGCTCAATCGCGTTATGTTAGCTTAATTAATGCGTGGAAATTAGTTCGCATGCTGAATGCTGTTTCAAATGCAAATTCGAAATTTTCAGCATAATACTATCGATGTTGAATTAATATGTTATACATACAAGAGCTAGTTCAGACATGAAACATCTATGACGATATAGACCATATTAACATAGCGGTCATATTAAAGTTTTGAATTCGATATTGAAATATTATTTTAATTTCATTATTTATTAAAATAAAATGAAAAAGCATTATCGTTAATTACAGAAAAATGTGATATCGTCTACCCCATATAACAATACATTATTTAAGATATAATCTCAAGAAAAACGGATGCCCGTTCGAAAAGGCCATTAATTGCGTGATAAACTCGAAACTACCCTAACGACGCGGAATCTCCTTTCGTCGCTTCCACTGAAACTTTCTTCCTCAGTCTACTGCCGCTATATAGGAAGTTTAGTCTTCATAATAGCACTTTTAAGATTTTTCACTCGATTTCCCTGCGAGTTTGGCACGCGAAACGATGAGCACGTTAATCTGGTCCTGCCTAGCCTCGGTAGTTTGTTCGGCTCGTCTTTGGGCCGTGTTTGATTTATACCGACTTCCCGAATTCTCAAGAAACGGGGGATTATTGTAATTGAATGGGTTTTTTGGCTAATGTCCGGGTAGGCTTGTTAGTGCTAGTTTCGGTCTAAGCGATCGTTAGTGCCGACGTTATGAAATGGAATTGGTGCTTTGTCGCTTCGAGAGGTCCTCGAGTTCGTATTGATGTGTGTGGCTCGAAGATAAAGTTGGCGGTTCGCGGTGTAGGAGTTTGGTGTTTTGTAGTGATAAAAGTTTATGGATGGTGTTTGTGCGTGTCGTTTGTTTGAGCACTATCTGTTTTTCGACATATTTTATGAAGTGGGTGGAATAATCCTAGCTAAAAAACTATACGAGTTTCAAATTTAGAAATTAGTATAGTCAATCGGTTCTCATCGAAAAAAATGTCGATTTTATATCATTATCAGCATCTATATATTATATAATAGATTATATAATATAACCTCTCATGCGTTATAATACATTCGCATTATCATTAAAGTTAGAAAAATCTCACGATAATACAAATCACCTGGGCCGTAGGGAGGGATAGGTGTAAATTTCCAGGGCCCGGGTTATTTGAGGGCCCGTGACCGATTCCGATTTTTTAATAATTATCTTAACAATAGTACGGGATTTTTTAAATTTTTAGCGGAAAATAAAAAAAATGGTTTCGATTATTTCTGAAAAATTTTGTTTTTCTTTTTTTTTAGAAAAGTCGATTTTTGTAAGGATAAAGATAAGGATAAGGATACGGTTTTTTTTTGAAAAATGTTGTTTTTTGAGAAAATATATTTTTTGGAAAAATCGATTTTTTTTATCAGTGTGCGGTTTTTTTCGGAATATATTTTTTGGATTTTTGAAGAAATGATGGGTGGTGTAGGTTTATTTGGTTTTTCGTTATTTTTTTTTTAGTTTTCCCCGGTTTATATTCTGAATTAAAAGAAACTTAAAAAAAAAAAATTTTCGAACTTTTCCCAAGGCCCGGAAATTTTATCCACAGCCTTACATATTACTAAATTTTCTTAAACCAAAACATTTATCGTAATCAAATAACAGATTTTCACAATCAAAAACAATCAATACACCCAAAAACCCATCAAACAAAATCAATGCACCTCCCAAATTCCATAACCCCCCACCGAAACAAAACCCCCAAAAACCTCACCCTCAGTCCATCTTCAGCGTGAAACAATCCATCCGTCGCTGCACCGCTTCGGGATTCCGCCGCTGATTAACGACGTTGATAAATAGCTCGCCAGGAATAAGTGTTTGCCAACAACGGGTTGGTGTGGCCATCAACGTGATTAATTGACGAAGACAGGGGCGGGGGCCCTCATGTGCGGGCATTATGCGTCCCGTATCCCGGATCTGGCCCGTAATGGAGCGGCGATCTCTTATTCGGTGCTGGTGTTCTTCTTCTGCGATAATAATGAACGAAAAAAGACAAAGGTCGGCCTTGGGGGTGTGGCGTTTTTTCGAAAACACGCTGATTTATTGGGCGCTATTGAATTTGCGCGGACAATGGGTCTTTAGGGTTGTAATGTGATGTTTTGCTATGCGCGCGGTTTTAATCGTTGGAGAGCGTCTGATTAATGGATTGTGTGTGATGGTCGTTGTGATGGAAGTGTGGGTGTTTTAAAATGTAATTATCGTTTCTTATTATGTAGAAGACGTGATTGATCTTAAATTAGTTTTTGACGATAGTGAATTTGAGTGTTTTGTTTGTGAAATTTCTGTGTTGCTGAAAATAAACATTTCTATACGTTGATTTTTGAATAGAATATATTTATTTTTATTTTTGAATTGTTTTAAGATGAATATTTAATTTTTATAGGAATAATAATAATAATAATCACAATAATAATATTATTATTATCACAATACACAGCATATAAGGTTTTTTTCAATATAATTAGAAATTGTTATTATTTTCTGTATTGCGTGTGCACTCTTCACTGTAAAATAAACTAAGTAGAAAATTATCCGTGACCAAATGGTTTAAAAATTGATAATGCACAATTCTGTTAATATATTGATTGCGATACGAGTATCTTAATTTGAACTTTCAGTGAAAATTGGTATGTTCGACAATTCTACAATAAGTTGTTGACATGTTTATATTGTGGTCGCGTTAATCATTAAATAATTTATATCGAATATTAAAATCAATTTTATTGATTTATCTATACGAGTAAAATAATACTATTATATTATATTATACCATATCTACACGTAAGGACGTGAATGTATTTTTTTCCGTTAATAATTGTTATGTGAGTGGGTAGCGGTGTGAACGCGAAAAGTATCAAATGTACGGTATATTGTGTGCCTTCGGCGAAAATTCCATTTTCATATCCGTAGCACGTGCAATTCAATTTTGTAAAAGTTTTGCTTTTTCATTCGGATAGATTCACAATATGAAAAGACAAAGAGGGAAACTTCTCTCTTCGAACTAAATTTGCCAATAACTTATTTGATGGAACTCCCGACGACCTTAAACTTTTTTTTGTTATATATAATAAAAATAAATTTTGAGTGGTTCGAAAATATTATATAAACGAGATGAAAATTTTTATATATCAATTCTTTTCGATATTATTTTATATTGTTCAAATTATCTTGTTCTTGAACGCGCATAATCAAATCTATTCAATGCCATTTTAGTGCATTCGTTTGTATGATTAATTTTATTTTTACAACGCTTGAATATAAAGCATGGTATGAAAATCTTATTATGGATATTAATTCGAAATCCGCAAAAATTTACTACAAAAAAGTCGAAAACCTTTAAAATTTACTAATTAATTTAACGCTGTGCCACAGAACGGAAGCAAAAAAAATTCAACTAACAACAAACAACAATTTTGTCCAACAAACTTTCCTCAAAAGCGAACTGTGACAGATCGCAAAACACCATTCGATAAGAAACCGCTTCGGAATAACGCGAGCGAAAAACGTACTCCTGTAAACTTCGGTGTACACTTCTTTGTTTTTATTTTCTATTTTGAAAGCGTCGAGAAGGAGCATTCCCGCGTCGGAAGTACGGATGAATATTTGATGTTAACGGATAACTGGAAAGACGGATGCCGGCTCCATTGTGCTTCGGATAACAATGGCTTAAAACTTTGAGCTTTGCAATACTACACGTGAGGCGTGCAGAATCAAAATTCGTATCCTGTTCGGCCAATGGGAGACCTCCATTTGACTTCCTTGTTTCGAGTTTCCCGAAATTCGTGCTTGTGTTTACAGCCAGTTGAATAATTTTCAAACAATGCGCTTCTAGTGTATAAAATGAAAAAAATTTTCTGATTAGATTTCAAAATTGACAAATTTAAATGACAAAAGTTATTAATTTTGATAATTTATTGAATTAAATTAAATTAATATGAATATGAATGTGATTTTTCAACTTAACTTACAATTAGTTTCACTACGTTAGTTAGTTTAGAGTTCAAACTCATTTTCAGTATGAATCATTCGACAAAAAATTTTTGTTTTGATATTTTAAATTACACTTTATGTTTGATGAAGTAAAATTTTTATTATTTTAATCATCGTAATCAATTTTGTATGAAGATCATAGGAGTAAAAGGCTTTTAAGATACCTTTGAACATTTTCGCATTTCACTTTATCATATTTATAATGATAAATTTTCCATATCATTATCATGATAAAAACCTTTTAAAGGAATTCGATAATAAAACCACTTTCTGATAAGTGATCGCAAATTGATCACACTTAATAACCTATTTAAAAAATGATTGCACCTAATATCAATTATTATCATATTAAGTAAGACTTTTATGCTCGCAAAACACAAATATCACTCAACTTCAGTAATTACATGAAATTGATCGTTCAATACGGCCATACCATTCAAATTTTCATATTTATTAAAACCACCAATATTTCTTGCAGAACTTCCACATTCGTTCTACTTAAATATAGTGAGTTTTGATTCTGGCTCCTTGATGTAGAAGAACATGAACATCCGTCGCGGAAGAAAACTATCGAAAGCACGCACCGGTGGTTACCTTCCAGTTCGCGATCGTGCTTCGAATTCGTAGAAATGGTCTCTAAGGTATCACTATAGCATATATGGTGTGCAACGTGCATTTTGGAGCGATTAAGCTGTAGCCCTTGTGGCAAAAAATAGTGTTCGTGTCAAATGTGCATATTTGTTCTAGTTGCAGTCTCTGTGTATGATCGTGCATCGCATGCACAAAGGCATATCGAGTCGAATCGAACCTCTCTATGTATATCACGAAACGTGTTAAATAATGTGGGTGAGGGTTAAGTGCTTTGCTAAAAGCTTTCTGATTTTTGTTTTAATGAAAATAAAACAAAATCGTTATTGTTGATTTGAAATATGGTTCTATCTACAAATAAAAGGTTGAATTTATCGAAAGTACTTAAGAAATTTTGACAAACGAAAAGTGCAACAATTCAACACATTTCGTTTGAAAATATTGCAGAAAATGTGTATAAAAGTTATACTCGGGCTCAGGAGATATTGATGGTTTTAGATTAAAGGAGATAAGACATCTAGATTTAGTTATTATTAGACAAATCGAAACTTTGCTTTAAAATTTTTGAAAAGTAATAAAATAGTTATGTGAAACGCAAGCTGAAACTCGGTCGCGACTACCATTTCGATTCACATCTGGTGCTGCATCTTTTCATATCATTTCGAGTTCTGGTAAACGAAAATAATAATAAAAAATATTCGAAAGTAGAACACGGAAAATATTGAATGTATCAGTTTTTTCCAGATTCGATTCAGAATCTTAGCCGACTTATTCGAGAAATAGACGCAAATTTGAAACGAGTCGCAGCAGGGAGGTGTTTGTAGACGATGCCTTTGCGCGAAATGCATAGCAAAATCAACGAACGATGTCGAAGAAAATTCCTTTCGGTGCAAATCAAAATGCACAAATGCAAGAAGAAGCTCGAGGATTGCATCCAGATCCAGGGGATAGAATTCAAATATCTCGTTTGCATACAGACGAATCAATAATTCTGAAAGCCTGTAGCTGTTTATGCAGTGTTTTAACAAATCGAGTTTCAGGACAAAACTATAGCTAGTACTTAATAGAATTTGATAGTTTCGGTTATGTGGAGGTGTTTTAAATAATATTATAATCGATTTCGTGATTTTGCTGTTGCGAAATCATCATTTTGCTTCAATATTGTCATATTTAGCATTATCATTGACGACATTTTGTCGATATTTAAAGATGATTGTTGAAAAACAAAAGTGATTCTATAAATAAATGTTCATGGTATTGATTGAATACAAATTGTTCAAACTTGTTATTTAAATTTTTGCCAAAATGAAAATAACGTAATTCAAATAAAAATTTGTGGTACTATTGACGCATTATAATGAAATTGGTATGTGCATACATGCGAATATGAAATACAATATTTAAAGTTAATTATAAATACAGTACTTGTCGTCAACAAGTGATGTTTTTCACGCTAATTGATTCAATATTGCTAATTATTTATTCTAGAATAACGTATAAGCCATATGTAAATGACAAATACCTGAAACGAATAAACAGTACTTTTCTTCTGAAAAACAATCAAAAATTTTCAATATCATATACAGTGTCATATTTCATTATTATACTGTAGAATTTCATAAACAATAATTCTCACTTTTTTTTAATGATTTATAAAATGAAGCAGATACTTATATAACTTTCAAATAATTCACGGCAATGGCAATTCGAAGTCTTCTCATCGAAAGTTACACCATTTCGTGTAAAGTGCATATTCAAAAGTTGCACTTTGGGGGGAGATGGAATCAAATACGTCGTCAGGGTGCATATTGCAGTTCAGTGTTAGCTTTGGATCCAACGACGACGTTTTGGATTCCAATAAGATCTGTAACTCCAGAATTTTCATTTACAGAAACGAATTCGGATTTTCTTCAGTCCGTGATATTTCAACGCCAACTATAATAATTTTGATTGCGTATTATAATAAGTCCTTTTACATTTGTAAATTAATTTATGCTAACAAATCCACCTTGTTATATAAATGAAAATTGAACGTGTATTAATACATTGTTGTTGACGGAAAGTGTACTTCCTTCTTAATACCGTATACTATATATCGAAATCAACGGGAAAATTAGTGTGTGCGATTGGAAACGATTAACGTGTCAATCAACGTTGATTTTAATGAGTTTTCGCTCCAAAACCCTCATAGCCTGTGCTTGTCGTTCTTATAAAGGCGATCAGTGCTTTGCTGGAGACCGTAGCTAATGGGCTTAACAAACATGCAGTATCAACACTACGCATTCAAACCATGGGACATTGGTAAATATTCCATGCAAAAATGTACTCAGATGTACGATAATTTGAATTGATAAATTCGCGATTGTAAAAAATGATATATGTTGTGTATACAGTACTGTGTTCGATTATACGTTGTCTTGAATCAACAAAAAAAAATACAATATGTCTTGAGCAAACGTTTTAAATTTTCAATTTGGAATCTCAAATGGGTATCTGCGATTTTCTGTTCGTTTCACATTGAAATTATTTCAATTCGGTATTCCTTGTTTTTTCACAGGATCCATCGATATTGATATATTACCCGTATCGGTAGATTGGCTTCGTCCGAGTGTAAGGTTCATTTTTCTCGTATCTCTCAATGGCATCACATACTCGGGTCATTTATCGTTTACAGCTGTGTCCGAAACGTCGAAGATCGTATATATTGTTTCGCTTGTCTCGGGGATATTGCTGAAACTTTTGCCATTTCTCTCGGTGAAAATTTCAAAATCGCACGAAAAATATTAGCCGTTCGTATATCGAGGGTGTACGCTAGAACGAAATAATATTATTGATGACACTTTTTGTGTGAGAGTTTTCTTATTTGCTGAAGACGCCAAGTCTGCGTTGTACAATATAATAGTGCATTCGTTATAAATAATGTTTGAAAACTAATTTTCCGGGTCGGTGGTGTTTTCGCAGTCGTAAACTGAATATTTTTCTTTGTGTTATGAAAATAAAAAATCATGTGAAAATGTAATTTAACATTTCGCTCATAACGTTTGATTTCATAACGTGAGGGTGGTATTCTATTAATATTTTCGTAACATTTTTATAAAAATAAAATTTTTAAATAATTTAAATATCATGTTTTATTTGATAAATTGTTTTTAAAAGTAAAATATTCGTACTGAGCACAATAAATACCGATATATTTTTCTACGAAAACATATAACTCTCGTTATTTTTAAAGAAAGATAAATTCAACGTTTTAAAAAAATAAATAATTTTATTTTAGATCATGTATCCGATAGTTTTTTTTAACGTTTATATTTTAATAAATATGTTTTTTAATAAATCATAAATATAATATATCAAATTTCACTACCATTATTGAAAATTGATTACTTTATGATATAATAAAATAATAAGTCAACATTATGAAAATGATTCAAAAGAATCAATTGAATATATCATATTATATTTTGTATCCACAAATGATTAATTATAATCGAATTCGCACGCCAATATTGAGAATTGTGTTTTTGGAAGGTACCAAAAAGCGAAAACAAGTGGAAAGGTTTAGTTTTTTATATTTTGTAACAAGCTTAAAAGCTCAAAGCTTGGAATCACCACTAAAAGAATAAAACTGAATATTTTAAATGTAAATTTTAATTCAAGACGTATATTATATATAATATATTCTAAAATATAAAGAGAAAAATTGCACATCGCATGTTTATAGCACAAAATAATATGTCGAATAATATTCGATGATAATAGGATTTACATGAATAATTTTGGATACATTTAAACATCCAGTTCGAGCGTTAAATATTCCTTCACTACAATAGCTCAACAATGGATTTCACGAGGATCTTTTGAATGAATATGCGAGCTATTTTTTAGTATAATATGATTTATTTTGAATGAATTATTTTAGGTTTTCTATATTTGTCAAATTTAAAACTTTCATATAAAAAAATTGTTAACATTTACTTCAAAAGATTTCCAAAAAATATTTTTGTCGCGAATACTTTTTCTAGCGTTTCCCAATTTCCCTCTGACCCACAATACAACCTATTGATCATCGAATAACTAACTAAGAATTTCGGCACAAAAAACCATTGTGAAAGCCTCTCCATACAAACAGGACAGCCGAACTCAATCCACAGAGGATCAGGTCCGTTTTTCGGTACGCGTCGAATTAGAGGCTTCGCGGCGCCACGACCCGACGCCCCGACGTGTTTGCACGTCATTGAAATTCATTGAATTTTCGATACACACACACACAGCCTACGTGCGTGGCCTACATCCCCTTTGTGAAGGGAAGCCCTTTGTGCTCGTCGAACAAAATATAGCCGCATGTTGACACGGGGTGGATGCAATCTCGGTGCCGTTTCCGCGAAACGGCCGCCTTTTAGCACGGGCCGATGCGGTCGGCGCCGTTTATTGGAAGCTTTTTTCGGTCTTTGAGGTCGTTTCATGAATAGAAATCGTGCTCGGTTCTAGGGGAGTGTCTTACGATGCGGATGTGGCTACTTTTGAGGTCGGTGTTGCAGTTTGTCGGTCGGAGGAGTGCGTGTGAATCGAGGTGTTTGTGTGAATTTCAGAGTATATAGCAGGGAATGGATTGGATGTAATTTTGTAATACAGTGGAGAATTGATTGTTTTTTTTATTTATTTAATATTGATGTACATATATGGAATACGTTCATATTTAAAATATTCGTGTTGTTAACCAACGTTCCGTAAATATAATACATAATTTAAGTCGGAATAACAGTTTCGTTAATTGAACGACCGCCAGCCGATATCGCCATGGGAACTGTTCGACGATTCAGTTAATGCGATTCTCGCAAATATTCCGAGGCTGGAGAGAAAACGCGGTTTTCCACGGGAGCGAAATTTTATTTCACCTCTCCAGGCGTCCATATACGAACTTAAACGGCTCGTAAACGTTGATTGCGTTTAGAAATTCGACACAATTTTTTTTCCACCCGACTAGAAAACAGTTTTGCGCCGTTTATCCATGATGAAAAGAGCCTCGGCTTTGGCCTGGACTATACGACTCATTGTGGACTCCTTTCAAAGTCGCATAATAAGCCGCTTCCGGTCTGGGCCGAGGAAGCGGGAGTTCCTTCGTCCTTGTTCCACTTTAATGCGGTTTCAGTGACGTCATTTCCGGTTTGATATGAAGCATAAAGGATTAATATCATAGAGGGGATTATGAGGCCATAGTGCAGTATAATTGGACACGGTCTGGTCATAGGATTATTGTGATCGGATTTGATTATCAGGAAAAATGATATAGTAAATCCCTATATGGTCCTGTACGTCAAAGGCTAACTAAGACGGAAAAGATAGGGTGAATGCAGGGGACAATTTATCTTGATTTCATATGATACGTTATGATCGAAATTAGAAACGGGAATTTTGCGCGTTGAATAAAACATATTGTACCACAAAAGTATTATATATAGATAAATCTTGTTGAATTCAAAGCGAATAATTAACACATTTATCGTTATTTAATTACACATAGACTGCTCCAAAATAAAATCTAAAAAACCATAACGGGTCACCGCGTTAAAATTTCAAATAAAACACCTAGCCGCATTCGGGAAATACGACCGACGGGTTAAACGAGGTTAAGTTCGCATCGGGCTCTCGGCCAAAGCGGCAAGTGCTCATCACGGTTTCCTTGGACCCGTAATTAAACTTAAGTCTGTGCATTTATTATTGCGCTCACGGCGTTGTCCTCGGCTTGTGTTTATTATTTTGGCGAGCGCGTGCCGCTGGTCGGGTACTTCTGGCGCCCGAAAGTGTCGCAGTGGTCGTCAACTGTCCATAGGTAAGGGGTTGAAGTGTATCCGAGGTGTTTAAAATCAAAGTACTTGGAATCCCATAAGACTATGCGTCCCGAGGAAGTTGTTCTTTATGTTTGTTTTGATGATGTTCATTAAGCGTGCACTTCTCAATAAATGCTAATGTGACTTTAGAATGTTGACGTTTAACTAGGTTAGACTTGTAAAGGGCGCACGTTAAAAGTGAAACATCAAGTTTTCTTATCTTTATTACATGTATAAATTCAAAATAATAACAACCAAGCTAACACCGGAATAACAATTGAATTAAACCCGAGATTGTTCAAACCGCTCTTCTTGAACCGAGAAATTAGTCTGACTCAACGTAACGACCCATTATATTAGTTAGCAAAAATACAGTTTAGCAACTCCTGCATATAAGCAGAAACTTAACACAAAAGCCAGAAATACAAGGCCGGAGCCAAATTACTTCAAAGCGCATCCGCTCCGCACACATCCTGCAAAACGCAGACGTCATAATGTGCAACGAGAGTTCGCGCTCGCTAAACTCCTCGTATCTGCACGTCCTTATTATTTTCGGCACGTCCTCCCCATAAGCTGTGCACAGCAAAACACCTGAAATCACCCGCAGATCCCACCGAACAATGGCTTCAATTATAATGTGTATTCAAAGGAGACGAAAGGCGACGCAGAAGTTACCGCGAAGAATTAAAGTTGCGCTTCTTTGACGGAGTTGCGAAAGTAAAACCTCTTTCAAAGGCTATCATCTATCTTTATAAGGGAATCGAGTTAGGCTATGGTACGTGAAGGATATAATATATTATGTACACGTACATATTTTTCAGTCTCGCTCTCCAGATGTCCCTCGAGTTGGGACGAAATTGTCTCCGTAGTTTAGCCAACAATAACTTTTTCCATCCGACACTACTTGTACACGTACCGCGAAGTTTGATAACGTTGTTATTCGTTTTTACACCGCCTTGTCCGTATAACTTTTTTCCTGCAACTAATGCTGTTTGGAAATTTCTAATCGATCATGCCGCATCGGGAACAGCGATGCAACTAAGCAACTTTGCCCGAAATTCGACAGCGCGTTGGATATTACGTAATTGTATTGCGGAAGTTCAATAATTTTCGAATGGCCGCACATCGAGAGTTGAGCGATTGAATTAGGAATTTCACTTGCTTTGAAAACTGGGTGTTGTTATAAGATGTGAGATGATCGAATGTGCTCGTTCGTTTGAAAGAAATTGATTAAATTAGAACGGGATTGGTTGATGTTTGAATTAATGGCGAGTGTATTTATATTTTGCTTGAATGTTTAGAGTAGTGAAGGTATTTTTAAAGTAGGGAAACTGAGTTATGTTTTTAAACATATATGCATGGTTTATGAAAAATTAATATTTACTTTCTGAAAAAATATAAATATAGTGTGTGCTTAAGGGGTAGTTTAGAGTTTAAAAACACTCTTCATACAACATTAATATAAACGTGAAAAACTTTCCCGGTAAATCCAAATTAACATTTTTCCTCCAAAAATAAATCAAACGCGAGTTTCCCGAAAAATCTTTTAACAAAAAATGCATAAATATTTAAAAGTTAATTTTAAAAACGTAAATTTATTATACAGCATTGAAAATCAACCCATCAACGAGCTAATTTAAAACTCCACTTTCCACCCACACGAAATTTTATTTCCACAACCCTCATATAATAAAACATAAACATCCGAACCCAACAGGGACACAACACTTGATCAACGGCAATAAAAACAAAATCGAATTTTTATCCGCGCATAATCGAGAAATATGCACTCGAAGCGCTCGCCATTATCGCCACGGGGTTGGCAACCGAAATATTATTGCGCTCGCAATTCCACCGATGCAATGGCGGTAATAAAAAAATAAAATACGACCGAACAATATCGCACTATAAAAAAAAGCGGCGACTATTATATTTTATTTTATCGCGAAGGGCGGCCACCGGTCGACATTAGTTTTCATAAATACCCCGGTCCGGGACCGGGGTCCTGGTCCTTTGGGTGCCATAGAGGTTTCCTCGACCCACGAAGCCTCAAGCAGGACGAAATTGTCCAACGACGACGTAGTTAGAAAGCAATTTGGCGGTGGCCATCGTTAGCTCTAATCTAACGGTGCCATCTCGCCGCGGGGACGACGACCTCCTTACTTCGCAACTTATGAACCGTGGAATCGTCCCTTTGTTTCGTGTTGTGTGAATATTTTTGCTTGTGTTCTGGGATAGGATTACCGCAGGGTTTGTAGGAGTTGTCGAGTTGCTGGGTGGTTCGGGTGGAATTTGTAATGAGGATGCATTTGTGTCGATTTGATGTTGAGTGGGTTGTATTAATGGGATTATGGTCTTTTGTGAATTTGCGGAGAGTAATTTAGCATGGTTATTTATTTATCAATTAAATATGTGTACTAAAAAGTCTGTGAATATGTTAATAATATTATATTAAGTTCAGTTTTACCACCATTGCAGTTAAAAAAATGTATTTTCATTAAAGATTTAAAAATTGAGATGTAATACGATTTTTTTTTAATTGTACGGAAAATTTTTGTTACAACAAGTTTCAGGTTTGTGTACGAGTATATTCATTTGAAATTGGAAATAACGAGTTGAATTTTTGAATTAATTAAAATTTTCAAATCAAACTGAATAACATGACTGATGAAAATTGCACATTTCATATCAAAAACAAAATATTCATTTGATAAATTCATCAAACAAATTCTCGTAATATCGAATTTCAAACAAACAAACATTTTCATTTATATTTTTTAAAACAGAGCAATACTAAAATTTTATATTCATTGAAAATAAATTAATTTCATACAATACAAACGTCTCAATTTCGAGCAAATCTCCGATGCGCAAACGTCTTCGAATCGTACCTCGCTCACAATTGTACTCTGCAAATCGAATATTTAAACGGCAACAGCTAACACGCTTCAACTGCGACGTGTAACCCACCTGGTCCTCCTTCATATAATGACATAATAGATTGTAGACAGGTAAACGTTTCCATCGCAGAGAGCGACAAACACGCCATCGTTGTCCAATTCGAATTGTTCCAATCGCAAACGGACCCCTGTTGATTCTGGCTATGTTTGACTGTGTTAATCAGTGGTCCATCAAACAATTTCTAAGAATGTTTGCCAGATAGGCTGTATTATTTAGGTGTTTTCACAATGTACATATATTTTGCATGGAAGGTGAGATAATTCGTCTTTATCGGGGGCTTATTGGTGAATGTGTGGGAAGTTTGATTCGGTTTATTTTCGGGTTTGTTGGAGTCGGTTGTAATATATTTAGATTTATGAGAGTTCTAAGCTTAAATTTCAAATGAATAAAGGCGAGATAATTCGTATAATTTTGTCTGTTGTAACAATACTGTGAGTATTATTAGTCCTTTGTATTTATTGTAGAACTTTAATGTACTTGTATGTATATGAATTCTATTAAATATTGTTGAAATTTGTTTTGATACCTTTTGTTCGACACAATCGATGAATATGAACAGAATATAGAAAATTTATATACATAATATATTTATTTGTAAACATTGAGAGTAAATAAGACAATCACATTTCTAATATTTGATTTATAAATATAGAATTAAAGGCTCGTGATATAATTTTTTCATTCATGAATCGCAATTAATATAATATGAGTGCAATTTCAATTCGTATGCTATTTTATAACTTTATTGTTTAATGTTGTTCAGGTGTGTTTTGATAAAATTGTTCGTACAAAATTCCGTGCGTTGTAAATGTAGCGCGTTTCGGTTTTACGAGGGCTTATTTCGCGCGCGCAAAGGGTCAAAGTTAATTGCGGAACAAGTTACGAATGGTCGTTTGTCATAATTAAACGGTGGCCCGATTTAGTTCGTCGCGATGTAATAATTTACGACATATTCATGCAAGTTGTTGCGGATCGCTTTTAACGAGACTAGTGTTTAATTGGATCGCGAAAATTTTGAACTTTCATTGCCTCAAAGGGAGATGGATACGAAATTGCGTTGTTGTATCGTGAGGGACTCGATATTTCACTCGAATTTTAATTGGGAGCATATAATTCAGAATCATAATTCTACATGCATCCGCGAATTGAATTTTCACAATTGTACCAAATTTACATCTGTAACACGTCGAATAATTTAATTTTTATCGGCGTAAAACCCACGTCCATAAGCCGGTCGTACTTTGCGGAAGCGACAGCAAATTTTCCAATATCGCCTCCGACAAAAGTAATTCTCGCCCATCGACACTTTTAAATTTGAAGCGGAATTACACTGAAGCGGATTAGCGTTGTACTTTTTTCCCCGGCGCTTTTTTTTCCTCTAGCTGCGAACAAAGTTAATAACGCTCTGTCACTTCGCAACTGTAAAACTTTACGTTTAATTGGAGCGAACCGCTTTAACGGCGTTCAAACGCTTGGACATTTGCATAGCTTAATGGCACTGGCTTCTGAGCACACAACCTATACTTGTGCTTTTCGTATTTGGTCGCTTTGGCCAGGTGCGTGACGATAAATATTCAACATGGACTCTCAGTTTAACTGGAGAGCAATGCAGATGGGTTGTGTGAGCGCGATTCTTAGTTCGTGTTTCGTATGCAAAACAGTCACTTTTCCATATTTTGCGTATTTATATTTGAATAAATTTAAAATAAAACAGTACATTAGTCCTGTACATCCCATTTAAAACGAATAAAGCTCACGTCCACGAGACTGCGGGCCTACCCTCACCTAAAGGCCATGTCTCTAGTAATGCACAAAAAGTGGCCCCTCAGGCTGTGCGGAAAAACGGAGACGAAGTTCTGCAGCCGGAGGTTGAAGTTCAAAATGCATTATCCGCCGCTAGTTTAAATCCAGCCACAACCTGCGGTCGAAGTTTGGAGCCCCGAGCGGCAGATGTTATGGATCATGCCTGGCTCTCGCTAATCTGTTTTATATTTATGTAAATGCGATTTAATTACGAGACCACCGAAGAAACGGGCTTCGATGCGCTTGTTACGCCCATTGTTTGTGTATTCGATGGTTGTAACGGTTGCTTGTTCGTGTTGTTGCAGAGAAGGTTCTATACGCTCGCTCCAGCCGCGGGCCTTTGGGTTCCAGGGTTCCTGTAACCGGTGGTGTTGCCATTACTGAAGAACAAGCCATTGTAATGTTTATATAATTGATCATTTGTAATTTATAGTTGAAATTTTATTATTGAATTCAACAGGAGTTGAGGCAGTTGACGTTTGGTGCAGCAGGTTGTCCCACTAGGGGCGAATGGTTGCGGACATCGCTGAGCAGCAAGGGATGGTGTCCGTCTGCACCTAGAAATTCGACGAGGGGTCTATTGACAGTCGTCGCCGCGTATTGTCTGAAATATTTGCTGTTCGACAATAGACCGAAGGACGCTAAAGGAAAATGTTTGCCTCCGGAGACGTTAGTTCATATGCTTTTATACTGCCACCACGTTTAAGGGAGACCGGGCGAAGTTTATCATTCTACGTACGCGAGCCTGTACGAGAATTTCACAAGAATTTTATTAAAACGTTTTAGACTGCTTCATCCGGACGAAAAACGTCAACAGGAAGCGCTGTGCGTAGCCATAAGTGAAATTCTTTGGAAAGCCGGGGAGCAAAAGAAATGCGTTGTGGCCCTGCCTCAAGACACCGTCTACGTACAACACTCGCATTCCTATTATCAAGATACGATTACTGAAAGGGTAGGTTTCCTGCGTGAAAATATTTAAAATTTTGATAGTGGAAATTTTTATGGTAGATTTTTTTATGAAATATTAAATTGAATTTTTATAATTAGTCAAATTAAGACGTTAAAATATTAAATTTCACACAAATATTTGTGGATTTTGAATTTGGAATTCCAATCCACATTACAGAGATAATTAATATGGCCAATTGATTATGATGATTATGCAATATTATGGTGATTACGCATAATGAACTATGTATATAGCTATAAACTTTATACAATATTCCGAAAATAGAAAATATCGATCTTTTCTAATTCTATGAAATAAATATTGTAGAATAAATTATGATAACTAATCGATATACTCAATTTTCAGCTGCATTATTTTGACTTCTTTAAGCTGGAAGACCTCCAGATATTCATAAAAACCTATCTATATATTGTAAGTATACTAGTCCGTGTGCTTTATGCTGCATATTAAGATATGCCAGAATGAGAAAGTTTCTCAACTTTTACAGTTTGAAGAAGAGCCTGGAGCCGGAGCGTTGTTATTACTTTACTCGCTAGTTTTGAGCAGAGGCGTTCAAAAGTATGCTCACTTTATTTCATATTTAATTAAGCGTGATTAACAACGGCAGTAGCGAAATGCCGTTCCAAATATTCATTCTTAATTATTTAGATTAAAATAATACGAAACTACACTAACAACAATCACAAACACAATCTTTTGTCCCATCAGCGCCAGGAAGGACTTAGATGGCAAGTCGAGCAATTTAGTGTCATCCCAAGTAGAAGGATCTCTGAATTTGGTCATGTTGGCGTTGACGGGCAGGGCCACTCCTTATTTGCACAATGGCGTAATTTACGTCGGCGACGAGGACCACTACGTGAGCGATGCCCTTATTAAATAACTCTGTTTCGACGGAGGTCCGATAATTGTCGGTGTTATTGTTGTTCAAAGGCTCTGCCGCAGTATGGTGTGCTGTCTAGGAGCCCCATAGGGCTGTTGCTGTGGAAGGGTGTTGAGGAGAAGCAGGATACTGAAATTCAACCGCCCGGGTCTAGGTTGAAAACGCCGGCTTCTCCAATTTGGGTAATTTGCGTTGAAAAGTTTACGCTTCTTTATAAATGTGTGTTTGTTGTACTTAGTTTTTCGTTGATTGATTTGTCTAGAAAGTTTGTAGTAAAGTTTTTAATTAATATGACAAAATATTTTAATTAAATTTAGAAAAAAATTATGGATAGAAAAAAAAATTCGGATTAAGAGTTACATATAATTTTATCAATTAATAACGTTGTTAAATTATTATATTTATAATATTTGAAAGTTGCTTATTGCATATTTGAAATACGAGCCTAATATTATGCACTTTTTAACACGAAGTCAGCAATTTTTCATAAAGTTTTGTGAAGTGCTTTTCTTCTATTTGTGAAACTTTTCCACTCATTAAATTGTTCGAAATTCTTGTCTTACAAAACTTTTAAACTTTTACAAACAAATGAAGATAATTTCCACAATGAAAATTATGGTTTTCTAAGTCTAAAAACTTGTGAATCCGCTCAAATATTTCGAAAATTAGAAATGACAAATACGTCACTAATATTGTTTTCTTTTTTGGAAATTATGTATTTTATAAAATTTTAATGAATTTTTGTTTAACAATGTCATCGTGCGGAGCGAAAACCACAAAATTAATTACTCAATTCATTTTCAGGTTACATATTGTGCAAGTCATTTTGGAGTAATGTTTAACACAAATCGAGAACTTCTCAGAAACTATCATGCAGAGAGAAGGTGAATTATTATATTTAATATGAAAAAATGAATGTTTGGAAGTTTATATTATTTAAATGGATGTGTCACACAATAGAGCCTATCTATCTATCCTTTTGATTCGACGTATTTCTCTAAATATTTGTCCACATACATATGAGTTTCGGTTATATGTACAATACATCCAAAACAATGGGCGTTCGTTTGATTTGTGCAAGCTTGGGCTTCGTTAAGCTCTAATTGAAGTTTAGTTCCATCGGGTTTGAGTAAATATTATGTCATCTTGACTTTAACAACTCTAACCGTCGAGAATTGCTTTGATGACGAATGGCGAAATCCTAACTAAACACCGACGCGTATAATGTGCGAAGTGGTGCTTTCTTGTCATTGAAGCATCGAACGCTTATTATACGCAATATGCGTCTGTATCGTCACTGATATTTGTGAATATAAATTGAGATATTCTATTTTAGATAATGATGCGTCACTCGTTTCGAAATTCAAATTCGAACGCCATAATTAAGCAACGTTTATATCCTAAATAGTCGAGACAATTGAAAGATAAATTTTTTTTATCGATTTAGAACAAAAGTTTTTTTTCCATTATCAATTTTAAATAAAAATATTTGAATAGAAAGTCATACTTACATATGTATTTAAAATAAATAAAAAATCAGTGAATCGCCCGATAAAACCATCAAGTACTCCGGGAAAACCGCGCGCACAAAAACCCACAACAATCCTTCTCAAAACGGAAAACAGCTCATTCGAAACGCCTCGCAAAAACGCATCTACACCCTCAGATATATCCCCATTACAAAAACATCAGCCACGCAAAAATGCAGCACACCATAGGGACACGAGGAGAGTTGGCGAGCTTTTAACTCACTGATTCCCGGCTCGGGGTGAAAGTGAATTACCGCCGCACCCTGGGGAGCGCGCGCGCGCCGAATACAAATGTTCGGCACGTTCGCATTTTTTTTATTTTTGCACCAAACACCTGACGAATTCGCTCAGTCATCCTTCGGTGACGTCCTGGCTATCAAATTTTTTACGTGATGCCATCCTGCGTGTGGAAAAATTGACGATTGTCGTGGCTTTTTACGGGTTTTTGCGCAGGGGAGGAGGCCGGATTTAGCAGTCGATCAAATGACGCGGGGGTGTTAAAAATTGCGTTTGTTTGTTTGTTAATGGGGTATGGAATTGAATTTGTTTGTGTGTTGCTTTTATGAAAATTTTGGGAGATTTTTTTATTTAGGAAGAAGTGATTCAAATGTACGATACAGTGATTCAAAATTTATGATGGTTTTATTGTGCGAAGTTATTCAATAGGATATAACGGTCTTTAGAGATTTATTGTGTATGTGGAGAAACGATATAAACTATTAACAATTCATGACAATATATCATTCATAATGGAGATTATTTATAAATATTATCGATATATTATTTCAGATTTGATCTTCATTATTATACATGTGGAGGATGCCAAGTGTTTCTAACAGTGGATACTAGAGGTGAACGTGAAGGTGGAAGCGCAATGAAAGACGACATAAACGCTACACCATTGGAAAAGCTTATACATTCTAAGTAAACAATATATAGCATAATTGAAATTGTATGAAAATTAACTGGAATTAATCATGTTTTAATTAATTTTCAGGTGGCAGGATGCTAAAGTGACTTGGACGGGTCAGACACCGTACGTGGGCGAGACCACGGCTAACTAAAAACATACAAAATTAACAATTTAGACGCGCTCTTAATTTTATTTAACTCTCACAACTATTCGCCCCGAGATAAATAGAAGCTGCACGCCCATTTCTAGCTACAGCTTAGAGTGAGCCTCGTTTAATTAAGACAATTAATTACCCGAGCAGACACCTCTCGAAAGCGGCTAAACAATCTTGGTCGGGACTGTTCTTATTCTGCATAACACAGCACTCATGCTTCTATCGAACAGTTCGAATTTCGAAATAACTGATGGAGCATTGGCACTTTTCGGTTTTATTTCATGCCGGGCTGAAGTATATATGAAGAAAAAAATCTATTAAAAGAGCATCAATGGCGGTGTCGCTCTCAAAAGTGTCACGCTTAATGGCCGTTCGTATTAAGAGTTTTTCGCGACTTTCGCGAAAAGTCGGGATTTTTTTCGGAAAAGAGTAAAAAAGACGAAAGAGCCGCAGCTTACAGTTTTCGTGGGACGTCGTAAAATAAAATATAGAAAAAAAAAACGTAACGTTTCAACGTTTGCCGGAAACTTTACGATGTCGCAGGAAAAGTTTTGTGAGACGGTCTCGTCAAAGGAAATCCTTTTAGAATAAGATGCACTGTTTTGACAAGAAAAATGATTTCTTTTTTCTGTAAACCCTTGATAAACTGCTTCATAAAATTAATTTATTCCGTCCAAAGGCTTTTAATGGTGAGTGCGTAGACGTGAATTTATGTATTAGACGACTGACTAGCATCGTATGAAATTAAATGTTGTATGTGGGTTTATTTTTTATAATAGTTGCTGAATTGTTTTACATGTGAAATTAATGTACCAATATTTTTTGAAATAAATGTTTTAATGAAAATGCTTTTAAAATGAAGCGAATGATATTACTAAAAGCCCTCATAAAATAATTTATGTACGAGTATGAAATTTACAGAATTAATAGTCAAGTTTACTTTTAGGTTATAATGAAATGTTATACGCAATTATGTTGAAATAAAATTGTGTACATAAAGGTTAATGCGTATGAAATTATTCCCGAATTAGTAACATTTAAAATGTTAATGCGAACGTTATAAAAATTATTTCAAATTAAGATCCTCGTTCAAAAACCGCTATTGCGTTTGGAATTCTGTAATTTTCTCGCATTCTCCCTAAAAGCACAATGGGGAAACGGTTGCGGAAGCATTAGGTGCAAACACTAAGACGGAATATATGAAATTCATTTCGGAAAACTCGCAAACTGAAATGCTAACAATGAAAACACAACACTAGAGGCGTTTCGAAATAAATTGAATTTCTTAAATATGAGCAATTTCAAAATGGTCCACGCGTGAGAGATTGCAGACGCAAATGAATGTTTCGTGCATGTAAGGTGAGTATATCATTCGAGCCGCTTAAATTGAATATTTAAATTTTATGCACGGTGTACATTCTTATTAATGAATTACGTTGGATGAAGATTCAGAAAAGAGAATAAATATATTATAATATGTAAAAATTATTTGTCAAAAATTGTGAAGATCGAAAATTTCAGAATAATGCCATTTGGATTGGTTGAGAAGTTTAAGTTTTTTTTTTTATTGTGATTATTTTATTAATAGCTGGTTACTGAAATTATTTATTATAAAAATTTTATGAACTCATAATTGTTTGATATTGTTTAATCTCAAAAATCAGTGACTTTTATACGACATACGAACATTGAACTCTTGTCTACTCGAAATTTCAAACGCCATTGAACAGATGGTGTTAAGTGCGACACACAACAATCATTCCGGAAAACGATCCTGCACCGTCCACAATTTTTAAAAATTACTTCACATTACTTCCAGACACACATACATTGCACCGCAGGACAGCAAGCTTTTAAGGTCCACGAAGCGAAAACGATTAAATGCATCTTGCCGCCCTGTATTCGCACCGTATCGTTTTTTCACAATAGCCCATTATTTTTTTAAATTCTCTAGCACATTCGCGCTTATCGGCAGGGGTCGGCAACAAATTAACGTCGTACCCCGCACAATACAAATCGTCGCTATTATGATAACAAATGATTTCGCACTGCAGCGACACACGGACGGCGCTGCCAAATGCCGAATGGGTGGGCGGGTTTGCCGCCCCCTTTCCGCCCACTGTCCACCTATTCTCCCGTTGGATACCTATGGGTGGGTGGTGGAGGTGTTAGGCTAAACTCTATTTATTTTAATGACCGTGGGCGATTTCGGATGCCGATTGCCCTGTTCGGAACGAGGAGGCCGAGGGCAATTGATGCTGGCCATTAGTTGTAGGGGATGAGGGTTGGTTGGGGGTAGCTATTGGTTATCCATCACATGAGTGTTGCTTAAAAAATGTTGTGTAAACAATTGGTATGCGAGATTTTTATGAAAAAATGTTTTGTGGAATCTGGGTTGGATCAAATGTAACGTTTGTGGTGAGTATTTTGTCAAAATTATTATCAGTAAAAAAAGAACAAACAGTAAAAATGCAATAAGAAGTATAAAAAACACGCTTTTAGATTATATGAAATGTTTTGTATTATATTTAAAGTACGTTTTCCTTCTTTAATATTTACGGTTCTTCCATAATATCGGAATATGAGAAAATATGAGGAATTCTGAAAGAATCGTTGTAAATATTGTTCTCGTTTGTAATAAATCGTTTTATTTTGAAGTCGTACACAATTCATAATTTTATATTATAACATATAAATATAGTGATTTTTTGAATAGTTCAAAATATTAAACTTAGTCATTATTCTAAGAATGACCTGAGTAATTAAAATGTCGCAGCTTGTATTAAACTGCTTCCTATCTTTGAATTTATGGTATGAAAGTTTCTACACTGTTGCAAAATTTCAAATAGAACTAAAAGAGACAATTTGATACGAATTACGATTTTATTGGCTTCAATATGAGAAAACTGTCGTAGAGCTTTCTCGAACGAAACCACCATTTGTATCGTTTTATTATCGAAAAAATCTGGAAAAATTGCTCGGAAATTTTTCTCAAATTACACAAAAGTACATACATACAAAGTGTAACGAAGCGTACAAATTTAGAAGTTAATTGAACGTAATCATTTTTAATATGCCAGCGAAGTTTTAATCGAAACTAGGCGCGCTTTTTGCGTGAGTTTTTGGCTTATAAACTTTCCTTTTGTTGCGGCGAGATTATCTCGCAATAAAGTATTAACAATTGCGAAATTTAATTTAAAATTTTCCTTTGTGTGAATAACGGTTGCCGACTTTTCTTTTCGTCCGAGTTTTTTTCCCCACTCTCGGCGACTTATTACGTATAATAAAAGAAGCAGACAAACACAACAACGCACAGTTTCTATGGCATCATTAATTGAATTACATTTTATTTGAACAGATAAAAAATTTGGAACCAGTTCTTACTTGAAATTATATCAAACCATAAAAATTCAATAAATTATAATTTATAAATATTCCTAAATAATACACATTACTATTATATTTTCGGATGATATATTTCTCAATTTTTATATAGCAAATGGACATAAATATAATATTTTGTATGAAAATAAAAAGGTCACATAAACAAATGATATATAAATTTACTATGAAAAAACATCGAATGAATAAAGCACTATTTTCGAAGTTTCCCAATATGAAGGGTAACATGAGTAGGGTACCTTTGGTTTGAAACTTTCATTGACATGTATATAGTATGACCTACCCCCGCGTCTAAAACGTGATCTGTATGAAAATCTGAAACTATCACAATGTTGACTTAAGCCGTAAAATAAAAACGTTAACTCCTTTATACGTTACGTGAATTTAAATAAACATAAAAAAGCTCGTACCTTATATATTATAGTTGGACAAATCGATTAAGCGTAAGCAATACGATCCGGAACATATAGGAAATTTGCTTTCCGTTTTTTTCCCTTTTAATTCTTCTTTTGCACCGGTTTGACCTCTTTAATGTTTGAGCTTATTTTACGCAATGCTGGAATGAGTAATTGAATTTCGTCGAAACATATTTCCATTCCATGGTGAACAGGTGCACGTGTCGTTTTCCCATTACTCTCAGTGGGAAAATAAATAAATAAAATATTTTTTCCCCGGCACACAATGAAGGAATAAAATAAAAAATATCGTAGGCCAAGAACTTGACCGGGAAGAGGACGTTGTTTTGCAATAAATATGCCAAAGATCCGCCGAGGCGTTTTTCCAATAAATGTGTATAATATAATAAGGGGGAAAAATCGGAAAATAAAACTCGGGGGAGTTGTCGTTTTCCCACCGTAACACGTATAAGCGCCGCGAAACAATGGCCGCCGACAACAAATATACGTTTGCGTAACGTAAACAATTATTTCATAAAATTTCAACTTTCGGATCCCCTTTGGGGGAGTCGAAAAATCAATTATTAATTAGTCCGAATAACGGTCGCGAAATTATTTATTCGTCGCTTCCTCCGAGCAAATCTCACACCACGATCCGAAGAACGTTAGCGGAGTCGCGAAAAACAAATAAAATTGCGTCCGTTTGTCCTTAGCGAGTTCGCTTAATTGAAAACGTTCACGAAATTGTTTGTGTTTCTAACGAAACGAAAATAAAATAAAAAAATATACAGCGAAAAATACCAAAAAAAAAAACGAACAAATCGGGAAAAACTCTCGCAACACTTGACGTTAAGATGAAAAAATTCAACTTTGTCCAAACTGTGTATAGCCGTCGCGCAAATAGTCGTAAATTGTTCGAATCGTACGAAAAAAAGGATGAAATGAAAAACGATCACAGTCTGAACGAAGCTGCTCCGTCGTTCGTTCATAGTGGAGATTAGGACGTGACGATACGGGCGCGCACTAATGATTTATGTATTGAAACTTTTTGAGCTTTTAATGCTCAACGAAGATAATTTGTTCATTTGAACTGATAAAAAATATGTGAATCCCTCATTTCTTGTATGAATGTTAAACATATGAAAAAATTGACAAATTTGTCTATTCTGTTTCGTTATAGTACCTCATAGATTTATTTCGTATTCACATAGGCGCTTGAAAGGATACTTTTATCAATAAATAATTATTTGAATTTGGAATGCGGGAAGAGCATCCACACCATTGCAAAAACTGACCCGAATTGTGTAGCACCTGCACTCGGTGGAAAGTGCTTTAGCACCATTTTCTATGGAGCGGCAAAGTTCAACGGAAAGCTTAAATATGAAAGCTTTTTGTATTTATACAGTGTGAGCTTTTTGCTTTCTAAGTTTTTACGTGTTTTGTGCACGTATGACTTTTCACGGACGTTTTGCCAAATGTACATTGCAGAGGAAATTTTTCACTGTAATGTTATCAAATTAAAAGTATCGCATTGGCAAAAATATATTTATAAAAGTATGCATTTTTTTAAATGTTATTAATAAAATTTCTAACTAATAAGAAAGCTATTTGTCAATATACATTTGAGATGTCCTCGTTGTTTATATTATGATGTAAATAATTATTTGCATAAATTTTGTGAAACGAAAAATTGTTTTTGTAAGCCAAATGCGTCTTGAAGTTGTTTTTTTGTTTGAGATACTCGTTTGAATATTAATTAAGCAGTTCTTTAAAACGAAAAAAAAACTTGTATTATTACGTTATATTTTCATAATATTGTTTCCTGGAAAATAAAAGAGGAATATAAGAAAACAATTCCACTCGATTAATCAAAAATTTATCATACAATAATTACAGGAAATGAACATAAGGTGTATTTTCTATTTTTTTTAATTTGTTCAACAGTCTCAATACGAAAAAAAATCATTATATTTTCCCATATTTCTGAACGATCTATTTCATTTTTATTTATTTTCACCTCATATAAAATTCCTACTCTTGCGAAAAGTAACTGTATTTCGGTAAATATGAACCAGAAGATTCATTTTTTTCTTAAGTTCTTGAAAATCATCTAAGATGCAAACGAAAGATTACCAAGAAGCGACGGATGAAAATATCGAATGAATTTTTTATTAGAATATATGAGAAATGCGAAGATTTATATGGCAGACGAGAATATTTTTTTTTTTTTTCGGCTCTAAGTCTCGTCCACTTAATATTCATCATATTGCAAGGCAGCAATCTTTTTTTACTCTTCACTATCTTCTTTCGTCCAAAGTTGAGTAGAAAAATTCCGTTCATCTTTTCATAATAACGATAGAAACTTGTATGCCAAGTAAACTTTCATATTTTCAATCAAATATTTAACAAAACAATAAAACCGTATTTTTTATATTTAAAAACATATAACATCACGATGATTTGATTTATTTATCAAGCGACGCGAGAGTGGACCCGCTTCAACAGCAATCACACCTAGTACGTGCGCATTCCCCGCGAGGATTTCAGATTATTTTAATGCACTTTCCTCGAATGCACTTTCGCGAATTGAATATAAAAATCTTTTCCTTTTACCCCGCGCATAAACATATACAGAGAACGTACGTCGGCCATACACGCGGAGGGGAGATTTCACCATGGCGGGGAGACGCGTACATTTTTGATATGCATGCACGAGCAAACGCTGGTCGGAAAATAGTGTTATGGTGTTACAATCCTCTTTGCTTCTCGCACAACTTCCGTGTGTCACAGCCTCAAAAGCTGCGGGTCTACGGGAAAAACTTGGCCGATGATAAAGTGCGCCATTCGGTGCTTTCGAAGGAAATTGTGTTTCAGAGGCTCGCACAAAATACGAGCTTTTTTTCGTATGTGGGTTTTCAGCTTGTATGATTTCAGTTTTCTGTTTATGAAAATGCAATAAATTTAATTGAAAATTTCATAAATGATATAATAATAATTTTTTTTAAATGTACTTTAATTAAGAAAAAAAATTAATATGTTTTGCACTTTCCACTCAGCTTCTTTTTTAAGACGTAATTATAAAGATCTAAGTTCCATCTTGATGGAGAGGTGTCCCTATTAAGGGTTTGTAAACAAGTAATTAACCCCTATAGTCAATATTTGTCTCAAAGCAAGTCTATCCTTAACCTTATTTATACGCGAAAAGACCTCATTCCATTGCCAAGGTGCCTCCACAAATTATACGTTCCAAACAAAGTTCATTTACTTGTAAACGTTTTTATTTATAACTCTCGGCTGTGAAAATACATATTTAATGGAAGACTTTGAAAGTTTATATGGAATGCGTAAATATTGAAATATGGAAATGATTGGAATGCTAGACTGCGATTTGCATTAATTATATGATGAGTTACGAATTTGAGGCTTTTTTCTGCTAAGCTCAACGTCGAGTAAGATGATCATCGCTTTTTTAAGTTATTTATGGAATTATTTCTGATAGCTAGATTAGTTTTCAGAATTCCTAAGTAGCGAATTCAATGGAAGATTTTATATAAAGCGTTCTAGACGTTGAAAACGAGATTGATACTTTTAGCATAAAAAAAATTTAAGTCTTGAGAATATGCATTATTTTATATGATATATTATACTAAAGAAAAACCTCTGAACTTAAAATACGATATTAGGAATTCGGGAGGGTTAAAACGTGAAAATTGATACTAAACTGATTTTTCTTGTGTATAAAGTCTCATATATGCGTTTATTAAGTGGTCGTTTCACTTTTACCGATCATCGAACGCCAATCTTTTTATACGTAAAAGTATACATATTGCCCAGAAAAAATTGAAAAAGGCAGAATTTCGTCGATATGTTTTTTTAATGTAGCAAAAAATATTTGCAATGTTTGCGCAAATAAGCGAAAATGTTCGAGCGTAAATAATACAATATAGAAAAAAGCGGCAGCTTTTCCAGCGAGCACCTTTCGTAACGAATCGTAAGAAAACAATAAATAAGGCCAATTCTAGGACGACGATAAAATATTTACACAAACATTACTTCGTACATACAATCAATGTCGTTCTCCTTTGACTTTATTTTCACATTAATATTTTACCTAGAAAATGATTGTGTAAATATTGCAAAATCTTGATTAATTGATATAGCCTAAATTGAAACTTTTAATATAATAATTGAACTCACATGAAGTATATTAATTAAAAACGTATTATTTTAGATTGTAAATAATATTAACGCTTTTTTTTAATCTGCCTCTAGTCTCTCAAAGCCAGAATCCAGCCTTGAGAATTCTCAAATATAATATAATACATACTAAAGAAAAACATAGACACGCCTTTGTGTCAAAAGTTTCTAAATTTGAATACTAAATACCTATATTATTATTTTAAATTTTATATTATAATATTTGCTATTCGATTATTTGTTCAAATATGTATCTATTCGAATAAATATCATATACAATAAAATTTATTTGTCTATAGGGGTATAGTCGTATTTCGGAAATTTCAATATTTTAATAAATATCGTATTCACACGTATTTTTATATTCCAACACAAATACTCATTTTATTATTGGTGTTCCATTGAAATATTATAAAATAAAATATTGTATAATACTATACTTAAAATTATTTTCTTAATTTGATTTTTTATACTCGCTCGGAAAAATGTACCGTGTTATTTTTTTTTTTTGAGGTTTATACTCAACAGGAAAACTGAAAATATTATGAAAGAACATTTCTGTATTTGTCAGAATTTTAGAAATTATTGATACTTTTGCTTTATCAATTCGATATTCGACTAGTTGAATTTTGCGATTATTCATTCGTTCATTTTATGAGAAAATATAATATGCTTTGTCAATAATAAAAAAATTCAAACATATGAGAGAGTGAAAATCTCATAATAAATAGCTGAAATCTACACAAACAATATTTTATTCTATCATACATCACACACACAATATGAAAAATAATACGCTTAATATCAAATTTCGCAATATTAATACATACATCGTATCAGGAGCAGCCACATCCGCATAAAAAAACAGAATAACAATAATACCGAAAAATATCCGTATAATAAAAAAAACGTAAATACGAACTCAAGGAACAAATAAAATGAAAAAAAAAATATATGAAAATGAGGACGATGTAAATACGGTTTTGAAATTTTTGAGACGGTTGCGTAGTCACGGAAACAAAGCCTCCGACAAAAGCGCGTATTTTTTTTCCTCCGTTCCGTTCCAGCGCCTAGTATTGTTTTTTCGGCGGCGTTTTCATTAATATTTTCCAAGGCTTTAGATTTCGGCGAACTGTACGAGTCGGCCGTAATTTATGGCCCCTCTTCACTCTTCGCTCAATTTTCGAAAGCCTTTTCGCTCGCGCGCTTTTTGGTATCTCGCCGCTTTTGTGGGAAATCGGTGCAAGGTGCGAAATTCGACGCGATTAAGATTATTCAATTTCGTTTATTTGTAACCGGTTTGATCTTGTGGAGGTGGGTGAAATTAATTATGCCAGATTTTCGGGATCGAGTTTCGATTTTGTTTATATTTTTTAAGGATATCTAGTTATAATTATGTTATGAAACGTTAATGAGTTTAGTCTGGTGGTATCAAGAATATTTCCTTTTATAACCAATTGACGTACATAATTTAAAAAATATCTTCAGAAAATATGAGAAAAATTTAATCCTGAATAAATTTTGTACTGTTATACATATTATATAATAAATTATATTTGATATATCAACCAGAATATTTAATTTTAACGAACTAACGAACAAAAATTTCCAGAATATGAATAACCTTTCGTATCAGCTATCACAGTTAAACAAATAACACACCATAAAACTAGCATACATGAATATAAAAACCCAATACAATGTAAAATAAATAATTTAAACAATCGATACGGGTTATAAACGCTTTAAGCTGCATCTGAAAATCAAAAAGGCATCACAAAGCGGGATAAAGTACACAACATGCACACACAATCGCGTTCCAGTTAAATTATGGCTTGAGAGTTATGGGATTATAAGACTGCAGATTATGGGCGTTTGACGCACTCCATAGCCGCCAAGGGGCGAAGCAATTAATCCGCAAAGCTTCAATTCTGCACAATGGCCTTATTTATTATTCATCCTTCGATCGGCTTCAATTAATGCGTCAGGCTGTATACCACTTAACGAACGGCCTCGGCAAATACGTTCGATTTTAATGAAATCTTTAATCAAAAACGCTTTTGAAAGTCGTCGATAAATTTTGGAGAAGAATACCATTTTTTATGTATTATATATAAATATATGAAAAAAAATTATATTTGAGTTCGAGAATTGAGATTTTTGTATAGTTTGCGTTTAAAAGTAGCCCGTAGATTGATAAATTATTTTTTTTAGCTTTGAAAGCTTCATCATTTATTTTGAAGTTGAGAAACACTTGTTAGTTGAGTCGGCAATCTAAAAAATGATAATAATTCATTTTTTGTCAACTGTTATGAATCTACTTCATAGTATTCTCCATAAAATAATTTAGTATTTATATCAATTATACGAATCGAATAAATATTTGAGGAAATGTGTGATTATTTGCATTAAATGGAAATTTTGCAATACTCAAGTTCATTATCCTACAAATTTAAATTGATTCCGTATTAATTATTATAGAAGTGTATGGTGTACAGTGTATGTAATTTGAATGATTATTCCTCCGTGTTCACCTCATTCATTTGCATTCAATTTACTTCCGATAAACGTGTGCTCGTTGTAAATACATTGATGTGTGTCTGAATAGAATATGATATGTGAAAACCACGTTATTCAGTACGTACCTCAATTTCTCATACACATACGTCAAATTAATCATAAAATAATTTAAATGTTTACAAAGCAAGAAACTGAAATTGAAAAATTTCCACATAAATCCATGAAACCATCAACTCCAGATTTTCATGAAAAACATCATGTATTTGAAAATATCAGGTACGAATTGAGTTGTATCCGGATGGGAACTAGATTGGAAATCGTTCTTCGTTTTTCCGTCCGGTACGTGTTAACACGTTTGCATTGTTTGGTTTGCCGTCGTTCCAACACGTCCACCGGCATAAACTTCCAAATGCATATTTGACGAGAATTTAATTTCGTGCCATCGCGTGAAGTATGCAAGCCTCCGTCATACGATAAGGCTGTGCGCCTATTTTCTCTAAATATGGGTCGCGAACCGAGAAAAATGATTTACTCGCGCTTATCGCGTCGATGTTCTCAAAGTTCTTAGTTTCAACTATTAATATCTCGTATCATATTTTTACTATGAAATTATGCTTTCACAAAGGAATCGAATGATTGTTTTGTGATTTCTTACGTATTTGTTCTATTATATAATTTTTATCACCACGCTAGTTAAAATGCGTCAAATGCAAAATTGGGTAATTTTATGTCATTGAAAGTTTCAAATATCATATTGAAAACTTTCAATATGATGATAAAAGAAAGGTAACTATTGATAATTTGAATACTTAAAACCATTATTTATCAATGAGATTTGTTTATCAAGCTGAAGAGTAAATTAATTGATATTAAAATTTCAGTTCTCAATGAATGTCACCAAATTTAAATTATAAATCCAATTAAATTTTAAAGTATTCATACGTAATAAAGTATTTATAGAAAATCATACGAATGCATTTTTATTACAAAAATAAAAACATATCGAATTCAAAAATCCAAAACACACAAATTACCATCACGTCCAACATTTCATGCGGAAAAACTTATCGAGCATTTATACCGGCGACTATTATCGGCACGGAAAAAAGCAAATATTGGAAAGGACCGATCAAACGAGAAGCATAAGTTAGGGGCACACAACTGAAACGTATGAAGCATGAATTATTTCCCTACTTTTATCGCCGCGTAATAAAACGTATAAAACGTGCGGCGCGCACTTATCACGTGCACCATATATTCATACGCGGAAAACCGTTCGAATTCCCTCGCTAGGCGCGGGAAAAAGTATTCGAAATTCCCTGCCAGTATAAATATTTTTTTAATGTCAACGTTGTAAATTTAGAATTTCGCGCTTTGCGTTCCACGTCGCTCAATTTATTTGAGTTTTGCCTCGTTTAGAAAACGGTCGGTTGCGAATTTATGTACTGTCGAGTGTGTGTTTTGAAGGAGTTGTAAAGGCATCGCTTAGAATTTGGTTTTTTTTAATTTTTATTAGAATATTGAATTGTGGTTGTTATTGAGTTCAATTATGTATGAAATTATGTGAGGGTATTTTTAAATTTTTGCATGAGCCGTTAATGTAAGCATATGTGTTCATCATCAGTCTCTCATCATCTGGGATCGATAATAATACAAGGTCTCACAAAGTTTCCTTAAAGCCTTAATGAGGTGATAAATCATGTTATTTGGAACATTTTAAACCAAACATATTTTATTGTTAGTCCAAAGTATCATAGTTTTCGAGTTATTATTATTATTATTTCGATTTTTAAGAAAAAATTCAAAATCTCGCACTTGCGCATTAATAATACCCAAATTAAAGGTAACATGGTAGACATATCTTTAATTTTTGTTTGTTTATTGTGAATTAAATTCATAAATATGAATAAAAACTTCTATATCAACAACTTTTAAAAATACATGATTAGTTACAAAAAACTTGCTGAAGTAAAGGGAAACTAGAGTTTATTAGTATTTTTTGTTTAAAAAAGAAACGAAACCATACATATACTATATGTAAATAATAGTATACATACATACATACATACATACATACATATACATATAGTATGTAAATAAATCGCGAAATTTATATTATAAAATTTATAAAAAAACCTGACAATTTGTTTATGTTCATGGTTACAATTAACGCAGTATAATACGACATTGAGTGATAATAACGTCAGGGAAACTGGGGCAAAGAGAAGAAAACTAGGTGATATAACGACCGTTCGACGATACGGCAACGAGTCGTTAAGATGCTTCGTTAGTTCTTATAATGATCGTGAAAAGTTAACGGCGACGCGGCGACAATTAAATTACATCGCAGCATTACGCGCGAGCTTCTTTTTCACGGACAATTAATTAATTGAAAACACATTCGAACACCAAAATAGACGTTTTGATCACTCGATTAATCATGTTGTTATTACAGTATAAAATTTAAATATATAATATGCTTCAGAGGGATCAATTTCTCATTTTGATTTAAGTATTCTACATTGGGATTAAATGAAGCAATCTGTTATTTTACCTATCGTATAAATCTTAAAATTTCCAACAACGTGTGGATTTAAAATCAGACGTTTATTAAATATATAAAATTTTTAAGAGTAAACAGAAACATACAGAATATAATTGAGCAATTTAAAATTTCCATTAGACGATGTAATTATATTTGCTGAATTTTAAAATCGTCCATTAAATAGTCAAACTAAAAACTTTTAAAGCAGTCAAGTTTTTATTAAAAAATAATAAAATAAGAATCTAATAGGTACCCATTTTCATTTGAAAAAAATGCTGACTCTGCAACGATAACTCTAATTACCCAAATAACGAGCATAGGAAAATATGAAGCCTCATAGATCGATCGGAGCTTTAATGCGAGATTCATAAGCCAGCCAAGCAATAAAACCTTAAATACCCCTGCAATAAAATCTCGAATAGCCATTTTCGTCGGTTTAACGGCCGTAATTGGAAAGCCGCGTTACGCACCGTCCCACCGACAACAGCAAACACACTGTTTCGGACAATCTTCATAAATTGTTTTATTGCCGACCGTGTCTGTTGGGGCATTGCTTTCGCCGATTGTGGCCTACGAATGGTGGTAGCGGAAGCCGCAGATAAGCTCGCCAGGTCGGATGGTGAAGCTCGTTTCGAGTTTGGGTGTCAAAATATGTTGGGATGTGTTTAAATTTGGGTGCCGGGTTTTCTGGGGAATTTATGTTTTAGTTATTCGGTTACGTTAGATGAAAAGAATAAGTGAGCTTTTGATGTTATGGAAAAAAAATCTTTATATTATATTGATTAGAGAAAATGATAAAATTTGATTCAAACTTGATAGGTGACGTCAAGATTTTGTGAATTTTGGTGTCATCGTTATGTTGTTGATGTAATGTTTATACAGTCGTTGTTGCGCTAAGTATTAGGCAGGTTAACGAACGCCACGAAGATTTGCTTTTGATAAAATATTTCTAAGGGTTGTTTTGATGATTGGCTTTTGTGAGCGATTCCGTGAAAATGGTTTGTTTTGATATTATTTATCTTATTATGTATTCATTGTATTGCTTTATTTTGTTAAAAAACACGTCTCAAATATAATGTAATTATTAAAATACTATTCGTAGCATTTTAGATCGGTTTCAATGAAAATTTGATTTCGAATATTTTATTATGTATAAAAAACAATGGAAATGAATATGTTCATGAACAAAGAAGCACAAAAAGGTTAAGTACCTATATATAAAAAAATTACTGAATCAAACAAACGAATATAAAAGTTTTACTTGTTCCAACTCAAGCTTTTAATCTGCTTACTAATGATTGTTTTCTAATGTAAGTATATAACATAAAATAGATTCGTTCTCAAAAATTTCTCCTCAGAAAAAAGTTTACATGTTCCCTTCATTGAATCAATATTTCTACGAAAAAAATTAGCATTCTTTCATGCCCAACAACACAATTAAGACCTATCTAAAGCAATTTCCTACATTCACACAAATCCCAATAAAACGGATGGAACACTTGCAAAGCTCGCAAACTAGTATGCACATGCCCGATTGGCGTACTTGTCATCCGAAACAATACAAAATATATGAGTTTCGAGCGCAAACGCCTTTGTTTCGTCTGTCATAAATTTGCATTCGGTGCTGCTGCAAGTGCGCTTCCCATAATGGATTGCATTTCAGTACTGTCGCCCAAGTGAGCGGTGATTAAACGGATTCGCACAATAATAAATGCAAATCGCGTTAGAGGGTTTCTATTCTTCGCCTATGCAGTTGTGTCGTGTTTTATCATTAACAAATAGTTGATATTTATGAATGTGTTGGATTTATTTTATTATTGTTTTGGGTTCAGAATAGGTTGGTCTAGCAGTAGAGGTCAAGAAATTTTCGAATTGGAATATGATATTAAAAGGGTGCGATTTAAGTGTGCATTAAAATATATAGATTGTGCCTTAAAACGAATTATTTGTGCATTAGAATAGTATACGATAATGATTATTTCTGCTGCATTAAAAAATCTCTCGTATTGAGCATCATTTTATTTGTAGTGTGCAACGAAAATTTTTTTGTGCATTATAAAGTGAGCATTAAAAAATATGAAATGATCTAGAGGTGGTTACGTCGCCAGAGTAAAATCTTTCTCCACATACAATCCAACACAATACAACTGTCAACGTTTCCTTATGTCAAAAATTTACTTTAATTTAATTTTAGTCGCATTTAATATGATTCTATTATGAAAGTTGTAAATGATGGTCGTGCGGTTGGTATTTTGCCCCGTCAGCATTTAGGGCGTTGCCAATATTTTGTTTCTATTCATTCTAATGCATATTTTATTCGTTTTAAGGTACAAATATTTTTTTAATGATCAAAATATTTTTTCCAACGCACACATTTCAATGTTCGTGTAAAATGCAAATTTATTTTATATAATGCACGTTTAAATTATCCCCATTGAGAAAAAAAAATCATTTTAAGTATACATATATTAATGATCCGATGGAAGTCTGTATACACATACACAACAAAGGACAAATAAATCGTGCATGCAATAAAATATTGAGAATTTTCGCTTTATGGCGTGTAGCTCCAATAAATCAGCAGCGATCTGCGCGGCCGATAAACGTGGACAAAGAAAGGATCACAGTTCAGGCTTTTCAGCTTTGAAAAATGTGATCCGACCCATGCGACTAGCCGAGACTTCTCGCCATGCACGGTGACGTATGGTTTTCGAAGATTTCGTCTCATGGCTGTGGTATGGGGAAAAGAGAGGCGGTCATTATCAGCTCCGGGTGGTGGCTTCCACGAATGGAAACGACCTTATTATGGGTAAGCTCTTTTGCCCGTCGATCGCTATATGGGATGCGCATGCAATTTTGCCAAAGGCCACAGTCTAGGTTCAAAATAAATGTGGAAGACGTCTGCAGACTCAATATAATATGCATACGTTTGACTAGAAATAAAAATGGAAGCGAACACGTATTCGTTCGGATGTTTTCTAAGAAGCGATCGAAGTTAGCGAATGCATTTTATTTTGTACGCTTTTGCATTCGTTTGTTGATTTTGTTTGGAAATTATTGGATCTTTGTATTGCAACGTTTGAGTGCTTGAAAAGAGATAACAATTTATTTTGTATTGATTTCCTTTGAATATATAAAGTATTTATGTGAGAAATATTAAAATTAAGTTATTCTTGAAGTCATGTTAAAGGTTGAGAGTTGCGTGAGTTTATCTGTTAGAAAAATGTGTGAAATATATGTACGTACGTGTAAGCGTTTTGCTAATGTCGGTGTTTCGAGCGGCAATTATGCAAAGTTCGAACGGAAATTTATCCAGAGCACCACTTAAAAAGATTATTGGGGGTCGATGTTTTCGCTGAAAGTATCTTCCCTTGTTGGATTTTCTTTTTCTTGCTACTTGGCTCGTTTTTAGCAGGAGAGTAAAAAATTCGGATTTAGCTAGAAAAAAGTATTCTTAGATAAGGACAATCGGCAAAGTTAACGCTGCGACCCGTTTCGAGATTGGTTTTGGGGAACCCTTCTAAGAATAATCACATATTGATGAGTTGATATTTTTTTGTTATTGAGATTTGATTTTATTTAATAATTGGATAAAATTAGAATTATTGGTTATCATGTACATTATTAGAATAATATTATATATTTAAATCAATTTACGAAAAATTATATCATCGTTAAAAATCAAATCAAACACATAAAAAACTTATATTCCATACGAGCAAAATTATCTCAAATCATATCCCAAAACGAATTAAAACATCCCGTCATACACGAAACCGCAAAGGCGTTGTTTCCCAACAATTTCGACAATTCCGAATTCAAATAACGATCAGAACGCGAACGATACGACCTCTGAATAACTCGAAAATAATTTTCATGCCTTTCCGAAAAAAAAGACACATCAGTCGGTGTTTTTTCACCCGGGCACCGTACAGCGATTCGTTATGTGTATTTTTTCTGGGTACGAGTCGGAGCGCACATGGCGGCGCCCTTTCGTCAGCTTGTTTGACATTTTCCGGTATGGAATTCTTTCATTTCGCCGGTGCCTGGTGGAAAACTGATTTTCTCGTGCGTACATCCCCCTGCATCCCATTCCGGGCTTTCCATCCCGGGTTTTCCAGGCCCTCGAGTTTTCCTTATCGCGGCAGATAGCGGCTCTTCACGTCGCCCCTGCGAGGACTCCTTGGTACAGTGGACAAAAGAACCTCGAAGCCGTATAGGGGATTGGACAAATTAAAGAATACTTATATGTGTATGGATGTATTTTGATATGATATTGTCCTGGATATTTTTGCTTTAATTATATCACTGTATGATATTAATCTAAGATTTATTTCGTGTGGGTCGAATCCATTTTTAGCACGAAAGTCGTGGATTGAAATGGACTATAAATATATTTTTATTATAAGAAAAGATTCTGATACTTTCTATTATTTGTTTTCTGAGAAAAGTTATTCGGGAAATTCAAGGAAAAGTAGTCAATGATACAGTTAAGATATCGTGATGTCCCTATGCAGTGTTCTTATTTTTCACAAAGAGTGACGGTCTGAATTTTAAAGAACCTATTAACATTTTAGTCGGAAATTCACGACTCAACTTTTATCCTGTGTGATTTCAGTTTTGTTTTCAATATGATGAAAAAAGAAAAGCGAATCAAATGATTTTCACGGTAGACTGAAATAAAGAAAATTTGGAATACTAAACACTGATTAAATCTTATCACATAAACATATAATATTATATAAAATTTTATATAAAAGAGTTTCGATTGGGAAAAATTTAATATTTAATAATTTTAATTCATAAAAGGTACTTCAGATTTTTCGTACATAAACAAAGCATCATCTGATATAAAATTTCTGTCTTTTATAATTTCGAGATTTAATCTAAACTTTTCTCATAAACATCTCAGTTATCTTATAAAATTTTAAACGCCGATTATTTTAATGAAAATGCTGTCATCAATGTTTTCATTTTTTCAACATTTTCATATTTCATTTTTAACTATAATTCAGAATTTTATTAAAATATTTTCAATTTTTCAAACGTGCAAAATGTTCTGAACTGAAACATAATTCAACCAACAATATTGATTGCACAAAAGAGCATCTAATTCCAATAAATTGAATAGATCAAAGACAATCCCGAGAGTGGATCCAGCATAAAATTGCATCGCCACCTCCCTAATATAAAACGGGACGTCTAAACGTCACAATCCCTCAACGTCCCTCGATCCCACGGGACCCACCACTTTCCGTCCCGCATCCGAATCGAGGAACTCTACGACTCATTACAGACTTGTCTTCGAACCGTCAAACGCCATAACTCATTCTTTGCAACCCATGGAGTTGAAAAACCGAGGGGTGGCAAGCGCCGCCCTTAATGCACGTCCATTAATCCAATCAGGCCGCCTACCTGCGAATAAAAATTAATCCGCCGGGAAATAACCGCCTAACGGCGCCCCATAACTCATGGTGTGCGGTGAATTTTAATAATTTCTGGTCGTTTTCGGTTGCAAGTGCCACCCCTGCAGTCGGGAGATAAGGACATCGCCTAATTTAGGAGACGAGACTCGGATGGGCTTGAGACATTGGGAGCGATTTCGTGCTTGGGGCTGAACTGAAGGATTTTGTTGGATGGATGATTGCTGAATTATACGTATGATGTGCTTTATAAATCTGAAAAATGTTCTAAAGAAGAAAATGTGTTGTTTGATGTCGTGTTAATTTTAAAATATATAATTTTAATAAAGTTGAAAATTTAAAGATTAGTCAAAAATTAGTTGAAGTTGATGTTGAGTTGTTAGTTGAAAATCTATGATAATATTATATTATAACATCAGTTAATTTCAATAGGCCAAAATTTCAAATATTAGTATTTCATTTAACAAGAGATATTCCTATTTAATAATAATGGACGAAGGAATGAAGTTCTTGTTAAATAAATTAATTAAATTCGTTTCTAAACTAACATTTATCTTCCGACGTATAATTATCAAACTTCGATTTCGATCAGATCGGCGCGAAATGCTTAATAAAACGACCTTAAAAAAGCCGCGAAAACGACAAAAACAACATAATCAAATTATACATCGAAAATTACATCATAAAAGTGTCGTTTGACGTGAAATGAAATGAAAGCGGTGTTTCGGATAAATAGGCTTTTCTATGCGAAAAAAATTTGTACGCCGGCGGAGAGAAACTGGTGAGCCGAGGATAACACGTTGACATCTGACAGATTGTAAGGAGGCTGTAATTAATCATTGGGCGTCCGTGATTTTACCGCATTAATTAAACTGTAATATAAGACAGATATTCGAAGGCGGTGATATTACCAAAGTTGACAAACACGTAAACTTGCGCGCGCCTCTAATGCGCACGTTCAATCGTTACGTTGTGGGTATGTGATATCGGATAAGTTAGTGTATGGATTGCCTGAAACGAGTTTGTTATTGTACATTATTTATTTTTACTTTTTTGTTGTATTTTCGTATTCGATTGTTGCATGTAGTTCGCTCCCGAGGTTTGTTGTTCACCGCTGATGGGTGTTTTTTTTATGTATTTTTGTTTGTTTTGCTTTTGTATATAAGAATGGGTATTTTGTATTTTTTTATTAAAAATACTTCATAAATTGTTTTTACGTTTGATTCTTTATATAAAATATAACTATAATTTTAATTTTTATTATAAGCTGGTGTGATTATTTAAGTTCGTTTAATTTTTCAAAGTTTTATACATGCTTGAACATGTTGAGTATTTATTGTAAAATTGAAGACGTTTGAGTTATTGATTTATGAGATATACCTGTATATAAGGTTTCTATGTAGAATTGAATACATGGGTATCTTCAGTATTATAAGTTTTCATGACATTTAATTTTCCATAGAATATTTAAAGATACACATATACGAAACTTATTCCAAGAAGGTAAATTAAGTAGTTGAATATAAAAATAATCACTTTTTTAATTATCTCATACTAATAACAGAAAATCTAATCAATTGCATTATCCAATAACATCCGAATATATGTACATAAACGAATCGGAAAATTCCAAAGCGAAATTCCACGAGTCCAATTTATCAAAAAACTTCCATTCTCATCCTGCAATCCGGAGCGGAATCGATTGCAATTTACAAATTCGATTTTTATTATTTGCCCGAGAGTGTGATGAACTGCGCCGAAAAGTTTTCCAATCGCGTCGTAAAACAGGGCCGTCCGCAGACGGCGCTCCGCTCCGGCGTATTATCGAACTTTCTTGTGAAAATGCAATTTTCCATTTTCCCCGATAAGTCAACTACACACGTCTTATTATGGGAGGCCATACGACGCCGAAGGCACTCCGGGGCGGTCGTTATAACGGCCGGCTCGCATACGACGACGGCTCGTTATGATTTGAGAGCGCCCCATAACGGCTTAAATATTGTTCCGATCCGCTGCCGAAAAACAACTGTTCGAGTTTTCGTTGTGTTCTTCCGTTGGGAATGGGTGGGATGTGGTTTAGATGAGGTGGATTAAGACGGAGGGGTGTGTGTAAGGGGGTGTGGTGGGAGGTGTTTTGGATGGGTGAAGTGTTGAGGGTGAGAATTTGGGATTTAATTGATTTTTTATGAAGTTGGTGTTGTTTGAGCGATTTCAGGTGTTGGTAGTAGGAATGTCAGGTTTGCCGTAATTTTCGTTTGACGGTAATCTGGTATTTCTTTACTAATTACCGGTTTATATAATTTTAAATAAAAACCGGAAAAAATAACGAAAAGCCAAAAAAACCGTAAAACCAAAAATACTTAAAAAAAAAAGCATTCACTTAAAAAAAATTGACTTATACAAAAAACAACACTTCAAAAATATTTGAAATACATTTTTTTTATTAACTGGTAAATATTGAAAATTTACGGGTAAATTGCTGAACTGTTATTTATTTGTTTATTTGTTAACCGATAATGACATTCCTAGTTAGTAGATTTAGGAATAATTGAAGTAATCTTTCGATTTATTTGATGATTTCTATATATTGGGGATAAAATATGATAATTTTTATGATGTAATAATAAGCGCTAAACGAATAAAAAAACTTTGAAAAATAATTACATATGTACTCATCTTTTTAAAACGTTGATTAAAAAAAATAATAGCTATTAAGTGCGGATAATTTTTGATTTACCCTTTTATATTATAGACAACTTTTACTTTATAAATTTAAAATAAATAATAATTTTTTTACATAATTTTTTTAATATTATTTTTATTTAATTATTTTAATTTTATACTATTTAAATTAAGCTGTAATATAAAAAAATACATATACATATAATAGGTATAATATGATGGTAACTCTTCCCCTTTATGTGTAAGGCACTCTTTCAGTTTCGTACGAGATTTTGCTGAAAGGCGGTCTATCTATGTATAATATGTTTTAAAATTCGCCGATAGTTCGATGTATGGGGGAAAATATACGCGAGTTGGTAATAGTCGGAATAAAAGCTAGCCGATGTAGTAGAACGAGTTTAATCATGCTTCAGTGTGCACAAGGGATGAAAGTGTTTGTTCTAGTTATTAAGTGCAGTGTTCAATCCAGAATGGCGTTTGCAACGAGAGACTTAGCAAACGGGGAAAATATTTGAGTTTTGTCTTACATACTAGCTCTTGCTGCCAATGCGAATTTTCCTTTGAGCGATGCCTTTGCTGTTTTTTTAATTAGAAGTTGCGGTGGAAGTTTTCTCGTTCGTCAAAGAGTTACTCGGTGGATGTTGACCGCTCTAAATAATATTATATTACTTGTGGAGGAAATGTAATATATATCGTGGGAGAATTGAAAAATAATTGAGATGAAACTATTTATTTCAAACACATAATTAGTAAAATGCAGTATGATGATAATAGTGCCGTCAAAATTTGTAATAAGCTATTATCTGTTACGATGGAATGTGCTATAGTGACACAAAATTCATTTCTGTTGCTAATTTTTTGAAATTTACGGAAAGCGATTATGTCATTCTTATCTGTGAAATAACAAAAGGTGATTATAAAATTTTCAAATTTGAAAAAACTTTCTATCCATAATTACTTGTGATTATTAAAAGCAATTTAGATATAATAATTTTAGTTCGGATTGCTTCTTTTTTCAAAAGTTCACCCGACATCGAAACCATTATAATCCATAATAAATATCGTAGAGTCAATATGGAAAATGTAAAAATTTGACCAGGTCTCTGAAAAAAAATCTATATAATTTAATTGATTATATTTGTAATAAATTGATATTTTGGCAATAAAAAAACTAACCAATCCTAAAAATTCTTGTACGTCTATGAAAATCCAAACTACAAAAACTGTTAGTACTGTAACTACGGTTAAAGTTATATGAAATATCATCTGAAAATATATAGTTCATTTATAATAAGATATTAAAATTAAAATTAAAATTAATAAAAAATGTATTAAATATATTTTACCACCACCGTTGAGTTTTTTTCCGTAATTTTTACATTTTCTAATAATTTGCTATATACTTCTATAATTTGAAAAGTTTCATGAATTTTTCTATTGTCTTTCAACGTGGACTTATAATGTTTTCTGGTGATGCAGAATGTTTGAAAATCAACTGATTTTTGTTTCAAAATATTGTGTTTAAATTTGTTTATCAATTCTAGATTTATTAATGTCAAAACATGTTTGTATAAATATATTTCTATCAATATTACTGTTGTTATTGTATCTTCAAATATTCTCTTTAAAATAGTTGCTAACAAAAATGAAACAGCCATAAAATTTTTTTCTTTGCCTATATTCCATATACGACTTAACACTGTTGATGAATATAATAAAATATGAAAACATAAAATTTTGTTTATATGGTTTTTCAACGCGTTTTTATTTATTTTAAAAATATTTATATTGTTTATAAGATTCGAATATAATTTTACTTTCCTTTTTTTGTTCCATATTAAATCATAAAAATGGCAAAATGGTAAATTTAACATATCGGCGATTGCGCGAATTGCAGCGAATATTGCAAATAGCTCGACTTTTTTTGGTAATCTTTTTATATTTTCTATTAGTATTGTAAATCCATATAAAGAATAAGAAAATTGAAATACAAAAAGCACCAATTTTAAAATGGTACTAACGCTGAAAAACTTTGTTTCTTCTCCCGTTTCAATTTGAAATCCAAATATTCTATACAAATATTTTAATATTTTCAGTTTGATTATTGTAAAATTATCCAAATACGGAATTTCGTTCCATGTTACAATTGAACGTGTCATAGTCACAAAATTTTGTTTCTATAAACAAAATATTCGATTACGCGACAAGATCGATTAAATAATTATACTCAGTGCTAATAAACTTCAGCTGAATTTAAAGCTGTTTCTAATATTTTTTTTAAATGGTCAGTCCTTTATATTATATTTACTCATTAATTATTATTCGTTATTATGAGATATTCAGAACCCTAATAATAAGTGCAGAATATTTATTAAAATATATTATAATATATAAATAATTGTATGTAATTCAATAAGAGTTAAAATTGATAAATGAGTTTTAATTAATATTATAAATATTTAAAAAATATGACTTAAACTGCTTTACTTTAAAAATACCTGCAAATTTTTTTATTTGACTACTAAGAATATAATAGAAAACACCAATTCATTAAATGAAATACAAAGAACATTAATAAATCAAACCATTAATATCAAAATTACCTCATGGTAATATGTCAACTTCACCTATTATTTTGTAGTTTTTGTCAGAAAGCTTCCATCAAACTTATTTCCAATTATTAAATAATTTATCTATCAAAAAAATATTGATTGAAAAAAAAGAAAATAATTTTACAAAACTTCACTTTGTTAATAAAAAAACATCAAAAAAAACTTCTTCCAAACAATTCCCGTTCGGTTGCAGGGAATGAAATGTCATTCGACAACTCGAGCATTTATTTTTCAACTGAACAAACTCTCACGAACAAGCCTCTCGTGTGGAAAAGAGGGTCCAGAATTGTCCATCGCTCTTTAAACGCTTTTCCCGCGGGAGAGCACAACCCCAGAAGTGATTGTGGAAAATCGATTTGAAGTGTGTCGCGGGACGACGACCCCTCAGCAAAAACCGTTTTGCCAACACGCACGGAAAACACCCGATTTTCCCATCCGTGCTTTTTTTTTCACACTTTTCTCGAGCCGTTGATGTAAGTGGAGTATTTCGACTTTTGATCTTTCGAGCAGAGCATTTACCGTGCGCGTGAAACATCTTATACTGAAGTTGAGTTATAGTAACAAAATCGTGCGAGTTGGGTTGTTGCGATAAATCAATAATTTGTATCAATTCATTTGGGTATTAAGTCTGTTAGAAAAATAAGCGTGTTGAGAGACAATGTATGTATGTATGTATGTACGTGAAAATACTCATATTTAAAAAAATAAAAACACAATTTTAAAAATAATTACTATATAATTTTAAATTTGAAGTATGATGTCCAAGTTGAAATAATTCTCATTTACATCCTTAATATTTGCAATGCTTATTTAGCTAGCTAGAATTGAAAGTAAAGATTTTTTTGATCGTGCGTATACGTTTGACTGAGTAAATTTTTATTAAAACGATAATTTTCTTATGTAAAAATTTTGGTATTGATCAATAATATAATAATAATAATAATAATAATAATAATAATAATAAATATTTTCAGCTTCTTATTCGATTCTTTAAAAATAAATGAATGAATGTGTGGAGCTCATTGTTTTCTTATTTTTAAGAAAATATGATAGGAAAAAATCATTTTAAAGTGATATATAATTACAAAGTGAATTTTTTTATTTCTGAATTGAAGATATAAACATTTTTATGTAAAACTGTTTTTTTTTTTAAATCATAATTTTTTTATTTGACCTTATTAAAGAAATGCAATCTTCCCGATCCATAATCGTTCCAAAATTAGTGAAAACAATCAAAATATACGAATTCAGCATTCAACTGCACGAATTGTCTCGAGATACCGATTAATTAATTAATTAATTAACCAGCAGGAGAGAGTCACTTTGGTGGTGCGAAACAAACGTCATTCTGCATATTCCCAACGCGCGGTGCAACGTCTCTTGCATTACGTGCATCCGCTGTTCAAATCCAATTAATTATGCCGTGGTGTACCGATGCAAAGAGGAAATCGTGTACGATACTCTCCCAAGTTTGTATAATAGATGTAAGACTTCAAGGGTATTGGTAAAATAAGTGATCGTCGAAAAAAGGTGGATCTTTGTGATTAAAATGAACGTTTGGGTTTGAAATTCTTTATATTCAGATAATATAATTTGGTTTCAAAGATTTCTTTGAACACAAATTTATAAGACATTTCAAGTTTGAGGAAGATGTATGATTTTTCCATTAATAAATTACCGTACTTATACTTAATTATAAATTAAGCATTCCAAATATAGACAGTTATAATTTCGTGCAAAAATAAAAACAGATGAGTTTCCTATACCGGGTACTCAAAGAAATGAGGCCACGCAATATTTAATTTTGCGTTATCATTCTGCGCATTATATGTTCATGAGGGACTTCATTAAAATGGACATTAATATTCTGCGAATTTCGTATGAAAAAAATATATATTCTGAAAAAAGATAAACGTCCTCGCATTCGTTCGCGTCCGCCGTAAGAGAGAAACGAAACGTGTTGCTTATTTTCCTTTGTGTCGGCTTAATAATTTATAAAAAATATGTATTCGTATACAGTGCGTAGCTTTCATAAGGTATTTTTTTCAGAAGATGATTCGTCGACTTCATTTACTATGTACTGAAAAAAATCACATACAATTCGAATTAATTATATTTTTCATTAAATTACGTACATTTAAATGTAGCGTCTAAAATGATGTATTCGGAATTGTTTATAATTGAATTAGCACTTCATCAAAGTCTGAAAAGTTAAAAAGCTTAATTTTTTTGTTGAATTCGAATACGTATTATAATAAATAAAAGCTATATAAATAGTGTACGAATCGTAATAATCTCTCAAACAGAGAAATAAGCATCTGTTACTGACATGCGATTTCTGCTTCAAATTGCTAGTCGTAGTTAATATAGTTTCATACATCACAAAGAATGAGTTAATATATAAAAGGGATCGAGTATAAATAGCACTCAAGCTGTGCGATTTATCAAATCGTTTATTAATAAATCTGAAATATAATATGTTTAATTAAGAAAGCTGTAACTGTAATAGTTCATTATTATAAGCTAAGTGTTAAAATAATATAAATAAATAATACTTTCACAGTATTCTTTTAAAATTAAAGATTTATAAAAATGAATTAATATTTTTTCGTGAAGTTTAATTTCTCATTGGAACCATTGAAATATCTGACACAATGGATGTATTATACCTGAAAAAAAAAATGCATTGATGCAATGCACCATATGGTCACACTAGAACAAACATTTGTGAAAATGACGGTAGAAATTTCCACCGTTTCTCTCATTTGAACCAAAATTTTGGCCACCTAACATTACCATAAATTACCTAAGCTATGTATATCACTAGTATTTTATACATATAAAATATTAAAATTAATTCATGAATATTCATTATTAAAATTAAAATACAAAAATTTTCACCAAATATATTAGTTACTATTGATTCGAAACTACCGAATATTCAAACTAGGGAACTATTTTACATTCGAACTAGGGAATGGATATTTTCGATAATAAATCCATGAATATGAACAAAATTATTAAAACAGTACGTAACGGATATTGCATAAATTTCACATGACCAGTATATCACTCGAAAATCATCGAATTAATATATACAAATTTGACAACAGCTCTACTATTCCCCGCGTTAATCTCATAATAATCAAAATTTCGGACGTTTGACACTACCACGATCCACCAAGAGTACGCCTTTATCAAACACCACACACATAACACAATATAATATAATCTGGCAGCATGGGAGAGGCAGCAAATCAATGCGTGGGCCAAACTTACACGTCCCATTAATATTCATAGTGCGAGCAAATCGCTTACATATTCAACAGCGATGTCGCCCATGACCCGCAGGGAAAACGCATTCGCGCGAATATGGCGCGAAAGCCTCAAGTCAAACGTCATAAATCCGAATCGTATGTTTAGGATGGAGTGTGTGTGTGTGCGTATGTGTCAGCGGAAACTTGTATTATTTCAGTTTCGGCTGAATAAAATGTGGGTCACTATAGTTTCGGTGTTGAATGTTTTGTCTGCTGAAATGTAAAGTTCTGTGAAGAATTGTTTTTTTTTCAGTAATATTGATTTCATAATAAAATAAATCTTATAATTGGGATAGGATGGTTAAACGGAATTAATTTTATTTATAAACGGCGGCGTCAAAATATAATTAATTTTAACTTAACAGAAATACACTGTCAAAATTTAATATGCTCTAACTAGCTTCGCTGAAATTATAAATTATATCTCAATTAAACGCAGATAAACGTTTTGAAAATAACATGATTCATTATCGTATTTCGTTGACAAATTCTCATCGAGATACCCATAAACATACACTTTAAGAAATGTTCCGAGTTAATACACAAAGACGAAACAAACTCTCGTAAGATTTTATCTTATCAATTACGATTCGAGCTTATGATTTATTTGAGCAAAAGTTACGACACACAATTATCAGCGTATTTCCGAAAGCTCTTGATAATTTATGTGTCTCCATGTTTGTACAAACAATAAAATATTCGATTGATAAAACTATTTCTATAAATTCTAAACACGCATGTAATTTTGGTACTAATTTATAATTTGGATAACGTTCACGTCATCCATATCCCTTTCAGCGCAATAATCTAGTTTTTATTGTAATTGCAAACAGAGCACTTGAAATTGGTGCGGTAACAGGGCGCTTTCGGTTATCCGCAAAACGGTTAAAATACGAACTGGTTAATGAAAATCCCACGTACAGTTAATTAAATGCAATCAACGATGCAACGGGGAAACACAAATCGGCAATGCATAAGTGAAACGGATTATTAACTGCATACGATTATTCTATGCACTGGGCTATGTTTTGCCAGTAATTGCGTGTTTTTTCAATCGATTTATTATTTATACGGCTTATTAAAACGTGGGTGTGGTTTTAATTGTTTTTGAAAGCCAAATTTTATAATTTTATTATGCATATGTATATTATGAAACATGAAATGCTAATAAATTTAAACTGCATGATTGAGATTAATGAAAGTACTATTTATAACTGCTTTAATTTACATTGAAAAAAATGGTTGAATTTTCGCAAAATCTCAAGATTTAAAGGCTTAAATTCGAACAGGCTTACGGTAATCGAAATTTCCATGTGTGCAGACCATAACATATTCCAGAATCGTATAATATTGATACGGGCAATACACAGGAGGAGATACCGGCCATTGGGTATCTTGGCCAAACGCCACAGGGCGCCGGAATCTCAACATAATCCTGACTAATACCAGGCCATTAACCGGCGCTAATTATAACTAATGTGTTGCGAATAGGCGTCGGATACAACTAGCGTCGTTTGTGCAAAAAACAAAAGCGTGGAGGAATATTTTTACGAGCTCAGTGCAAGTTAATGCTGATTAGACTTTATGCGTCCGCGGATATCCTTATTGGGCCGTAAAAAAATGTCAACAGCCGTTGTGATTAAGCTTCGATGTTTGTCGTTTTGATAAGCGTCGTTTATTTTATGTTTATTATTATGTTCAGGAATTAGATTATTAAATAAAATTCATGTGTGTATAAATAATTTATGAAAGAATAGCCGGATTAACCGAAATTGCTATTTCAATTTTAACGCGTATAACGATAAGCGAAACGACTATCGTTAGATCGAATAAAGACCGTATGAAAAGCTTGAAAATTTAACGAGGTCGTATATCAAGTTGTGTGAAAAAAATGCATATATTACCGCCTGAAAAAAATTAATTATTAAATCTAGATTGTGGAAAATGGTAGGAAAGAGCAAACGCGATTTTCACACATAAGCGCGTCACGAAAGTTATGTTCGTCTGACAGTTAGCGAGTGTTTGGCTTTCGCGTGACTTATTACGTTCAAATAATGACGAGGCTTTATGTTTTCATTTTTTTTTTCGTGCGTTGTATTATGCATATGATATGAAAAAAAATAATAGCAGGATATAAAAACAAAAACATGGGAAACACAAAGCGTTGTGACGTATTGTTTTCAAATTCGCGCAAAATTTCAATTGGTTTCGTAACACATAAGGCCAATTATATTTTTTAATGCATCGTTGAAGAATGAAATTGCACGAAGCCGTATGTTTGAGAATACATGGCGTGTTATTCTTTAATTCTTATATGGGACATAATAATAGGGGTGGCTTTAGAGAGAGATAGATATATAAAGCTCAAATGCGTCAAAAAGAGAACGATGCATAAGCGACATTTGCGATGAAGACTGTAAAATGGTTCGATAGATGTCAGTAAAATTTTGCAATATTATTTTTAAATTATTAATTAAATATTTCAAAGAAATATTTTTGAGTGTATTAAGATTATGTTATGGTATTTTATATCATATTGAATTTCAAATAAAATTAATTATTAAATTAATGTATAATTGTGATGTACGTTTATTAAGTATATCGTATATTTGTATTATAAATGAATTAATATGTGTAAAAAATATAAAGTTTAATCATAATAGAATACAAATAATGATTTAAAAAAATAAAAATGAAAAAATTGAAATTAGCAGAACGTGGTTTCGATCCACGGACCTCTGGGTTATGGGCCCAGCACGCTTCCGCTGCGCCACTCTGCTGTGAGGGTAGTTTTCTAAAAATACTATATTAACATACACACATCGAAAACACCAAACCAAATAAATATTTTAACTAATTGTAAAAACAAACATCAAACGAAAACATCACACAAATTTCAAACAAAAATTTTCACACAAAACAAAATTCACAAACACCCACCCAAAAGTTTCCCACGCACAACCCACCGCCTCGCAGCGCGCTTAGGTTCAATTGCGCATTATTTTCGTGCGATTTAACGCTATCTTTTCGCCTCCTCCTTACCCCCGTTGACAATAAAGATCATCTGGGCTTTTAAAATCATTAATCTCCGAGAGGTGGGGGCAAAGTAGCCCCCCAAGACAATATCGCGGGGCGGCCCGTAATGTCCCATTAGATACCGTTTCCAAATTCTTCACGTGCGCGCGTCGGGCCGAGGCCCATAAAAAGCACACGCACGTCGACGCACATGAGCGCAAATGTTGATGAAAACGACCGCGGAGACTTGGGGGGTGAGGGTCGTTTTGAAGTTTTTTTTTTTTTTTATGGGAAATGGGAGTTATTGTGTTTTTTGAGGAGATTTTATGATGGGTTTTTGCATGTTATGTCGGATGTTTTTTGGTGAAATGTGATTTTTTTTAAATATTGAAGTGAGGGTTGTAAAATGAAAAAATAAATAAAATTTAAATAAAAAAATTGTGATTTCGTTATTCAAGATAAAAATTTTCTAATGGCATATCATCATCATTATCGACCGGTTTTGTGCCCACTGCAGGACAAGGTCTCCCCATCAAATATTGGGGGTCTAGGCTATATACCTTATCCGAGAGCCAACCTCGTAACGATAAGGGACATGTACCATAAGAGCCAATCCGCCCATGCCAACGGAGGAGGCTCTCAGGCCAACGGTACGCAAGCCTTTGAGCTAGACTTTGTGGTCGCTGACTCTCCACTAAGCAAATCGCAATGATCTCCCGCGGGGCAGACGAGGTAAAGACTGAGCAGACTGCGCCCTCGCTGACCACTTTTGCGATCGCAATGACCACCAGTTTGACAGACGAGGCGAGACCGCTAACTCTACGTGGCTTGGACCTCGGTAAAACACACGTCATTCACTTGGGTCGTTTTTTAAGATAAAATTTTTCTAATGGCATATATTATATAAAAAAATATTATAAATAAATTAATATTTTATATTATTTTACTGAATGACTCATATTTGATATTATAAAAGTTCTTCAGTTCTCGCTAGATTTATATATAAATAATCTCATATTCATGAAATTTCTTATTTAAATGCATATTATTTAAAATTACATAAGACAGAAAAAATAACATTGTAAGATCAAAAACGTTTTTCTAAAAAAAAACTATTTTCTTTTAGACATAGCATATGGTAGCATAAATTACCATAAATATTATTTATTTTATTTTAACTTTAAATATAAAAAAATGAATATTATTACTACAATTCTCACATAAAACTAATAATTATATTTATTTTAGCTTCAGACGCAAAATTCTCCATTAATGTATTTGCACTGAACTTTACAACATCACGTAATTCAAAGTCAAAGCAATTTGAACTGCTTGCATAAATCGTGAAATTTCCAGCTGCAAGCTTCGCATATAACATTCACCACATCTCCAAATGCAAACCTGAATATCTGCTAATACACCAATTTAACCATCAACTCCTGCGGTCAATCAACAGCTTACGCCCGAGCACTTCCCGAACTGCCATTAAACACACAATCAATCTTATTCCAGCAAACACAAACCCACACAAAACCAACTTTTCCACACACATACACACTGAAAAATAATTCGCTCGGCACACACAAAGGGAGGGCCCTTCGGAGGAATTCGACATACGCGAATCGATGTGGGTGGGCACGTTTCGCGAATTTCATCCGCATTATCGGGCTGCTGTGCGAAACGCGAGCTTTCATTCGATTTTGCTTGTGTAGCCGTCGTGTACATCCATTTCTCTTAGATGTTGCTTATCGAGCTGTTGGTATCGGCTCCATCTTCCGTGTCGCTCCGAGCGACAAACGCCCTCCTGGAACGACATCACAATCTGCATGCCATACATACAACACGGAGAGGGTCGCTTCTTTGATATTTTCGAATCGGATTGGTTTGTTTTTATTTTTAATTATTTTATATTTTTGTAAAATTGCCAGTATATAATAGCAATGTTGTAAAGATCAGGATGCATCAAAATTTACTTTAATTATAATTTTAAGAAATAATTTGTGGATAACTAATAGGCTGCTAATGATGATGATGAATTTTATGGAATATTTAATGTAAGTATACATGTGATTTTGATTTTTTTTATTGTCTCATTAAATTTTCGTTTTTATAAAAAATATCATATAATATTATAAATGAATAGGTATATAATATACTATGTTAATAATAAGAGAAAGTTTATTATCAGTAAAAATAATTACTGGAGCAATTATATGATATAACTAAAATAATAACCCTCGCGTATGTAAAGTTTTAATACAATACGAACAGACAGAATCGACACGGTCTTTCCAAAACGCATAGCGATTTTTCCATACGGTAACATCTTTCGACATCGCAGTCTTTCGTTGCGAATGCAAAAGAGAAAAAATATTTCTAAACAAATAGTAATTGTGAAAGAACTTTACAAACATGCCTGATTGTTCATTGTTCATCGGTTGCATTTTTCCTTAGAAAGGAAGCTCCGAACCGTGTTTGCCTTTCGTTTGTTTCACGTCACTCCGTTTCGTGCACAGATTGACACATTCTCGATTGAATGACCCCGAGATATTTTTTACCGCCCTTTACCGTTAGGGTTGCCCTTTATTTTGAAAAAAAAGTGGAATTAGTAATCCTTTCACAAAGATTAAAAAAAAATCAATATTTTGTTACGTAAAATTCAGTTAAAATTTGTGGAGTAATAATATAATATGTATTATACATACTTTCCATATTTTTTATTATATAAAAATATCTATGAGAGAAATTTATATTTGAATCAATTTTTTAAATCATAATATTCATTTAATCTATACGAGATCTTGTAATGCCTCGATTTAAGGAAGTTCCACTCAAATTAAATGATTGGAAACCCTATTAAGATCTCCCGTTTTCAAAATTTCTCAAACCCCGAAGGCCTCCCACGATCGCCACCTTTTGTTTCTTTAAGCCGTCCGTGAAGGGCTTACGGGGCTACGGGCTTTGCCTTTTTGTTCCTCTGGAACGTTTTTTTTTTTATAGTAAAGAAAATAAATCACCCCTGTCAGATTGAACCACCCCTCTCCCCGTTATTCGTGAAAAACGTGTTTTTTGTATATTTTTTTAAGGTAGCTGTAATGTATTTTTTTCGGCGCTCTCGCGAAGCGCCTTTAATGGTTAACTAATTGCACAACGGCGCAGTATTATATTGGATAATGGAAAATTGTATGAGCCCCTGTTTTAAAGGTGTTTCCTTTTTTTTGCTTTTCTTAATTTAGCTGTGACACAATGTCCATTATTTAAAAGTGACCTTGCGAATTTTGTTTGAAAATATTTGAGTGTTTTTAATAATTAAATACAACGCCTTTTTAACAGAACTGCCATTTTTATTCTGACTTAATATTTTCATAGCCGTGAAAATTTTAAATTGAAATTTTATGATTAATTAATACATTCTTTATTATGAACGAGTAAGAGTTGTTATATTAACAATGAAAATGAGTAAAATACGATATGTTTTTTTTTAACTTGTATTGAAACTGAATATTGCGTTTTAATTAATTTGTAAACTGCCAATGTGTATTCATCATAAAATTCGTTGAAATGTTGCGAAATTGAACAAAAGCCACATATTTCAACGCGAAAAATCGTTATTCACAATTCGCGTATGCTTTCAAAGCGCGGAATGTAACGAATGGAAAATATTGACATTTTTCGCTTTAAAAGGAACACTCACATAATTTTTGTGTATCCGAGCTTATTTACATGACGTATTCACGAAATTTAGAAGTCGGCGTTGTTTTCGCGAAATTCCACACAACAAATGACGTGTGTGTTACGTTTTTGTATGTGTTTCCACATTGATATCGAAGTTACAAAGGGAATACGCCGCGAATTCGCAATCCTTTGATTTTATACAACAAACACAACCGCAATGGTGCCTTACATATGTATGTATATCTGTAGTCAAAAATTCTATCAAATATAATACATTATGCGAAATACGTAATTATGTAGAGATGCGTAACAGGGAATATGTAATTTTTTTAGCGAACGATTCGATGTCTAATAATATTGTGTTATTCTGCATAATTTTCCATTTTGCAAAATTATTGAATCTAATTTTAAATTATCGAATTTTCGTAAACAACTTAAAATATAAGATTATTTCAGTGAGCAGTTTAGGCTGAAAGATAATTTTAATTTCATAATCCACCAAGATTGATTACAGTATCGTGCAGCTTATATTAACTTTTTTTATTATTCTGAAAATAAACGTTGATAAGTAATTTTTAACATTTTAAAATTAATATTCTATATCATTTTTACAATTTAAAATACACTATGAAAAATAAAAATATGATATGATCTGTGGATGAATTAGATTTTACTCGGTTGTTTCGAAAATTTTTAATGGAAAAGTTTCAATATTTAGTTTAATGAAAGTTTCTTTCTTAAATATATTATAATTTCTGATCATATTGGAAACGTTTTGTGGCGAAATTAATATAATAAACGACCTTCAAGGATTCAGATACGATTTTAATATATAAAATTGAGATTAAAATTAATATAATAATTAGATATAAAACACGTGCTTTACGAAACAAGCGATTTATAATTAATCAGCACACACGAATAAGATTGGAAAACTCCATAACGGACCGATCAAATATTGAATGGAAACTCTCTAGGTATTTTACACATCGGAATGTTCTCTATAGCTGGGGTTTGGGAATTAAAAGGGAACGAATTAAGCGGTCCAACTTTGGTTTTAAAACGAGCAAATCGTTCCAGTACGTACGCGCCAGTTGAAAATTTCCCTCGCAAAACTTTGTTCGAGCACGAAAATTATTTTCACTCGTCGGTGGAAAAACTCGCGCTTTTCACGGTGTCTTTTCATATACTATACACATAGTATATATTATTGTTTTTTTTTCGTCATTCTGGCCGTGCAGCCGTGGGAAACTTACTTGGTTATGTCTTTTGTTCGCGCGTTCCGTTTTCCGGGATCCGGAACCGCACCTTGGTTCTTATTTAAAATGGACAAAAAGAATTTTGTTTTCATATATATAGTAAAATGTTTTCGATTTTACTTTCAGAGGGAAAATTGTCGATCGTACCGTGAAATTGTCGATGATTACTCAATTATTGAAATTATTTACGTTTGAAGCGCCCTTAAAATGTGTCTTGCCTTCTTAATTTTAGTTGAGCTTAATTCGGTGCTTTCATCGGCGTCTTAATTGAATCGACGTCAGAATTCGATAGCGAATTAATTTCATTAAGACTGTATAATAAAATTGATAAAAGATAAAAATAAAGTTTGTTTAATAAAATACTTATCGTAAATTTGAAAATTAATAAAAAAAATATATTAATCATTTTAATCTGAAAAAAAAAATGTTTTCGTAATCAATTTATTAGGTTAAAATAAATAAATAATTATTATTTCTTTTTTTAATACGATTTATATATAAAATGATCAATATTTTATGAAAACCAAATGAGAATGTAGCATTGAGGTATATTGTACGTATTGATCAGTGTTTTAAAAGGTTTTCAGTTATTTTTTATCGGTCGCTATATATGTATATTATATAAGATATTTTAATATGGGCTTAACATGGCGAGATGCCGAAAACCTGACTGTTAAATTATTTAAAACTCTGTCCAATTTGAATATAAAACAAATAAAAGGCGGGGCACAAAACAATTTTTCCCGGCGGCGAAGCCTATCTTGGCGGGCGCGAAAAGAAACGAATAATTGGGCGAAAAAACTTAAATTAACTTTACAATTAAGTTACAAATTTCGGCGAGGCGTAGAGAAATGCGCAAAAAAGTGCCCTTTTTGGTTCAAACGTATGCAAATGTATTTGTGTATAAGGACTCTTAAGCCGGGTCCGTTTTAGGGAAATGAAAGAAAAATAAGAGACGATTCCGCGGCCCTTTGCGGGTCAACATGACGTTAAATTAATTCGCGAATATTTAATATTTGCTTTGAAATCAATCTTGAATATTGGCTCGGCTTAAATTGAATAAAGAAGGAATAAAATGATAAACCGATTGCCGAAGACTCGGTCGATTTCCTTTTTCAAACGATATAATTTGGAACCATGATTAAAATTTCCTTTCAACAAATTGACTATCTTCTTCAAAAGATATTACACAATTTCGAAAAATAAAAATTATTCTTTGAATTTCAAAATGAAATGTTATAATAAAGGTTAGTATTATTAATGTCAAACGTCAAAGGCATTCCCTTGAAAAAAAATTTAGTTAATGAAAATATAATGATGTTTTGGCCTCAATAAATATGGAAAAATATGCGGTTTTGAATATTTGCTACATTCACATATAAAATATGATGAAACTGATGTTTGAAAAATGTATCATGAAAATATTTTTGAAAGAAACTACGTTGCAATAAATATTGCTCATATCTACATGGCATAGTAAGTTTATCTGGACCAATTCGAGTTTGGCACGAAAATATTTGTATTTTTTATAAAAATATTATACTATATAAATTTATAGATATTGGAAAACCAAACAGTATGCAACAACATCACATATATTATATACATAATTCCATACATTATTTTGAAAAACTAGACTGATATATGATCAAAGTATAAACATCGCATGTGTGGTTTTGAAACACTGCACTTAATTTATATATTCAAAACAAAGTCGAACTTTGAAAAGTTTAACACATTCACGGTCTACGTGGCGTTGAAAATAGTTTTAATTGAAATTTCAGCCCGAAATGTCCGGTCGATTGTCAAATATTCAATTTGCTCTAACCGTAAAGGATTTCGGGACAAAGCCAATAATGCATTAGACGATGTCCCTTAATCCGCCATAATAATAAGTAAGTTAGCAGATGTCGAGAACCTTTCTAAGCTCTCAGCTATGTGTACGGAACCAAACTCATTATAAACTTTCGGATGGACGCTCGCGTTTGAATTTTCATACAACAGATGTTTGACAGACTACTTAACATCAGGGCTTTAGGAAAAATATCTAAATTATTGTATAATTAGTACTTCAAATTATTCAAATATACTATTTTTATACTCCAATTATTGTGAAAACTTATATACAAATAAACATGTAGGTTCACTTCGCAGATATTTGTCGAATAAATTAGTTCGATCCGACGTCAGGTATGGACGTCGAACCTTTGTGCTGCTAACAAATTGAGCCTTTCTACTCGGTTAGACGAATTCGTGAAGTTTTGCAATATGTTGGTTGTAGTGAAAGAATTTATTTGAAAGCTTTTCCGTAATACAAGTGAAATATTTTCAGAGGCCCGGTCGATACGGACTCCCAAAAGGAAACTTAAGGCGTTCTCGTGTCTCACGCTTATGACATATTTATTATTTAAGATAGTTGGCTTCGGTGGCACTCGAAGAGGAGGTTTTAGAAAAATCTAAAGGATTATAGCAAAACGGAAAAGTTTCACAGCAATAATCGCACTTATGGCCGCAAGCGTATATCATGTGAATTTTACGTTGAATATCCCAGGATATATTATAGTATGTTGTTATGATATTTGAGAAAGATTTAAAATTTTATTTTATTTTCAACGAACTTAGTGCGACGTTCGATTTTAAGTTCAGGATACGTATAAAAAAAAAATACAAAAAATTTTATTCAAGAAAAGAAAATTCGATAAATAAAATTGGAATTATTATAACTTTTAACATAAAAGAATGTAAAAAAATCATATAATGGATATGAAAAAATATTAATTTTATTTTATTATTCAATCATAATATTTTGTGAAGTATTTATTTTTTAACTTGAATCCATTAGTATGAATATTGAATATTCATAATCAATTGTAAATAATATTATATAATATAATCCACTTCGATCCATATGATATGATATTTTAATTTAAACACTATCAAAATATTTAATTCTATAGTATAAAAACAAAAATAAATATAATAAAACTGAAAATTATAATAAATAATATAATTTAGAATTAAACCCAGATATTTATCAACTTCCCTTAAAATTTTCAACACAACAAAAACACCAATAAAATCTTTACGTAATCCGATAAACCACCGCCTTTGCCTAATTTGAAGCACGACCAAAGGCAAAAGCAGCGCCCAACCGCCGCCGGACACCCAAAATATGCAAAGTAATCTCTCGTTGTTTCGCGGCGAACCTTTGTGGGGCTTTGACTAACGTTTTGGCACGTCTGGCCAAAAGCAGTGTGTTAAAAAGTTTCCTCCGTGTTTGAAAGCGCGGACCGTGAGGAGGATCCGTAAGGTGGACCGGAAGTTTGAGGAAGACCATCCAGGGGAAGTGTCCGCTGGTGGGCTCTTTCATTTTGTCGTCTTTGTGTTTATACATGTATAGGGTCACCATATGTTATCCGAAAGGAAGGATATATACTCTTTTTTGGATTGGAAAATTTTATGACGGAGATTTTTTTATTGTCTTGTTTATTTACGAAAATATGTAGTCCGAAAAATTGGGTTAAATATTGTCTTGTTAATTTGCTGCTATGTTATAATAATATTTTTATGTTGATGTTTTAGATTTTCGATATTGATTAGAATAATAATTAGTTTTATTGTAAATGTATAGAAATGTTATGGCTTTATAAAAAAATATTATTTTTCCTTTTAATTTGATAATCTTGCATATAGTGAGTTCAATTCTAGTTATGTTTATGTTTTCAGATAATATTTTATAACAAAATACATAATAATTGTTTTAATAAATGCTTAAAATGATCATTTCTCACCTAGTACAAGAGCAATTCAAATGCCACGAGCCTCGAGAATTCCCGAGAGTTTTTGATACGAGCCCACACAGAATCCCTAACCGTGACGTGGAGTGTCTGTGTAACCTGAAACGAAATTTTCGTTCACAGATAATGTGGATAAATTCGTCTATTATGTATAGCGTTTTACTGCTTGTGTAACGTAGGCACTGGTGTGATTACCTAGATCAGACGGACTGACAGACGTTTTGATGGCACAAGTACTCCCTTAATATTAACGAGCCATTGTTCACGCGTCTCAAGGAAGATATCACTCGGAATGGATTGAACATAGCAATCATATCACATATCTGCAATGAGATTTATATTTGTCATGCTAAATGTGTGTCTGAAGCTGAATTAGGATTTCAGACGAATCGAAACATCGTTAAATATAATGAAAGTTATTTTGATAACTGAAAAATTAATTATTGAAGCTTATTTTTGAAACAAGATTTTACCAAATTCAGTTTCGAATTAATACATAGTGATCATGTAAAAAAAATTATTATAATAAAAAAAAGCTTTTTATATATCGATGAAATTTTCAGTGGAACATTCCTGAAAATTTAAATTGACTTTTCAAATAATGAAGTTTTCAATGCGTACCCGGAATATGCTACGTTGCAAAAAAAAATTGCGTTTGTCGATGTTGGCCTATCGATTTTTCGTGCGAAAAAGTTAACCCAACCGATGTTGAAAAAACACTTTTTTTAACATCACGAACAATACGGTACGTGATTTGAATTTCATACTGTTGAATGATACAAATTCGCGGAAAACGCACTCTACAAGCTTGTCAGAAAATATCTGGGAAAACTGTGATCGCAAAGTTAGAAAAACCGAAATAAAAACGCAGAAAAGTTCTAGTATAATATTATATCATACTTCCTTACGTTAGTTAGGATTTGATGACTATGTTTTCTCGATTCATTGTTTTGTTTACTTTTAAATTCTTTTTTTAAACTTTAAATTTCATTGCATGATTTTTAGCCTATCTGTGAGATATTCCTTTCATAAACATTAATATAATATTTTCATATAAATTCTCAATCTCTTTATTACTTTATGAACTTTCTCTCGAATGTTATGCCAAACTCTCAGTAATAAGAAGTTTTATAAATCAATTTTCTCTTCCAAAGGCAAATTTTGTTTTATTGGTTTTACACTCAAAAGCTTGTTGTATGAGAAAATCAAGATATTCCTTGATTGATTCGATGGCTTTATACAGATTTCATTAATGAGTGTTTGCAAAGAATTATACGAAATAACCGCGAAGTTTTACTATAAAAATTTTGTATAATATATTTAAATCATAAATATCTAACATACATAAATAAGTTACCAACATATTTTTGATTTAAATACATGTAATGTAACGAGTTTTCCTATTTATATTAGTAAAAATAATTTTTGATAATTGATTAGAAATAAATTGAACGGTAATAAATTTAGAAAAAGCAAAAAATAAAAGATAAACTCGAAAGGATCGACCCAATGATCGTAGGACGCGTTGTGCAAAAAGTTTTTGATTGTCGAAATGAGACATTTGTACGGAATCTGATAAGGGAGAGGGACTCGAGACCACTTAAAGCCGAGTTTCCACCGTGCAAAACTTATTTCGCTTTTGAAAACTTTCATATTTGCTCTTGAGTTCAATATCGAGATTTTCATAGAGAAGAGGAAATTGGTTAGATTTTTCCTCAAATGATATAGCCAACTTTTATTTCGTTGGCCTTTCCGGCGAGAAGCCACCATAAATTCTTCTTCATCTGAATTTTTTTATCATATTTGTCGACGTTTCAACAATACTTTGTTTACAAAAATATTTCCTGGAATATGACAATAGTTGTGTTTTTCCGTGTTCAAAAAAATGTGTATATGAGTAAAAATAAATTTATTATGACGCTATACAAACGCTTGATGTTATAATTATAGAAAAAGTCTATAGAATCTGAAAAACTCTGAATAACATTCAAATTGTGGACAAAAATTTCAATATGAAAATAATTATATAATAACATTCAAAAAAAATTTGTATTATTGTATACATGAGCAAATTTCATCTCATATTATCTAATATATAATACCAAAGAAAATATAATAAAATAATCAGTATTCAAAGCATATTTTGCTAGGCATTAAGGAGGCTCTGTTTATAAATCGCTTCAAACCATTTTCCTTCATCCTGTACAAAGGATAATTCTACGAATCTTCATCAAGGTCATGAACAAACAATCGTCGGGATTAAAATTACAACAAAGCCATTAAAAAATAAGGTAAGCCCACACCAGGGAAATTATACGGCCTTCGTTCGCAGTCACGTATCGTCTGACGAATAAAAATATTAGCGGCACACTTGAGGGACGATCTTTGCCGGTTGCTAAATTTTTTTACGACTCCAATTTTAAGGCAAAAAAGAGAAACGACCTCGTGGAAACGTCACAGGAACTTTCAGTGTTGCGGTTTATTCGAACATTAACGCGAAACAGGTCGTTCGGCCAAGTTCCGCGGTTATCTTGAGCCCGAGATCAAATTCGACGTGAACTTTATGCACGCAGGTAAAAGCGAGTATATAATATTATTGTGTGTATTAAAAAAAAAGAAAGAATATTTCATCAGTCGAAACATCCTATTACGTTACGCGTTTTACGACGAGCAGAAAAAGTTCTTATTTCGACGTAAAGGAATCTTTGATCTTAAATACAGGCGTCTCACTTTTAAGGTCAGCGATGCTGAAATATCAAAAGAGCTTTTTTATATAAACATCAAACGCTATAAAATTCAGATATTAAATATTTTGGATTCATATACAATATTTGTTTTTGATTTAAAATTCGAGGATCGAAAATTAATATTCAAACATTTTCTCGTGATAGAAATTGAATCAATTACATTTCGAATCTTTCTTTTATTGTTACAACCAAAAACCTATAAAAATTCGCAGACTACGTAATGAATCTTAATAAAAAAGCAGCGATAAAAACGAATTAATGGCATTCCATCGATAAAACTAGTACAGAGCTTTTTCTTTTCACAGTGAAATTTCAGCGTTCGCGGAGAGGATTTTTCCATTAGCGAGAAAATTTTGGCCTGAGCTCTGTTATTCAGATGTCTTCGGGCAAAAAGTCGTTTGTTCCCAGTTCTGGGTACATACAAAAGCAGTAGGTGTACAATGCGGGTATGTAATCTGTGCGAGACCAATAAACACCGAAGAAACGTCGGCGAACTTTCAGCGGCCATAACTTTTCCGACCGTTGCATTTTAGCCTTTCCTTCCTCTTCTTACGTGCTTTTTTCCCTGTTCCGGCGATGGTGTTTTCCTTTCGCGAGATGCAGAGATAAGCTGCCGCAGTTGGCGGGAAAAAATAAAGGCGAAAAAATATGGACGTTTGCTCTTCTCTGGATTTAATTTCGCCGACGGCCGAGATGCACTTTGCAGCGGTTGGATGAAAAGTTAATTTGATCGCGTCGTCGGCAACCTTTGCTCGAGACTATCAAAACATTGTGAAGATATGAAAATTTATCTGAGAGTAATGAATGCTTGTCCTAAATGAATTTGTTCCGCGATGGAAATGAAATATTATCTACAAAAATTAAATGGTTTTTTCATGGTTAATTTTTTATGATATTTGGATTAGTGCATTTATATTTTTATTTGGAATAAAATTATCTAAAAGTTTTATAAATATGATTCAAACGATATTTTTTAATGTTTCATTTTATGAACGAAAAATATTGAATTAAATTTAATATTTTCAATTATATATAAGCTAGCCCATGGTGCAGCGATAACGCTGCATGGATTTTCATTCGTAAGGATGATGGTTCAAGTCACGGGGATGGCCAGGGTAGCCTCCGTTTTTAACAACTACCCGATCGTCTCAAATTGGGTATTTAACCATTTGACTCAAAAATGAGAGTTTAAAAATCTCTCATTAATGAGACGATTCCAAAAAATGGTTCCGATTACAAAAGCCCTATCTATCGATCACCATACAAATTATAATATAATATAATGTGTTGGCGTCGCGAGTAGTTGTGACAATAATTACAATTGCCCGTCGTCGGTCGGTACACCAGTATATTCTGTACGTGTGTTTGAATCGGCCCTCCTTTCCCTCTCCCCTTCCTATGTAATCCTTTCACTTCAGTTGTTATTATCTGAGCACGGTGGTAACCTCTTCAAGGTGTTTCATGGATGTCGAAAAGACATCCGACAATACTATCAAACACCGGGTGAAAAAATACCGGATACGAAAAAAAAAATTATATAAAATGTAAAATATAAATCAAAATCACACAAAAACACTATCACGTAATATAAACATTATTCACGATAACTATTCATTGCGCGACCTGAAATATTGCAAAACTTCTTCGGCGACATTTCAATAACTTTCCCACTTCAACTACTCTCAAATCGCATTTCCTTATAAAAGAGCGGGACTGTGCGGGCGGCGCATTACCCGTTAGCAAATTTCAATTTTCGCGAAACGGCTGTTTGGCTAGGTGCACTAGAATAGAATTAGAACATCTCGCAGGTGCAACGACCGAGCTTTTGAAAAGCTCCCGGGGCTCGTTCGCGCCCTAAAAGCGCATCAAAGAAAATGCACCGTCCTGTATTTCAGCGGAACGAACGAACGAGCGACGATTCCGCGAAAGCGCCGTCGTAAATTTTAAACTCGGAATTTATACATACACACACGTGGCCGATCTCTTTAGAATGTTTTCGGAATTGTTGGGTCGCTTAAGCGGTTGCGAAATTTCGCCGGGTCGTTTGTATTGTGCGAGTGTGTGCCGTCGGTGATGAAAGATTCAGGTTGTTTAGTTGGTTTTAGAGGTTTAAGTTGATAAATGGAATGCATTAGATGTGTGTAGACGTTTCGTTTGTGTTGAAGATGCGGTGTTTTGATATGGAGTTAAAAGCTTCTGTTTTAAATTTTTGTTGGGATGTAATATTGGACCTTTTAATTACCATCAGAAATTTTTTATGATTTGATTTGTGTATATATTCATTATAGAGTCATCAATAATGTATTCAAAATGTTTTGCATTATATAAATTCCCTTTTTATTAGAATATATAAATATAATATTATACTGGGGGGTCCAAAAGTTTAGAGAAAGCTATTAAGTCATGTTGTTTGGAATATTTTAAACTAAACATACCTTTGTCCAAAGTATTATAGTTTTTGAGTTATTATTATTGTGATTTTTCAGAAAAAATCCGAAAGCTCGCACTTGCACACTAATAATTCCCAAATGAAAGATAATATGGTAGATAAGCCTAATTTTTTGTTTGTTTACTATGTATTTAACCCTTAAATAGGAATACAAAAATCTATATCAGCTAAAAATTATTAGAAATACTGTATTTCTAATATTCATGATTAGTTTTCAAAAAATTAATCAAGCAGAGTTTTTTTTGATATTTCTTGTTTAAAAAAATGAAGACCAATGTTTTCAAATATTTTAAAAACACCTCTGTTTAAAATCCTTTCGGTTGATATAACAAACATGCAAATATCTATCTGATTCGCAAAATTAGGGTACAAAAACGAAACCAAAGGACGAAATTTTTGAGCTCTCCACATACATATCGTTGAGGACTGCATACAAAATAGTATTTTTTATCTTTATTTCCTGGACTACAAAGTCGGCTATTGTTTGGTGCATCCTTCCGTTTCATTTTTGTACCTTAGTTTCGTGAACCGGTTAGATATTTGCTCTTCTAGACCTTATGACCATCCTGTATACGAATAAAAATTTATCATAAAAACCTCCAGCGCGTTATACGAACAAGCATCAAAGAAGATCCTACCGCACATACTTTTTTAATTTATAATTTTTATGTACATATCATTAATATTTTCAGATGAAAGAATCAACACTAACACACACAGATTCGAAGCACGAAGCGTCAAACGCCATTCGTTTTTCACGGCGACGATGTGACGAGGATGTGACGTGACGAGGGGCAAATAAAGCGATGACTCGTAACGTCGGAAATATCAAACGTAGGCGAGACACAATGGACAAAGTACAATTACAATGTCGTTTATGATGATGCCATTGACGATTCGAGGCAGCAATCTGACGAAATTCGAGGACGTGGTGATCTTTGTTCGGCTCGTCGAATCGTATCGCTTTGAAGTTTGAAGGCGTCGGGAAATCCGTAACGGTTTTTCGATATGTCGATGATGTGTGGGCTGAAGAGTTTGAAATTTTGATTGTGAAGAAGAATTGGGAGTTTGTATTATATGTATTGGAATTCAGGTTTGGTTGTGTTTGTTGTGAAAATAATTAAAATTTGACGATTGTATAATTTTTCTTTGGTTCGAATTTCGATAAAAATATTTGTGTTAATTAATGCCAGGTGATTATTTAACGAAATCGAAGATATAACACAAAATTCGATTTATCAGACTGGTAATTAAGTTTTTTGCTAAAATTTAATTGCCCTTAATTTCAATTGCTTTCCAAAGTTTTCTTTTGTAATATGAAAATATTTTGAAAAATATGTATAATATAAAACAATATAATATATTTCAAATATTATAAAAATAATTTGTTAATCAAATTGAAATACAAAAAAATAAAATAAAACCTAAAATACCTTAACTGTAAATTAACAAAACTCACATTCACAAATCTTTCGATACAGTAAATTCGCACAGATGCGTCTCCGACGACTGTAAAATCGGTTTTGTTAACACTCGTTCGTCTGCCACGGTTCCCTACAACCATAAATATCCGAACCGGAACCGGGGGACATCCCACGAGGAAAACTGCCGCGGTCGTTCCAGTCCTACGATATAAATCAATTTTTACGATCGGTTCTTTTGTTTATGCAGATGTCGCAGCGTCCCACCCAACCACCCACCCGCCCACTGCTTCGCGCTTACCGAAGGCAATGTCTTGGAGAAGAGGGTCTCCGGCGTTCACTGTATAAATGTTGGGTTCGGTTCCGTGTGATGTATGGGTGTGTGGGTTTATTGTTTAGCGTTTGTAGTTTATTGATTGTTTTACTGTGCACTATGGTCGTTTTGATTTGTGTGTATTAGTCGGGGTTGTGCTTCATTGAAGGCGCTGTTTGCGGATTAAATCAGTTGATTTATAAAGCACTTCTTTATTATTATATATTGAAATTATCCTGTGTAGTTTATATAATGCCAATTTCAGTTTGATTTTAATCAAACTTGATGATAGATAATTCTTAATGAATTGAATAATAAAAGCGTGTCTTGTTAATTGATTTTAGATAAATATAATTATTTATTGATAGTATTACTTCCCACAAAAATACAGTCATAGGAAACAATGTGTTTTAAATATTCAAAATAAAGCTTAAAACGTTTTAGAGTTTCAACTCAGCATGGCAACAATGTAGCTCAAGCTTACAAAACAATAAGAAAACACATAAACATATCAGCATATGTGTTTTTCTTTGGAAAAATAGGAAAATTATGGTGTTGCCGCATGTTTTGCTTTAAGCAGCGTATTTGAATACATTTGTTATCTGTTGGCACCTGGTTCGAGTTTTCCGCTCGGCAACTAGCATCAATTTACGAAACACTTCCAATGTCTGAGCTCTTTCTGCACAGCATACGGTTATCGTTTGGCTTGTGAGCTTCCGTTTTTAGAAATATGTATATTTGCGTCGGTTATTTTGAAAAATAGACGACTCGGCTGGATATTTATTGCGAAAAGTGCTCACGCGGTTGGGCTATGCCGTCGGGGAAAACATGTTCAATTTTCCCGTTTGCCGTCTAAACGGTTATTACGTCAGAACCGAAGAGTTCGATGGCAAATATTCACAATAAAAATAAAAATAATGAAAGCTCAATATATTGAATAAGATAGTGATTTTTATTGTATTTATTTATATTTTCGAATCAAAATTTGTAAAGTTTTATTAGTCTTCAAATGTTTTTTAAATTATTTTTTGTGAATAATAAGTTATCAATCTACTTCATTCAAACGTAAATGTTAAATTATAGGTTTTCAGCGTCCATTGTTCGTCTCAGTTTATTTTTTGGATGGTTTCGGAATGTGACATCTGTTTGTATGATTAAGAGTAACTTTTTCAGAGAAAATACGATTTAGATTGAATAAACGAGCTTTAAAAAAACAAACTGATAAAAATAATTGATTCTGTCTGCCACTCAGCTCGTTTGTCAAGGCTTTATTCTATCCTTTGTGTTGAAAACCATATTCTATACTTTTTGTCGAAAAATGAATTATAGTAAATTGAATTGATTTTTCATTCAATGAAAGCTCACAATTGAATAATTGATTATTAAATTTGTATTTGTTTAATATTAATGAAGAGAAAAATATGGATTATATTTTCTCATTTAGTATTGAAATATCATATAGTATTAATTTGATTTTCAGAAAACACATGAGACAAAAATGAATTATTCATATCTTTTTTTAATATGTATATAATACAAAATAAATCAAAATATGAAAATGAGATTCCAAGAAAATCCATCAAACAATATATCAACCATCGACGTAAAAAAATTTTCGATACAATTAGCTGTCAAAATGTATATTTCACAATAAATCTCAAAACATCAAGCCAACTGTGAATATGAAATTTGACAAACTATACAATATTTTAAGAATATCAATACAATTTTTACATGTTTCTTAAAAAATCTTTTAATTTAAAAAAACTGACAGAACATAATACATAATCCACTTCTGAACGGAACGCACATAAATAATCCATAGACCTTGCGTTTGGCAGGATACGGGTATCCTGAACTCCTGAAATACACCCCGCCGAGGCTCACCTACAGGATTCCCGGGAAATATTCCAGGGCATATTCCCGGCAATATTCCCGGCTAGCAGGAAATGTCCGCGGACAATTCCGGCGTGGCGGGAAACGCTCGAGGATTCAAATCTGTCCGCGATTTACGACGGTGCGGGTGGAACTCTCGGTGGGCGAAAGCTCTCGCCGAAACTGAGGGGTTGTAATGTAAATTGAACCGGCTGCATACCAGAGGTGGTCGTTTTTAAGTTTTTGTAGAGTTTGGCCTACTTTTTTTCCAGATAATGGATGGATATGGGTCGCGCGTTTTGTCCGTGTCGAATAGTAGAAGTTCTATAATGGAATGCTCGATTGAAATAATATTATATGAGAATAATCAGTTATTTTGAACGTCGAATTTAAATTTTGTATAAAAAAATTGTGTTCATGGTTAACGATTTTATTGTTTGATTAAAATTTTATTATAATATTTGATATTTATATGCTTATTTATTTAGAGTATGTAAACAAATATTCAGTTTAATGACTTGTTTGATTTGAATGTTAATGATATTCATATTTTGATTTTATATATTCAGTATATGAATATTTTTGTTTTGTGTCAAAATAAACTATTATTATCATATACAGCTGTATATAATATAATAATTATTTGTGAAGCGTGAGTTTTTTTTTCTATTGATTACGCTCACTGTTTGGTAACGAAAAAATGTAATCTATAAATATCTGAATACTTAAAATATCCCTTATAAAATAGTCATAGATCGATGATATACATATAATACTAGTACGTACAACCGCATTCATCGATTAATTATACCAAACATTGTCTTACGTTCAATAAGAACCAGTTCATCGAAAAAACTAATGAATAAACTTTCATTCATTTTCAGACGATTCACATTCATCAATTTTTATATGAATAAAACGATTTTTCAATTTCGAAATTTTAATTAAAAATTTTAATCCATATAAATTAAAAACACCTACTACGTCCAACAAACCACCAATATACAATCCTCAACGCAAATTCAACAGCGATCCGCTCCGGATAAGTGCATCCATTAAATTATGCGGACGTTTCCAGAGGGCGAGACTCCAGTGGGTGGGTGGGCGGTTGGGTGGCAGATAAGTGTACATCTGAAATTTTAGTCGGCTGCACTTGCAGTTGCAGTTGCATTCGATATCGGCTCACGTTTAACTCGCCTCCAGGTGGCATCCGCTGACGTCACGGAACTGCAGTTGCGGAAATTGCACTAACAACTGTCACGGTGCAACTAATAACTCATGCGGGACAGTGCGGTTATATTATTTTGGTTTGTGTGTGCTTAAATAAATGTGGTTTTGGTATGTTTGTTTTGATGCCATTGCGTTTGTGATGGTTTAAGATTTTTTTTATTATTATATATGTGTGATATTTTTTATTAATTGAAGAAATAGAATTGTTGTTATGTTATATTGAAAAATTGAAATGGTCTAATGCTTTCTCAAAATTTAATTTAGAGTTCATAAGAGTTTTGAAAGTTCTCTCTGCACTGGATAGATGAAAGGTCTAATGCTCGTTTCTATGATTCCAGGAAAATAGGATATGATTACTTGGAATTGAAGTTAAAGGAGATGAAGTATTTTCAATCAACCGGCGAACTACCTTCATTTTATGGTTGAATATATTTAATAATAATTTTTAATACGTATTTTAATAATTTCCTACTCACATTCGACACATACATTTTTTTATATAAAGTGAATAGATTAAAAATAGAGAAATAAAATATTTTATTAAAAAAATATATTTAGTTTGCAAACTAAACTATAGTTTAGTTAAATATTTAGCTATTTCTAATAGAGACTTACAAAAAAAAGGTTATTCTTAAAAGAAAGTAGAAATAATTGAAAAGAAACATTATTAGTTTCATTTAGTTCATTTATAGGACCATTATTTTAATTTAAGCTGCGATCAAATTCATAAATATACGTACTCATAAATTTTTAAACTACGAGTTTTCTCAACAATTAAAACTACTAAAGAAAAATATATAAATATCAAATTTTATAAATATTTAATACCACAATTTATAATGTTCTTCATCGAAAATTTGTAGTCATTTAAAAAAATAGCTAAAAACTAGCATTTACAGATTTTGTATATATTATATAATATGTGTGTATGTATGTTTGTTTGCGTATCTGGTGACACTTGGTAAGGAATTATTCACAGACACGCGGTGCATTCGTTTGACTACATGAATACTTTAACGTCTGAAAAATACCGTTGAAAATATACGCGCTGCTTTCTGAACCAAAGAATTCGGAAAGTGGAAATGCTTTCGGATATTAAAACGACGTCCCAAACTAAAAACCGACCGTCGAATTTTATCATATTATAAAGTAAACGTTTCAAATGCCGCGATTAGTCAAATCGACGGATTAAGTATCGCAAATTAGAATTAAACGATCGTCTTTGAACACGTCGCACCCGGGATGCAAACTTTGGCTTATATAATATATTATAGTTTGAGGATCTATATAAACTTGCAGCGTGCAAAGTTCGCCGCGAATTCAATTAAATGCAACGTGGATGCTCCTTAAACGCGCATGGGGATAATTTAAAAAGGCCGTCAGGATTAAAACAACAAAGTTTTATTTAATTGCTGGCGAGCATTAACGATTTTCATCGTTAAAATTAAATTTAGTTACGGTTGGATATGGCAACAATATACGCGTTTAATTTTTCCACATTCGTTCGTCTGATATTTTCCCATCCGATGCCCAAAGTTTCGAACGGACGAAAAAATCCGGCCACCGCAAAATGAACACACATCTGCGTGATTTATTATTGCATCGATGTCGCTTTGTGAATTTATCATTTTTCCACACATAAATTAATCTGTGAAGCAATAAAACCAATATTTGTGATTTCTGTATCTGACCGATAACGATGTTGCGCCGCAATTTAATTTCGACCAAATTTGGTTTGCGGGTGAATTATAAAATACGTGCTCGAGTTGAACGTGTCAATAATTCGTTATTAGAACGAAAGGTGCATTTAAGCTCTAGTTTCTTGTTAAATATGAAAATTGAATATTCAACGTATAATTTGCGGTAATAATTTGAAATGAAACAGCGTTTGTCTCCCGTTTTCTTGTAGGGGAGTTGTGGTCATAAACAGCAGTGAAACGATCAAAGTTAGTTCACAGTAATAATAATATACAGCGTGTTTAAACCGAAAGTACAGTCAAACTTGACGATAGATATCATAGTTTGTATCGTATATGTAATGTAAAGAATTCGAATTAATATTTAAATTCGTTTTTGTAAAAAAAAAAACGTTGCCATGTCATTAAAAAATAATTTATCTTTCATACCATTTTTGCTACAAATATGAAAAAAACGCAATAAAAAATATAGCATCATTTGAATGTGATATTGATTTTATATTACGGGTATAAAATATTGAATATGTATAATATATAAGTTTATCTAACAATAAGAACAAGTCGTTGAAAACAGGAGCGCTGGAGAAATGTGTTCAAAATTATATCAAAAAATTTTATATTAAATATTTAAATCTATAGATTTATAAACACTGACAGTTCAAATGATCAAATAGATAAATAAACATGATAAGCTCATATAAAATAAATCGAATTTGTATTATAGGTTTTTTTTAAAAGCAAATACGGTTAAAACTGAAATCAATTACTCCCACTGTGTTATTATATTATATTTATAATCTTGAGTGGTTGTGTTGTAGAGTGAATGCGCAGATAGGTTACTAATTTTATGAAAATATTTCCCGATAAGTACAGGTAAAAATTAGAATAAATAAACATAATATGTGTGAAAATAAAATTACATTTTGAGCGATCAAATTTCAGTCGTCACAAAGTCGCGTGACATTTGCCAATGATACGTGGGCAGATGAGTGGTTTGTTTTTCAGGTGGGCGGGAAAATTGAAGAAAATTCAAATGAAGATAGACAGTTTTCTGTTTCATTATCAATTATCTTTTATTATTTCAATTTTCATCGTAAGACTGATAGAATTTTACATTTTGTTAAGGTCTTAGTTGTAATTGATTGGGTGAGACAGTATAATTTTTTTCATTGGAAAAGGATGAAGAGTTTTTTTTATCTGTTGATATTATCTTTTGGTATTATATAAAGACTATTCGTTTAACTACAAAAAATAAGTGGTAATATCTCGCATGCATACATTTTTCATTATAATTATGTTTATGTAAATCTAATAATGTATTTTGTGTTTCTCAAAATTTATAAAAGAAAAATATATTATATAAAGTGAATTATCTTTTTAATACAGGACCGATAAAATCTAACGATAGCAGATAGTACTCATATTCACGAGAATAGTAGTAGCGGACGAGAGAATAATACTTAGGTCAAAAAACACATTACTACGAACGCAAGTCCAGTCTGTTATTGCGAACACTGTTCACCTTTCAACGTGAAACTGTCATCTCCAACGATGTATTTCAAAGCAGACGTAGTAAAATCAGTACGTGGGTAGACCTTCAGATTTCAAAAATAAAGAATTAGAATAAATAAAGTTTTTACTATCCTTCTAGCGTATGAGTAAAAGTACCTGACATACAAAGATGCAGTGTTTTTTTTGAAGCTGTATATAAATGTGAAATGGAGTGAATTAACAAAGTTAACGAACGGATAAATGCAAGATATATTTAAAAAATATATATGTTTGTAATTTTCAGGTAGTATTTTATATATTTAATGTATTTTGGTAGTCTGTTTTTGTAAGTGTACGGTTTTTGTTGAAAAATGTTGTTTTTGTGGGAAAATATTATTGGTTTTAGTTTTTTGGCTTTTCGTTATTTTTTCCGGATTTTCCCGGTTTTTATTTCAAATTTAATTTACCAGTAAATCAGTTATTAATAATATAAAAAATATAGGATAACCTGTAAATGAAAATTATAGTAAATCTGACATCCCTAATAGTTAGGTGAATAAAAAATTCGACAATGCATAAATTTTTGGCATGTAAATGTGAAAAAATAAAATCAATAAAAATATATTGAAAAATTATCAATATCTAAAGTTCCAAAAACAAACAGTATTTTTTAACTAAAATTCACAATTGAGATTTTTTCATTTAGCTATGTTGTATTTTTTTCATTATAAAAAAATTGAAATGATCGAAATTAAGGATATTTTGAAAAATTTAAATAAAATTAAGTATTTTTTTTTATTTAATCAAATTTGTAAAAGAACGATAAGTTTAAGGGAGGAAAGCATACTTGAACTTGAATTAATTAAATAAAACTTTCATGAATCACCATCAATTTAATATTAATTTAACTTCCAACGACAAATACTTTTCAAATCAACCATTGCAAAAAGTTCACAACAAAAAAATAAAAAAAGTGAACATCTAAAGATGGGTAATAAAAAAACATTTAAATCGATTTCGGAAAAACTTTTCCAACACCATCAATCAAAATTCCAACCAAAATCATACAATCCAATAAAAAAACTCAACACTAATTAAAAAAAAACCATAAAACCCAATCAAAACCACATTCAACGCATGCAGAATCCAAGGAGGCGTAATTCAAAAATTGGCAGGCACACTAAAACCGAGGTTAGTGGGTGGATAGTACAAAGATGGGTAATACAAAATATTTACATCTATTTCGAAAAAAAATTTCCAACATCATCAATCAAAATTCCAACCAAAATCACACAACTCAAAAATACAAAAAAATCCATCACTAATTAAAAAAAAAACCATAAAACCCAATCAAAACAAAAATACCACATCCAACGCATAGGTAACATCCAAGGGGGCGTACTCCAAAAATCGGGAGGCGCACTAAAACCGGGGTGAGTGGGTGGGTAATACAAAGATGGGTAATAAAAAAACATTTACACCGATTTTGAAAAAAAATTTTCCAACACCATCAATCAAAACTTCAAACAAAATCATACAATCCAATAAAAAACTCAAAAGTACAAAAAATTCAACACTAATTAAAAAACAACCCATAAAACCCAATCAAAACCAAATTTAATGCATGCAGCATCCAAGGAGGCGTGCTCCAAAAATCGGGAGGCGCACTAAAACCGGTGTGAGTAGGTAGGTAATAGAAAGATGTGTAATACAAAAATGGGTAATACAAATATGGGTAATACAAAAATGGGTAATACAAAAACATTTACTACATCGATTTTGAAAAAAACTTTTCGAACACCGTCAATCAACATTTAAACCAAAATCATACAACTCAAAAATATAAAAAAATCAACTAATTTGGCAAAAAAAACTATAAATCCAATCAAAACAAAAAAAAACACATTCAACGCATGCAGTGTCCAAGGGGTCGCACTCCAAAAATCGGGAGGCGCACTAAAACCGGTGTGAGTGGGTGGGTAATACAAAAATGGGTAATACAAAAATGGGTAATACAAAAATGGGTATTACAAAGATGGGTAATACAAAAATGGGTAATACAAAAATGGGTATTACAAAGATGGGTAATACAAAAATGGGTAATACAAAAATGGGTATTACAAAGATGGGTAATACAAAAATGGGTAATACAAAAATGGGTATTACAAAGATGGGTAATACAAAAATGGGTAATACAAAAATGGGTATTACAAAGACGAGTAATACAAAAATGGGTAATACAAAGATGGGTGATAAAAAAAACATTTAAATCGATTTCGAAAAAACTTTTCTAACACCATCAATCAAAATTCCAACCAAAATTATACAACCCAATAAAAAACTCAAAAATACAAAAAAATCCAACCCTATTAAAAAAAAAAACCATAAAACCCAATCAAAACAAAAAAAAACACATCCAACGCATGCAGCATCCAAGGGGGCGTACTCCAAAAATCGGGAGGCGCACTAAAACCGGGATGAGTGGGTGGGTGGGCGGTTTTTGTCGAGCATGCGTGCGTCCCGCCCGCTGCTCGATAGCGGCGCAGTGCTCGTGCGGGCCGCGCCGTGGCGCCACGTGCGCGCCTACCCGCCCAACTCGCAACTACCCAAAAGCAGTCGAACTCGCGCGAGCGCAACGGACGCCTGTTGCCCTGTAGTATAGCCTAATCCGGTTTCGAAGCCTTCGCGAGTGCCGTGGTAGGACCGAAGTGTGTGCTAACATCGCCCAAGGGCGGTATTCCCGCCCACTGCCCAAGTTGAGGATCGGCGGCGGGAAGTTGCCGGCGGTTCGCCAAAGCATGCATTTTTCGATGCGTGTAAGTGTTTTATGGTTTGAATATACTTGCCGTTTAGGTTGTGGTTGTGGATGGGTTTCCGCGGGCATGTTTTGTGTGTCGTGTGTGTGTGCGGGGGTGGAATTCGCGCTTTGGCGGGTGTTTGTTTGTTTTATCGGTGAGATTGTCGTGTGCGTTGATCTGGGGGATGGTTTTGGTATTTCGTGATGATTGTGCGGGTTATGTTAATTAATTTGATGTTTTTAAATTTTTTTTTTTAGTGAGTGTATCAATTAGTTATTGATGTAAGAAAAGTTTCGGAAAATTTGTATTATATTATATCGGTCGATTATTTTTTTTATATTATGCTTTATTTCTATTGTGACGTTATAGGAAAATTATTCAAATTAAATGTTTATATAATATTATGTCGTGATCGAAATTGGATAGTCATGTTAGCGTTTTCCATTTAAAATTAAAAATCCATTCACTTGATTGTTATGTTGAAGTGAAAATGTGAAACGTTCATATTGGATATGAATATTAATCATACGATTTAGTTAAACACGATTGGAATATATTATATTATAATATATATAAATAAATGTTTCGTTTAATAATTTCGTTACTTACTAAAGATAATGCGTGTAGAAAAAATAATTTAAACAAAAATTTAAGAACATAATCCTCGATTCTACTTGGAAATTTGTTCTGAAAGTATGTGCTTTGTAATAAAATTACAGAAATATTATTAGAAAATTTAAATTTTATCCCGAAGTTTACTAAATGTTTTTATAACAGAAAATCTTAATGAAAATTCCCGGAATAACCAATTTTATCGGCGTTCTTAAGTATGTAAATTATTAAAAACACGAATTTGAAAACCGTCAGAATTTCATTGTGTATTTTGGAAAACATTTCAAACCTTGCGCTTATAAAATATTATAGACGATTATTTTCACATAATGGGCTTACGAGCATATGTAATAAATCTGGAGAATTTCACGAAAATTACCCGGGTTATTTATAGCGTAATTTTTTTCAATTCATGTACAACACTTCTAAGAGCGATTCATGCACGAACGCCACGAAACTCGCACGCAGCTATTTATAAAAACACCACAATCGACCATGTAAATTATTAATAAAAAATACGATTAAAAAAAATCAAAGAACACACTCCTTCATTCAAAAAAATCTCCGAAGGCAACCCACCCTAATGAGCTTTATCTGGATTAAATTATCAAACTGTCTGAAAAGGCTTGATTGACACCGCGATAAATTTTCGGACTCGCATTATAACCCAATTTTCTTTTACGACTGCACAGAAGATAACCGTCGAGATATAATCGACGAACCCCTAACTGGCAACGACCGTGCTAGTCATTGTGTGTAACGGCGACCTCATGAAAGTGCGTATACACTTTACGATTTTCACCTTTTTTTCAGCTTACGCAGATCAGTCCGTCGAAAATGTTGACTGTCGCCTCGCGGGTGCGGTTTTTTCCTTAAACGATCATCGGATCTTTGATGGGGTCGTATATACATTTTTACGGTTGGGAGTTTTGTAAAAGTGGGGTTTCGGAGTCGTGCGAAGTTTTTGTGTTAATCATGCGAGTTGCAGAATCGCGTAAGATTGTGACTTTGGCGTATTATGTTCAGATAACGTTGTAGAATGTAATTATGACGTCGCGGTGAGAGCTTGTTTGTTAAATTTATAACCATTATAAGGAAGTTTCTGTGCAAACTTTACACTGATAGTGTTTGCGAAATTAATATAGAGCTATAAACCTTTTTGGTGGACCTTATTATAATACCCCAAAGCCATTTAATAAGCTTCGGAAGATGATGACTTTTAGACGTAATTATGATTCAAGTGCGGACCGATTTTTCATGAAAATTCTTCTTGGAGTATCAATCATTGTCAAGGTTTTCAAAAATATGTATACTTCATTTGTATATTCCGTAATTAGTTGAGTTTACTGCTATTTCTCTGAGCTTTCGTTCGATCGGGATTAATTCCGTTCACCTTTTATGCAATCAAAATAATACACGTAGATGCTGTATTATGGAAAGCTTTTTATGGAAACATCCTTTAATTACTCGTCTTTTCGTAATATTGCAAGTACAATTATATTTTTGTATTGATTTTGTACATAGGTTTTTTTATTTGAATTGAACAAACACTAATTATGTTTACAAAGGTAAATATAATACGATTTAATATTAATCGGTTGTCACTATGAACGCTCAGTGACGTGAATTGTATTCAATTGAATAAATAAATTTAATTATTCCAATGGACGTAAATGATTTTTCGATGAAAGAAAATTCTGTGAAAAGCTGCCATATCAACAAAAAACATTTGTTAAATTCAACGAAATTAAAATAATAGTTATTTTACTTTAGTCAAAAGAATGATTGAAACGTTTATTGTAAAATTATTAAGTAGAGTTGTATAATTTTCAAAAGGGTGTTTAACAGAAAATTATTTCACTTAAGTATGAAAAATACATGATGTCCTTATACAGAGATCAAATAAAACTCAATAAAAATATAATACGTCCATAAAATATGAAATACGATCCTTCCAAGTATGAACTTGATGGACTTTTATGTACTGTAAAAGACACGAATTGCAATGCTATACTTTGACCCTTTTATTACCACACAATTAAATTCCATCCACCGAATTTTACGATCCGATAGGTCGCCTTTTCACGTACGTGATCCGTACAATAAATATCGCATTTCAGCGATAAATTATTTCACAACTTATACAAGCGTATCAGAAACTCCCGTGGTCTATACAAGGATCGCTTTTCCCCTAAGAACGTAATCTCATTAGTTCGAATAATCCCAGGTGACCCTTTGAATGCGGTCTAGTAACTTGCGGTTTTGTTGCAACAACTGTAATACCTATTTAGTGTACCTGGCCGTTGCTGTTTTCGAAATAATCACTATATTACTAAGGGTAGTCTATGACCGGAGAATGGAATGGATTATTTTCCGCCGATACGATCAAAAAATTGGTGAAACCCACATGAATTAATAATCGGTTTACGTGAATGCGATGAAAATATACTCGAGCCATGCGGTTTGTATCGTGTATATATATTATACTTTGAGTATTTTCAGGTCGTTATCGTGGATGTGTTTCGAACACGAAACCCCGAGCACGTCGAAGGGTGATTGCACTTCATATTCCACATTTTACGCGATTTACTACTAGATAATTTGTGAAATTTACCTCCGGAATATCCGACGTGGTTGAACTCTGAAAAATTCATTCGTTTACTCGTCGCCGGGAAGGAACGCGTTTAATATAGTATAAGTGAAGAATTTCTGGTAGGGAATATTGGATAATTTTATTTACAAAGTCGCCCCTTGACACCACCTCGTCTGCTTGTTTATGCGATGTCGACCATGTATAGGGAGATTCATTAACATATTTCATAATTCATGTTCCTATCCCATATCCTTGGTGTCTTCATAACCAAACATCATTGTGTTTGAAGCTCAGTTCAACGCAAATAATAATATTTGGCACATACGAAAAAAATATATTTTATCACGTGGTTATACTAAGTATACGATAAATTTATTCAATCAGCCCTCGGATATATCGCATTTTCACGAAAACAATTCAATTGATGCATATCGCTCACCGCGTATAAAAAAGTGGCCCAAAAAATTCCCCGAGACCCAAACGGCTTATTGAATTTGAGACCCGCTTGACGCCTACGAAAAATGAAATAAAATAAAAATAAACTCGACGAGATATAATAAAATGTCTTCAACGGGGCCGTATGCAAATTTTCATACTTTCAGAGGAGACATACCGGCAAAAAAACAAGCAAACTTCTGCGGCAAGATTGACTGTCAAACCGAAATGGTACCTGCGTCCGTCCCCGGGGAAATCGCTTCCATGGTACTTTTTTCATTAGGGCCAAGGTGGGTGAGGGCCCTTTTTTAATTTCTACAAATTTATTTGGCCCCAGAGCTGGGGGATTTTTCTTTTTAATACTCGGTCGTCGGGGTCGCCGTTTTAATGAAACGTAATACCGCGCGCTTTGTTCCCATTGATCCGCAAAATGGAATATTGTTATATAATAATATTCTTTTTAATTAAAAAAAGATTGGTAAAAAAATATTAAGGGCACAAAATGGGAGATAGTGAGCAATTGACATCCTTCCAGGAAATGCGGTTAGGGTATGTTCATTTATTATTTAGATTTTTTTAGGGCGATATTTACGTACTTGATTTTCAAAAGCTCGAAATTTTTATTATTAATGAATCATATGATTGAAAAAGGGTTTGTGAATATTTAAAATAGGTACAATAGAGATTTTTATAAGAATTTATGTATTCAAATTTATATAATTCGATAAATTACGTTAAGAAAATCGTTCAAATAATCTTTCTCACTTTTTCAAAGAGAAAATTTAATAAATGTAATAAAATTCTGGTAGGTTGCCAAAATAGTTCTATAATATAATTATATACAATATTTCATTTTCGTTGTTTTACAATTTCCTATGATATAATATATCACATGATAGAGAAAATTCGGAATATCGTCCAGCAGAGCAGAAGCAACGTTTATTTATGAAAGCCTCGCCGAATTGAAAATGTATTCATATTCGAAATGGGTGGAAAATCGTAAAATCTTCGCAAAGCCGACGTGCCTCGTAAAGCGCACAAAACAAAACGTCAAAGACTCGCAATAAAATGCAAATGTTATGTGCACACACGTCGCTCTCCAACACACACACACTCCCTTGAACTCTTTTCGCGGAAAAGACACTGTGTTGACTTTTTAATTTAAGACTAGAGCTTTTTTACGGCGTGTTTAACTATACGTAGCTCGTTTTTTATAGACCGTGATGACGACAATAAAAGACGTTTCGCAACACGAAAGGTCGCTGGAGCCAATCCATTACCGGACGGGGACCGCGTCTGTTTTCCGCTGAGAATTTTTTCTTTTACGGCTTGAACAGGAATGCGATTTCCGTTTTGCTTTTTCTTCGAGGGCTTTGGCCGTCGAGCTTTGGACAATAAACGTTTTATGAGTAAACTTTTGGCACGGCGAGCTTTCGCTGCGGAAAAGCGCGTCGGCGACGAGTTAACGAAATTTTCGCCCCTGAAGTAATTGACGTTTTGTAAACGTGGCCTTAATCGCGCCGAAAATTGTCGGTTTGTATTTAAACGTCTATATAAATTGAGAGGCGCTAAGCGAGTTCGCTTGATTACGGCGAGACGGTGTTTCTATAACGCTGAGGTTAATGAGCATTTCGGCTCTCGTATCTATCAAATTTCTCAAGAGAAATATATGTATTGAAGGTTGTATAATATTAATTCTGACTGAGGTAATTTATATATTATATATAATATTATATTATATTATATTAAAAAAAAATTGTAACGTTCTTCTTATCAAAAAAATCAACTTTGTGATTGAAGTGTTGACTAATCTAAAAAAAAAATATATAAGATGGTTTTTCATACACACAATGAAACGAAAAATATAATGAATTTTTACAAAAAATAATTGAAAAAATAAAATTTTCTTTCGTATAAAATATTTTACAAGGTATATGAACAAAACATAATATTTTAGTATTTTCAATATTGCTAGAAATTCTTCCAAAAAAACAAAATGGTTCATTAAACGAAAATATTTATAGAATATATATCACGATATCGCATTTTAATACAAAATTGTGTAGAAATTTCTATCATAATTCAGACGAAAACTTTTCTTAATTACATCTCAAGGGTTTCGTGTAGATTATATTGTAAATTTCGAAGCAACTTTAGTTTTTTTTTCGCTAAGCTCTCACTGGAGATTCATCGTATTCCGTAAGAAGATTAGGCAGTTACTGAATGAAGAAACAGCTTGTTAAAATTCAAAGTTAATACCACTTCCGAAAATTGATCGCGAATTGATTGGACACTCGAAGCGAGCAAAAAAAAAATGAACAATAATTGGGGCCAAGCACGAATCCTCTGATTCGACAAGATTACGTCCACGCGTTGACGTTTAACACGTGAACGTCGGCCTAAGGCAATGAAAATACATCACGCGAAACGCTTTTCCGAGTCTATCGAAGCCATATTTTCACGCTTTCCCAAATAAGGCTTGACTGCGGCCATTATCTGAGGGACGCTTCCAGTTTTCGTCTCACAAATAAGATCACCCCGCCACTTTCGATAATTTATCCCGGTCGATTTATTCCATAGACGATGGGGGGGTTTTGTGAATCGCACACATAACTCCATAGGGGCGGCAAAGGGAAAAATAGGGGTGCAGATCCAAAATTCACAATTTCAAAATTTTGTGCATAAGCATTCGTATATCTAACATTTGAATTTTTTAAAGTTTTTCGAATATCGATTGTATAGTTCTCAAGAAAAAATATTGAATATGACCTTCCGTACTACCTTTTATTTGGAGATTAATTTCGTTTTTCATAATTGTAATAATTTTTAATAGTTTTTAAAACAAAATTTTTTTTTTGATCTAAGAAAAGTACATATATGAATCTTATAGTTATTATATAATATAAGTAAAATCAGTGAATTTTGAATCGACAGTCCTGAAATAATCTCTTCCAGGGCGTGGTCGAGGGAGGGCAAATGACCTGTGACACAATCGGGCTGGGCTATTCAATCGAAAGCTTTTTGATTTACGGATTTAATATGATAGTTCTGGAATGGTGGGAAAAATTGACGCACATTCACAAATCGAATTTCCCAAACACTCCTCGCATTATAGGGGAGCAGGGAATAGTATCGTGCGTTTTGAATATTTCATTTTGTTGTATGGAAATCAATTTCAGCAATCAATGAGAACTTTTAGGCGCGATAAAAAAGCACACGATCGAGTCGAGGGTGTTAAAGGACTCGAGTCGAGGCACAATGGACGAGGAGGAGTCTTTTCAAAGGTTGTGAGTGAAATCTGATTATCGGTTCGTAGGCAGGTGTGAAGGATTTCAATACTTTTGTTATTCAAATGTGCTTTTCGATGTGTGGGTATGGGTCTGAATAATACCATATTTCATAAAGTATGTAGTATGTAAATTAATTTATTCGATTTAATGTATTTGACAGTATTTTTATTAAATATACGAAAATTAATAAGTAAAATTTCGATTAATTTTATAAATTTTATATTTTAAATATTTGAATGAATGGTTCGATTTGATTAATTAATTTTCGTGGAACTTCGGGTATTATAAATATTAAATTTCGTTGTCTGGAAATTTAGTTTATTTGAACGAAAAAAAAATGTGAAAGTTTTTTAAACTGAATTTGAAAAATTCAACTCTACTTTTTTAAATATGAAAAGCTTAACGTTGGTTTTACATATAATATTACATTATGTTATACATATTTACATTGTAAAATAAATTAGCCAGCTTATTTTAATTTAATATTTTTTGTTAAATTCACTGCTTAATTTTTTCGTTTTATATAAAAGAGGGTTTTAAAATTGAAAATATGGAATGTTTTCACTTAAAGCGATTATTTTTATCACATGAAATATTCTAACGATCCATACGAAATGTGAATAGGTGAAAATTTCAGAAACGTGTTTCTCGTAAATACATCAGTTTGTATAATGTATTTCGAGTCATAAACATCGCTCGTACGCGGAACCATTACATAATTTATATACCTCCGTGTCACATGTCGAAACATTTTTTTTATATATTATATATTTATTTATTTGCTACTTGGCAGAAAAAATATTAATACTGTTATCGGAATAGAGCACACGCAGATGTGTGTTTCGTTTTATAGGGGCGGTTTCGTTTGCTGGTTAACTTGGCCGAAAACCCACCACTAAATCATATTTCATAACTCTACCAAGTCGAGTTTTCCCTTATTTGAATATTATATTATATTATATTATGTCAAAGGATATATTTAAAAAAATTCACATTTAAAATTTTGACCCATTTTTCTGCAACGATGCTAAACGCACATTTTTGCGAAAATTTTCGTATACCGATGTATATTTTTAAATTAAAAACGCGTTAGAGAAAAAATGGCACAGAAAAATCTTTTATTCTTTATTCATAAACGTAACACGGATTAACGATTAAACGCGAAGGAGCGAAGGTTTCAAAACGAAAAGGTGGGTGGACTCGAGTTAAAAAATTATCCCACAAGCATTTTCCGTGAAAATCCCACCGAAACACTCGCTGAAAAATCTACTCGGCCGTGAAGGTTTTCGCGGAACAAAGGAAAACATTATGCGGAAAGCCTCCCCGCAAATAAGATCAAAGTTGGCCACAAAGAGAGCGCTCTCCTTGAACGCTGGTGCTCCCTTCAGAAAAAAGGACACGGTCGTTTAAATAAATGCATCTACATTACCGGGTTGAAAAAAAATTTCAACATTATAAATACCTAAACGGAATCGCGCATACAATTGCCACGTTTTAAGGGTTACGCGATCGTATTAATAAAACGAAACGTAATAAATTGAAATTCCACATGGCGTTTGTCTTCCATTGTGCAGAAGCAATATTTGGCCACCAACCGCTACTATATTATGAAAGGCTTCTTCTTCTCTGGTCCCTTTGTGCCTCATACAATATTTCATTAGAACATCACCTACGTTATATGTGTAGACTGTTTCAAACACACGATGCGGTTACGTCTATATTCTATTTTCGTGTAGGATTTCGATTCATTATAATTAAGATTCCCAAAACATATGTATTTGTGTGTAAATGACAATATGAATGAATGGTTAATTTTTAAATATAGAGTTGTCTTGTATTGTTTAATTTGAATAAAATTTAAAAATTATTTTTTGTGAGTTATTTGTAACAAATAAAATGAATTTATAAATTTAAACAATATGAAAGTTTGCATTTCAAAGGAGTTAGAAAATTCTATATATTTTTTAATTACATTAATTATTTTTGTTTCAAATCGTAACCGGGGGTTAAAAAATATCTTTCTGTAAATCAAATAACTGTTTTAGTACCTCAGCGACAATTTATATAATATTATAATTTGGGATATTGTTTTTTTAACTTGAAAATTAAGAAAAATAGTTCGGATTTGGGCATTAAGACACAGAAAGAGTTATTTTTAAAGCTTTTTTTCTTCGTGACATTACTCACTCTTATAAAGCAAAAACCATAGATATAAAATTGGAGATTTATTATTATTCCATATTTTTATCTGACTATATTTATGGATCAATAAAATACTTGTTGAAAGACAAAAAAGAAATACATAAAAGCTATGTCGATTTTTATAATATGATATGGTTTCTACCTATAGATACGAATTGTGATTTAATGATGACGCACATCCAGTTATAGAAAAACCTTCAGAATATAACTCAATTAAGAGAAAATCGGGCCGCAGAACAATTGGATTTATTAAACAGAAAAGTAAAACGAGCCATTCCACGGGAACGAAACCTCCACAAAATAATAAGATTGTGCTCCCGCACGAACTCCAGCCGCTCTATTTTTGCACGTCTCATTAAGCGTGCGCTAACAGAGCACACTGTTTGGATTTGTAAAATGAAGATTTCGCCAGGAAAACTTAAATTGCACACGCCTCAGGTCGGCAACTCGGAAAACGAGCACCGATATACAACAACCCCATACAATCCGAATAACGTATCCAGACGAACCCCGGTGGCGTTTATTCGACTCGTATTTGCTTGTGTTCGAATGGCGGCGAACTATGCAGAATGCGGGAAGCGCATAAATTGCTTTAGTTCTGTAGCGGAAGGGACTGGGTGATAGAAGTTTGTCGTTCGAAATTCATTCGCGCACATATCTGTGAAAGCTTTTACAAAAGCTCGCTCTAATTATGCAAGATAAATCTAAGGCTGCGCCCGATATTTGACCGGAATCGGTGCGGAAATCCGCAAGTGCTTAATACGTGTACGTCACGTAGGGGCTATTAGGTCGGGTGTTTCAGGATTCTGTGCTATGTTTCGAATGTCAATACGTTGTAACGGAAATATTGGTTGAATCGGCACGATTCAAATGAATCAGATCGGTTTTGAATTATATATGTATTTGAAATATAGTTGTGTACTTTGGTTGGACTTGTAAAATACAGATAATTAATATTAGTTTGTTTGAGAAAAATATTTAAAAATCTTGTGGATTTATATTATAATATAATAAATTGTATAATAGAGTGGTTTCTGGGTCACGTGCGATCTCACATCCGTAGTTTTCTCACTATTGTTTTAATACAATACAATTCAAATAGTACCCTACAATAGTTGGTATACACATATAAGTTTCATTAGAATAAAAGTCAATATAAAATCAAATATTTTTGCCAATTTAACAATTTACCGTACATAAATTTTATATTATATTATATACAACACACAGATATGAACCAATCGAAAAAATGTCGCGCTTAATTCGATCCGAATCGACCAAAATCGTGGAATTCGCCGCGACGTGTATAAATAGCCCCGGCGTTCTGATTAATCGCGAAAACAACAATCCGCCATCCCTGTCCCTATGACCCGACACTGGAAAGGGCTTCCCATGGGAACCAGAAGGACCGTCCAACTGTATATCGACTGTCGTGATTGATTCGGCCCGAGGCCAGTAATTAGCCCGAACTTTTCTCGGTCCCTTCGGGGAACGCGTTTCACATACGTTCCCCAGCTTTGCCCGAGGCAGGCCTCGTCAAACGGTGGCTCGCTCGAAAGGCAACACGCTTTGGCCCTGTGGCCGCCCAGGATGACAAAGGGCCGAGTCGAGACCCTAAAGTTGCGCTGATTAATCGTCTGCCAGGGGCAAGCAGCTGCAAGAGCTCGCACGCGACTGAGGATCGTGACCATCATACTTTGTCCTCGTGTGTATGTAGGTTCGGGACTTGAGGTCCTGGAGTGGGATACGAGGATGTCTTGGAGACATTCGAGGATTCGTATCCGCTATGTCGATAAGATAGGATCCTGCTTGGAGCAGTTCGGAACTTTCTAAGTGCACTTGTGTGTGACTTTAAATAACTTCTAACTCGGTTTGAACAGTTTTCAAGGTTGTTAGTCGAGTTTCAGTATAATTTCCAATTGCTCGTTTGCTCGTTTAGTGTTTGATGTTAGATGTCGATAATCTATCATTATTAGTGAATAGTTGGAGTTTTCAATTAGTTATTCTATCTCTCGTTCGACTAGTTAGTAGTTCAGAGTATAATTTATTTCGCGGTGTAATTTTCATTGCAAAATGCTCATCGATGAACGGTCGGGTCTAAATTTCAATTCAGCCTCTATTTCCTATTTATACGTATCTTCATTATCTATTTTGATATTTACTTGTTTAATATATAAAATATAATATGTATAACGAAATAAATGCTTATTTCATTATAGTTGAATTACGAGAATATATTTTATTTCTTATTACGAGTATATCACATTCTATTTAGAATTTTTTCGGTACTGATTATTAATCTTTGATTTCAATAGAAAACAGAAAAATATTACCCGAAAAAAAACCATTAGCAGTATATCTTAATTATAAATACATAACGATCAATCTAATCTCAGCAATTTTCACGCTCGAATTACAACAACAAGGTCACGCTTAATAGGCAAGATTGACCTTAAATACAATTCCAACATAATTTCCACACATTCCCAAGGATTAGTCCTTTAGAAAATTCATCATATTTACGAAACAGTCGTCGAAGCGTTAAACGAACTCGGCCCGCGTATTACGAGCGCCCATATTGCGGATTACGTCCTGTCGCACAGTCGTATACGTAAGGGCCTCATATTATATCTATCGTATTATTATAAAGCCTTATGGAAACTTATTGTCGACCACACACGCCGCTGGTAAACACTGTCCATTTTTGTCATGCCGACGTCACTTTGCGAGTGGAGATTAAGCTCGAGTTCTTTGTGGGCAACTTTGATCCCGGACCATGGGGGGATGAAAAGAGATTTTTGCGAGCCCTTTTCACTCACAAGTGTGCGGATGTATAGAGATGTCTGGCTCGTCCACATATTGTCTTGCTTTTGAGCGTAGTGCGACATAAATAAAGATGAACAGTATTATGACGCACGACACATAAAATTGACACCGCTAAAGCGTCGTTGTTGGGCTATAAAGCGAACGGAGTAAAAGTCGAATTTAATCATATGGGGAAATTTAATGGATTCGTATACGTTTAACATATGTTACAATTTGATAAGAGTGCAATTAAATATTTTATCTTTTGTAGATTATATTGTTGAAATAATGTGATATTGTTGGTTACTCTGATCACCTTTGATTCTGATAGAAATCACTTGATAATCTTCGTGGCTAACAAGGGAAGTTCATTTTCGGTCCAAAACCCCTAGGACGCAAAGCGATTAATTATCTTAAAAGCTTCTAGAAAATCAATAAGGGCTAACACATTATATGTAATAAAGTACTGTATATAAAGGATCACAAGACGATGTCGCGGCACAATTGTTTAACTAAAGTATGTTTTTTTTTCGACTTTTATTATGCGAAAAATATTTAAATATGTACAAATGCTTGTGAAATCATATTTCCAGACAAGCCTAAATAGCAATATTGCGGTTCTTCTAGACATTCGAGACTTGCATACTGAATGCGACTTTTTTTATATGGCCGTAATCAGCAGAGTGCAACCTGAGCTTTCGTAGAAAACTCGTCACGTATTCATCTCAAATAAACCGTCCGCGACTAAAATATATCTGCATTCGTTCTGGGAAAAAGATGGAATGAAATAAAAGCCCAGTCGTCGGCGGCGGGAAATCCTCCGTTTGCCAGAACGCTGATTGTGTTTCGCCTAGGCTTTTCCTTGAGGGTCTTTTTACATAATTGAAAACGCAAAAGTGGATATTCACCGTAATGAAGTTGGTGAAAGTTTTTCGAAAAAAGGGTTTTTTGTTTTGTCTCGATGCTGCGACTCAAATTGATTTAGTTTTTTAATTAAAGTGTCTGTATTAAGTAAAATTGACGTGACAAGACATTGAATATATCCATTGAAATAATAAGTCGATATTTTATATTTAATTTTCTCAGAAACATAGAAAATATTCATATAAAATAAATTAATTCTATTTATTTCATGAAATAATTCAGAACGGTTCATAAATTCACTGAAATACTTTAACAAGCTAAATTCAACAATTTCACGAAGTGACGTAGCATGCAAAAACATATAAATTCATCCAAGACCAGAATCCTGGAATTATATTCACCTGTCTTTATGTGTCGAGTGCGTTCTCAAAAGAGGACGTCACATAGGAAGCATGTGTCGAGCGGGTAGGAAACACGAATTTTCCGACTCTTACCCGTCCCATTGGCGAAAACTTTGCTGGCAAAAAGCCTCCGAACGGCATTTATCTTGGTGACGATTAAATTTATAGCTGAGAATCCAACGGCCGGGATTATCATAAGACCTGCTCGCTGGCTCGCCAAAGCGAAAGCAAAACTTTTCCGCGAGCTCCGGAAGAAAAGCGCAAGGTTCGTCGCACGCGCTTTTCCGGAAAATATTACACTTCATTTTTTATATTTTTGAATGTTCGTGTATAATTCAGTGGAGAGATATTTGTTTTATACTGTATTATATGTATATATAGAATATGATTTTTGAATTGAGTTTGCTTTGTGGGTAAATATTTTCACAAAATTTCATTTAAAAATAAAATATTATATATTTTTTTATGTACGCATATCTTTTGTCTATGTTTGAAAATTGTGTTTGTAAATAAATACTTAGTACTTAAAATTGAAGTCTATATTAATTTTCCGCGAAGAAAGTCAGCGGAAGTCAATATGAAATTCAATGAAATTATAACATACAAAAAAATTATTCGTAGCAGTTTTTTGAAAATTTTATATAGAAATTTATTCAATCTACATCTTAAAATATATTTTTTTATTGAAATTATAATTCATATTTAATTGTGAAAAGTTGCGAAAGCTAACTTAAATAACTTTGTAATTAAATTCGTTTTATATTAATTTTTTCAACAAGTATCTATGTATCGAGACTAAGATTTGAATTAAGATAAAATTACTGGTAATTTTCTTAACTCAATTTTTTACGATATTCAAAAACGGCTACCAGTTGAAAAGTTGTCGCATTTATATTTTTTTTAACAAAACTGAAAGAAGCATAAAACGAAATAATTACGGCATAGCTTTAAAACGCGGAACACGTATTACAAGATAAGGCGTAACGAAACTCGCTGCCGAACAACCGACGTTCGTACGAGTCGAACGCAACGTCGAAAATTTTCCAACAGAACAAGTTCCTTTAAGAATTTCCACAAGGCAACAAGGCGAATAAAATTAACGTTCAGATCATGATATTTTTTCCTAAATACATTGGAAATTTTCTCGTTTCGACGGCCGTAAAGAGGAAAAACCGTGCTTTCGAGTGCGGTAAAATTATCATATCTCTAAAACGGGATCTGGCTTTATTCCGCATTCTTAAAGCTTTAAGGGCCGACTGTTAGATCCAAAATAGAGAACAATACGAAGGGCGTGCTAATATGTCTTCATTAGAACGTCTGCAATGTGCGTGTGTGCTGTTAAGATTGCTGATAGCGCGTGTTAAACGAATCGGACGTTTCAATGGAGAATATATAATAATAAATATTATGCGAGCCCGGGGGAGCCTATTTCTTTAAATTTATTATTATTATCGGAAACTTCGCGAAAGTATTATATTGTGCGCGCGCTAATAAATTTGAATTTTCTTTTGTGAAGAATTTTTCAATTATGTGCGCACGAAGCGCCGCCGCTATTTTGGCTGTGCGTGATTGTTTGCCACGTGAAGAATTTTTAATTTAAAATATGTTATTCTATCGTTTGCACATAGAAATCATTTTTATAGAAAAAAGTTAATCGTTGAATTATTTTTTCATATCTGTATCGAGAAATATTCTGATCGAAATATTTTCGCATATTGAACACCAATATAAAAAAAATTAAATTCACGTAGTCATTCATTTCTGAAGGAATTGAAGTGAAAGCTTTCATCGTTCCATCGACGTATTTAGCGTTGAAAAAGCAATGATAGGATTAAAAATCCTTGTGTATAACCAACCGTCCATTCACAGGACGTTAAAGAATGATGAACAATTATTAGCATAGAGATATATTTGTTCCGCGGCGCTAAGCCCTAGAGAGCTCCGCACAAGTGCTTTTTCTCTCGTTTGAATTCTTTTCATTAATATAAATTTAATACGGGTGTTTATCATTTCGGTACACGTACATAAAAACGCGAAACGCAAAAGAGGCGTTCGCAATGAAAAAAAATAATAAATTAGTAATCACAATGCGCGGCATCGTTTTTTCCGGCAATTTGGGCCTCCGAGTGGAAAAAAGCTCGGGCCAAATTAAAAAGAAAACGTGCTCGCGCCTCTCCCACATTTCGTTTATTTTATTATGATGATTTTTTTGGGCAAGAGGAAAAACGAAACGCGAAAAATGATTAGTTTAAAACGTAATCAATATGCGTTTAAACGCCGAACAACGATGATAATAACGTAATGATCGGACGAGGCGAAGTATCGATCGTTTTGCGAGCAGCGATTATGCAAATTTAAATGTTTTACAAGCTCGTAGAACATTAAAGCGCCCGTCGTTGCGAGATCAAATATTCTTGAATTAATATATAAAAAAAGCATCTAAGTGGGTCAAAAAAGATACTTTAAATATTAAGTCGAGAGGTATAATATTTGTAAATTAGATACGTACGAATCAAGGTAGGCAGATAAACGAGCAATTTTCTGAAGCGTTTTTTAATGGAAGTTGAAATGGGGAAAATCCTGTCGTCGTATACATTTTTTTCGCATTTTGTCTTTTCGCAATTATGAGATGTACTTTATAAAAAAACAAAATGTAAACGAAACGCAATTTCAACGAATAATAATCCATTTTCAACTGTCGTTTGATATAATTTCAAAATTGTCGATTTATGTTTCACCTGAATTGAAACATAACAACCCCCCTAACTTCTCAAACATGCACCCACCCGGCGACAAATTTCCTAAGATCGCCTATGTCTCCTAAGCAGCAAATTCGCATTAAATATGCACGCGACGCCATTATGCCCAAGATGGCGGCTGCCTCGTAAGTGGAGCACTAGCCATATTGAAGCACTACACATACACGAGAGGTGGGAAACCGTGAAAAGGTGGGGAACCACTGGATGGCTCCAGATGTGCGCTGCATGCATTAAAAGGCACAACCAGCTTACAGCCAAGGGTTGGTGCTGGAACGCTTGTGGAATTTGCTCTCGAGACGTCTCTAGTACATTTTTAAATGATGCTCGTCTGACGTGTATGTGTGTGTTATTCTGTGATGCCTTGATGGCGTATATGTATTTTTGGTTTTTGAATTTTTTTTAGTTGGGTGATCGAACTTCTTTGTAGTCTGCGGTGTGGAACGTGTTGTGTTAGGACTTGGAGTTGGTGGCTTTATGTTTGTTTTGTTAAGGTTTATGTGGGGATGAAAGCTGTTTTTAGATTTTTTATTACTCTGTATTGGTGAAGGTGTTATAGTATGTGAGAATTGGGAACTTAACCCTCGTTCGTTTATATAACACGCTGCTTATTTTTATAAATTATCGGACTTCCATACTAGACCCTGCAATATTATAATATAGTTTCAGCGCGCACGAGGGATATCTAGCTTTCACGATAAAGTCGTACATTTTGAGCCCCGTTCCTATATTCCAAACCCTCGGGTAGGGTCGCATCCTCTATTAAGTGCCACTATATACATGGCAACCCTTCGGAAATATTACGTGCGAACTGCCCTTTTCCCTACGAGTCGCGCTCGCGGAATATTGAATAAGCTTGTACGAGATACGCACAGATTAATCTCGATTTGACCCTAGAAAACCACGCACACATTAATTTAAATTTGATCCCTAATTTAAATATTGAGCATGTAGATCGGCCTTGACCGAATCGACCTGACCAACTTTCTTCTGGTTGTATAATAATATATTACTGAGATGAGTTTTATTACTTGATGTTTTTAATGGTAGGTACTCACGAATTTAATTAAAATAAGCAAATTTACAGTGAATATTCAAGAGCTGTACGTGACAAAAGTTGCGCCTTAATTAGTTGAAATTATATCAAGTTTTTAAACTAGTTCATTACCGGAGTGCTTCTGGGAACACAATTTGCGGCGATGTCTCAATACGAAGAAAGGTTATGGGAGGAGGGCATATGGGCTGATATTCGGACTTTGTGACGTGTGATAAGGGTTCGAAGGACCCATCAAACGGCCCTGTGGGATAGGCACGATTCGTACTTGAAATAATTTATCGGATTAAACGTATAAAGGGCCCATACGCGACTATGGGAGCAAGCGTCAAAGTCCGCATCTCCGTTTACTGCAGGCTAAGTGGATTATTAGTGGTGGCTAAACGTGCACGCTTTCAATAGTGTCAAAATCAAGCCCTGCTTAAATCACTAGGCGGGTTAGATTTACAATATTGCGTGTCTTTAGCAATAGGGTGACGTCTTATGTGGGTGACGTTTGAAGTCGCCTGAACCGAAATTCCGGTATAGCTGAGGTCGAATATAATGTTCGACATATTGAATTGAATAATAATATTCGAATTGAAATACTATGTTTTTGAAAGGACCTATACATTCAATCATTTGTGATTCAATTTCTGAGAAATCAACATATTGCGCCACGTGCCATTGATTTTCCACGGAAGTCTAACTTCGGGAATATTTCGTAAACGTTTGCATTCAAGCGAGATTTTCCGCGGGCGAGATAACATTTTTTTATAGGTTACGAGTATATGCGGTGCGAACGAACAGGCGAAATCGTTTGACACGAGCCGAAAAAATATATCAATTTTATTTTTGGCCGGGAATTGGGACCGCGTCCGGTGTTGGGAAAAGCGAGACCGGGAAATGGAAAATGGAAAAAATACTTTCCTCCTTTGTGGCTCGCATAAAGGGCGGGCGAGGGGAGAAAACGAGAAAAATAAATGAATCGAGACTGATTGAAAAAAGATAGCGTTTTTGTTCGATCTGATGCGTTATGACTGGGATATTTTTATTGAGGGGGTGCCGCCGAAATTGTGCTGCACATAAAAGGAACGATTCGTCGACTTTCGGCCATTGTGGTGCGGTTAAGTTGCCCTTGTAGACATTAATTTTGTTCCGGTGTTTGTGTCTCGATACAGAAAAAGTATGTTTAGTATCGATTTTTCTTATCTTTCACATAATATCGATCGATTTATTTTGTGATTTTTTTTTATATACTACAAAGTTTTTGAGTGGTATTGAAATCAAACTTTGAGGGTGGAATCGATCAATACTTCAGTTTTTCTACGAAAAAATTAAGCTGGATTTTACGTTGCCTTTCTCAATAGATAGGATAAAAAGAGGATAGAAGGGGGAGATTTTTTCATATATGTACATACACTATAGTGCACAGATTTTATGCCCAATATAAAATACGAAATTTCAGATTTCAATTCAAAGATAGTGATTGAGTATGTTTCGAGTTGTTTTTTTTCATGAATAATATAATACATGGTTTACTATTACGCATTATTTATAATACGCTATAAAGCATACTTAAATTTATTCAAATAGAATATTTCGAGCACCCCTCCTTTGTAAATAAATTATACAATATGCTTTGATTTAAAATTTCTTAATAACAATTATACATTAAATCCTTCGCAAAAAGAGGGGATATAAATAAATTTAAAGTGAAGCCGACATTTTGATCCCTCATATGAGATTCGAGCGTTAGCCACCTTAGATCGCTCGAGTGCGCGTAAACTCAGCAGCTTACGACAAACGACTCTATATAAGCGCTCCATCCGCGTATTTTTCATTTTCTCCATCGAGCAGGCACTTAACTTGCATTCACCTGTCGTAAAAAATACGACTATACGATTTACGATCAACGAGAAATATCCAACGCCAGCGAGAGACCCGATGTCGATGTGTTGGGCCTTAAAAAAAATCGCACGCACGCACGTACGAGCGGGGCCCCGAAAACTCGCCTGGGAAAACGTTTTTCCTTTTAGTATAAATGGAGCGCGGGCCCCAGAAATTTTTTTTTCAACACCTGGGATCGGTATTCAAAAATATACCTATATATTTCCCCGCATATGCGGTGCGTTACTACACTTTTGTGAGGCAAAAACATATTTTACTTCGTGCCGTAATCCGTTTTTTTCCGTCGTTTTTGCTCCGGCGCCACAAAGGGCCGTTTTCACGGATATTTCTCGTATAAACAAATTCGTTCGTCTCGCAAATGAAGTTTATAAGGCGCATACGGCGCCTGCGATTCGAGAAATATTCAAATCATATTCTCCAACGCGATACGTCTCATTTTTGGATCGGATAGGCAAATTTTCGTGGAAATTCACGTATGCTTTTAGCGGGGTTTTAGCTCAACAAAGGATGTGTTTTAAAGACGGACAGGGAATTATAAATTGCCGAGTCTCCTGCAGGAATATCTGGCTGGGAGAAAAATGGCCTGTCCGCGGCCCTACTTCCTCGTGCAATTCATCACGCTTTAATGAAAAAATACGATATAAATAATAATGAAACGAAAAAAGCAAACGGATAAATAAGCGTTCCGAAATCTCCGGAGATTACGAGCGGAAAAAATCCGTTTATTTTTCGTTCGCTGTGAACATTTGTGAAAAGTTATCATTTGGATCGGATCGGGATTTTATAAAACAACATCGGGCATTTTAAAATGATAAAAAGGATATTTGTTTTCTTTATATAATAGCTGAAAAGTGATCATAAAAAATTCACAATAGTTTTAAAAATTCAGTTTTAGTGTTGTTTTTTTTTTTAGTTTATTTCCAAGTTGAATAATTACTGACTGAAATATATATTATAATAAATCTTTGAACATTATTGGTTTCCGTTCGACAGATGTTTGATCAATATTTGTTTAGCAGTTTGATCGTTATTTTGTGATTGAAATTCAAATTTATTTTATTTAAATGAAACTAAATATCCATATTAATATAAGTATGATAGCTTTTAAGTTTTGGATCATAGGTAATTACTCAAAATATTCATATTCTAACAACGTCGAAATATTACTTGGATCGGTAATTTTATTATGAAATCTCAGATTATATTTTGAAATGAAATTTGTATTTTTCAGAAATATGTACTGTAGGTTATATTCATATCATAGTAATCACCTACACATGAAATTAAATACTACCTATAGAATCGGTGAATTGAAAAAAAAATGGCGAGCTAATAATTTTAATTTTCGCAATACATCAAAAATGATTCACATTTTCGATCGGAAATTTCCCGGTTTGATTCGATCAGAATTTCCGCCCGTACCATAAAAGAGACAAAATTAAATACGCAGCGGCGCGTTAAATAATTTTAACCCGGTATCAAACTTACACACAGAAACATATAGCATAGTTCGGGCCGAGCTCAGCCAGAAAATAAAACAGCAAAACGAAAAAAATGTTCCCTTTACGATTTTCGTGTCGGCCATCCTCTGCGGACCGTATACATTTTTAAAGAGCGACCAGACAAAGTCGTTTTCCCGCAGGACCCGGAGGATCCATCGGGTCCGTGGATCCAGAGATCCTCGGCCCCACCTTTCGGGAACCATTAGACCTCTGTTTATGAACGTTCCGGGATCAAATCAGGACCCTTGAGAGACGTCTGAAATTCTCTAAATCGTGAGGTTATCCGAAGGCCATGGATTGGACTTGGTGCCGATTCGGAATCGCAAATGCTTCTTGCTTCTTGTGTTGCGTGTGCTGTGCTGTTGAGTTCGAAGGTAACTTGATTTGGTTTTGTATCGATTGAATTTCCGTCGTGATTGGGACTTCCTGTTGATTATATATGTATATTGAATTCAATATATTTTATAAAATATATAAGCTGATGACATAGGTGAACATAAATCGTTAAATTCGTTTTTATATGCCAAATCATCGATATTCTTCAACGTAGGAAAAGGTTGTTTTTCGTATATAAATCAATGGCAAAGAGAGTAGTTTGAGAACCTCAAACTTGGAGCTTTCAAATAAATTACCAACTATACGAATTGTGTGTCCCATTTGTCACACTGAGCTTCATCATAAATAATACCACTATAATTTGAAGCTCGTCCCTGTCAAATGCGTAAGTAGTTGTCGAGTTGAACGCGATTTGAATAAATGCCTCAATTTTATTCTACTTCTTATGGAAACGTATTTATTACGCTAAGTTGTAAAAAAAATCCCGGTTTTCTAGAATAAAGAAAATTTATGGATTTTTTATTGTTTGTATTCATATAATCATTATGATATCAAATATGGGTCATAAAATATCATAAAAAACCTTATTTCATTTTTTTTGGGATATAAATATTTTGAATAAAGAATCGTTATTATATTCAATGGAAATTCATTAAAAATATATATTGAGGCCAATCAACATCGGATTGTTCAAATAATAGTCGCACAAACGGGTCATCAACATAAAAAGTGACTGCAGAAGCAATCAATCGAAATTTATTCGAGAGATCGCAAAGAGTCCCGACTAAATCGGATTACGACATCTGTTCGGAACGGTCACTGGTCGTCGGACATAATTTTCAAGATTTTCGAATTCCGATCGTAGGTTTTGCCGTCTTTTAACGGCTTCATATTTCACTTTAAGTCCTCGCCCCTTCGCCGATGTCAAATTTCCAACCCTCATTACCGGGGCGAGTCCTGCGCTGATTACACGTGGATATTTTCGGAATATCTGCCGAAGAAAGCCCATATTTCACCCAATTTTATTTTATGACTGCGCTATGTCTTTCTCCCTAATCTCCCTCAAACCCTAGCCATCCGAATATCGATATTGAAATTTTCCGCCGGAGAGGGAAGAAAAAATAAAGGTGACGCTTCGGGATAATGCGGTGATCATTTTTTCGCCTCGTGCTTTTTTCGTTCGATTTTCTTTGATCCATCGACACGGAGAAGCAAAACCGCTGATGGCTACAATCAATAGAGACGCGCTTGAAATATGGCCGCGTTCGCTAAATGCGATTTTGAATAATTTGGCCATCTTTAAGCGGGAGACGCTTGCGTGAATTATGGATTCGGTTTCGGTAAATGATTCTTCGATATGCCTACAGTCGAATAATATACACTCTGGCTACCGATCATAGTTGTGTTAGTTTATGGCGTAAGTATATGAACATTTTTGGATGAAAATTAAATCTAGTCAATCGCATTCGGTTCTCTGAATTCGTAGGGTTTTAAATGAAGCGATCTGTACGCGACGTTCGTATATTAAAATCTATCGGATATTTAAATGAGAGATTAATATTTGAAAAGGTTTGCATATTTTTGTTTATTTGTATAGTGTTTTGTTTGTGCGCGATCATTCGATCCGCGCAAATCCCGAATGATTTATACGGAGAGAAATTCGTCTACAAACTTTATTCGGTACAAATGTGTTTCTTCGTTTTTTTTCTCGTATTTTTTTGCTTGTACCTTTTCTCTTGTTACGACTGTGAAAGCAATGAACGTGATTAAATATTAAACTTAAACAAAGAAAACTTTTTTGTTAAAAAATAGCGCATTCAGATCCGACAGACTTTGAAAAAACTTTGTTTCGTTTGGCTTTTGTTCGTCGACGAATTTTCCATCGCGTGGAAAAGGTCTTCGTAATTAAATAAAGGCGTTCCGGTGATTTTTTTATGTTTCATTGAAAACACTCATGCATACAATATAACAAATTTTCACATAATTGAATATGAAATCTTAAAATTTTAATAATTATTTTTCATTTTGACAATCGAATCTGTGACGCATAAATTTTAAATAGATGTAAGCTCTGCGCAAAATTATCATGGAAATATTCCCCAAAACGTGGAGTTCAACAAAAATAAACCTGTCAAATGCTTTCAAGAGCACTCTTTCTGAGTTATTTCCAGTTGGTTTGAAACTGAATTCCGATATTCATTCGAAAAATAAAATTAACAAATTGTATTCATAAAAAACCGCTTGCAAAAAGCTTACAAGCATTGATTGATTTTTAGTTGTGAAAAATATTCAATTTCCTTTCTTTGGAGTATACTGTGTTCATTAATAGAATATTGGGAATGACAGTTGAGAAATTTGAATTTATATTATTTAATAAGTCGTCTCCACGAAATCGGACCGACTTGGCGCTGATTGGAACTAATTTAAATATATTATAATTTTCCAATTTCACCGCATAATACAAAAGGGGACAAAGTTTTCAATATAACTACAGAATCTATTATAGTTGCTTATCAAAATTCCTAGGATATAATTAACAAAGCAGTGTTAGTATTATTGCTTAATTAGGAACGCTTGCAGGTTTCGCTCATTAACGAAAATTCAATATACCTACAGTTTACTTTTCGGATCTAATTAGGTATTGGAATATTCGATTGATTTTGCAAATTAAATGAATTCCAATCAATTTTGAGTAACTGTTATTGTACAAATATTTAAAATGATCGATGTGATTGGAATACTAAAAATATATTTTTCAACACCATATTCGTAGTGATGAAAAATTAAAACTGAAAAAAAATATTTCTTAAATAATAATAAATATTTTATTTCGTTATGAAATTATACATATATAATATTATATGAATTTAATTAGAAAGACTAGAAGACAATAAACCATGTCTTTTGATTCGTTTTCAATTTAATAAAACAGAATCAAACGAGACGAAACGTCATAAAGACGAATTAAAATTTAATCTTTTAAAGTTCACGGGAGCTTAACTAATGAGACTCGACTTTAATTGGGACGATTTTAATTTTTAATCAGAATTTACGAGAGTTCCCCTATCTTGTATCAAAGTAGGATGAAAATTCGCAGCTATAGGCCCGCGTAAGAAATTAGGATGCTAAATTTGACAGGAACAAATAGACCGTAGCCCTGTATACACCCTCCGCGGTACAATATTATATTGTGCGAGCCTCGTCCTTTCCTGCAGGACGAAACTTTAACACGAAAACTTCGCCAACTAACCGCAGGAAAGGGGACCACCGAGAGAAATTCGGTCGATATTAATATTTATTATACGAGGAAAACCTTTGTTTATCACCGCGTGTACAACGCGGGTTCTTCCTCGTTTATCATCGGTTCGGAAAACTTGCCGTCGGAAAAGCGTCTGTCGCGGATGGAATGTCGCCTCGATGTTGGCAAGTTATGTGCTACTTTTCCGGGTTTTGTTGTGTTAATTTTAAATAGTCATCATTCTGAAAATTAATTTAATATTATTTTTAATCATATATGATTATAACTTATCAAAAATTTGACTAATATAAAAATAAATTAAATGACTACAATAAATGTCCATCCAAGACAATGATGATAAACTCAAATATAATATTTGATCAAAAAAATAAAATTATTTTTTAATCAAATTTAAACAAGGTTCAACAAGTTCATCTTGTCAACATGAAACTTTCATAATGCGGAACTTACGAAAACTTCCTCGGAAAGATTTATACTTTGGTCGTATCGACGTCTAATCTTACATCTAGATAACGTCGACGCCTCGCAGCGTTATTAAGCGTGTCGCAATTCGCCGCCATTCTTGACATTTATTAAACATCGACGCTCAGTCTTCCCGGGCCAAATCGCGTTTCGTTCCCGCGGGATTTATGCGAACGAATATATATTTTCTCGGGGGGAAAGTCGTATAATATAACTCGGCTCGCGTCTACATACTGCGCCTCAGTTGAACTCTTCCTCCTCCCATCGCGCGAGTGAACGTTTCTTCGTTTAAAGGGAGGAAAATTCGGCTTCGGTGTTTTTCAGTTTGCGATAAATTGGCGATCGTGTTTATCTGCCGCCAGGAAGAGGGTCGTTTGTTCTCTGGGGGCCGGAAGACATCTTTCTTTTATATTCGATCTCGGACATTGCGTGAAGTCTTGCGTTTGCGGTGTGTTTTCGCGGATGAGCGATTAGACGGTTTTATGATGTTATATGTGGGAAAAAATATTTTTTCAGAAGACGCTGATATATTTTGGGTAGAAAATGATTTATTATTCTTCGGAAATGAATTTTAGATTAGTATTATCTCAGGGTTTTTATTGTTATTTAAATTTTTCTTAAGATAATTTAATTTAAGAATTTAATTTCAGTAATGACGGGTATCCCAAAAAAAATTGTACACACTTTGATATTTATTGAGGTATGATGAATTTTAAAATTCCAAATTAAAGAAGAGGATTATAGAATTTGTATATTTAATACAATTTTTTAAATTGATTAAGTTCTAGATCAAAAATTTCTTAGAAGGTAGTAGGATAAAAATTCAAACGAACCAAATTGCATGGTTCAAAGTTTGAATGCATCATCTTTTAATTTTTGCTTTAAATTCGTTAATTATTGCTATTTTTGTATTATAAACTATATTTTCATATAGTATAATTCATATTTAAAATTATAACATGTGTATTAAATATAATATGATTTTTAATAAAACAAATGGAATTTTTGAATTAAATTTACATTGATTAATTTCGGCAGTACGAAACATTCAATAGAGTGGAAAATATGGTGTAATCAATTCCAGAGTATTGACACTTTGGCGGAACCAATACAAATTCCAACGGACAACAGAGTAAAACACATTCCGATCTGAGTTGTTAACAGCTATAAAATTGACCGGCCAGATCGGACTGCGAAAAGCCCAGGAAAATTGGGCCGAAATTAAAAGAGCGACTTTATTGTTGGCAGGAAACTCGCAACGACCAACTAACGGTCCGCGCTCATAAAACACTCGTCGACTGAAATACATGAAAAAAGGATAAATAAACGTACAGGTACGTGCGTTAAGCGAGGTCGGTAGGATTAAACGTTTTTATTTTATTTTTCGCAGTTACGCTATACGGGGGACGCGTATTTATTACCGCGACAAAGAGCTACAATCAGGAATGGTAAATATGTGGTGAACGTACCACATTTATTCGATTGACTCAAAACATATATGAATTACATAAACATTTTCCAGATTGAAAAATATTTATTTAGTATAAAATCATAATTTGAATAATGTAAATATTTGAAGTACTAGCGATATTCAATTCAAACCGAGCTTTGTTAGGAAAAAATATTTAATTTTAGAGAATGATTATTTTAATATTAAATGAGTCAAAATCAATTTTTTTTATTCCGGTACGTAAACCAATCTTAGTTTACCTCTGAGCTATATACCGTGCTGAGTTTTGTGTACGGTCCGCAATAAAAGTCGCGCTTTAACCGGAACGGTCACTCTTTTTTTGAAACCGGACTCTGTTGTGCTATAATTTTTTTTACGTTTTGTATTTTCGGAACTTTTCGTAATATTTTTCTAAAGCGCCTTCATGGTGGGAACGTGGGCAAACAATGGAAGGAATTAAAATTTAAGAGCTTTTTTGAAAATCGCGCAGTTATAGAGCGGTTTCGTCGTCGTTTTGCCACGCTGTGGGTTTTTCGTGCACTGGGGAATACCCGGTATAATTATGCTAATATTATATATACTGTGGTTTCGTATCATGTCGTTATTATATGCAAGGTGGCATAAAATTTTCATGGAATACTAAAATAAAATCTGTGCGAATTTGTACACGCTCGCGTAACATGTGAATGTGGATTTCTGTGTCACTAAAGTTGTACAATAGTTTGAAAATGATATATTCATTTCTGTCGCCGCCTAAGTACTCAAATAAATTTGTGTCATGAATTTTATATTAATGTATTAAAATGGGTATATCATAAAGCAACATAAATTCGAATTGCGCTTAATGTGTCCATAAATTTCGTGTTATTAATGGTCGAGTTTTATTATTTGATGTTTTGTTTTATATTCATATGGAAAGTTGTTAATATTCTATATTTAAAATATTATTAAAATTTTCAAAAGTTTAATTAGCATTATCCATGGGAAAATTTGATTAAAACGATTTTTTAAGCTTCTCATTTTTAATAAAGGAAACCTCACATCGAAATTATTTTCATTTCATAAATAAAAATATTCAGTAATATCTTGGAAAACATTTTCAATCAATTTATCTTCCTATTTGCGCATTTAATTAAGCAATCCCGTAAGCAAGATGTGATTTAGCAAAACATAAATTGATCAACGTCTGCCTAGGAACGTAAGTAGTTTGGTTACGAGCCAAGCGCTATCCTCTTACGGACCATTGCTTTGCCAACTGCATTTGCAGTATCATTTTTCGCCGCGTGACGTTTTATTTTTGTACATACACTTTTCAGTTTACCGAACACTGAATATCGTTAACAACGCTCAACCCTACCGAACGCCCTTTGCCTTTATTAAAATAAACGAAGACTAACGACCGAGGAATTTTTTTATCGCTCGAAGAACGCTTTGCTTAGTGGTCGTCGCGGGAGCCGTTATGGGAAAATTTTACGTCCTGCACGCATACACGAAAAGCGAAATCTCGAACGAATCTCGAGAAATATAAACAGCGAGCTGACCCGGAATGGGGAGGAATCCCCTTCAGCCGTTATAACCGAGACAGTCGTAAAGAAAAACGACGAAAGTCGATGTAGTCGAACCTCTAAATATCAGAACAATACATACAATGGTTTTGATATTTAAATTTAATGATCTGAAAATTTGTCATTTATTTTTAGTTTTTTAGTTATGTGTCATTCATTTTTTTTAATGAATATATTTTTAATTTATTTTCTCTTGAATTTAACCCATTTCATGTCACGATCCCCAATTGGAAACTGAGATGAGACTATGGACGAGATGGCGTGATGGTCGATATGGGACTAAGGACGTTAGAAACTACTTTAATAAATATATGAGATTTGTGTATTAATTGGAGTATGAAAAAACATTCGATAAAAATTAACGGGAAAATTTTTTTTTTTTCAAACTTTCATAAATTTTATCATTTTAATAATATTGTATAAATGCGTATATCTTGCTAACTTTACCAATTTCATGTATAAATTTTGGAGGGTTGTTGGGAGAACATATTTATGATTGCCATCAATGTTTATTTTGAAAAATTTCATCATTTTTTAATCGTATTTTTGAAAAATTCAAAACTGTTCTTATACTCATTACATAGAAAAATTATAATTCTGATAAAAAAAAGGATTTTTAGTAAACAAAAATAAGATATGTCATGTACAAAAATAATATGATATCATACGAAACAAAAAAATTAAGAACGAAAAAATTCTAGCATTGTTTAGTTCTTTAGATATTTTGATACTTCAAATGAAAAAGTGTATTCGCTACTATTCTTCAAGGTCCTATATCGTTTCTAGTATTTGACAATAGAAAAGATCTAATTGACGATCAAATAAATATTTTAATACGATAAACAAAAATGAAATTTAAATCACGAATTATCGAGACGTCACTGTACTAAGTACAAAGTTAAAATACGCGTGCGCCTTTAAATTTTCACTCTGGGGAGTTTCCGCGCACCGCGGACGAATTTTCCACTTGCGGTCCCCGGACCCCGGGAAAACTTCTTCCGCAGAACAAAAGGGACGAGAGCCGCTTCCGAAAAACAACGAAAGAATACAAATTCGGCCAGATTACTCATCCGAGAACCAAATAAGGCCGCGCCGCTCCGCAATACACACGTACGTGATTCGTTTGCTCATCGGCCGCTTAAGAATTGATATTGGCCAAAGGCCCTGCGCTTTTGCCGCCGAATATTGGCCGGGACACGGAAACTTTGATGGCCAACTTTCGCCGGACCGAGCTCCTTTTCTATATAAATGCGAGTGTATGGCCGATTTCGGGGGTTGAGGCGCACTAAAGTACACGCTGCACGACGTCTCGTTCGGCTTTATCGAATCGAATTATCGTAAAGTATCGTGTGTAAATAAATTAAGGGGGTGTTCGAATTTTTATTGTGTTGTGTCGTTTTGGGTTGTGTTATGTTTGTGTAGATTTGATTTCTTTTTAAATTTAACACTATTCCTACCGGACTTAGGGCCGATCTTTCAATTGTCGGTTAAGAGTTATTCTCGGAATAAGCCTTTTAGTTTTTATGGTTATTCACGGCCGGTTACGGATAAAGTCACGTATAAAGTCACGGACAACTATAAAATAGTTGTCCGTGACTTTATCAGTGACTTTATCCGTGACTTTATACGTGACTTTATCCGTGACCGGCCGCGAATAACCATAAAAACTAAAAGGCTTATTCCGAGAATAACTCTTAACCGACGATTGAAAGATCGGCCCTTAGAAGTATACCTACATATTCCGACCGGAACCGGTCAATTGACCGGTGTACTTAAAAACCTTATATTTTATGAATATAGATGTAGATAAAGTCGAATTATTGTTGGAAGTGATATAGAAAACGATTTTGAAATAATAATCGAAAAAAAAAATTTATTTTATATGTTAAATTTAGTGTTTTGTTGATTGTTAATTATGACAGCTGAGAAGAGTTATCCGTTTACACTAATATTTTCAGCTAGTTCATAATAATTTAGGTAATTTAATATCACTTTATACTATAAATGTAACACCAAAGCAGATTTATCCAATTCTAAGAATTAATTTCATTTATTTTTACAAAAAACCCGAAAAAATTATGGAAATTCCACAAAAAAAAATAGCTTTAAGTACTGGCAGTAACACTGGCAGTGTTCGTTTTTTGTATAAAATAATTACACGTATTATATTGAAGTATGCGAAGATGATTTTGTGCCATTTTTTAATATTATAGTATTTTTTTATTTATTAGATATTCATTATAAAAGATGATATTGAAAATATTTTGATCGAATTTAATTTCAAAAGAAAAATAAATAAATTTTGCATCTATATTCCAGAACGATTTTAATGTTTCTAATAACCAAAGCTTCAGGCAATATTCTCGCATGAAAAATTTTCTAAAGAGAAACCATTTTGTAAAAATTTCACGTCCCCCAAAGCCCCTTAGCTCATTTGAATAAATTAGTTCGCTGATAAAACAAACAACGACCATCTCAAAGATGAACATTCTAAACACGTCAAAATCGAAATTCCTCACACGCCCACCGCCATGAAAGATTAAACACAACTCACACAAAGCCTTCCCGACTATTATCATGACTAAACACACACACAGCAGCAGCCAGGGGTAGTTTCCATGCCATCGGTCCACTCGTGACTTTTATATGCGGGCGCGCTTTAGTGCAGCGGTGGCCACAATGGACGCGCGAGCCGGAAAGGACCCATTTCATCCGGTTTTTGCGCATAATAGTCACGACCCCGAATAAAAATTATATGATATGTGATAATGGGGCCCTTTATAACCGTCTCTGCCGCCGAAAAACATCTAGCGCTTTTATGCCTCATGTATATTTATGCGCCGGTGGCCGGTACGTCTCCTTTTATGTGTACACAATCGGGTTTATTTCATTTTTTTTCGCGCTGTTTTATGCTTTACGCGAATATTTTTGTTATTATTGCGTTTGAGTGTGTTTGCGATGTGGCGGTTTAGTTTTGTTGTGGGTTGTTCAAGATTTAGGATGAGTTTCTTTCGGTGATGTGGGTTTGCGAATTTGTTCGTAAGTACTGATGTCTTCTTTAAATGAAAAAATCGCTTTTTTGTTTATATATTGTATATGAAACTTCGAAGATTTAGTCTTATTTTTTTAATGCAAAGAAATATGTTATACTATTAGTGATTGGAGAAAGGTGATCACAGACGTTGAATCAAAACAATATTATGTTATTGCAGTAAGATTTTTTTACTTCCGATGCTAATTATTCACTATAATTATACACTTGGGTCTTAACGAGTTATAAAATACGTATTTTCAAAGGAAAATGTTAACATAGGTGATCTCGCGTTCGTTCTACATAAAGTTGCTTTTGAATTTATGCATGGCGTGTGTTCAAGTTAATGCGGCAGTGGAACAATAGGAAATTTTTGTAAATTTTCTCATACGAAAACGCTGTCAGAAACATTCTCATTGATTAAACGGCAATTCGTGCGAGTCATGAAGTTTTTTTGTGATTTAGCATGCCGAATTTAATAAAAGTTGTTCCGGAAAAATAATTATCGGAAAATTGAAGTTTTACAACTTGTGATCACGCTGAATTTTTCACGAAACTTTTTCTTCAAAGAAAGATATTACAAATTAATGATTTATCACTTTTTGTGAAAATTTAATAAAACAAAATTATAAATTAGTTCATTTTTTGCAAATATATAAAAACTCCGAAATAGAAAGTATTCTACAACAAAAACTTGAAATATTTTCATTTTGATTTTAATTGTTACAGGTCATCAACACGATTCATACAACAACCTTAAACGATGGAACACACTAATAAAACTGTCGCGATTTGTGACACGTCAAAGTGCATACACGTCAACAATTTCAAATACAGATGAGAAATAAAATGTGATGAAAATATAAACGCTACACACTAAGATGGCGTCAAATGGCGCGAAACGTGCGACGTTCAAATCGCACCGTTCGTCCAACAGACAAGTTTCGGCCAGCTTCAAAGTGATCGTCACGTTGACGATAATGGTGATGGGTAGTGTCAGTGGTAATCTTTACAACATAAAAGGGGGTAGGAACTCCATGCTGAGAACCAGAGTCATTTCGACTCGATACGGCAAGCTGCAGGGGATCATACTTCCCATGGACCAGCATAAGTACTTGAAGCCGGTAGAGGTCTATTTAGGAGTGCCTTATGCCACTCCCCCCTTGGGCATTAATAGGTGAGTTATTATTATTTTTTAATATAAATTTGAAGGATTTCGTATATTATAATTTATTAGTGCCATCTATGTATCGTTTTGAAATGTAATGTTATTATTACCTCAGCAATATCGTAGTAATTATTGTATAGTGTTATTGGTTGAATTAATAAGATTTATGATTCATCAAACAATCTAGGCACCTTTGTCCTTTGCAGGTTTAGTCCCACAAGGACACCGTCGCCTTGGGATGGGATCAAAACTTTGGATTCTCCTGGTCCGGCTTGTCCTCAGCGGCTTCCGGATATAAGCAACGAGACTGCTGCTCTCACTAGAATGCCCAAAGGTCGTTTGGAATATTTAAGGAGACTTTTGCCATTCCTGTCCAACCAGAGCGAAGATTGCTTGTATATGAACATATACACTCCAGTGCAAGGTACGTCATTTGCTCTTTAGACGAAATAAGAACGGGAGCACAACAAAGCTTTTGCTTTTGTATCTTGAATGAATGTGAGAGACCTTAATTGAAACGTGTTTATTGCATCGCTAGTACATCGAAATGAACGTGTTCACCATAACGTATCGCTCAGTGAAAACTGTTACGTTTGTGCACGTACGTAAACATTTGCTTTAAAAGGAGCTTTTAAGATTTTGCTACATTGTCAATTTCATACGACTTTGTACTGAATCGAAAATCCAATTGTATACAAGAAACAGAGTTTTTATTGTCGAATCGAAACATATAGTTTTAGTAAAACAAGTAGTTTTTGTTCAGTTAATGTAGGAAAATTTTTGATTTTTATCCCATTTTGATGTTTTCACGTTTGAGAAATATATGGTTTGTAAATTTATAAATTTATTATATATATATGTAATACATGACGCACTACTTTTTTGCAAATATGTCATTCATGTTTAAATATTATTCTTCGCTCATAAAATATTACATCATGTTAAACAACTAAAAAAATTATAATAAAATAAATGCGTCGGTTTTTTTGTGAATATTATAAGTACGCAGATACGAATCGAGACTTCCCATGTTGCGAGCGTACAAATAAATGCAAAACATCCGAATTTATATTCGACGACGTGTCATACGGAAAAGTGGGTTCTTTCTTTTGTTTTCAACGTCGAAAGGATGACAAGGGTACGGGCGCGTTTGCAAAAAAAAAACATACACACATAGGCACATTTGAACCTATAATGCTTTTCCAATATAAATAGATACTCATTTATGATTTTAAAAAGGGAAAATATTTAAAATGTTTCTAAAGAGTCTATTTAAATTTATGAAATAGGGCTTGTGAGTTAAGTATGCCTTTCAGTCTTTTCGAAATGCAGAAGTATACAATACTGTTGTCTAGCCCCGGGGCTCAACATGATGATGTGTAGCCAGCTATTCAATAGTTTTCTTTTGTAAGTTGATGAGAGTTTCCTTCAAGAAAATGAAGGCTTTATATATTTTTATTGTTAATTTTTCAAACAACAACTTCCCCCTATTTTGCTCATACAAACGATGAAAAATTCGTTTCTGTAATATTTAAAAATAATTGCGTGCTCATTTTATATTATTCGGAAATAAATTCGTAAATTAAAAATTAAGTGTTTGTCGATGAGCAGCCATCGATAACGTCTGTTATGCTTATTGACCTCACGTCTGGTTTGATTTATGAGTTTGTCCGAAAGCTCTTCAATCATGTTAACGATTGTTCGAACGTGCATATTTTTTTCGTTAGTGGAAAACACATCTTTTAGTCATGAATACGGGAAAATAAATTAAGGTGAATGTTATAGGCAACGGAACAGCATTGATTCATAGTAGATTGAACCCTAGGGGTTTGCGGGTCTATTAGTACGATGATCTGTTGATACCTGCTATTGTTTCGATCGAGATTTGCTGTAACGGTTATTGCCTTGTAGGTAAACTGTTAATGGTACCCCTAAGATTCATTATATCTCCTACATGCTCATGTGTACGAACATAATAGTAATGTGAGTAGAGCTTAACGTCTATGCTAGATAGATCGAAGTAATAAATAAAGAAAATGAAGGATCTCAACAAAATCACGCTAGAATGAAAAGGTTCATAATATTTTTCTTTTAATAATTTTTATAGAAAGATTTGAATGTACTGCGATGCTCAATTCATATTATGTAAAATTGAAAGGTGTTTACTGAGTCTAAAGAAAAATATTGAAAATGTATTTCATAACGTGGATACATGAAAATAATATGAATTAATAATCGAGCCCGCGTCGGTTGAATGTTTTCAATATTTTCTTTTCACGAGAGAAAATTTATGCACACACATTAAGGTGCTTAATCAACGCGCTTTGAAGTGAGAGAAAAAAGAAATGGGTATCTCGTTTATTTATTTATTCACCCATGAATGAAAGGAATTCGCGAAAGCTTTCGATATTATATCGGATCTTTTCAAGGCACCGCAAGATAAAAAATGCGAGAATTAAACGGTTCCCTTCGAACTATATGACCGGGGAAAATTCCGACGCTTTTCTGGCCAACCGATGAAAATTTTTCCCATATACCGACAAAGTGTACGCGTTCGTCAGATATATGCGGTCGGGTATAGAATTCTAACGGATTCAAAGAGTTTCATGCCGGTAAAAACCAAATAAAAAAACGAGAGGGAAAACGTATCAATCAACGCTAGCGTCGGGTATGCGGGCAATCCGTCATTCCTCGGAAAAGCGATTAAGCTCTCTTCGCTATGAGGGCTGATACTTTAGAGCCTTTCGCGTATTTGTATATATTTTTAATTTAATTAAAAGAGACACCGCGAAAAAATACATAGCGTAATACACGCGCAGAGACATAAATTCTCGTTTCGCAGTTAGTAGCTAGGGACCCGGGAATTCGCGAGCTAAATGAATATAAATCATCGAACGAGTTCCTCAAAAAAGCTCGAGAGAGAGAGAGAAACGAGGGACTTTATCGCCGCATAATGGCGGAACGTGGCGAATTTATTCGGCAACGAGTGCGATACGCTCAATTTGTATTTCGCTCGTTAGGCAGGGCCGTTCGTTCGACGCTCCCTTCGGCCCTTTGTCGTGGGGAAAATTGCTCCCGGAAAATTTCCAGGGAAAACTCTGGGAGCCGTCTGGCGTACAAGATCCGGTCTACACCCGAACGGAACGTGGCGTGACCGGACACAATTATGTCGGGGGCGTGGGATCATGTGAGCGAAATTCTGAACCGATAATATCAATTAACGTGAAATAGTGCTTTGTGTATGGGGGACGGAAAAAAATCTTTGTCGAATCGCAAATTGATTCGGAACGGTGGCTTGTTTTGAAAATGGTATATTTTCAAGAAAAATATCAAATGTTTTCATTTTCGATATTCGGTAAGTTTCTACTGCGTTTTTCGATGGTAAAATATTGTTATCTTTATACGTTGTGTGCGTAAATGTTAGTATATTTTTTCCACATCTAGCTCCACTTTCGATATACCTTCGGCGTATTCGGATCGCGTCTTCGTTTTATTCTAGTCTTTCCAAAGATTGGTAATATCTTTAAAAATACACGAAGGTATATATTTTTGTCATTTTCTTTCCGTAAGTAAACTTGGTCTTTTCTGTTCGAAATACTCGCGACTTTATAAAGGGGAAACCCTTTAGCCCTGAGAACTGTTTACTTCGTGGAAACGCTATACGACGTAATATTATCACATACAAAAGGCGTACCTATAACTTGAAAGCTTTCTTTTTTCCCTTCAGACTGTAGTATAAAGAGTAAAGTTAAAATGAGCAAAGTTCACTTTCGCGATTTATACACACATAAACTCCGTTTCGGTGAGGAGACAAAAACGCGAAATACCGAGCGAAAATGGAAGATCATTTTACAGGTGGCAAAATATATATAAAAAGGGATATTCTCATTAGGAGCTCTGGGCGGAAAGAAATGTTTCGCGAGTTAAAAAATATATATCCTTTTAACTGAAGAAAGTTTTCCGAGCTGAAGTCCTTTTGTACTAAGTGGAAAAATCTCTGGATGTATTTGTTTTTCAGCTTGGTTTCATTGAATCGAAACGATACTTTCCGTTTTTACGAGACTTTTCACAATGTTGGGCGGAGTGGATTTTCGCATTGTTTCTAACAAATATTTATATACCGATCTTTTTCAATAAACTCGCACTCGACTGTATATCCGAGATTAAGATTAGATACTAGAATTATTTTATTTTTAAAATTTGTATCCAATTCAAATTGAAACACAAAAATTATTTTCCCATTTTTATAATTAAAAGTTAACATTCTAAATTTTATCAAGGAAAATTCAAATTTAAACGCAAAATTTTCCTAAAATTGATTAAAACGACACTCCAGCGAAAATTCATCACAATAAATCACGCAAAATTTCCGACCGAACACTCAGATAATTCCAAGCCCATACATCACAATTCCGCAACCGCGCAGATCGAATCCGAACGAAATCGCTTCGAGATTAGCCTACTTTTTATCGCTAATGAGCGAATCTAGAAACTCGCATCCCTTTCTAGGAAGGTGCCCTTCCCTAAAGGGACGCCGCCATCAAACGCACATTACGCAAGCAGAAGCCGGGAATATCCTGGAGGAGTTATCCCGGCCACAATCTGCAAGGATGTCGCAGCCGAACGAACAATCGGAAATGCGGATTTTATCGGGCCAGTCCCTTAAATTCCGGGATCTATGAGCCCTAAATTTCAGCGCGGTGACAGCGTTCTTGAAGAACGTCTATTACTTTCTGGTGGTTGTGGGTAAGCGGCTTTGCCGGTCGAACGCTTCGGTGTATGACGTTTTTGCCGATTTTTTGGAAAGCGGCGATTTTTTGTCAGAGTTTTTCTGGCGTTTGTGTGACGGAAGTGGTGTTTGTGAGGTTTTCGGGGTAGTATTTTAGTCGAGCGGTGGCTGTGTTTTATGCTCGATATGTGTGTGGAATTTGTGCTGTGGTTGTGATAATTTTTTTTGAAAGTTATCGTATTATTGTTATCTGAAATAATGTTATCAATATGAATTGATGCTAGAAAAATAACTTTGAATGTAATAACAATTTTGAATGAAAATATAATATAATGAAGAATTGAATCGAATATTTTGAAATTATTCAATTTTATAGATACATAATAATTTAATAAAGAAAAAATACAAATTTAATAATATTATAATATGATGATGCTATTGATTTTTCGTTTTTACTTAACTAAATATAATCTGGCAAAACAAAAATAAATTTTCGATCCTTATCTTTCTACGCAAAACCAACCTCAATATCTGATAATATATTTATTAATGATTATATCCGTTCGTTTATTTTAGATCTTATAAAACGAAGTTTTATTACATTACGAGCAGTATTAGCTCACTTAGTAAGGGCGTGCGAAAAAAAATCAGATTATTCGACGTTCGACTATCGAATCACTATCGAACGTCGAAAATAATAAAAACGGACAAAAACAAAAGCGGCCAATAATTTATACGCATTAAACGCCATATTTTTGCGCCCGATCTCGTATATATTTTCGCCTCCGATACAATTACTCTCGATTCGTTGATTTTCCGGGGCGTAATTTCGCCGACGATAAGGCAACAATTTCGAATCGAACACACACACGATTCGTACGTATTACATTATATAAATATAACATAATATAACACACACGCGAATAACCGACGGGCAGTCACGTAAGCGATATTCGATTACGATATTTGCCCATTTTCCGGTCGAACGGCTGCCGAAATGAAACACGGTACCGGAGGAACTCCGGGTCCGTATCGGCATTAAAACTCGGACTTTGTCCGATTCTAGAAAAAAAATTTTCGGCTTCTTTTGGGTATGAATGGACGAATGGAGCGTGGACACGCGAATTCTTATCCGTTTCTTTCATGTGTGAGTTTTTGCCGATGTGGCGTCGTTTGAATCGTGTGAAAAGTTGGAAAATTAGAAAGGTTTGAAATTGTATCCAAGCTGTTTCGTGACGGTCGTGTGACGTAAACACTAATACTATTAGAGTAAACATTGTGTGCTATTTAGGTTTATTTGTATATTTTTTTTACGAATCGTTTGTTAAGTCCCATTATGTTTTATGTCGCTCGTTGCAGATTATTATTTTTCGTGACTGATAAAAGAAATGTATTATTATAATTTTTTTATAATAGAAACTATATGGTTTATTTTTGCGTCAGAGATAATAAGGGGATTCTTGGAAATGCTTTTTTTAATAATCTTCAGTGAATGCTTAACAATCGAATGAATTATTCAATACAAAAATTCTTATATATTACAAGAAACTTGTCACGCGAAAGGAAATGTTTTGACCTTTTAGATTTCAGGGAACGTTCATGTCATGTAATTTTAATCACGCGAACGATTACGGATCGCGATTATTTTGCTACAAAGAACATTCAAACGCACATACGAAACAACATCGCGTCCGAAACTAATTTTTCTAACAAAATACATCAATTTTCGTAGATTTTTTTCCCCTAAATATATTCCCGCATCACTAAAGGAAAAGCTTCGAATGTTTCATTGCGCCGAAATCATCGTGAATTGTGAGTTTTTGAATGTTTGGCCGACCTTTGAATGTTGCATGAGGGAAAAGCGCTTTCCGTATCAGCTTTAAGCACAAGTCATTTGGAGGCTTTATTCACGCATGAGCTTCGACATGCGGCCAAACAATTTTTATGTGCGAAAATTGCTTTAGTACGTGATGTTTTCCCACGAGGATGTAAAAGTGGACGAACGATACAGTCGACACGTAATTACGTACGAGAGCTTATTACGAGCGTTTACACGCGTATGAAATTGTTGTCGAACACGTTTGTGTATGAAAAGTGTTTTATTGCCATATTTTTGGCCAATCCAAGAGAAATTTATCGCAAAAATATTATGAATAATAAACGTTGTTTGTTTTTTCATCCAATTTTATTCGATAGTTTTGCTGAAAGCACCACGTATGAATAGATATATGATGTTTTTGCTGAATCACGTATGCATCAAAACATCAAACGTTCGATGAAACGTATGATCGATTCATTAAAAATTTACATGAATATTTCGTTTTTATTGTTTCTGTTATAAATATCTTTTTATTCGTCAAATGAAAAATTCAATGATTAATTGTGATTATTGTTGATATAAAAAAGTGTGTTTTATTAATACAAAATCGTATGACAGTAAAAGACTCCTAATCTCAAAAAAAGTTCTCCCAAAGAATATAAGCACAAAAGCGTCGAATTCAATCAACGGATACCATAAAAAAATAAATCTCCCGAACGACGTCTCCTAATAAGCGTAATCGTCGACTTCGAAAATCGGTCAAATTACAAACAATTTTTTATTCGAGGAAAAGAAAAAAATCTCATCGGACACGGACCCAAAGGGGTGGTTTTTCGCGTCTTTCCACCGCGGAGTGGGTCGGCTTAATTAGCGGAAAAACTCGGGGAGGATTTCATTTGCCGCCAGGGCACTTAAAAAGATCGCAAAAAAGCCCTTTTTTATGAGATTCCGGGATGGGTTTCCATGAATGGGGTGGGATTGGTCGAGCAGGGGTGCACGGTGATTGATTCGTACGCGGACCGTTTGATTGAGCACCCTAGCAGAAAAACTGATTAGGCGACTGATTGAAATTTAGTCTGATCGTTTGCATTGATCAGATGCATCCTGTAGGGTTCTGACCGTGTGATGTATTGGGGGTGCTTGTGTGGGGACCTTAATCTGATTTGTATGTTGTGTGTTAAGTTTTATGTATATCTGATGTGTTTTAGAAAGCATGATCGATTCGGTTTTTTATTGAAATTGTTTCTATAATATAATATATGGGTGTATAAGAAGTATTTGGTAATTTTTATTAAGCGAAAACGAGTGGTTGTAAATTTATATTCAGGTTTTTTAAAACTATTTTAAATAATTATTCTTTAGCTTCAATGAAAATTTATAAGCAGTACTCTGATGGGATCTCAAAAAATTTTTAACATTAACTTTATTATAGATCTTTTTGATTTAGACTTTTTAGGAACGGATCAAAAAATATTATTTAATAATTCAATTATTGAATCCACTGAGTAAAATTTATTTAATTGTAATTTTCTCCGAAATGAAGCTTGTGATATATTTTTTGTAATCAACTTAGAAAAAAGGATCTATAAATAAACTTTTAGAATTGACGTTAATTTTGTTGAACATTTTAACGAATAATTAGCATACAGAGGTTGCTGGTTTATCCTCGACTACAACTGAATGATTTCAAACGTAGAGATAATTTCAAATTAACACAACTCTACACGTAAATATCTCGCAGTAATGTTATTATCGTTAAACCAGATAAACTACAAATATTAGAATGCTTATTATCACATAAAACAATAATTAATTTTGCTCTAAACAGAATTTTATAAATAACAACAATTTTCTAGGCACTTTTTGAAATCTCACATATTTATTTTGAAAATTCGGTTTTAGAAAATATATGTAATCTGTGCCATTTGGTAACTTAATTTAATTTCCACTCAAACACGTCAAATATCTATCCTACCGAAAACACTAATGAGCACAATATAAAATAGACCATGTCAATTTTCACTGCAGTCGAACAAACAACGTCGGAAGCACCAAATCACCGCAAACAATCGATTACCCGCAAACTTGTCACACGCTGAAAACGTCACCGCAAATCGATATCAAAAAAATCCATATCCCATTGAATTTTCCGCGGAGAAAAAAAGTAAAGCGCACACATAAAATAGGAAAACGTCCGATAATTGGAGTGTTCGAAACAAAAGAGGTAAACGGGCGCGAATAAACATCGTCACACCTGCAAACACACTCGAGCACCTTTCACGAAAAAGCGACGTCGTTTTATTTTGAGAGCCGCACTTGTTATATATATACAAAATATTTTTTCGACGTATTCCCGAGTCTAACCATACGTTGTCAACGTACAAATCGAACGAGGCGGTAAACAAAGGCGAAATAAACAAACAGTTTTCTTTTTTTTGTACTTCGTCGAAGGGGTGAAGCGAAGGATTCGAATAAGGTATTTATAAGTGTTCGTTTTCCTATGAATGTATAGGTATGAGTTCTAGAATGAGATATTTCCAATTTCCTTATACGTTTTCGGCGCTCAGAGCGAGTCGTTACTGTGAGATGAGGGAGTTTTGTCGTTGTTCGATCCATAAACTCTCATTGTCATCATTTTGACTGTTTTCAATGCCTTTTTATGATTTTACAATAAAACTATACACTTAAATCAATAAAAATAAATTATTTTTAGATGAATTTAAATATTAAAATTAATATTATTATATTTAAATCCTACTTAATAGTTATATAGAAATTTTGTATTTTATTACAGAAAAAATGCTTTTCGAATTGAAAAAGATTACTTTCATTGTTATGAACTAACTTTTAAAACACTATTAAATTTTGAATCGATTTAAAAATCAAATAACCGAACATTCAACGCATTTGAACGCCGAAAACGAAAAAGGAATCAATGGAAAGAAAGCATTGTCGTTTCGACGAAGTGTATTGAAAACGATTTATTTAATTAAATGTATTTCACCCTTTTGTTCCGATTCACTAAACTTTATTTCGCATATAAACGAAATTCGAAATACCTTGTTTTTAAGCTTGACAAAAAAACAACCGTATCGAACGAAAAAAAAAATACGTGCGGGCATTTCCGAACGTCGAGAGTACACGCGAAAAGTGTTAACAACGAAATTCTGTCAGCTTTTTTCGGACGCGTTGTTATTTTCCAAAAAAGGAAGAATTATCGTTGATGAAAAACGCTAATATTTTTCTCGCTTTACCGAAAATGAAAATTTAAGGGCCCCCCGGGACTCGTGGGATAAATTAGATCGTTACGTCGGTACGACACGTGTTACTTTTCCCGTACAATTCCCAGGGAGCGAACGTGCGCACGCACGCGAGCACGCACTCTCTTCAGGTCAATCATTCGAATTGAAAGTATCACCGACAAGAATCTAATACACTAAGTCAACCCCCCGCCGGAGCTAAGGAATAAAAGTCGAGCCGGGAAATTCTGGGAAAGCGTGCCGGGAAAAGCGGCGACGCGTTCAGGGTTTCCGAAATTCGAATTCGAAATCGAGATTTTTTACTTGCGCGTTTTTTTGGGGATTCTCGCTCGGATATCTGTGGATCAGGTGTTTTTTGTGTACAAAGTTTTTTTTCGAATCGATTTATAAAATGGTATTTCACTTTGAAATGTGAATTCGAGTTTTACTTTTATAAATTGTTTATTGTTTTTATTTTTAAGGTAATTAAGGATCATATATGTAAATTTAAGCATGCATAATAAATTTGATTATAAATATTACGTAGTGAAAATTTTGTTTATTTTCATGCTATTATGATTTTAGAATTCAATTTGCAAAAAACGTATAATTTTGAGATAATAAATCATACATTAAAATAGAAATAATATTATGAAATATAGAAAAGTATACTTACCGAATTACAGATACAAGTCGGAATAGAATCCCTAGCACGTACGTTTTCTTCGAATACCAACTCGAAGCGAAAATGATAATATATGAAAGAGATCCTGGACTTTTTTTATTTTCGTCGAATTTAATAGGAAATTCGATATGGACTTTTTTCCGTGTATTTCTTGCGTACGTCTTCGCAAAAGCACACGCACACAACAGGGAGAGGAAAAAAAGAGAGAAATATTCGTACATTTTTGTGTGGTTGTTTTGCGAATTGGTTTTCGGCTCTCGAATAAGCGTGCTCAACTTTCGCCCTGTAATTCGATCTGAATTTGATCAGATTGCGAACGCAGGCGAAGTGCGCGGAAAAATTCTTCTAAATCACTAGGATTTTTTCCACTCGGTTTAACTTTCTTTCGCAACGTCGGTGTTTTTAAATCGTAACATTATTAGGAAAATTAATGCAAACGCTGTAGTTAAGTGAAGCGTTATGCGTTGAAGACGAACGTATATGAAATTTTTTTTCCAGAAACGTCGTAAAAGTCTCATTTTTTATATATGTATAATTCGATGATTTAATGATAACTTTATATTGTTACAGTGAGTGGCACGCCAGAGACGAAACATCCCGTGATAATATTCATCCACGGCGAATCGTTCGAGTGGAACTCTGGAAATCCGTACGACGGATCGGTGCTGGCCAGCTACGCTAACATGGTAGTGATAACCATCAACTACAGACTCGGAATTCTAGGTGAGTCTCGTTCTGTCGGTCGACACATATTTATCAAGCGATTAACACGTAGTCCGTTCGTTCCGATTGCAGGTTATCTGAATGCGAATCCGACACCGCATCTGAAAGCCCGAGTGGCCAATTACGGGCTGATGGATCAGATTGCTGCACTTCACTGGGTGCAGCAGAATATCGAATTATTTGGCGGTGATCCTGCTAGCGTGACTTTATTGGGACACGGATCCGGAGCTGCTTGTATCAATTTCCTCATGATATCACCGACTGTCATGCCTGGTTCGTATTCAATATGAAGCCTTTATCAATTACATACGTGCCGATTAAGCAAATTGAGCTTATCTTTTAATCAGGTCTGTTCCATCGAGCGATTCTATTATCTGGCTCGGCACTCAGTTCATGGGCGTTAGTCGAAGACCCGGTGAACTATGCAATCCACCTGGCTAGGCAGTTGAACTGCACTATACCCGAGGACCTTCCTAAAGATCACGAGCTGATAGTCGAATGTCTGCGCGAGATATCCCTCGAGGATCTGATGACCGCCGAGATAACGGCCCCTAGCTACTTGACCGCTTTCGGCCCTTCGGTGGACGGGGTCGTCATCAAGACCGATTACGCCAAGGAGCTGCTAACCTTCTTCATCCCCAACGACATGCAAGGATTCACCAGCGTGTCGGGCGTGAACAACTTCAAGGGCACCAGCGACAAGCGGAACGGCGACAGGATATTCGGCATCAAAGGAGGACAGAACAAGTACGATCTGCTATTCGGCGTCGTCACCAGCGAAGCCCTGTGGAGGTTTTCGGCTCAAGACATCCAGAACGGGTTGAAGGAGAACGCAGAGATAGGATAATTAGGTAAGGCGGTGCTGTCGAGCGTTATGGTGGTTGACAGTTGATGGTTATTGTGCGTTTTATCTGCGGGCTGGGTGACGTGATAACTCTGAGTCGAGGTGGGCACGTGACTTATGGTCGGCATGTTTTATGGGTCATATAGATGCTTTATGAGAAGTATAGTATATGTATGTTACAGTTCGGAATATATTATATATTTTTTCAAAATTAATGTAAGAGAATTTGAATATTAATGAATATGAATTTAAATTTCCATTAAGATATTAATAGACTATAAAAATCAAAGTTGCTTTATTTTTTTGCGCATTGACTTATCGTAATCGCTTGAGTATATTTTTTAAAAAAGCTTAACTTTTTTAGATATGAATGATAAATAAAATTATTGTACTGAATCGAAAACATTTCATATAGAAATTAAATATCATTTTATCGTGATTTTCATAAATCCTCAGAATACAAAATTTCATAGCTTTCTACTACTGATAAAATTTATCACTAATTCACATTAAAATGAATATTAAAAGGGTCAAACGAACACGAAATATTTCAAAACGAAAATACTGTGCAAACTTTAGCAATCTATTCACTTAATAAATATTAAATTTTATTTCCAGGACGTACGTAAGGAACGCGTACACATACCACCTAAGCGAAATATTCTTCACGGTCGTGAACGAGTACACTGACTGGGAGAGGACCGTCCAGGTAAACTTTCCACATTAACAACTCATCGAAAATTTAGCACCGGTCCCTCACACACCCACAACTACTTCTATTTAAATATTCTTCGGACGGATTCCGCTAATCTCATCTATCGCGCGCACGAGATAACGCTAATTTGGGGTCGGCCGAGTTGAACAGCGGGTCTCTTACCACGGGGTAGGTAGAGGTCAGAAAACGTGCAGTGTTTGCGGTATTCGCAATTTATGACCCGAATTTGACTACGACGATACCTAAGCGAAAAACGGATTCGAACCTTATTATTAAGTCTCCATTTTGGCGAAATCGGCCGGAGCTCGCGGCCGCCGCTCCGAACGCTTATCGTGCAAAAAATTAATCGGAATATTAAACTGGAACGGTTTTGCGAAAAATATACGCGTGTAATTCTCATAAATAAGCGCTTAATAGGTCGCTCTCGCTGAAATTAAGGTTCCGTTACGTCTCTTATAAATTTTTATGCTTCTTTAATTCGATGGCGGAACGAAGTTAAGTGATCCGTTGGAATATTCGCGTCGGAACAGTGTTCACTACAAATGGGGACGCTAACACTTTTTTTATGCGGTTCATTTGAAACGATTAAAGTACAGTGGAAAATTCAGTTACTCTCTCATTAAAATTCATTTTAAAAATGTAATTTCATAAAAAGATACAAAAATTGTATTATATAATATATCAGATTGGAAATAATGGAAATTATTTCATTTCCTAACAGCACAATACACCTGGGATTGCTTTGCAAATTTTAATCTCTCACCAAAAAGCAGTTAAGAGGTCGACGCTTTAAATTCGCCGATTTTAAATCGAACTGTCCAGAAAGTGGCGCTATCGTTAAATCGCGATCGTCCATCGGTCGCAATGTAAAAGCGAAATCCCGGGCACTTATCTCGCGCTTTCGCGAAGAACTGCCGAAAAATAAAAACTAATAGGTACGGAACCGAAAGCAGAGAGCTGCTCAGATTTATTCCGGGTCAACTGAGCTTATCTAGTATTAGCTAGCCAGCTTTAAAGCTTTAAAGATTGAGCGCAAGGAGACGGTGTGCCAGTATGGAGGTGGAGCTGGAAACAAATTTCGGAAGGCGTCTTCCCTTTTTGCTTCTCTTTTTCGCGTTCAGCTCGTTTCCTTCCATTTTTATATGGCCTTTTTGTTTTTGAAGTAAGCAAGCAAAGTGGGTTAGGGGAAGCAGGCTGAATTTATCTCCGTGGAAGAGAAATAAAACTATCTGCCAAGTTCAGCCACCGTTATGGGGGTTGTTCTGTTTCGTGCTGCAAATCTGTTTATGCGATGCAAGGCACCAGTGCTGGCGTAATGCTATTATTTATGCATCTCGTTTTATTGTTATCGTTCTGGTTGTAATTTCAATTTTATTTCGTTTCTGAATTTACTTTATGTAGTTTTTAAAGCCTTTGTTGATTTATCAAGATGAATATGGAACGCTTTTGAGTGAAACTTATGTCAAAAGTACGAAAATAAAAATAAATCCAAATCTTTTCCGTTGAGAATTTAAAAATTATTTTTGCCTTCATAATATCAAAATTCGTAGAAAATGGTAATTATTATTTTAATATTTTCACGCTAACATTAAAAACCTTCAGGCTTATTTTTTTTCTATCATTCAAATCATGAAAACAGATATCGCGAATTCTGCGAAAAGCTCCAAATTTGAGTACTGAAAAGCTTCTTTGACCTATGTATTTCGAGCTTTTTCACAAACACTCTTCTATGCGTCGCATTATATAAAAGCGAGCGTTTTTGTTATATCACCAATTCCACCAATATTTTATGTTATGTATAGAAAAGCATTTCGCATCGAAAAATCGGTAAAATTCGACCGACAGAAATAAATAGCGATTTATTCGAGCGTACTAAAGCTTCATCCGCATAAAAATCGCTTCGTGCTAAGGCGCCGACGATCATTTCGAATATCAGATTAGTGTGTCGTTGCTTTCCATATACGTATGTATATAATATTTCTTTCTATATATGCTTCAGATTCCGAAAAATATATATTATGTTTTTTTAGGCTGCCACAAATCAAAATATTCTTTTGATTTGACTGAATCCAAACGAGCGTTTAAATAATAGATATTCAAAGTAACTTTCGACTATATTGTACGTAATATCGTATAGTCCCTGTTGCAATAATAATTCAGCCGATTTCAGACTAATCCGACGCATTGTTCTAGCGTTTCGCAATTCAAAGATTACCACCGGCTCGGCGATCATCGAAGTAGCACGGTTTCCGTTCCGGCTTTCGGCGGTCATAACGTTGGCGATTAAGCCGTCATAATGGTGTAAGGACCCAAACTTGGGGTACAAGATAAAGGACGCGATATCAATTTGTTTCGGTCTTAGACGACGCCTATAATCCGTTCGACGAATCGTCAAAATTGGCGTTCGGTAGTTTGGTAGTCGAGTTTGCGCTCGGCGATGTCGCAATCGCAATTCCAATCGATATTTGTGTGTAATGAATACTGTGTTAGTTAGTTTATGGTATCAATTTGTTCAAAGTGTTTTTATTTGGTGGAGGGATATTCAATTGTAGTTCAAAATGCAATGATAGTTATTGGAGAAAAAACTTAAAAGTAAAAGTATCTAGTAGCATAATCGAGTTTATATTGTAGTGCAATGGTTGAAAGTGATTAGACTCTACGGTCTGAATCTCATTCCATCCGTTTTATATTAATATAAATCAAGCTAAATAAAGATAATTAGGAGCAAAATAATATTTGTGGATAGTAAAAGTGTAATTAGAAATATTGATATGAACACATAAATGATATAAGGCCTTTTATTAGTATTTCAGACATATCAAGGTTTTACGATACAAATCATAAAACTAAATTTATTATATTATTAAAAAAAATCAAATATAATATAATTGAAAAATACATATATATTTAATATCGAAAAAAAAACACGAATGACCAGATTCAACATTGAACTAAAATCAATTAAAAGTAAATAAATATTAATCAAAAACGACGAGCAAATTTTCAATAGTACGAAACGAGGCGGCATTATTCAAATATACGCTCATATCAGAAACCACCACAAATATAAATCATACACAAATATTTACACACACAACGGAACAATTAAGCACATACGATTGCGAGCGCACGCAGAGAAGCATATCGATTCCAAGCACCGAACCCATTCCTCCCCTTCACCACCCACCACGAGGACGCAGGAATATTTGGAGACAGGCCTGTTGCGGCAACAGTCCCAGATCATAATTGATGGTATTTGTCGCCGTCTATCCGTCGTGTTTCGAGCCGATGAACAAACAGATTGCGCAAGACGAAAGGCACTTAAACTCGACCCCCCGCTAGCTGGAGCGGACGGGAATTAATTGCGTATTGTTGTAAGCGCGTCTTACGCAGGATCGAACGCGAGGACACGTGTACGAGTATGAGGACGATTCGGGTGATGGGTGTATGTAATATGGTCCGTTTTCTCGTTTCAGCATCCGATTAATACGAGGGATGCTGCAGTGGCTGCTTTGAGCGATGCTCAGTTCGTGGCGCCTTTGGTGCAGACTGGGGATTTCCTCAGCGTTACCAAGGGGACGAACGATGTTGGTCCAAGGACGTTTTTCTATGTTTTCGATTATCAAACGAAGGACGGGGATTATCCTCAGGTAATTATGAGTAATTTTTAATATTAAATTTAATAAAATTGAAACTGAAAATCGATCGATTTTCTCAATAATTAGTATAATACTTACTTTGAGTTTCTTCGCGTAGTCGATGTGCGAAAGCGTTGGGTGAGTAAAAACTTTCCGAAATGAAACTTTTTTCCATTTATCATTGGCTGTTCTAGAAAATGTAGCATTTGACACTAATTTAACTTATAAAATGAAATAATAAAATTAATTTTCTTTTTGATGGAAGATTTTGAAAATCATCAATTTTTCAGACTTTACGAACTTTAATATATTATACAACGCTGCTGAATTGCGCATATAAAGTTTTTCATTAATATTTTACTGCGAACAAACTTTGAAATCAGTGAAGCTTATTAATATGGGCAGATTCGTATATTATATACAAAAAATGTTATAGAATAATTCGATCGAATCCCCACCATTTATTAATATTAGTTTATAACTCTCGTTATTTACAAAGTACCTAAACCTCTCTCATATGATTTTCGCACAAATCCAAATTTAATACACAGTGTTTAAATTGTTTCATGCTACAGAGGATGGGATCAGTTCATGGAGAGGAGTTACCATATTTATTCGGAGCACCACTGGTCGAGGGCTTCAACCATTTTCCGAAGAACTACACGAAATCCGAATTGGCCCTATGCGAAGCTTTCATATCGTACATGTCGAACTTCGCCAGAACCGGGTGAGTACTGTAACACAACCACTAGAAAGCTCCTAAATAAATATCGAAATATGCTTGAATTATGTGTGCGATACGTTAATGGTTTCGCATGTTGCTAAACACACGAAATCAATTATGAAATCGGCACAAGCCCGCAAAATACATATCTCAGATCGGATGCCGGTTTTGATTTGTAGTTCCGAGCTACGGATTTGTACGAATTTCGCGAAACGTGTACGGATGGCGGAATCGGGATGATGATGTTGCGAATTAAGGGTACTTCATGACACCTTTGCCGGTTGTTTTGCAATAGATTAATTGGCTGTCCAAATCATCGGGTCGTTATTTATCGCTCCAGTGAGGCTGATAATATTCGGTCCTGAAAGGGTTTCGTTATTTTTTTCAGCGCAAGTTTGTACGGGTTCGAGTTTTCGCGTAACGTTCGTTTGTGATCGGGTCAATGGTTTTTGATAGGTGCGTAATGAGGATTTTGGGTTATTTGATATATTTGTGATCGTCGATATGATTTTTTTAAATTCTATATAAAGGATATGAGATCGAAATTAAACGTTGTAAGTAATAAATACTGAATTAAAAAAATAGAAATGATTTATAATAGTTAAATATAAATCGTAATTGTTATATAATATTAATTGACATTTGGTAACAAATAGATTTTCGTATATCACTAAAAAAATATCGAAGTTATTTTAAAGCTTAATTAAAGGTAACCCTTAAGTATAAGCTAATTAAATCAATGCAATATTTTTTAATATATTACACGCGAAATATTTTACGTGTTTATTGTGAAAATGAAAAAAAACTACACGAAAGCTGATTACTTTATTCGATACAGTTTGGTTCATTAAAATAAAATGAAAATAGTTATGACGATAAGTAGAGTAAAATACGCAAAACGATTCTGTTACGATTGTGAAAATAATTCAATTTCCCACTTTTTAATCTATACTGAAACACATGAAAATGACCTTAAGAATTGATAAAATCTAAAAAAAAATATTATTTATATCGTTCGAAAGCATAGTTTTTTGTCTTGGCACCAACTCTTGTGTGACACATCAAAAAACGCCCTAATTTTTCGTATAAAGCTTGCCTTTGTTTTATTTTCGTATACATTTTTTTTAACATTCAACGTAGACGAGAGCCGCACAGGATATCAGTTATTAATTTACGCAACATTAGGTTCAGACTTTGTTTAACAAATGACCGACGGAATTCTCGTCATCAATCATCAATCCTAAGCCCATATTATCTCGTACGTATCACGCCCCCCAAGCACGTTTATTTATATAAGCGCCGAAAAGAAAAATAATCCGAAAAAAAATGAAAATATTAAGAAAAACCTTGCGCATATTCATGTATAAACACACCCGTAATGGTTACGCCAGGAGTTATCGCGGATCGGCCGACGAATTCATCACTCACGGGCCAGTATAACGTTTCCACTATTATATCTTAAAATAAGAAAGTAATGTTTGCGTGGACACGGAGAAAAAATCATGCTTGATGTATGACGCCATTAAATCGGGATAAGCTAGAGTTACGCGGACATTAAATAAAGAGAATGCTCGCAATAATGCCGCGATATGAATTGTGTTTGTATACGAGTTAAAGCGAAGCTTCGGGTCTCCTCTCTCGATTCCACATAATAGCAATACGATAAATTGTGTATGTCTTTAATAAATCGTACTTTATGGGGAGAATCCGGTTTATTAAGGTCGCCCGTTCCTTGCGTACATAAACATTAGAAAATTCGTTTTATTCTCCATATACTAATTCAATGTGAAGTTTATCTATCGACGCCGGCTCATAACAAATTGTACTATTGAAGAAACGTTAGTATTTGTCTATCGGCGATGCCCACCCCGCAGTTCGGCATTGTTCGTCGATCTTCTATTGTGAAGGTGTCAAGTTTGCATTCAATTTCCCCGACTTATATTGAAATGTCTTACTAAAGGTCAGGAGAGCCGGAACAGTGGGTGATTTATGAGTCATCCGACTCACACCATTGCTGAAAACTGCTACAGCACGCGGACCTCGTTATAGTGGAAATCTTCCAACGAAGGACGCTCCCATAACGAATCCGTGTATAATTTATCGCATATTCGAAATTCGAAACGGGCAAACAGCGAGTTTTCCGTGGAAAATTTCACGACCGGTCGAACCCGGAGGCAAATCGGGCGTATCGCTGACCCCGCATAAAATTTTTCGGTCGGTTTCGAATCAATCATGCGACCGGACGAGGCCAATCGATGGCCGTTATTAATATACACGTGATAAAAATATGTATGTACTACAGAAAAAAATAATAGGGAAAAGTGTAACAAACAATTCGTTCCGGTGGCGTGCTTTGGCCGCGGACGAATCGAGTTATGAAGTAGATTGATCGTCCGAGAAGAGGCCATTTTTATCGTTGTTTGTTCGCAGTGTTATATACATGTGTTGTTATTTGCGTTCGTGTATATGAAAATGGAGAAATTCATCGGAGGTGCTAAATTCAATTTCAAACGTAAGCCACGTCCTTCGGGGCGATCGTCAGGTCTCTTATTGACCCATTTTTGCCGGCTCGAAAACGAAAAAATTGAATCGTCCTTTGCCGGGTAGCGAAATGGATAGAGAGGTTATGGTGTATATAAATATTATATAATCAATACTATATAAGATTTTTTATTTTGTTGAAAATTCGTAGTTCGAGGAATGGCGTAAACTTTGATACAAACGGTTAAAATCATGAGTATCATATTTTACTTGACGTGTAATTTAATCGTAGTCTGTTATTGACATTCCATTTAGTGTTATTCAGATTATCAAATGCGATATAAACTTCAAAGAAATATGAAAATAAACGTAAATTCAATAAATTATATTTCTATTTCGTTCACGATTCGTGAAATTACGTCAATTGTTTGTTTCACTATTGAAAATTTAATGTTTTATGACATAGATAAGAGTAATATATTATGCTGAACAATACATATTTAATTTACGTTCACTATTTCAGATAAAATCTACTAAAATATATTTATCACCGAACTATTTATGATAGTTGGCTAATTTCTGTTCATACTATTGACATCAAACTTAAACGAGCACGCTAATTTTACGCAATTATACAAATATTCCCTGGCCGTCTCAGATACAACCAATAACACAAGCACAGGTATAACGCCACGGAATTTGGCAACAATCAACCATCTAATGGTTGGAGTGTTCCTTCATCTACAGCACAGTGACGAATTTCACTTAGCAATCTAGATACAATTCGCGAAAGCGGCTCGAATTATTTGTTTCGGCGTTTAGGCGCCTAATTCACCCATCAGGCGATACGAGCTTTCGCACCTACACCAACTAACACCCCACCCCCCTTCAATCACCCTCACGAGTGGGAAGAGGTCGGAAGATTTACTCCTCGAGATTAAATTGATTGCCTTCGCCATCAGAGTTAACCGTGAAACAGCGCCCGAGACGCCGTCAGGTTTTAATTAAGGCCGGTACGCGAGCGCAGGTCTCAAAGCGCTTTTGATTAATGCCGATCCGACGCCAACAATGGCCGTCGAACGAGCCTCGGAAAATTCGTGGTCTGCCCCGGAAAACTCGAGTTTTTCCCGGGAAAATCCGACCGTCCGTTCCCTGCGTGTTCGTTTAAGTGCGCGTGTAATATTCATGGGCGGTGCGAAAGGGTTGTTTCAATTTTGGCTCTGTTATGATTGTACGGTTGTGGGGATTAATGTGTGTTTTTCAATTTTGCTTTTTGAATGTGTTGTTCTTTTCATTAGCTCGAAAATTTTGTTTGAATCGTCGTTTCGGATATATTCAATTTTCATGAACTTTGAATATAATATAGAAACATTTTGAATTATAATAGATATATACGTGACAATATTGCCGATACATACGAAAATATTAAAATGGCCTTTCAAGGGAACAATACGTTGCATAAAAGGCGATCGGAGTCGAACTGTGATTTAAAGTTCTTTTGTGCTGCAAAAGGCAATCGATGAAGTCACAATGTGCTGTGCGTATTCAAAGCGATAAAACTGTATCGTAAAGGGTCCCCTTTCAAAAGTTGCGTATCATAAGAACTGTTCTATATTTGATCGTGTGATTTGCATATTTTGTACGTGAACGACTGTTAGGAGAAGCTTGTACTGGTGTTTCGTATAAATGTCCCATAATACGTCGACGACCATATTATTCGTCTCAGTATATGCGTATGGTATTATAAGATGTATAATATCGATCAAACAGTCTATTTATAAAGGAAATTTCTATCATAGATAAAGTTCATTGATAGAGAAGTTTCCGTTGTTGCGTTCCGAACTTTCGATTTGATAGATAACCGAGAACGATTTTGGTTTTGTCACAGTGAAGTTGAATAATTATTATATAAGAAACTTTAGTAGAGGCTTCATTTCTATTGAGGCTGTGTTTCAATGTTTAATACAAACTCTAAGCATGGAGTTTATTTTGAAATTTCGATTGATTCATTACAATAACTTAGCGTCTTACTTTTTGTGCGTGATTTTTATTATTTTCAAATTGGTAACTTTGAGATATACAATTTTAGCGAATAAAGTATAGTATCTTGAGTGACGTGTTTTCATCGAATCAAAATGAGTTTTCGTAAGTTGAAAAACTCCAGCTTTCAGTTCAACTTGCGAATTCCGTCGACTGTCAAAGTGTGACGTAATAAAATTATTAAAAAAATATTAAATCTGAAAAGAGTTTGGACTGTCTGTCGAGTCAATTCAAATGAAATCGATAACAGTTTCAAAAATTGAATGATTTATTTCAAATTCAATCTTTTCATCTGGTTCCGATAATTTTTAATTCTTTCTCTCCAAAAATTTGATAATATAATCCTATTATGTCATTAGCAATTTTTATCAAAATTAACGTTAAAGTTTTCTTCATTAAAGCATTGAATTTATATTGAAATACAATCCAGGCATCTAATGAAGATTTGGTTACATAAGCAACCGAGTAAGCCGATACCAATACTGTTTTCCAAGACCTCTAACTAATTATGGGTTATTAACGAAATTTACTTACTTGATAATTCTCGATAAAAACAACACTCGGTAATATTATATAAAATAATATTATATTAAATGAAATTTACTCAATTTAATTACATTTCCATTTGGTTTAATTCCAGTACATGATGTATGATATAAAAAGAATTGAAGACCCAAAATTCATTTTATTTTATTTTCGGCATATCAGTGGGCGAAATTCAGAAGGATAATTTGTATGATGTCCTTTGCGGAAAATTTTCGACGGTTCGGTGCTTAAGCTCCGTCGGAATCAAAGTACATTTTTTTATCAGTCATAGTAGAAATTACGCCAAGTGGAAACATTAGATTACGTTTTGTATAGTGCGTATGAAAAACGATCAAAGTTTTTCGCCCACGAAATTTTCCAGCGTTACATTTTCACGCTCGACGTTTTACGTAAACATTTTTTCTTCGTAATACATTTCGAATTCAGCGAAATTGTTTAATATTTTATATTTCCAAAGAATAGCGTTTAACGACCGTTTATATAGTTTTTCAATTAATGCATTACTCAAACGTAAAAAAAATATTAGTATATTTAATACAAATTAAAAATACATATATTCAAATCATATTCATTACTCATTTATATTTATTTATTTTTATTTATTTTTATAGTATTGAATAGATACAAATGAAGCGTAAGAATCAGATGTATTGTTTTATCTTAAGCGAACGAAACAATGTAAGATTAAACCGAAACGAATACGCAACGTATTCCAAATCTCGTTTTTCCTTAATCTCCTTTCTCTACGAACAAAAACAAAATTGTTTCTAGTTTTTCACAGAAAATCGGCAAACCCAACTGAAGTCAGCCCGCACACATAAGGACAGTTTAAAAAGACATAAATCCCAGTCGTTCGACCGTACGACGCAGTGCTTGCTTATAACTGCTTTACGGCCGACCGAGCTGCTGCGAGATCAGCTCAGTCGAGATTAGCACGTGGAAACACACGTGGATTTATAATATCGTATATATAATATCGCAGGGTAGAACGGGGTCAGAATAAAATCGGGCGTGTTCGCGAAAGCCCGAGTTGAATTATGCGGAAAGCTCGCGGTTTGCAGTCTTCGCTTCCGTGTAAGGAAATTTAAGAGGTGTTTCCGTCTTTGGATCGTTTTTTGTTGGAAATTGTGTTTGAAGATATTTTATTTTATTTTATAATATTAAATTGGTTGCTGTATTATTTTAGTGGGATATTATGTTTCGTTTTTGCGTAGTTTATATCACCTCTAAGATGGTAATTATGAAAAGTTAAATTTATTTTATTAAAATTTTGGTTTAGTTTTATGATATATTTAATGAATACATTATCATACTTTAAAATAATAAATTTTATATTAAAACTTGCCTTGAAATGTAATAATAATAATAACTTTGAGCATATTGTGAATTCATAGTAAAAGAAAATAATTTGAAAGAGAGTAAAGCCTGGTAGAGAATTTAAATAATTTGTTGGAATATTATGAAAGATAACGCGTTTATAAAATTAATTTCGAAAAAGTTTATATTATATTATAATTACATTAAATTTTCGGTGTCAAATAATATAATCAATATTAAAATTAATTTTCAAATATTTCACAAACTTGAATAACATTATCCAAAATACATATGGTGCCTTTATTTCATGATCAGTTTTGTATTATTCTTACATTATATTGTTTGTTTATTGATCGCGAGTCTAGATGTTTATTGGAATATTCTAGTACCTAGTTTATCGTATACGTCGTTCATTTATATGGCATGTCCAATATCTTGTGACACAAGATTAAATTGAACTACACTATTGCATATTATCAGTACTTATCGAACACACGAGATATATGAGAAATTATTGATCTACCGCATAACTAACCCTCCCAACCACAAAACTATAACAGTTTTCAATTAAAAAAACTATGATATATCTCTAACTTTAAGCAAATAGATCATCGCAGACGATATGTAGACCGAATAATTGATTATAAAGTTTTAATTAAAACCCGTGAACGTTGTCGCGGTTTTGCTGGCCGACCCGTTTTTCTCGTCCATAAATCGCATTATTGTGAAACGTTTCAGGTTTTACCTTATACGTTAAAATTGTATAAGGTCTTAATTGTATGAATCTGCGTTTAATTACGGCGTGTAATGGCCAATTAAAAAGACATACGACCCGGCCTCGGTGATGTGTCAGAGATTAAGTTCCGCATTGATATATGCGCGAAAGGAAACTCGCCGTTTTCCCGCAAACCAGACGATACCGAGCGTATATCATGTTATTATATTAATATTTTCCGCGTTTACGTATCTATGTAGATCGTTTTCGACGTGTTTTCTGCTAGAAAGGAATAAGTAAAATCAAAGAAAAATATAAATTCACAGACATAGAATAAATTGAGCGGCACATTTGTGGTGTCGCCGGGCACTTTGCGGTACTCACGCTATCCAAAAAGGTACTCCGATTCTGAATCCTCCAACCCTCATTATGGATGAAAAAGGAATAAAAAAACTACCTCGATTTATATTTTTGATATTTGTGATTTTTCAATTCGTATGCTTTAATTTTTTGAAGAAAAAGTCTGCATGAGTATCAAAGAAAAATTAAAATATGGAGTCGTCCAAACTTGAACTTAATTGCACGCTGAATTTTTTAACCTAAATTTTCAGGTAAAAATTTCTATGAATTCATATTTTCTATTTAATATAATTTTCGTATTTTTGGAATCTGGTATATGCTGAACCTATGTAAATTTCCTTATTTGAAAAAATCAGCACAAAGTTGCGCGAAGTTTCCGACGATTGTTTGGCTACGCTCTGTTTGGATTATCTTTTCCGAGGATGGCTATTTTGTACCAAAAGAACAAAGTAAAGGCTTTTCGCATCACTTTCATCTTCAATTTATTTAATTGAGGCTCTAATTGCATTTCCTCTTTCCGCCATCGAGAAACCCTTTGTGGTTCCAACTTAATCAGTTTCTCTTTCGAAGGATCTCACCCTGTGTTGAACCAATCTTCAATTGCTAATCACAAAATCTGTTGAGCTGTCACATATATTATTCATTTATTGAATAGCGAAAAAAATTATCGATCCATTTCTATACTGAAACCTTTTTATGCCTATTTTTTTTTCAAATAGTGATATTAATAAAGTGTATGTTTTTACTTTTGGGACGAGTGTCCTTTTTTGATCTGACTAGACCTTTTCCCATGTAAATATTGACACGCTAGTGTAAACACTTAAAGGTATCACCAAGCATGAAAGAGTTATTAACATTTTTCGAATAGACGTTTTTACTCTTGAAAATATAATACATAAATATCGACAAATTCGCGTCATTCAAATTTGAATGAAAATCATAGTGACACGCAGCATATGATATTGAATTAAGGCATTATTTTCGTACTATAATTAATCATGGTGCTGTTATGATGTGATAAAACAAACGACTTAGTCACGTTTATAAATTATTATAAAAATTTTAATTAATCACTTGCAGTCGCGAGGACACAGGAACGCCATAGAAATTCCTTTGGTGTTTATCCGTTTTAGCGGGATAGAAAACGGCATCTTTTCATCGGGTTAATTGCTACCCCCATAAATTACCGACGTTGACATGTTTCGGTCATGGTAGAGGTGAAGAAAATCGTTAACACGCCGCACCTCTATATTTCAACTTTATAATCGAATAATTCTAACCCGCCGTTGTTTTGCCAATATCGACTCATAATTATGGAGGCTCTCCTACGTACGGTAAATTTTAATATTAAAGGAAATTCTTCTCGGGGTATGCTAGATATTTATAAATTCACAATCTATTTTCGGCGTAAATCAAAATATTTTTAAATCAGAACACAACTGTTAATAATCTTAGCTATTCGTGCTATGATAAATATTATATGGGCCAACACATTTTTTTAAAGGGATTAAAAAACGTATTATGATTATTTTTTTTTTTAACAAATAAATATAATATTAATAATGTTCTGAAAATAAGCGAAGGTAAAATTGTCATTTTTTACATGTAATAAAGGCGAAATTTTTACACGCGCCTTTTGAAAAAATGAAAAAAAAACTTTCTCCTCCATCGAAGTAAAAAATTTCGATTTCGTCGCGACGTTTTCAAACGAGCTTTATTAACTCGGGGGGCTTGATTTTAAGAAATAAGCGAATCTTCAAAGGCGTTCACGAAAGCCGCTCTCGTTCTTTCTCAGTCTCTGTGTTGTGATGAAAGCTCCTTTTTCACATTCTTCTTTAATTTCGGCATTTTCGTATTATACCAGACTCTTCGACAATGATAACACCGAAACCAGAGTGTGGGTGGGTCAAAGGAAAATATTTAATTGCGTTCAGAGTCAATATGGCGATGCGCTTCCTTTCACTTTCAGTGTATATGAGTACAAAAATATTCGATGAAACCACTTAAGATGGTAATTGAATATTAAATGAACCGAAAAGCTGAAAAAGCAAGTCACATCTGTTACCTAGCTTAATAGGTTTCTTTGGAAAAATGAGCGAACATTTGTATTTTTCTTATGATGTTTTTCAATAGATCTTTTCATTCCAAAGATGAAAAGGTAGTTGGAACTATGTATATTAAAAGCCCTAGTATGTTACAAAAAGCGTGTTTATATAAAGGAAGATGATTTATTTGAATATACGCCGGTTTTGCTTTATTCACACATAAACAGTTTTATTGTTGCGCTTTTATTGCGTTTGACTTCAATTTTCATTTCGCCAGTAAAAAAGACGGACATTGCCGAGAGCGAGACGTTTATTTCCGTAACTTTCTCTCAAACCCCCCATCGCTATATAATGTAAACATTTTATTAAACGCGCTCATTTTTACGAGCGAAAAAGAAAAGCTCGTGTCACAGAGCGAATGAATTACTGCCTTAATCGATTTTGTTTACGGGGAAAGTATTCCTTTTTTTCTCTCTTCTTGTTTGGCAGCTAAAGTAAAAAGTTACGAGTCGAGTATACAAACATATTTCTTAGAAGTCGACTTGCGTAGGTCAAAACAGGAAAAAAATGATTAAGAGCGAAAAAAAAAATGAAAATTGAAACAATTACAAAATGAGAATTTTATAAAGATGTAAACCGAAAAGAACATTCTTTGCTATAAGGTTGAAAAGATTTATCTTTGAAATAAAAAAATCAATCAAAGGGTCTCTGAATTTTTCGACAATGCTTTTATACGGGTCGTGAATAAAGGTGACGATTTTTCGGTTATTTCCTTACCAAATGCACACGACCTTTATATACGCACATTCGAATAAAATTGGAACTCGTGGAGAATAAAAAGGTTTTTTGCTCCTTCTAAGTAATCGAAAAATGTCTTTTTTCCGAATGGTCCGAACCGAATTTTTTCACACATTATGCTTTATTCACGCACGTAAAGTCCCCCACTTTGCACACAATCGAACCGATTTCCTTTCATAATTTCCCACCAAGACCGCAACAAAAATAGCGAATTAATGATTTTTTAATTGCAACTATCAATCTTGGTGACGCGTCATACTAAAGAGGGACATTAAAGTGGCTCGCGTGACAAATACGGCCATTTTGTACGCCGCAAGAGCCTGGCCCTTGAGCCAGATACCACGTGAAATGTGGAGCCTCTTTAATAGTTCACCTGTATTTATTTTGGACCAGCGAGATTGGGTCGTTTTATTTGAACCATCCAACTGTAGAGGAATCCCGTGGGAAAACGGCACGATGGAGGTTCGCACGCGGAAAGCACTCTTGGGGCACTTAGACGCGTTTCAAGACTCGTCGCCTTTTAATTGTGCATGTGAGTTTAGGTTGTATTAATTATGAATATTAATTAGAGACGTAGAGTTGGATGTGTCCTAGTTTTCATGCGTGATTGAAATGGATATGCGTTAATTGTTGGTTATATTTTAGGCGTGGGGATGGAAATGGTTAATAAGAATTAAATTCTATTTACGGAATTGTTTTGAAAGAATAAATGTTATTTTGTGACTCGATGTTTATTTATGAAATTAATTTTAAATATTCAGCTTGAAGGCATATAAATTGCAATAGCAAAAAGTCAAAGGATAGAGAATTTTTAAAATGATTTATTTGAAGTATTTATTTGAAAAAACAATGTATTATGTATTTGTGAAACATAAAAGTTATATTTCTAATGAAAAATCTATACGAAGTAAAAGCATGGGAAAAGCCATTCATATCGCATAGAAAACGTTGTTTTTTTTCCTTTTACCGATTGTTTGCTTTTACTTTGAAAGCTTGTTCAACCCAATATCCTTTCATGAATCTAAAATAAATTATATTTTTATCAGATTGTATTTTTTTTCTGCGCGAAATCTTATTGCGTTTCGCGAAGGTTTTCGCCCTTTATTTTCCAATTAACCACCTGATCCCACGCGATCACTTCAACCCGCTTCCGGAATACCCTGTATTTCGTTACGAGATCAATATTGATATATACATGACCTAACTATTATTCCATTTTCGCATCATCCCGACATCATGCCGATGGATTGCGAATTATAAACAATTTTCTCGGCGAAGGACGACGTTAATTGAATCATCGCGGAAGTTTTCCGAACGTCGGTTTTCCACGAAGGGATCCAGCACCGAAGTTAAAACAACACGAGCCACTCTAAACAAGGCAAAGCTGAAGGATTTGCGGTCAGGGCATGAATCTCGTATCCTGGCTCATTGACTGCGGGTCAGAGGTCGTGTGGGGTCGACCCTTCGATAACAATGCCCACATTCTATCCCTGTGAAACGCGGCTATTAATTTTTCCCGTGTCCACATGTCTGATGGAAAAATTCCCGATTTTACCGCAAGTTCATTTATTCATTTGGCCGTATAAATGGACGAGTTACACACATTGCTGTGAGACGTTAACATATAGTCGTGGAGTTAGAGGGGACGCCCTTTTCGGTGTTGTTTTTCCACTCTCGTTCAGGTATTCGAGTGGATAAAGATAAATGGTTTATATATAGAAGAGTTACTTTCGTATACATTTTATACGTTTGGTTTATATGCTCCAAGAAAATATGATATTTCATAGGAATATTTTGAAATTATCGCCAGGATTATAAATCTCGTCGAGCTTTACGTTCAACACGCGTTGAGATTTACGCGCGGGTAATTAGTATTAATTTTTCAAGCTAACGCTCCAGTTATTCAATTTTACAAAGTTGTCGCTGAAACAGCACGAGCATATAATTTTATTAAGCGAAAATTAATTCAATTTTCATATAATAAGAACTCATGATATTCGAAATTCTAGAAGCACGTTTTTGTTAATATTTAATGGTTTATCAAAGTGCGACAAAAAAATAATGAAACTCGTATACGAAATCAATCCGATTCCCATATCAAATTTGACATGAAATATAAATGAAGTTTCCGGAATAGGTCCAGTTACGTCATTATGATTGACGAAGGTGATTCCGTAATTTATATACAACGAAAATGGATTATCAAAGGGCTTATTTCCAATGTTTTCTATCATTGACAATTTTCTCATTTTCAAAATAAATCATTTTTATTTTGAATTTAATATTTTTCAAATATTCAAAGATTTTTATTTATAAAGAGAACGAAAACTTCGCAATTATGATATCCAGCGGATATAATTTAATCCAATCGCCTACTGAATAAGACATCAATCAAAACCTTTTCATATTATAATATTAAAAATTAACTACGCAACATATTTTCGATTATGTTTAATTCAATTGACGATTTTTCATACATATTCATTCTCCAAAATTCAACACAACCTACCCCTATAACACATCCCAAATTTGAAATTCCTAATAACCCAAGGCACAAACTTCCTTCATTCATCACCCACACACTCGCACACGTTATATATCATAATATATATAAATCGCATCACCATCACAATGCGATTAAAACCACGCGCGTACAACGTATAATATAATATAATACGCTTCACAGAGAAAACGGCCCATTTCAAACGCGATCAGACCTCGTTGTCACATCGAATTCGGCGTTTTGCGAAGAGGTTTTCCGTGTTCCCACATCGACGATTCGGAATAATTGGCGATGACGGCTCTCGGATATCCGCCGAAGGGGTTGAATAACGTTTCGAGTGACGAATTTCGCAGAAGATAATGCTCAAGGGGGGAGGTTTTGTGTGTGCGTGTGTTTTCTGGGAATGTAGATTCGAAATTTACAATCTCTACCTGAGTGGGTGGCGTGATATTTGTGTACGTATGAAATTGGTGTTTCAAATTAGTGTATAATATAAAGGGAAATTTATATTTATTTTATTGTTTTTTTTGTGTGATCTAGGGATGTCATTACCGGTAAATGAGCTAAATAACAGTTGGGTAATTTATCGGTAAATAAATTTATGTCTTTTAAATATTTTTTGAAAAAGCAATGTTTTTTTGAAAATATTTTTTAATGAAGTCGATTTTTGTAAGTGCACGGTTTTTTTTTGAAAAATGTTGTTTTATTTTGGGAATGTGTAATATTTTTGGTTTTACGGTTTTTTCGACTATTTGTTATTTTTTACCGATTTTTATTAAAAATTTAATATACCGGTGATAAGTAGAAAAAATCCGGATTACCGTTAAATGAAAACTACGGTAAATCTGACATCCCCAGTGTGATCTTTTTTTTTGAAATAATATTTTAATTTTTTTTCAAATATTTTGAAATATATTTTTTTCATTTTTTATTACAATCTAGTTTTTACTAACCAATAAGCATTTTTTATCTATTGTATTAAAAGTAATATACGAAAAAAATAAAATCAAACTAGGCGTGTGCAAGACAACCCACTTTTTACACTATGACATTCAGTCCCACTGGACCATATTACTGTATCATTTCAAAAGGCTTAATTTTTTTTTAATTTTTAGATCAGATTTCTTGTGTTAATGAGATGATCAGTCTTAACACTTTTATAGTTTTTGAAATATGAATATGAAACAAATATGACATTTATTACACAATGATAATATTATATAATAGAAGTGACATGCTTACTAACCCAAAGCCATAAAAATCATCAGAGGTAATTAAAAAAAATCACATACACAACTGAAATAAAATATTATATATACTACAGTCAAATAATAGTTTCATCTTAAATTGAAATATATATTTCAAAAGTATCAAAAGATCACATCCTGCGGAGATACTTCATATTTAATCATTGGTTGAATAAATGATAATATTTTTATATATCACTCAAAATTATCTGCGAGTTTCGGTTCAGCGCTCTTCGTATGCAGAAATAAAATATGGATGAACGAAAAAAATGAGCGTTTTGAGCGATGATCGATCGCATTTATTATTGGCATTCGCGAGAGGGTTACGTTCGTATCATCGTCCGTGCGGATATAGCCTGTCAATTTAATGTGAATTTCGAAAGGAAATCGGAACACACGAATGGAAATCGTCGCGTGTTTCGAGCAGTTTCGCTTTGAATGTCGTCTTTCATTTTTTTTTCTTATGTTATGTTATATTTTTTTATTCCTATAAAGGGAAGTGGAAAATTTGATCTTTTGAAGATTCGCTTTTTATCTATGCCGAGGGTAGAGCGTATATTTTGCAATCATAGATTTGTGCATTTGTTATTTGTGCCGAATGTTCCATGGATGATTTTATGTGTGTATAAAAATAATAAAATGACTCCATTGTTAATTTAAAATTTGATTTTATTTCATAAAAAACATATTAATAATGAAATATGATGAAAATGTGCAATGATTAGAGGAAATTTTATTATTGGGATGTTGTATAAAAAAAATCTTATTTTTATACAGAATAAAGTTTCCAATTGGGTATCAAAAACATGGCTAACGAGCGGAATATATTACGAAAACGATGCAAACGTTTTTACATCGACTAGACTCATTTGAATATTCTGACTCAAACGTGTAATTCTAAGAGAAAAAAAAATACAAACCGCCCTAATTCCTGTAGAGAAACGAGTATATTATTGCAGATACACGTTCCAAACGCGAGTTTAATTTCGAATTAGCAGTACGAATATAAATGCGGTGAATAAAAATAAAACGTATTTTTTTTGCATATATTCAAATTATATCCTTTTTAGTATATAAATATATTTTTAATATATCACATATATAAAATAAGTGATCAAAGTTACTTCTAATTTAGTGTTTGATCAATACAAACCTTATCAATGGAAACCTCATTCATATAATATAATCAGGTGAATAATTTTGACATTTAAAGAAAATATGAAAGCTTTTACTGTGAATCGGTTTTCGTGACGACGTCGTAAGAAATAACAGTTCTGTAATACGGTTGTGCTGAGTTTTCATATGAAAGTAGAGTTCAACAAAGGTAACCATCCCTAATTATATCTAAAACCCTTAGAGACATCCTTTTGCCCAGTCTAGTAGCCTTGTTAACCTTTTGTGGTCAGCAAAAATTCGGTTAAATCAGTCCCGTGCAAAGCGAATGTGAAAGCGCCATGACCACAAAGCGAGTGATTAAGTTTAAATATATAATCAAATATTTTTAATGAAAAACTTTTAGTTCTTAAATACATCATTTTAATTATTATTTTGACCTTAAATTCAATTATACGAGTATTAGGAATAATTTAAAAAAATCAAGCTTAAATTGTACAGGTAGACTTTTAGAATACACAACTCGTGTGTTGTATAAAATCTCATCCACGAGATCGAGAAGAGTGACGGAGTTTGCAAAACGTGATTTTTTTGTCATCGTTAAAAAAAATAGCATTTTGAAAAGTAAACACCTGTGCAGATTTTTCCGCAAACAATTGGAGCGTCGCGACAAGTAAATATGTTTGCTTTTCGCGCGAAAAGAGCGATCAAATCATTTTCGCTATTGTAAAAAGCGGACACATACGCGAAAAATTCGTTGCGAAAATTCGAACGATGCAAATTTTTCCGCCAGTGAAAAAAAACAACAGCACCAGCGAACGAATCAAATTTCGTTGCGGAATAAAACGGTGCAAATATAAATTTCGTATTATTTGAATAATATCGTTTCGATATATATTTACAATGCATTGCAAATTTTATTAAACTAGACTGTTGACTATGAATTAGTTCGAATCGAGTTTGAAAGTGAAATATGTATAATAAAAATCAAATGCACAATTCGCATCAATAATTCGATTCACTGAATTATTTTTAATGTTTGGATAATTTTTAGTTTAAGTTTCATGGAATTTTTTTTACAAATTAATGTTCGCATACTATGTGAATCTGAAATTAAAACCATTTTCAATTATTATTAATATTTTTTTTATATACGATCATTTTAATAAATTTAAACAGGGTAAATATTCCTGAAGGATTATTCAATTATTAAATAAGATCTTGATGACAGTATCGTTTTATAATTTGAAATTCATTCAAAATTTAATTGACGTATATTCGAAAAGCTTTATACTTATGTAAATCTGAAGAAGACAGAATAGATTTTTCCGGAGCTTTTCTTCGTTCGCGACAAATTGTAAGAGCGTCTCGACGAAAAAAAAACGATCTCCGGTCGCATTACAAATGCGAAGTGTGCGATGACGAAGTAGATACTTCCCTGATTTATGTCCTTTTTATTTTTTCATTTTTTTCCCTGTTCATACGTCTGTTTCGTTTTCTCTTTTGTCCTGACGCGATGTCGTCTGAATTTTTCCTCACAGAGAAACTTCTCGTTCAATCCTCGTGAAAGGGTTGTAAATTGCAAAGTTTTAATAGAAGGCCGCTGCTGAAAGTCAATTTTTGGCACAGTTCGATATTGTTCGATTTCCCGCGAGGTTTCCTTTCGTGTTCATCTCGATTTAGTTTTTTCGTTTAAATACGTCTGATATATTTTAAAGTGATATTTTTGGTTTTGAATTGAAAAATTTATTGGTATTCGATTTTATATAAACATTTATGTAAAACGATGGTTTCATATAAAAAACCTAATACCTTTTTTGACACTCTCTATTTATTTTTTTAGATAAATTTCTACGAGAAATGGAAACCGAAACACACTCAATCTTCGAGTTTTACGATTGTCTCCAAGCGATACGTTTACAGCCGTCGTGAACGTTGCGAAAAATAAAAGTTTGATGCGTAGAAAAATTGTAACGCGCGATATATAATTTTTTTCACCCGTTTCCATTCCCATTCACATTCACTACAGATACCATACAGACCAAGACTCGGCTGGCTGTCGCAACGAAGAAAAATCGTCGGAACGTTTTCATTAAGGGACATACACACGAGTCTGCGTATCGTATCCACATTGTTTTTATTACATGTTCGGGGAGCGATCGTCGGGCGAGCAAAAATATGGCACATTTCGACGCGAAAAAGGTGATTTATCAACAACAACATTGCGGCGACGTCCACGAAAAAGCAGCAGGAGGAGGGTATCCGCTCGACTCCCGCGGGATCTCCACATAACCCAGTATCGGTTAAAAAACTGTATCGGGGTTTCGGGCTAGGCACTTCTTCCCTCGAATCCATATTCGGACGTGTGTGGGTGGTCGTATGAGTTTATGTTTCATTTTTTATTTTATTTTTTAGGTCTTCTCAACACGTCGTACACCGTAGGCGTTTATCCCACATCATATAACTTTCGTCGGATGAAGTTGTTTATGTGTAGAATTGGAATCGTAAATGTTGAACGTCGAAGCGTGAAGGTTGCGAATTCAAGACGATGTTGATTGTTTCGCAATTTATTTGACGACGGGGACATTTTTGTGTCATTGAAACGTATGAGACGAACGTTGGTGTTTTTCGGAATGGTGTATTATATTTGTACGCTCCGATCGATTGATGTTCGGTGTTTACTACTGTGATTTTTGTAATAAATTTAATCAATAGTTTGTAAATATATTATATAAGTTCTTATTGATCATTAAGCTTCATCAAGTTAAACAAAAAGTAAATTGATATACTAGTATATACCGTCAGCCTGGAACTATTTATAAGACATATTTATTGATATTTGAGCTCATAATAAGCGTACATAATAAAGAAAAAAAATCGAACATCCAATAAACAACGATACAACATTAAATCTTGATTAGAATTTTCAAGATCACGGCCAAAATTTATCAAAAAAAAACGTTCAAACATCCCATCATCGTGTATCACATTTTCCATGAAAATCCCGCTCTTTCAGCCCTCGAGTCTAGCAACGTCGGGTTCTTTACGAGGGACCACGAAAATCCTCAGCGCTTCGTTTCCCCATTTCACCACCCATGGCCACTGGGTTTTACATGTATTTTATATATGTGTATTATAAAGCGTGTAATATATAAAGTGGTTCTGTATCTTCGGGCCTGTAGCACACAGCTCTGGAGGGCTTCGGTTCGCCGCTAATATCTTTCAAAACAAACGCACTCAACCCTTCTCACGATGAAACCGCGACACTTATTCAACGGGTCAACAGTGGAGAAAAAGGACGCGTCCGAGATTGTTTATATTTAATAAAAAGCGGGAATTTCGGGACGAGGGTCCTGCTGCTGGCCGGCGGATCGTCGTCGGTATGTGGAGTGTGATACGTTGGAAATTATACGCTCGGGTTTGAAGTGTGTTGTAGACAAGTATTCGAGTTTGTGTTTTTATAGTTCTGCATTGTTTTGTTTGGGAATATGCTTGTGGTGTGTTGATGTGTGACAAAGTTTCGGATTTTCGATTGTGTGTTTTGAGTGTTGGTTCGTTTGAAAATGTAGTATAATGAACTAATGTAAATTTTATTTTCGTTATAAGTTGGGTTCCCATTTGTACTTTGAATTGTGTTATTTAGTTTAATGGAATTGGAAATAAAAAAGGGAGTTTCTGTAAGTTTGCATGATTCAGCTTTATAAATTATAACTTCAGAAAATTCCGGAAAGTTTTCTAGAACAGAATAAATGAGTTGGTTTTTCCCAACTTTTATTAACTTGTTAATTTTCTATTTTTGTTTTTTGTATTTATTAAGACAACTATTTCTATTATTCTAGGGTAGTGAAAAAGTATTTTGATGAGATAAAGTTTCAAATGAACTTAATTTTTCAAAATATTAATTTAATTTGAATAAAAATATGAAAATAATCTATTAATTATTTACATGGCTTCTTCTTTGAAATAATATAAAATTGATATTTATGAATAGTACTTTCAATCGTAATTCATCATTCTTATTACATTCAAAGGCAAAGGAAATCGAATTGATAGGCAATCAATCAATTACACAATCCGACAGTAATCAAAATTCACATCGAACAGAAAAGTTATTGATCGCATAACGATCGTAAGAATGATAAATAACAATTATGAAACTCTCATCACACACACGTGTAAGCACGCATGAAAAATAAAAGATAGCAACACACACATACATTATACGAACATTAAAGAATGACATATTCGTATAGCGAGCATTGTTCGCGTTGATTTATTATCGCGTACACGTCGGCACATTTACGTATTTGTTCACGCCTCTTTTAACCAAACCGAACGCGCATAAATGTCGTAAAAAATATATATTTATATTATTCGCCCGTCCCGGAACGAAAATCCTTTCGAAAACATGAAAAAATCCTTCCGAATTAAAAGCGATACAGCCTCCGGGCGTTCATGAAGGTGACCACGCTATCCGAATACTCGGAACAAATTAAACACTACGTACGTGAACTGAGTCCTCGAAATATTTTCCGAAAAAAAAAAAATGAAATAATTGGGATTCTCGTATCATCCCGCTTTATAATCCGCATGTAAATATTCTCCGAATATACGCGTTTTTGTATAGGTTCCACGATTCGGGGAGTTTTCCGTTGTTAGGGTTATTATATTTTTTCCAGCGAATTTCTACGTAATTGCGGTTACTGTTTGGATCTCTTTTATCTGCGGTTTTTTTAGTAACACGCAAATACCGATCGCAAATAATACAATCATAAGGCTATTGTTCGCCGTCGACTCGCCATTGTTACGCGTTCAGCTCGATCCTGCAACGGAATTCGAAATTTCCTATAAATTCTGCTGAAAAATGAAAAAGGCGGTTCTTTTTGTTTACTTTAATTAAATCTCGGTCAGGCTTTTTAAGTGGGAGGTATAATGACTTGTTGTCCATTGTGCGAAACCGGCGCGAAATTATGGCAGAAATACAATTTGCATAAGTCACTTTTTATTGGCTATCGTGGAAGTTTATTATAGTCTACAGATTTTCAAATATTTTTTAATACTCTTTCATGTTTATTTTGTTTTCCATTTTATTTCGCCGTGTTTTCCTGATAAGCTGTAAAAATTCTCAGTACAAAATACTTTACTTATCTTTCATGTCTGGGTTTTGTTAGGGCTTTCGTTTCCGCTCTCCGTTGTCCACTATGAAATTTATGTTCCGTAAACGGATATGTTTTGTTTATGATTCGTATTTTAAGTACACGTCAGAGTTATTAGACTGAAAAATAAAATCGCGTTCTAAAAAAATATCGTATTTCAAAGAATCACAAAATATTTCGACAAAACTTCTGTTACGTTAAGATCGATTTCCTTTTAACTTTCTAATTTTAAGCACCGACGAAACAAAATATTCTACGTGGACTTAATTAATACCATGGGAATCACAATACTTTGCGTTCTGCTCGCTGTTATTTTCCTTAGGATAAAAAGGAGAGCGGACGAGGAAAGCTCCCCAAATTGGTACAAATAAAAGCTGAATAGTAAGTAGATTCACTATTCCCTTTGTTCGAATGGCTGGATGCTTCGATATACCGCCGAGAGCGGACTCAGCAACGAAACTAATGGAAGATCTTGCAGTAAATAAAATAAAACTTAATTGAATTCAAACTTAATATTCTAAATATAAAATACGCTTGATTACCTTCAATTAAATATTAATTAAAATATATAAATAATTTTCATAGCAGCTTCAAAGGAGAAGCGTTTATTTTTAAGTCATTCAATGTAAATATAAATCAAACAAATTCAGAATATAAATCCAGATAAAATTTATCGTTTTCTGTATAATTTTTTTTAATTTTTCTTTATCAGTTATTTAATTTTGAATTTCCTAATTCACATAAAAAAGAAAAATAAGAAATAAGAAATAATAAGCTTGTATATAAAAAAAATTAAAAAGGAAACGTACGCTTTTCTGAACATCCCTTTCAGCACGGCCACACAGTGTGTAATGAAAACCTCTCTCTCGTAAGTGAGGACGCTCTTCCCGCACGTTATGACGCTCGGGTGAATAATATAAATGACTATTTACACAAATCCGAAATACTTTCAGAAACTTCATATTGCTCAAACATTAATATTGGGCTCGGTACGTGTAAAGCATCGGCCGCTGTGTGTATAAGTGTAAACCGCCGGTGTACGTAATACGCATATCGGGGTGGGGCTGGATTTCGTTGCCAGTTTGCTTAACCTACTTGTCTGGCGACGAAATTAGTATTTGCACGATGAAATTTTGAAACTATTCTGATTTTGGATAAAATTTGAAGTAGACCCATATCGCGAGGCGAAGTTAGTAAGACTTGTAATTTGAATTTGCGCGAAACTTCTATTGGGTTCTAGTCAGAAGCTTTATATATTTTTATTACGAATAATATTTTTGGTGTTTTGATCCACGCATGCATAATGTCTGACTTTAGTTTGGTCACGAAACGTGAGAGAGAGGTCAAAGTCATATGAGGGGAATAGACAAACAAAATGTTTCAGAAAACCTACTGGGGGTGACTTGCCATTTATATGCGTCAGATTAAGTCACGGATTATGCACCAGGGGAGTTCAACTATTATATTGTATTATACGGCAAAAAGACCCCTTTGCTTATGAAATAATTTTAATGCGGTCGATTTTACGGTCAAGTGGAGATAACGGCATCGTTTGTGTTAAACGGAATCTTGTTATACAATAATATATAATATTTTGTATAAAATATATTGAATTCTTATTGAATCGAAGATGATTTGATACAAAGTTATTCATTAATTATAGATTAAATTCCCTCAAGTATCTTTTATTCAATAAAATTCCGTGAGAAACGCGACTCGGCAATCTCGCAACAACACAAAAGCGATCTTCAATCTTGAAACGCCCACCTTTATAAATTTGATATTGAAACATAACAATTCAGAAATTCAAATTAAAACGACCGTTTCGAAAACGAACGATAACGGCCACTTTTGAATAATGGCGATAGTTTCGAAAATATCCTTATGGGGGTTGACTATTCCTGGTAAGGTCGCCACGCTTCAACGGAGATATAATTTACGGAATTAAGCGAGGGTCGCGACCCTACCATCTGTGACACCGCACCTACTGCGACACTGAGAAAATAATAACCGGTGACCGGGAAAAGAATCTCTTAATTATGCCGCATTCGTGTAAAATATTGCGCGGCTTTTCCGAAGAGTTTTCCGAGAACGAGCGGGAAAAATCGTACGTTTCCCACGCGATCCCTAGATTTAAAACGCATCTACTACTGATCCTTATCTAGATGAATGTTTTTTTCTCACGTTTTTTTTATGATTCTTATATAAAAATACAGTTTGAAAATATACATTGAATCATTTTAAATATTATATCTTCATTGTAGAAGATATATTGTATTTTTTGTACTATATTAATCAGACTATCGTTTTTATTAAAGATATAATAGGTACAATAGAGCTTTCATTGATTATTGATATTATCTGTCTTTTAAGTAGTTTAAGTTCATAAATATTTATATAATTACTTGATGGGAAACAGAACAATTTTTTTTAATCATATGATTTGTGAAAACTTATATATTATCATAAATTAACCATTACTATACCAAAATTGAAAGGCTCTTTAATAAAATCGTAATAATTTGCGGGAAAATTCAAACGAATTTTCCCCCAAAACGAAATCAAAATTCCAACGAAAGGATTGCTACATAATACCCGCATACGATAATAAAACGCACCCGCCGTTTCAATACAAACCCGTGTAAAATCGCTAAAACTTATACGTATGCGATCGAGCCACTCATCGGGGCCCCATTCGACTCCGGCTATAAATTTTCTTTATAAATTATACGATTCATTCGAAGGCTGTGTCTAAGGGGGAAGGTGTGCACTCTCGCCAGGTGAAAAATGTAACAAGTATTGTGCGAATGGTGAATTTACGAGCGCGTATCGAAAAGAAGCTATTATGGTAATGAATACCTCCAATTTACAGGGGCCAAAGTCAGCGATGTGGAGGGCATTGTGTTCTCGTCGACGGAGGTGTGTGTATGTGTGTTTTCCTCGCCTTAAACTTGCTTGAAGACGCGTTCGATTCTAATTTGCTAGACGTGAAATAATGGCACGTTCGGTTCTCGCTTTCGCGTGTGTTATGGTATGCGGGTAAATGGGTTAGGGAATTCTAATGAAATTGAAAATGTTTAGCGTCGGCTTAAACGGTGGTGCGTTGATTGGTTGTGTGGAGATATTAATAATTTAAACAATGGTCGTGTTGAAATTTTCGGGTCCTTTTGTTCAATGGTGAATATTTGATTGTTTCTATTTCGTTTATTGTTAGTTGAAGGGCAAAGTCTTGTAATTAATATTAAAAGTTTGGGTTTTTATTGCGTGTATCCATTACGTGTGGTAGCTCTCAGTGAATTGAAGCCATTTCTTGCTTAATGGTTACAGATTGATGTTTTTTCTTAAATCTTAGTATTTCATTTGATTACGTAGAAACTGATGTTTATGACCTACAAAGGTCTTAAATATCAAGGTCACATATGCTAAAAAGCAAATTTGTTAAGATGTTTTTCTCTTTCACTAAATTACCCATTGTGTTTCTTAGAAATGATAGAACTAAGAGCAAAATTACGAGAAAAGAATGTTTACTCATTATGAAAATTACCAGTTCTAATTATGTTTTATTCAGAATGTACAAAAATATACACTCCGAAACTACACAATCCCATAAAAATATATAAAGAATATTGTGCTTAAAAGCATTTTTTCGTGTCTTGAATACATTCACCATTTTTTGAATACAAAATGAAGGGACACTCAGACGAGAATACTCAAGAAAAAAAAAATGTATACAAAATCATGAACTGACAACTAAAACAATACTTCCTCAAACAACAAATCATACCAACTTTAATTTACTAAAATCCAAACGTAGTGATCCCTCAACTTTGCAATCCGCTCCCGTTCAAAACGTACACTAATTGGCGTACGAAATCGGCAAACTGCTGTGCGCATAATTCCAATTCCGTGGGACACGTGTTTTTGTTTGAATGGTTTGCTCAAATTGGTAGGCGCCCGCAACTCTGAGGGCACTCAAGTCTTCATCACTTTGAATTGCCGCACAACTAGAGCCAACCCCGGCTAATATACCGAACCGACCTCTAATGACACTAACTGACCTGACCGTCCACCCACCCACCACCCCCAACCTAAATATAATACGAAGCTGGAAAACTAATTGCTCCCTAGTTATTTTCTGACTGTGATTCGTCCTGGTCTTTGTGTGTTTATAAATTGCGCTTTATTACGTTCCCTTCGGATGGGTTTTTTGTGTGGAAAAAAGTCTTGGATATAATAAAAGGAGAGGCTTTCCAAAACATATGCTCCGTCGCCTACGTGCTGAAATTAAAGTGTACAGTTGACGCTTCTCATATTTCACGAGTGTTTATCACTTCGTTAGGGGAAATTGGGATGACAGCTTTATTCCCTATTTTCTTGCTCGGAGCTGTTTTCCTCAAAGTCGTTTTTGCGGCGGTGTTACCGTGTGCGTCTTCAATCTAATGTTATTAATATTTTTGAAATGTGAAGCTACAATGAAACTGGTGTGTGTTGGAAATTGTGTAATATTTTTGTGCGTAATTTGAGATGAACTTTCTTTTAAATTATATATGTACGTTGTATTACGTGGCGAACGAGCAATTTTATGAACATATAACATAAAAGAGAACTATGGCATAGATGAGTTTATCTTTTAATTCCGTTTATATCTTTGTCGTACTATGTGTCGTATTATTTGTTCAACAGATGTTTTAAAATATATAATAGTTCTTGTTTATTAAATTGATTTAATTTAATATTTATTTCATCAAAATCTTTATTCAATTTCAAGATTGATTTTGTGTTAATAAAAACGCATTATGCAAATCTTATTCAGTGAAATGGACATATCTTATAAAATGTTTTGCTTCGTTATGAAAGTGTATTCAGTTTCGAAGCAAACACACAGATATTGGCGGAGCCGAAGCTCACTTATTAAATATTCAAATTTAGACTCAACCTTCAATATTTTGACGAAACAAAATACACGCCACTTAGAGGTATACTTATAATATACGAGCGGAGGTTTTTCACGGTTTTCTCTCGTTGGCCTACTTTGATAGGGTCAAAGACCAACCAACCCGGGGAGCACTTGCGCACTTAACACAAATGGCCGAGAAGAGAGATGGACCCGTTTCCACGAACGGCTTTTTTATTATTACACGTTTTACTTTATTCCCGTCCTCGCGATGACCCGATACGTATATATTTTATATAAAAATGAGCACGCAATATACAATTTGTCCTTATTTCACAGGAATCCGAACGAATACCATCGCCAGGAGTCCATATTGCCAATATCGAGAGAGCGCAACCGCTACAAGAGCATCGTGTGGGACGAGTACGATACGCTGCATCAGAAGTATCTCGAAATAGGTAATGAACGGATTCGTTGCATTTACTAAATTCTGTTCAGAATTTAAAACGGTTTCAGAATTGTTGGAAAATATACGCTACTGGGGATGCATATGTTGCATCCTCGGTCGTATATTAGGTTCGCTTAAATTGAACTGTCATAAATGAAATTCGAAGCGCGCCTTGGTGAGCGTATAAATTTAACAGAGTCACAGGGATTGGGAGTCGTCCATAATAAATACCATGTTGAATAAGAAAGTACATAAATCCGGTAATACGCGATTTCATTTTATGCCTCGTATATCGAATGACGATATAAACTTGGAATTTTCGTAGAAATATTTAATATTTCAAGAGACTTTTCATCAAGCTTATTTGTGTCTTCTCGGTATTGTTTCAGGTATGAAGCCACGTATGAAGAACCACTTTCGCGCCCACCAACTCTCCGTGTGGTTGAGGCTCATCCCCGAGCTACACAGGTCGGGAATGAAGGACGTCATCGCCAAGCACAATTTGTTCCGCAACCACAACGACGGTGACCTGTACGACGGCTCGGTTAGACCCGACCCTCTGACCAGGACCTCCTACTACGACCCGACCCTTGAGCTCTACAGGAGGCCCTTGCAGAACGTGACCCTAGACTTGCCGCAGACCACGATGGATACGTTGGTTACCACGTGCGTCAACGTGATATCTGCTCGGCCTGGCTCTACTTTTATTCAGAATCATCCCGTTCATAATAATACACATCATGATCCTACGACGAATTTCGAGGCTGCTGGGTATACGGCGTATTCGACGGCTCTCAGTGTCACTATTGCTATAGGCTGTTCTTTGTTGATTCTAAATGTTCTTATATTTGCTGGGGTGTATTATCAGAGGGATAAGACTAGGTTGCAGGTTAAGAATCTGCAACAGCAGCAAAATCGTAATCATAATAATAGTTTTGATAATTTGAGCAGTAAGCATCCGCATTATTTTATCGGGCATTCTCAAAGTAGTAGTGCTATTGTTGATGTCGATCATCAAGATAAAAATTCGATTATGATGACTACGACTATTCCGCGTAATACTTCAAACGAGCCGCATTTTACTAATATCAATCCTTCGTGTCAAAATATTTGTATGATGCAGAAAGCTAGTCCTCAACAGCAAAAAGCTCACTGCATGACGCTGCCAAGGAAAGTTAATTACAGCTACCAACAACAAAGTAACCAAGTATACAATACCAACTGTATGACATTGCCGAAGAACACCACATTCGTGAACAACACACAGCATAATTTAGCCGACATTCAGCAAACCCAAACCAACCATCCACCGAATGGGTCGGTGGGTATGCATATGTCAATGCCAAGGACTCCACCTCCTCCGAGGTCGAAAACTCCCCCTGGTACCCAAAGCCAGAGCCATCACTACAGCAACCAGAAGAACTGTGGCCAAAAGTCGTCTAGGATGCCCCAAGTGGCAATATCCGAGATGAATGTCTGAGACAAGCATGCGGTGGAGACCGCGTCTGATGTGCTAGTTTAGCCCATCAATATCGAAAAACTCGCCCTATTCTATAAACACATAGCAACTTCTTCGAGTATTTATATTATGTATATTTTGATCTCTAACAAAATTGTATTATGTATCATACTATATCACGAGAGGACAATTTGACAGTGCTGTATTGTATTTAAGACTGATCGATCCATACGTTATCTAGTTGTAAATGGGTCCGTAGGGTAAAGAATAAAAAATCGTCGCGCATATTACTATTATAGGTATAAAATATTAAAAAAAATTCCAATGTACTCGTGATCTGTATGAAAATGTATAATAATGATCACTATAGGACGTGTGTAAATATTAAAAAAATATATTATATATTTAAAATTATATATATACAAAGAATTTGTGAAAGTATTTATTATTTAAATAAAATGTGACATATAATATTATATATATTATATGTATGTTGAATTTTCCGATCGAATTTAAATAGAAATTCGTTAAAGTTCATCGTATTTGTAAAGAAAAAAAAATATATTGAATACGAAACGGCTTTTATACAGCGAGAAATGATTCGGAGATCAAAAGGGAAATAGGTCCGACGTGGAGCGGGAGAGCAAACGTTTATTTTTCTCGTCGAGTACTTGGGCTATTACGTACAATGGCAAAACTGGACCCCGGAGCTCGCTAAATTGCCAATTTTGAACGGGAAAAATAAATAAACAGGCCCGCCAAATTCAATCTTCGGTTTAAATATATATATATATAATACAATTTATATCGATTAAATGTCGGAAGCGTGCTCATTTGCCCGTTTCGGTCGGAAACTTTCATTCTGCGGTTTTGAAAGCGTTCAATTTTTATGATATACAAATAATAAGAGTAACATAGTGTTTTTAATCGAGCTTCGCCCTCGAGTATTGAAGTGATTAACATCGAATACCTTTTACGATTTTCAATTGAATCTCATGAAATTAATACTTATGAATTTTCACAAATTCCATATAGAAATTTATGATGTAAATACGCGCGACTGGTAAATCAAGCGTTGTAAATAAAATGTTAAAAATATTATATACATAAACCATGTTTATGAATCCTTTGTAATATCGATTTTGCGTTTGTTCAATAGTAATTTGGGTTTCATATTAATTTTGCTAATCAAAGCGTTCAATTTATTTTTAATTTGTCGATTTGTACTCAATTTAAATATCTTTGTATAATGAAAAATCGTTTCATAGTTTTTCGAATCAATCAATCAAAACGGTTCATATTTGTGATACGAATTACGAATAATTCATAAATCAATCTATCTATCAAATATTGTTCGATAAAAAAAATTGTCCATCGACTTAAATTATATCAAATATTTAAATAAAAATTATGTTAGTTAATAATGATTATTAATGTTTAAAAATACGTACATGGCTGTTTATGTTTTTAATATTCTACGACTTGTTCGTTTGTATATGGATGTTTATACGACACTATCAGTCTATGGAAAAAATATGATTTTTCAAATTTAGTTTTCATTTGTGTAACAAATAAATAAGACATTTAAGATAAGGAACTTTTCTTATAAAATATCAATAAAATGAAATTTTAACTGAATGATTTTTTTCATTATAACTCAACTTCCTAAGCAATATCCAATAACATCAAACAAAATTATTAATGAACACAATTTTATATGATATTTATACATTTTTATTTAATTACATTTATAGTAATAACTCACAAACTACCGAATACCTTGCTTTCGCACAAGACGTGAGAGGGTTTTAGTAGTCGACGAGCAAGTTTGTTTCAGCCGATAATGGTTGATTAATGATATGAAACTTTGATATCGAACTCGGGATTGGGTATTTGTGTATACGTGTAACTCTGCGAGATTTATGGAATCCCGCAAAACGTACATACTTGCACGATTTCATTAAATGAAAAACTTTAATTCGAGAAAACGAACGAACATTAATTCGAATTGAATAATTCATTCTCATACCTGAACATGATCACATATATTTTTAATGAACAATTTTATCTTGAGGTTTGTTTTAATTTCAATACATAGGTCTGATTTATAGTCATCAATCAAAATTAATCATTAAATTTTCATATTTTGCATTTGATTTTATAAAGCAACATAAAATTCTAATTTAATATTATATGATTTTGGTATAACTTTTTTAAATATTCGTCGACGAGATCAAGGACTCTTTTTGCATTCCTGGAAAATCTTGACCAAAAAAAGTGCGAAAATTATGCAAATTGGCATTTCGCAGAATCGCGTCTCGATTATCTTTTTAACATGCCTCAGCAAAATGGTCTATAGTGGAATTCGAACAATCTGCGATCGTTTCAAAAGCAAACAGCAGGCCAAGATCGTTAAATAAATTCACGCAATTAATTCAGGGAAAAGTAAACAAGATTTTGCTTTCGTTTAAGTCCAATAGTCGAAATCGTACAAGTATAAATATTTGCTTTTCATATAATGATATTTGATAGATTTGTCAAAGTTATATGAAAAATAAATATACATTTATTTCAATGTATTTGGTAATATTACTGATTTTTACAGATTAAATAAAATAAATAATATTAAAGTTTTTTATGCGTTCATTGTTAGACATAATCATAACAAATGGCCAAAAAATTTTTAGCGATCCACAGTATTTATTAAACTTAATGACATCTACGTATAATGAAATAAAATTAGATAATTAAAGAAAAATGATTAGTAAAATAATATTAAAAAAATTGAATAAAATAAGTGATTTGGTTACGTTAAAGTTTTCCTACTAAACTGAATAAATTTGAATATTGGAAACAAAAAAGAACTAAGGATTTTTTAAGATTTTGAAATACAGAGGATTTTGTTGAGAAATTACCATATTGGAGAATACAACCGATATAAGTTCGCTGTCGACATAATATACACTATTAAAAACCGATTTTTGTGAACTTTGACTATAACATATTTTGAAACACACGCGTTAGTACATAGAACATATTCCTTACACAAAACCGATTTTAGATTTTTCAGCACTTAAGTCCTCTTTTATTTCCGGTATTCATTTGATTAAAATATCTTATTTACAAATTATTCATAGCATTTCTCCATTACATACAATAAAGGAAAACACGAACGGAATTCACAAAATATAATACAAAAGAAAATTCTCCAAAATTTCCATTATTACCAGACCCTTCACAACCCGTATCGGCAATATACAAAAACATCACCGACGATACCTCGTCCGAGCACCAGAAAGTTGAATATTCCTGTACAGCGTCCCGTTTAATTTTCAGCGAGTTTTTCGGGTCATTTATCAGCGTGATGGAAGGTCCGGGATGGCCTCCGTTCCTCAAAGACATTTAGCCAAATCATGAGATACGTCCCGGCGTCAGAGTTCGCACAATCTAGAATTCCTTCGGAGTCTGTGCCGCTTTGTCTTATTAAATCCTTCATATTGCCGTGGCCTGTTGTCGTCGTTTTGTACCTTTCAGTTCGCTGAAGCCATGGCGACGTTATTAAAGCAGTTGCCGTCGTCCGTGTAAGGCGAAATTCGGCTCGTGTTTCGTCTAATTTTACATCAAAATTAACGGTTGTTACCTGCTTAATGAAATGTCAACTGATATTTTATGTTGAGGTATTTTTTTTATATCGGGATGAGGTTTCTTATTTCGTTTTATTATTATTTTGATTAGCGCTTTCAGTAAACTATTTGTCAAAGTGAAAGTAAAATATATTATAATATTATGATTTTGGAATCTTCATAATATTCACTACGATATAATTTTGCAAAATGTAATATGAAAAGATGACTTTTAAGGAACTTGATTCTGAAATTATCACTTAAGAATAAACTAAAAATCACATATTATTAAACTACAATAATTAATAACTATTATAATACATAAAACAAAACAATATAAAAAATTGTGAAATATTTTTTTCGTAGAAATAAAAAAAATTATTGATTTATATATTTCAGCAAAATGAAGATATTCTAAAATAAATTATCTTGGTTTATTTAAAAAAAAACAAAATAATAAATTACAAAATTCGGAGTATAATAATAAAAGCCTTCGAATAATTAATCTCGTGTAAAAACACGTCAGTAAAAGAAAAATACAGGAAAAACCGCGAGCATTCCAATTCGAAAGCAATATAAATTTGTATGAAATGAAAAATACACTTTTTTATTCCTGGTCAATGATTTAGGGCATGCAAAAAACCTACCACATTATAAATATTTTCGCGAACGAAAATCTCGAAAAAAATAAAAATAAATAAATCGAAACGTGCTTTCGCTTTTCCGAAAAAAAGGCGCATGTAAACTCAAAACGAGAGAAATTCTAAGGGCTAAATCATACGCCGTAAGCAATAAATTATCACGACTCACTTTTCGCACACACTGTATATAAAAGACACACACGGGCGCAAATATTATACATAGACGTGACGTCGTATAAAACACAGTTTATTTCGAAAAAGCTTTACATAATAAAACGTGATACAAAGTGTTATTATGTGCGCAGGACATTCTGATAGTTCCGAATTTTATGTTTGTCAAATTTTGGTCTTGGAAAAATTTATGATTAGTTTTGATCGTAATTTTAACATTCAAAGTTTTATTGTCAATTTTAGGGAAATTTTTTCGATTAATTTTGTTGATTTTAGGATGTTTTGATGGGATTGAGTTGATACATAAGTGAAATTGGGGAGAAAACTTCCCACTTAACATAAAGTGAATCCTTTGCAAACGACCCTTATAATCTGCACCCGTACATATATTTTGTTACATTAATTAAATTTGAGATAATTAATTTTAAAATGAACAAAATAATATAAAATATATTCCGATGACATCAAAATTATACATATATTTCAGACTATCAAAATGACCCAAGTACACATCGCACATATTCCGTCGCGACAATTTCAGCGGAGTCGTTAAAACGGCATTAAAAGCTGTATTCGAAAAGTTTCGCTCTTCGTTTTTCCTCACAACAGAAACGAAATTTCGCACTCGAGGCTCGGTCATGAATTTTAATCCTGCGATTCTCAAACTCTATCACTACTAATTTAAGGCAGTCTTAGGGCCTCGAGACTTAGATGAAGGATCCCTGGTTCTCTAGAGCTAATCATGGGCCTGAGTGAATTACTTATTTGCATATTAGTCCGAGCTTTATTCGCCTTGATCCATCAGTTAGCAATTAAATTAACCGCAATCTCTGCAATGGTAGATGTGACTCGATTGTCCGCAGGTTGCTGATATCTCAACAGTGATAAAAGAGCACTAAGTTAATTTGGATCGACGCAAATCCTCCACGTACGAGATTGCTTTGTGCTCTGTGGACGCCCTCGTCGTTCGGGATTTAATTAAAAATAAAAGTAAAAATAGTTCATATGTGTTTAGAGTACGGAATTGTTTGTGCGGTGAGATTGAGATTTTTTAAATCGAATTAATTGTTTTTTAGAAGTGTTCTGTCTTTCAAAATTTATATGTAACAAGATTAAATAATTGAAAAATGTATTGGTGAAAAATAAATTTTAGAAAAAATATTCACATTCATAGATTCAAAATTATTAAAATGTTACTGTTATATTAATTGGTTTTGGGAATTCATTCCAATTGAAAATTATCAGAAATATCTCATTTAATTAAAGTTAAAATAATTTTTCAAACAATATATCTCAGAGACTGAGCTAAATTAAAAGCTTACAAATAGCATTTTCATTCTCATTACAACCAACGCTATTCAAACGAGCAACCTTTTAATAAAAAATCCAAACAACTCACACACTGCACCGCCAACCGGCTAAAAATAACTTTCAAACAACAATACACGTATGCACAACTCGAAAAGCTATCTTTAGATCGAAACTTGTTATATCTACACAAACCAGACACGAGCCGACAAACTGACAGTATCACAGCAAAGTGTTATACTTAACTTTGAATTCATAAATTAATATTCACGTCGAATATAACATATTTCGAGCAACACGCCTTTATACGTGGGCGTAATCACGCGAAACTTTTCCCGCGTTTTACAACGCGCGCTCGCGAGCGCGTGTATAGTCGGCTTAAAAAGTTGCTCGCGATGGAAACTCGCAAAGTCACAGACACTTCGAAAGACGACAACAACTCGGGGATTTACACGAACGAAATTGTCCAGTCAGCTGAACTTCATTCTTTATCCGGGCCGAAGTTGCCGGCGCAAGTTCTAACACGGTATAATGTCGGGGAACGATACGGTCAACTCGCAGGAGGCCGTAATATTATACGCTTTTGTTATACGGTGAGTGCTGGTCGTATTTTTGGATTGGTTGTGTTGGACGTTGGAGGAAGTGTTTCTTCAGAGAGTGTCTTTTGGACGATTTTGTTGAGTGTGTTTGTCACTTTGGGGATTTGGGTATAATTTGTGATGATGGGATTTGTTCATTTTATTTGAAAATCTTTTTAATGATTGTGAAAAGTTGAATAAAGTTATTTTGAATATACAGAAGAACCTCGATTATCCGGACTAAACGGAGATTGAGATAGTTTGAATAGCGAAAAATCCGGATAGTTGAAAATAAAAATTACGAATTATTAAAAATTAAATTAAATTATTTATAGATATTATATTTTTGATATGTTTAAGTATGCATAAAACTTTTAAGTATTTTTAAACGTATTCAGAGTCCATTTATTTTTACTATTTTTGGTTATTTAACACTAGCAATATTTATAAAAATATCATAAAATGTCCAGGGTAGTGTATTTATCGGTTCCCAAGATAATGATCAATACATTCATAATTTTTAACACTATCTATGAGAAGATTTTTAACACCATTTTTTTTTTAAATTAAATTCCTTTCAGGTTTTAGTATGAATACTTTCATGGTCAACCATAAAAGTGATCATAATATTATGAGTTCGTGTAATTTTGTGACGTAATCGTCATTTTTGGACACGTGTTAGGTAAAAAAAATCGTAAAATCTGCCATTTAAAAAAAAATATTTTTTGATAAATCCGGATAATCAAAGTCCAGATACTAAAGATTGTATTGTATTTGTGTTTTGTTTTGACTATTTTAACCGCATAAAATTATCATGCAATTACTAAAAATATTTAAAACATATTTTTTTTAATAAATTAACCTTGTTTAACAACGCAACAATTAACTCAGTCTAACAATTCAATTTCTATATATTTGTAGAATGTTTCAGATTACATGAGAAATGACCGATTCATTCTTCTACATTCTTCATTAAAACCACTTTCACAATTGTTTCATACATTTCATAATTGAAATTAGTTTTACAAAAAGTTGAGTTATTGTAATAGGATCCGGTGTGTTGATGATTTTGGCCCGCGCGAAACTTCCAAATGACCGAATTTAATGTAATGAGAGAGTCGACGAAATTTCTTCTAAAGCTTCCGAAGAATAAAACGTGTTCATTACACTGGTTAGGTCTCTCTTTATTTACCGTCTCGTCGCCTCGTCTGCCGGCAAAGTCAAATTCGAGTCCCGAATTCATTGCGGTTTTCTGTCCTCGAAGCCTTCGAGTGGAAACTGTCCCGACTTTTGATCGTTTGCGAAAATTGTATACATATTACAGAAAAGGAGCGGTGCTTGGACAAAATGAAAATAATTGTCCGTTTCGCGACCCGGCCAGTGTCTGAGTGCGAAATTATTTTTCTACTATTTTTTTCTGCGTGAAAGAAGTGCGGGTTAGGGTGCGCGTATATTTTCCAAAGACCATTTGTCTGCTCGGATAGGAAATTTATCTAGTCGAGTGGGAAAGGTAAGAAATTATCTGGTCGAGGGATGCCGGTCTGAAAACTTAGCTATTCGGTGTAACCTGGTGTAAATCTGTCCCATTTGCTCATGTGCCACATAAATTTGAACTAATGTGTATACAGCTTCTGTTCGGTCTGCTTTTGCACCCATGCTACAGTTATCCGTTTTGTATGAACACGCTTTTTTTTGCCGTTGTTTAGCTTTAACTTTATGCACACTCGATAGCGCTGTTTTATGTGCTGCGACAGGCGCAACAACTGAAACACTCTGATAATATTGAAAATGCTTTCAAAATATAATATAAATGTCATGTAATTATTTTATAATATTGATTAAGAACTAATCAATTATAAAGTCATAATCTATAATCACTCTTTACGTAAATAAATTATATCCCATAGTTTCATAAAACGTCACATGCCATTTTATGTTTCATAAAATGAAAATAATCAATTTTTTAAAATATTTATTGTATTCTATAATCGAAAAATGTCAAATATTTTGATATTCAAGAAAATATTTTTGTTATTATTAGACGTGAAAAGCTCCAAAGTTCGGTGACCGGAGTTACTACCACCGTTACGAAAGATCGGGAAAAGTTTAACGTTACGTAAGGTGAACGTGAATTTTTTATAACAAATGTTTGCGTAAATATTTATCATCGCTCTGCATAAAGATTGCCATTGTATAATGTTACTATATACGGGGGAGAAAAATGGATGTTCGGTTTCGTATATCAATTTCTGGGTATACGTGGGGTGCTAGCGAGCTCACGTTTTCTACCACGTTAAATTATTTACATTCAATTGAAATTTTCAATAGGAGATAAGGAAAACTCGCACTTTCATGAAAAATACATTAGCCCAAGGCCCACTTACAGTGGGGTATTCCTTTATTTTTTAGGGGAAATTCTTTCCTTTTACGTCCGTTATATAAGTCCGTACATATTTTTTGGATGAAGAAAACAAGAAGTGTGTTACTTACTTTTTACATTGTCACCCCTTGTATGTGTACTTATCTCAAATTTTAGACGTAAAAAGAAGAAAGTAACTAAACGCAATAAAGTTTTCGTTGAGGAAACGATTCATATCTTTTAAAGTTGAAGGTAAGAAAGTCTGATATAATTCAAATAAAGTTTCGTTTGAAAATTTCAAGATACAAGGTAGATAAAAACATTTTAAATTGATATAATATCATTTTTAAAATTTGATTATTTATTTCGAGCTTGTGAAAAAATTGCGAGTTTGTTATAAATATTTTTATATAACTGATTATTTCAAACGAAATGTGGAAATCGCATGAGTATAATTATGAAATAACTGTCGTATAAAGTATGCAAACTGCTTGTACGAATTTATATTATAATAATATGTGATGTAGTAGAAATGTAAAATGAACATGCAATGGAAACTAATAAACTACCATTGTTCTCCGCAAAAGGCGGTTCATTAAACGAACAAAAGGAACACTCGACTTTTATTACATTTACGTGTAGATTTGATACGTTATTAAATTTAGATTTATGCGACTAAATGTAAAAGTTTTTTGCGTATCACAGATATCAAATAAAATAATAACACAAAAACGACGCGCGCTTACAAAACAACAATTTTAGCTGAAAAATCTTACTAATTTTTATAGCCGTTGAATCAAATGTCGCTTGAAAGAAATGCAAATTGGTTCTTTATTCCGGACTCCATTTCTGGCTCCACTTGGGCGGAAGACGTTTTCTTTTCTTGCGGGCTTTGTATTACCGTCTAAATCCGACGAATGATATGTGCTGAACTTGCTCTTTATTTTTAAGGGCCTTCTTTGAAGATACGTCCTTTTGTACTTGAAGAAATTTAACAATGTGAGCGGATAGATAGAAAGGAGTCGCGTTACCGAAGATTAAGAATTCAATTTAAATTTCACGAGTGAATTGTCTGTCGCCTGGCTCTCGGTCCATTCCGAAATTCACCTATGAATGCGTCGATATGTTAGCTTTGAAAATACTATAATACTTAGAAAATCTCCTTTTTGATTAAATTCGAATCTAAATCGGATTATGCGCATAGAATAGAATATTAAATAGAAAAATAATGGAAGAGTTGAAATGTGAATATCGCATTGATGAAACAAAGTTTCCATTTCCAACGAAAATGTAATTTCTCAATAGTAAGATTAACTCAATCTAATTGAATCAGCAAGTGTTAGCACAAGTTTAAATTATCTAAACTTACCGAGTGCAAAGTTCAAGATTTAAACTATAAGTTACTATAATACTTTGAAAACTCACGCATCACCAAATAACATTCGATAAATTCCAAACGCAAAAATATAATTTAATCGAAAACGCGCGCACAAAATTTAAAAAAACAACTCCACCAGAGCGAAGCCAAAAGAAGTGGCTTATTGCGAATTTGCGAGTCAAATAAACAATTGCGAATTAATACTCGCATTTCGGCCGCGCCTCGAATATTTCAACATCTCGGAAACAATATAAACGACGTTTGAAAATATCATATTCCCGGACCGGGGGATTCCGCGATCCTCCCTTTTTTTTCGAGTTTTTCATTTCCGGCGAGCTTTTGCGGTGTCTTGGCGGCGTGCTCGCGCGAAAAATTTGCAATATCAGCGAGTTTTATGGTAAAAAATGCAAATGGTGACAGTTCTGAAATTATCCGGGTAACTACCCGCCGCGTATTGCCCGCCCCGCGAACGCTCTTCAAACTCGCTCTAATGTATACGCCACACCTACCCGTCTCTGCGAATGCCGGAATATAAGTGTTATATTAGATTGTGTGTATGTAAATATGAGCAGTTTTCGATGATAATATCGCTGTGGGGAAATAATTTAATATTTCAGAAAAAAATATTGATCTTCATAAAATTATTATAATGAAACTATAATAGAATGGAAAAGTTGCTTAATAATGCGAATGCTAATTAAGAACTGAAAGAGAATATAAGATCAGATAAAAATGATGATTCTATGTATAATGAAAGATTAAAAGAAAGGTTGGATGTTCCAATTTCAGACGAGAAAAGAATTTTAGAGTTGTAAAAAAAAAATGAATAGCTCGGTGGTTTCGTTCTTGTTCGTAACGCTTCGAATAATGTAATACAGTGTAGTGCGATTATTAGATTCCGGAGAGTACTCTTCATGAATATTGCAAAGCCGAAATGCAAAATTATACCGACTCTGTGTCGATAGGAATACCGCGGTAGTATATTTTTGGGTTGATTAGCAAATTCAAATAAAAATGGTTTTATTTGAATTTTTATTAAATATTTACTTTTTCTGAAAAGTCAATAATGTTAAAGTCTCTTAAAATATAAATACACTTTCCTTTACGTAAATAATATTAAGTAAATTTCCGTTCTTGTTAAAAATTTCCATAGTTCATATTATATCGTTTAATAGCTGCCTTTTATTTTTAATTAAGAAAATATAATATTTTTGTAATTAATAACATTGGACAATATTAAAAAAACAAAATCACTAAATACTCACAGTAAAAAGTCGATTAATATATTTTTCACCTTATAATTAAAAAAATCCAATTTTTAATTAATACAAGTTTCAAAAAAAAAATCCTAAAACTACGATCAATACAAAAAAATTATTTTACATTCATAAACAAAACTCAAAGTGTTCATAACAACAAAATTTATGAATATACTTAGGTATATAACACAAGCTCATTTTTTACCACCGCATTGATACTTATTCGACATTTTTTCACGCACGACCAACCAGCACCACCACAACTACTACGGCACACAAAATAAATATACTTTACTATAGGCATAAGGATAAATATCCGACGCAACCGTAATTCTGTAAGTAAAATACGAGCCGGGCATAATGCGCGCCCACCAGCGGTCTCGGTTGCGGCTCGCATGTACAACGGGAGTTTTCCTCGGTTTTTCCATGGTTTTCCCGGCTCTAGTGTGGCTCGCGTATCTCTTCCGTTGTCAAAGTGCGCGTTTTCCCTCTCGGAGGAGAAACGCTGAAATACTGCGAAACGTTGTGTTTGCTCGGTCTTTGCAATGAATCGGTCCTTCAAAGGGGGTTATGTATGAAGAGCGAGGAATAATTGAAGATTCATATCAGAAATGTGCACATTTTCTGTATAAAAGAAAAAATTTAATCATAATATAAAAAAAAAATTATTTCGTTATATTTAAGCTTGTAAGTGCTTTTGCTTAAATGCAAAATTCCTAGAGATGCATCTTTGACATAACGTAAATTCCGCGCGTTGTACTTGCATAGCATTCTGGTACACAAAAGCGCTCAAGATGAATTTTGCATCTCAACATAATCCGACACTATTCTCATCGAACGTTTAAAAAATTCGAAAAAAGCGACAGCGCAAAAGATAAAAACGGCTAAGTGCATTTTCTTCAGCGCTCAAGAGCCAATTTTCCCCCGTAGCTCTTTTCCTGCAAAAAATTCCGCGAAAAATACGTGCGGCGTAAAGTATAGTTTGTTTACGTAAGCCGACATACGAAAATGTTGGTGTTGCGGGCAGACGGTAAGTGATATTGGTGTTATTGCAAAAGTGTATTACGTTCTATCCCGCGGGCGCGTTATTTTTTTGTCAAACCGCCACGCTGGATGGATAAAAGCAATTCTGGGGTGGGTGGTCGGATGGGTGGTGATGACACCCCTCCGTATGCGCTCTCGGATGGTGTCATCATTCGATATTATTCCTGACGTTCATATGAGGAAGTATCATGTTTGTCAATGGATGTGTGTTTATGTACATCGAAATGCATTTTATGAGAGAAAACATCGATATGTCTAGTGAAATAAAATGTGAAAAGGTATAAAACTTTACGATGTTTTTTTATTTTTTAATTTGTCCTAAAACATGATATCTGCTCTGGAATCGTAAATACTTCGCGTTTATACGTTTAGTTTAGATTATGTTAGATTAAATCCGGTAATTAATTTTCCAGGAATTTTTTCATGTAGTTTTTTCGTCTACAAAACTTGTATTAAATTTTGTCGATTTTTTTAATTTTAAATCATGTTTAATTTTGAATCAGTTTAGGCATATAAGTCCATAACATAATTTGAAAATAAACCTTTTAAATATGAACATAAACACACTATACAAAAATAATTGAACAATTTTATTATGATCTTAAATAAATATGCCTAAAACATACATATAATACACTCTTACGTATAAAAACAGATTCAAACATCACAACAGTCACAAATCTCCAAAATACATATAGACACCTGCGACTTACGATACTTCTTGTAATGTTCACGTACACCGAAGACACCATTATCGCGCAGAGAACGCGATGTCGAAATTTATGAACAAACACAACAGCGCTGAAACAAAACGCGAAACAAAAGCTCACGGGCCGGCTGTCTTTGAACACGCACGAAAACACACCTGAATCCCGTTCTGATAAACAATACGTAACAATGAAAGATTACCGACATCACGTGTACATTGTACGAAGGCTTCGTCGCCGAAAAAAACTCATATTTTCGCTACAAATTCGCCAGCTATACACACGCGTCCGCAACGAGGTCGTATGCTAAGCGTGCGTCGGCGGAGGGGAAATTTGCTCGCTATTCGAGTTTTACCGAAAAGTTTGTATTTATATATTCATTGCAGTTGGAGTGAAGTTGTGCTATGTGAGTAAGTGCGAAATTGTTTGGTTAGTTGCGCCGAGTGAAGTGAACTGTATTTCAATATGCGGCGTCGAGGTTCGAAACAATTTCTGAAATTTCAATACGCGCGCTTTATAATGGTATTTGCTATATCGGAGTGATTGGAAAAGTGCTTGAATGTTTTTAAGCTATTTTCAATCAAACTCAATTCTGATATCAATTAAAATGAGTGTGTTTGTTTGAATTAATGCGAATCACGTTTTACTTTTGAATGTATCAAAGATTTGATTGAAAAATCCTAGAATTTTGATTTATTTTTTCAAAGGTTGTTTTGAATACGACGATTTATAAGATTTTTAAATTTCTTTACAAATCACGAGATAGATTTTAAATAATAAAATTATATTTCGATTTCTTCAAATCGAAAAATGGTCCAAAAAAATTATTCTAAACCGATTGTACAAAATCCTACATAAACTTTAAATTTGCATACATAAAAAAAGCTTGAAATGCTTTGAACGAAATTCTAAGAAATCGATATTTCAACACATCAGATCGAAATCAAGTTTATCTCTCATTTGAATAGAATATTTAAGGTGTTCACCACTGTGACTCGGTAATATGAAGGGCATTCATTCGTGCGAACACTCGCGAAGGAGTTGCAGAAACTTGCACGCCAAGAGCCGTGTCGTAGCCATTCAATGCTTGGCGACTACTTGTTTGCCAGAGGACTTGACCCGGAGGATCACAAAAGGCGACGTATAGGGGTTGTGCTCCTGAAAACCCTTGCCAGAGCCGGAGTATGGGGCATAGAAACCCGCAGGAGCAGAAGGATGGAAGATCATGGGGTAGATGTTCATTGTTCGGTATGGTGGGCTCTTAAGCTCCTGACTCCTGCCAGATATCACGTACGAGACGCTAGACTCGCTCGGAAAGAGGAATAGGCTTTTGAGATACACGCGAGAAAGCCTCCTAGTTCCCCGCGAAAATGTTTACTTCCATAATCATAGAAAAAATGTACGGGGTGCGTTTAAAATGTTCCCCCAGTTACGCCACTGATCGATGCGAATCTTCTTAATCCTCCGGCTGGCGTCGAGATAATATAAAGGTGTACGTAAAAGGATATAAGGAAGCAAGCTGGGATTAGAGTTTCCCTTCGTGTGCAAACGTGCAGACTAATTAAATCTACTAATCGGCACCATTAAGGATAACTTAATATTGTCGAAGAAGTGCTAAACGCAGCGATGTAACTTTCAACGATGATAGTAGCTGAATCGTTGTAAAATTTTTTATCGATGTTCGAAACAATTTTTTCATTAAAATAATATTATTTCAACCTAAAATTTTGTTTATATCTTAAATTAAAAAATGTATTCGCGATTTGCATTTATTTGTTTGAAATGACACAATACGTCTAGACGTCTCGCGATTCAGAATTCGATATTAAACGTCTAAGCATTGAACGCGAATTGCAACTTTGAGGTTTACGACACCATGAAAAAATCAATTCCAAAGTTCAAACGCTCGTTTTTTCATCCAGAATAAATTCAGCGATTTTGACGTTTATTATTTCCAAAACTAAAAGGCGACGCTGTCATTCTGTATTATGGTAGGGTGGGTGCTGAGTACGCTTTGATCTCGTCGCCGGAATAAATTTCGACGTTCAAATTAAGTTTCATATTTTCCGCGTCGAAATTTTCCTATTGAGAAAGTTTCATGCAAATCACGACTTATTTCGCAAAATATCGAGGCAGCCTTTCCATTCGAAAACGAAGAGAGGACACTCGCGGCCCTTCAAAGGGAAATTCCTCGAGGCTCGCGTCACGCGGAAAACGAACCTAAAACGATATTATTTTTAATTACGGACGAGACACTTTACGCGTGCAATTTTCGGGAATCGCGCGATCAAGTTAAATCACTTCCTTGCGAAACTCATTTAGGTTCGGCCGACGCGTGAGTAATACCCGGTCCCCGAACGGCGTAGAGTGGGAAAACCATAAATATTTAACGTCTCCCGGTGCCGAATCAAAGGAAAACTTGCCAAAAGAGCCAGCCTTGGCCAAGCCCCGTATTTTCGCGAGATGATTATCGGAAAAATTATGGTAAAACGCGCGCTCGAACTCGCAAAAGTTCCACTCTTGAGATAAGCGACTTCGCCGAAACCTCGGATATTCCTACGCCATATTTTCCACCCTCTGACCCACACCCTGTAGAATCTGGTTAAAATGTATTTTTAATTTTGGACTTTCGGCCGAGACCGATATCTGCTTCTCTTCTGTGTCTTAATTAAATTGCCAAATTAATCAGTTTACATTAAGAGTTCGCCGGAGCTGCGCGAGAAATTTTGATAGCTAATTAATTCTTTGCCGCTGGGTTTTCATACATTTCTGACTGATTAATGACGTTTGGCCGGAGACAAATTAATGGAAATTGACTTTTACGCTGTATTTACGTATATGAAAGTAATTTAATTAAAATTTCGAACGAAACAGGGCATCCGGTCGAATTATGCTCGCGACAAAATTTCTGAACGCTCGGATTACATGGAAATCGAAACGTTTCAGTTTTGACGAGAATAATCTTCGATACTTCCGTGAACTAATTAGTGGTTGCAAATTTCCATGAAATATGCGCTAACCATTAATTAATTACGATGCTCCGGCGACTATTGTGCGTATGAGCGATTACCTCTAATATGGAAACGTATCTGTCTCGGATGAGAAATTATCCCCGTAAACAACATGTGTATATTAACAGTAATGGTATCATTATACATTCACAGGTACAGCGAACGGATTTAAATATTAATTGGGTAACAAAGTCTGTTAATCGGATTCAGTTTTTGGTTCAATAGATCGTTTTATGCAAGATTCGATTAAGAAATATCCGTTTGCGGTATCGGTTGTATTTCTTACAAATGCGAAATGTTTATAGTTGCGGAACGTTGTTTGAATCAAACACCGTAAAATATTCTTATAGCGTATTGCATTCTCGTAATCCGAGGTCCGGGGCACGTCGAGCCCGATCCGGATTTATAAATAAAATCCTAGAAAGTAAGTAGAGGCGTACGCACTCGAGAGGTTCATTGTGCACGCCCCGGAAAAGCTCTCTCGTTAGAAAAAGCTCTGTCACACGAATACGTTGGAAGACGACAGAAGTTTTCAACATTTTTATAAAATATATGATATATAATATTTCTATTACATGATATGATATTTTTGTCCGAAAAATAATAATACGTTCATAAATTATCAAAAACAACATACTTCAATATTTCTGTTTTTATTATATTTATTAAAATATGTGTGATAAATAAAAATAAACGCTCGAATGTATTGATTTTATTATACATATATTTTTTAATTGAATGATTTTTGTATGAAAATATTATTATTGAATTCTAAACTAATATTACCAACTAATAATATTATTGTATTATATTTTATATCAATAGGCAAAAAATGATCTACTTGCTCAATCAAATATTCTCATGCCGATTATTTGCATTTATTAAATGCATAAAAATTCAGATAACTTTTGTAATCAACTTAAGTGTCGAAATCCATCAAATAATTGGAATTTTTACGTGAATGAAAAATTCGAAATTGAATTCTTCTGGTACAACCTAATCCATCACTTTTATAAAAAATATCTTTTGCCATACGCACATTAATATACTACGAAGAAACTCATTAAATATCGGAATTTTATTATTACGCTCTGAAAAAGGTCCATCTTTACAAATTTAAGCCGATAAAATCGATATCGTTTCTTTTCCGGGGCGGGTTGTTCGTCGCTGATTTCGCTTGAACCGTAAAGTCGGATTTTATCCAGAGTTTATTGCAGATTCATTGCGAATTGATAGTAAATCTCGAACGTATGCACCGCCTTCTTACGTGAAATGGTCTCAATTTGAAAACTACTTCGTGTCTGACTAGATAGGTTTCTAGCGGATCGTAAAAGCTGACTTTAACTAAAAAAAAAGTGGACAATGTCGCAAAATCTACTCCCCGATGTTCTCGAGCTTATTTGCTTTAATACTTAAACAAAAAATATACAATTTTAAGTTTATTTGTGAAACTAACGCTTTTGGAAACATTTAAAAAATCTAATAACTAAAATAGATATTTTCAACTATTTTATAAGCAGGCTTTGAATACAAGCAATCATGGTATACACGAACATCGATTATACCCTTCGGCGTCTCACGTTCAGCGAATCTCTTATCGTTATTTGATTCCCACTGAAAGTTCTCGGTAAAACCTCCGATAAAATAAGACCTTGAAATTTCATTTCATCCTTAAAGTATCTTCTTAACGATACCTATAAACGTTATATTACGAATCTGCAAGCTACTCAAATTAGATTACTCTATTAATTAGATAATTCTTTAATTAAATTTCAACGAGAATATCCTTCATATAGTTATATGGTGGTTAAACTACACGTTTAGCCCCTTTCAACGACATTATAAAAAAGGGTAAGCTATAATTTTTCCGGTCATATGGACGAGCGACGCTGGTACATACGTGAGCGGCCAAATTAGCGATCGTTAAATTTTTACGCACCGAAAAATTTGCATAATTGAATATAGCGAAGAGCGATTCGTTTTTTCGGAAGGCAGTTGGGGAAAATAACAAGAAGGTTTTCGTCCTCTTCAGAGAGCGGTAATCTAATTCTTATTAAGGTCGTTTAGACGTGAAGCACCAAGACTCGGCCATCGTGCAAACTCATTACCGTTCAACCCACTTATTTGATGTATTGCAAAAATTAGCGTTTCTGAGTTTCGGAATAAAGTTATTCGATATCAAGTTTTTGCAGTTTTAATAATTTAGTTTATGATGCAACAGTTTGGTCTATTTATATGCATGATTGATTTTGTCATTTTACATTTACATTAAACAAATTTCTTTTTTGTTTCGATGATTTATGAAACAGGCATTTTCCTCGATAAAATAATATACTGAAAATAAATTATTTTATTTCGATATGAACTGTAATGTTAAACACATTTTTTTGATCAGTTATTATATATTATAAATTATATAAAATTTTTTTTCACTATGGAAAAAAATACTTTTATTTCAGAATACACAAGCTTTTGTTATTTTTCACAATCATAATATTTAACTTTCATATTTTGTTCCAAGTAATAATCATATTATTATGTCGAATCCGATAAAAATATATTACATAATAAAATCTGAAAATGTATTATAAAAAAAAATAACAAACCAACACACCAGTGTACAACCTTCGTTCATTTATACATCGACCATGACTATTATACAAAGCAACAGTTACGATTTGATCAATATTCTAAAAAAAGCAATGCACATACTTTTAAATATCATTTCACCCGAAAAGAAAATATTTCTGATTTCCCATACTATTTTAATGCTCGCATCGCGTGTCCGTCTTAATTACACGATTTCGTCAAACGGGCGGGTTTCGGTTTCGTCAAACTCACAAAACCGACCCGAAAAAAGCACGACTCACTCGCGGAGCTTTCCACACACATACTACTCGTCCGAAACACCGCCGAGAAATTAATAAAAACCCGTATAACGACGGCGAAAAGTCGCCATTAATCATCGCCGCGGAAATTATGATGTTTGCGGAAAAACCGCCCGTTACTTTTCCACCGCCGATCGACAAATTACCAAAGCGCGATAATGATGATAAACAGCGACAATTCGACGGGTCCAATTTCAATTTTGTACGCAATGGCTGATTTAACAGATCGCAGATAAGCCCCTCGGTTGGTTGATGGGTATATCTATCGGTGCAACGTTTACCTCACAATATTTAGCGATGATTTATGTTCGACGTATTCGACCGTATCTGAATTTCAATACTAAATTTGCAAACGGTTCGCGTGATATTGGCGAAATATGCACGTTGTTGTCGTTTATTGTGCTTCGTGCCGTGCCGTTTTTGGGAACGGGTTGTTTATGGTCTCGGGTGGTTTTCGAATGAATTTTTTTCCGTGTGATTTTTTGATGGATTGAGATATTTTCGTTTGATTGACTCAATTCAATAAAAATATTTGTACGATTTTCTCATTTAAAATATTTAACGAAAAATATAATATGTAGAACAATCAACAAACATCCTAATAAAAACATCGTACGATGCGATTAGATAAAAATGATCGTTATTCGGTTATACGATTCGTACCGAGTTCAGTAAATAGACAACGATTCTGAAAAATTACGATATCGCGTGCACGTTTTTCGAGAAAAATTCTTTAAACGAAAAATGTATTTATTAAACAGCTCGTTTTCTTTTAAGCGATAAAACATAAAGGCCAGGAAAGTACCCGCGGTACATTTTCGCGAACAAACATGCCGATCTGAAGAAAGCAATATAAGCCAGCGGGAAGGAATAAAATCGTGAAATGAAACAAAACGGTCGTTCGTCTCAAAAAGACATTAGCTTTATTGAAGATAAGCGGAAAAGGCTCTCGCGTACATGTGTGCCGAAACGAAGAGCAAGAAAAAATACAAACTCACATATATTGTCTTGTATTGGGGGGGGAAAAGAGGCCAGCTTAAATATGGTGATGGAAGCTGCGAGGTCAGATATGGGCCGTAAATCACACCTGGATCTCGGAATTGCTCCGTCATTTGACCTAACCGATTTTCCGACTGGTTTTTTCCTTCGGAAAATCGTGTACGGGTTTTCCGCGAAGTTTCCGAAAAAATCCATTAGAAATAGTGGAAACGATCTCTCCACAATATGAGATTTCCTATAAATATGTTCTATGCGTATTTAATGTACGTTTCTGTTCCTTTGAATCATAATATGAAGTTATTGAGAAGAGTTTATTCATACAACGATTCATCGAATAAGAAGAGTATTACATTTTTTAAATATAGACGAAATTTAAATGTATTTTTTACTATACAGGAATAAAATTATTGCTTTATTCATAAGAAATGTTTCCACAGAAATTTCTCATTAAAAACATAAGTCGATTCAGCTAGAAATATAATGAAAGCATCATTGTTATAAAAATTCAAAGAATCAGTTCTTTGAATTTTACTACAGAAAAATAAAATATATAAATCAATGATGTCTTGCATAATAATAAATAAAGGTAATTTGATATTTTGGTTATAATTTTAACATATATTAAGTGCAAAATTATTTCGCCCCATTAAACAATTACAAATTAATCAAAACGATAATTTAGGATCATATTTTAGCAATTAATCCTGCTTTGATCGGATATATCGAACACAACACATACGCTAGAAAACATAAAATCAAACCAACCGAGTTGGGAACGTACGCAAGCGTTTAATCAATACCTAAATTATCCGACGGCGCGGTTTCGATCGGGAAATTCGCAATTTCGAATTTATAAGATAATCGCGGATAGGACACCCTATCCCAAACGAGAATCGATAGTTGTGAAGAGAGACAGTTTGTCTCTCATCTTAGATAGCGTCAAAGTCGAGAAAACCCCTGGAAGGCTTCGCCAAGCAAGTTTTCCGATGCTAATTCGGGGGCACATACGGCCGTCGCATATCGTTAATTGCCTTTAACGGAAAATTTATTGCACGACGTATTATATTCGGCGGAATTGTACAGATACGCATCGCGTAAACAGTTTACAATTATTTCCAGTACTCGGTTAGAAATTAATTAGACGCACGCGCTTTATATTAATTTGCGGGGCAAAGCGACGCCGCGAATAAATTCTCGTCGTGCGGATATTTTCAACTCGTTGGATGTACTTTGCTTAATTAAAAGTTCATGACTTATTGTTATTTTTATAGATTTGTATCTAGATATCTTACGTAGTCAAATCTAAAAAAACGCATCGAATCTCGCGTAAGAATATAATAATTAATAAAAGGTATGCAAAATCTTCATATTCCATTCACATTAAAGTATAACAAGAAACAAATAGCTTTTTTAAATTTTTTCTTATATTAAAAAAATGAAAAAAACTTTTTTAATAAATATAACTCATAATAAAACGCGCTAAACGAAACCGAAACGTAAAACTCGAAACACCCCAATTTTTCATCGTCCCCAAAGCGATTCCCCGCACACACACAAGAGCACACACGCAAACGCCATTTTATACGTTCAATTAGACCGGGCCAATAATAATAAAACCATTATTACGGATTTATGAACGTAGATTAAGGGGTGGCACGACCCCCGTTTTTAATGTGTGTCTAGGACCCACCTTTGGACCACCTTGCGCTTCCTTTGGCCGGGCCCGGGACCCGCAGGACACAAAGCAATAAAACCTTCGCATATCCAATTTTGCTTTGCATGTTCCGCTGTCATAAACCTTATTACGTAGGTACCTTTGCGGGACGCAACCCGTTCCTTCGCCCCGGCTCGCACATAAAAAGCGCAAAGAAAAATAAAAATTTGGTATTATATGATACATTGTTCGTATGGGAAGGTTTAGGAGTTACGCGTGTGCTACTCCGATGTTTTATTGTTTGGGAAAATTGGGCGATTTGGAGATTGGGATGGAATTTCAAATTGATTGCATGATAGTTTAAAGTGATTGAAAAAGTATTAATAATAAATGATCGCTGGGAAAAATGAGCGAGTTTCGTTTCAATGAAGCTCAGACGCTTTCTCTTAATTAATTTGCGATCAGCGAATTTGCGAAAGCTTAATTGCAAATAGCTGATTCGACTTTAACTATATGAGAGCAAGAGAAGCTTTGCAACGGTCGTAAACCGTGAAACGACTCGGCCGCTTAACATTTTCAGCGTTAAATTAACCATGAATTGATCGACGCTACTATTACATGTTTCGATAAGCACTATACACGATTTATTTATTATATTTTATTCACGGGAAGTTGCTCAAGGTTGAAACGACGAAGTTGAAAAATTCAAATATAATATAAATAATATGCGAGAATTTTTTCTTACATTATGAACCATTTTTAAATTTAAATAATATTTCATGAAGTTTTGTATAAATAATGAAAATCTTTTAAATATTTTAATTTAATTTATACAGAAATTATTTATTTAAATATTTATTACAACTTAACCAAATATATGCACATTTTTATGTACTTTCGAATTGATGTACATTTATAATATAAATCCTTTTATATCATCATAAAACTTTCACTATTTTACTTATAGATTTAAACTATAGGTATAATATAATTAAATATTTTAAAAAAATATATAAAATTTTTATGTCTTGAAACATTTCAATTCTTATTTATTTCAATACGGAACTTATACCACATCTGCAATACGAGAACCACAGAATTTTACTGTTCGCGAATATTCAAACCATGCCCGGACCGGGGAATTTTTCGCGCACTCAAATAACCACCTCTCGCGTTATCATTAGACGTAAACTCAGGGGTGCGAATGTAAATAAACAAAATATCGTAAAAAAGGGCTTCGCTTTTCAAACTGAGTGATAACCTTTATTTAAGTTCAAGTTATAGTCGCTTTTACGACCTCTTTCGCTCGTCGGTGCATTCATAAAATTCATGTCTTCAGCACACTTTTTCATTTTTATCTCCACTTATTTATGTGCCGTTCCAAATAATAAGCAAACTCGTTGTAGAAAGATATGTAATTGTGTATTTTACAGAAAAAAAGTTGACATTATAATATATGCAAAAAAAAAAAAATTGGGACAAAGTAACCTAATGATTTCATTTAAGGACTTCTATCGTGTCAGTTTTAATAATTCTATTAATATAGTTTTAAAAATTCACTTTTAATTAAAAGAATATCAAATAAATGGCTGAAAATTTTGTTTTATTTGTTAAATTCGTAAAATTTACGAGAGCGCTTTTTAGGGTAAACATTTGATTTTTTGAAGAAGATTTTTTGAATGAATATTAAATGTATCCTTAGGCGTTTAAAGGTCAAATTTTAGGGTATACTTGAGTTTTATTTAATAACACGAATGATGGGCACTCGAACGTCTTGAATAGGGTACCCAAAGTGCCTTGCAAATACTCGAACGATGTCCTCCTATCTTTTGTGACACAAATTGACGTTTGTATATGTGAAAATCTCGATGATTTATTTAAAAAGGGTAAAAAAACATTTGGAAAAATAATTTTATGTTATGTTATTTAATCATTTTCCATCATTCCAAAATTGATAGGATTATTTTTCTGCATCGGTTTAAGAATCGTTAATTACACAAATGATGTAGTTCATCAAATAAATTTTGTTTCAAATAAAAATTAATATAATTGAAAACACCACTGAATAATTAATGCTTTCATTATTGTAGTAAAACACTGATTAAATTATAATTACGTACAAAAATACAACAATTCATATTTACGCAACAATGAGTTCGAAAATGCGTCCCTAAAGTAAATGCGGCTTTCGCATTTCTGTCATTCGTATCCGATTTGGGATATATACACTGAAAAAGCTGTATTTATATATTATATGAAAAACGTATATTTTTTTCGTGTCTTTTTTGTTCCGTATCGCTTTTGCTCACGTGAAACGTTGATCCCGTATCTGGTAGATTGGTAAATAATGGGATTTGTCAACAAACTTGGGATTGGATCGGCGCGATTATTGTTCTTATAATAAAGCAAATAAGATACGGATAAATCATGTCGTTTGAGGATACAACTTGTAAGGAGGCACTGTTGAGTTAAATTTTATGCGAAAAATATAAAAAAAAGGGGAAAACGTTATATAATACAAATGATTGGTATAAATGTATGTATACATAATATTATATATAAATCGGCTTTGTTGTTTATTCTAAGTTCAACATTTTTTAAAAACTAATTAAAATTCATATTTACACTCATGTGAGTAAATTGTATGAATTTCATTATATTATATACAAGCTTGTTTTTCTCCCCGGCAGCCACCGTGGCAACACCGTTGTTATTGTCTCCCGTTCTCAATCAGTTCCGGCCCTCCTTTCATCAACCTTAACCTTCTATCACCAGTTCTAATTGTAGCTCTCCTTCAATTAATCGCGACCGCGATTAATCCGACCGCGAGTGCGTCTATTCTATGTTGATAAATCTGTGCGAGTGCTAATAATATTTCCTAGAAACGCTCAAAAAAAAACCTTTTTTTTTTTTTTTTTTTTTTGCGTCCGCCCGGTTTTTCCTTTCGTTTATACGCGTCCGTTTTTACTTGGAAATGTGATTTTATGAACACACGTGCCTCAACGCGATGCTTCTTAATAATATCAAATTAACTGTGATCTGCTATAATCCTGTTCACGGGATTTATTCGACGCGTTATTAATCGTAGTGCATGTATCTCGTTTCGCGGGTGAATAATGTGTATCTTATTGTTAGTGTCCTGGATCACTTCAGCCTCCGAAGGGCGGTAACCACTCAATATTTTTTTCCAATTTTTATAATTTTCTGTCAAATTGAAATTCAAATTAGTATTAATTACTTCATCTTTATTTCGTTGTCGATTTTATTAAACGTACATCTATTCGCTCGTAAGCTACACGCATATTTATTAATCTATCCATTAAATAAATAGATTGAGAGAACACATTTAAAATCAATTTTTTTGTTTTTCGTAATTTTATAAAATAGTCCGTTTTAGTCAAAGGGCGCTCCGTAAATCTCTGAATTTTACTAGTTTCTCCCCGGCAGCCACCGTGGCAAACCGTTGTTATTGTCTCCCGTTCTCAATCAGTTCCGGCCCTCCTTTCATCAACCTTAACCTTCTATCACCAGTTCTAATTGTAGCTCTCCTTCAATTAATCGCGACCGCGATTAATCCGACCGCGATGCGTCTATTCTATGTTGATAACATCTGTGCGAGTGCTAATAATACTAGAAACGCTCAAAAAAAACCTTTTTTTTTTTTTTTGCGTCCGCCCGGTTTTCCTTTCGTTTATACGCGTCCGTTTTTACTTTGAAATGTGATTTTATGAAAACGTGCCTCAACGCGATGCTTCTTAATAATATCAAATTAACTGTGATCTGCTATAATCCTGTTCACGGATTTATTCGACGCGTTATTAATCGTAGTGCATGTATCTCGTTTCGCGGGTGAATAATGTGTATCTTATTGTTAGTGTCCTGGACTTCAGCCTCCGAAGGGCGGTAACCACTCAATATTTTTTCCAATTTTTATAATTTTCTGTCAAATTGAAATTCAAATTAGTATTAATTACTTCATCTTTATTTCGTTGTCGATTTTATTAAACGTACATCTATTCGCTCGTTACACGCATATTTATTAATCTATCCATTAAATAAATAGATTGAGAGAAACATTTAAAATCAATTTTTTTTTTTTCGTAATTTTATAAAATAGTCCGTTTTAGTTTTGAATTTTACTAGTTTCTCCCCGGCAGCCACCCGCGCGCAACACCGGCGCTTGCGCGAAAGGCGGGCGCGTGGCGGCGCCGTCGCGTCGGCGGATCAAATTCCCGCGCTGGATCAACTTGTCCAGAAAACTTTTCTTTGGCCGGAGCGCGGGACATTCACGAACGTCGTCGATTTGCATTTTTTTTTTTTTTTTTTTCTTTAATTTAATGATAGAATACCTTTTCTAACTATTTTAACAATTCAATTTACGAACAGAACGCAGTAATGCATTTGGTGGGGTGTTTGCAAGACTAAACTTTGTCGGAATCGAACCAGTTAAAATCTTTCTTTTAATGGCGAAGACCCGTGTGTTTTACGGAGGTTCCAGCCTAGGACCAACGGTTCCAAACTGGTGGTCATTGCGATCGCAAAAGTGGTCAGCGAGGACGCAGTCTGCTCAGTCTTTACCTCGTCTGCCCCGCGGGTGATCCTTAGTGTGGAGAGGGAAAGACTAGCACATAGGCTTGCGTACCCCTGAGAACCTCTTCCGTTGGCATGGGCGGATTGGATCTTATGGTACATGTCCCTTATCGCTACGAGGTTGGCTCTCGGATAAGGTATATAGCCTAGACCCCCAATATTTGATGGGGAGACCTTGTCCTGCAGTGGGCACTAAACCGGTCGACAATGATGATATACAAGCTTATGAAATGTGGAAAAAAAATTCCTCATGATATAAGCGACTTGAAAATATTTCATTAACATAAATGCTTTTAAAAAGTATTAATTTCAATTTCAAAGGAAATATACTCAACGGCTCGTTGCATAACTTCAGCATACATTTTTTATTACAAGAGGTATTATTAAAAAAGTTTTCAGCACTAACGTTGCATAGTATTACGTTGCTTTGTGCGACGCACATTTAAACGATATACAAGAGCGGTTATATTCGTTTGAAAAAAAACAATATTATAAAGAAAAGTATTGCCAAAAGACAAACGCCGCCTAGCCAGTAAACACTAGATTATAATATTCCGAAACTTCAATCTTTCAAAACAGAGAGAAAAAATAGACATTTTTATTGTCGTCTGTGGCGGCGTTTGCGATAATCTAATTCGAAACTTTTCCATCCTTCCCAAGTTTTTCAACTTTTAACAATTCAATTTCGCACCCCGGGGTGGCGGGGTAGGTCGAACGATTTTTCCGACCCTTTTCGGATTTCCCACCTGTTCCATGAAAAGCTCCCGGTCCACATCCTGGGAAAAAGGTACCCGAGGATTCGCAGGACGAACGAGCCTGGCCCTTAATTAAGGTAGAGTCCACCCGTCAAATGGCCACTGCGAGTGACGTGAAAATTTAATACTTTCAGTCGTCCGTTAATAAAATTTCTATCGGAGAGCTATTGCATTTTCAAATTTAGAGTCGGCAAAGGACTCGTGGAGTTTCAAAACAAAATTAACGTGTTTTCTCGGTTCCTGAAATTTTATATAACGTATGTTAGCTTTGTCGTTTCAATGTATCAATATGATTACTGTGGAAATAACCTATTTTTTGCACGTTTCCATAAACAAAGATTGTCGCGATTTACTGTGGATTTATTTGTTTGTGCAGCTTATGAAAATCTAGATCGATCGTGTTTATTTTAACACAGCGAAAATAAATATTTGCAGTTCGCGAAACAAACGAATGTGAAATAGAGAAATCGAACAAATAATACAATTTTTGTTGTCCGGTATAGAACTGTTAGAATCGATAAAAATACTAATTTTTCGTCTAGACATCTCGCACGAGTGCCTTTTATAAAGTTATCATATTACTGCGTAATATGATTGAATAAAAGCGCTTCACGTTCACAATGGGTTATGAAAAAATAAAAGATAGATTTTTTCTTTTATCGAGTAATACTTTTATATCAAAATACACTACTTCGTTTAATTTTTAGATGCTAACAAAATCAATTATTTTCAACGAAAGAAGACTCTTTAGTTCTTTCTTATCTAATTAAACCTGCAATTTATACATAGAATATAAAGCATTATGATGCATAAAGCATTCATTCATAAACATGCAAACATTCCGTCGAAGAAAAGGGAGAACTCAGTCGTCGAGCGAAGCTCCCTAATAAGTTCTTTGGCAAGATGGACCATCCACGATTATACTCTAATGTAATTTGCTTTTGTAAATTACAAGCGCACCGCTCATTTCTTTCCCTTCATTATATCCCCGGGGTGGAAATCTTTATTGCGAGTGTTACCCGAACGGGAAAATCTTGCGTCGTTGTCTTTCGCCTCTAATTTATTATACACTTACCCGTTCGGAGATGTAGCATATATTATATAATATCGTTCCGGCTAGGAAAATTCATTCCATCATACAGGCTCGGACGAATCCCGGGACCGAGATTATGTGTGAATGTGTTTCGATCAAAAACTTGCCCCACGCAAGAGTATCGCCCAAGGGATATGGAAGGAAGCTTTTACGAGAGTTAACTTTTCCATGTTGTGAAAGCTTTAAATGGGATACAGGTGTTGCTTCTGTTAATTAATGTGTACCGTCTATGTTTATTGGTCAATTGTTTTAATTGATTGTAATAAGTTTTTATCAATATCTTTTTGTATTAATAATTTACAAAGCTTTAAATTTTAACGGATTTTTTAATTTAAAAATATGAATGCTGAAATTTTGTAGAGAAATTAATAAAATATGCTGAACAGCTATTTACATAAAAATAATTAAGTGACTATTTCGTCGAACTAAAAGAAGCTTGATCAATTCAGACATCGTTAATTTCGTGAGTTCAATAAGAAATAAAGAATTAAATGATAGAGATTGTGCTAAAATGCGTATATTTTTTATAGAAATAATAAAAAAATACGAATTGATGTAAATTTATATCTTTGTTTATTTTCTATAAAAAAATCTAACTCATCCGTTAATATTATTTATTTTTTATTATCCGAGTAGTTCAATTAACGTATTCTTATAATAAAAAATTAATAATCACTTAAGCGATACCAAAACGAAACAAAATAAAATATAATCCCATCAAAATATTACACGAAACATAAACGCCAAAGCACACTCACCATTTACTTTATTCAATAAAACTCAAAGTAATCAAAGCGCTAACAAACCGCGCGTCTTCATTAAATCCAACACATCACTACGAAATCCGAAATTTCTCGGGCGTTTCCCCAGCCCGAGCAATATCCGATAAAACACGCGAATTCGAGATTGCGTTTTATAACCAAACCGAAACACGACCTCGACTCGAATCTCATACACACACCCAAAACTAAATATGATATAATACAATATATAATAAAGACCCCGACGCAACTAACGGCGAGCTTCATTAGTATGAGCGCGGTTTCGCCGCTCGCTCAAATTTCCTCTCCCCTTCCTTTAATCGGCGAATTTACGCCCTTGCAGACCGTGTGACTAATTAAAAATCGGCCATGCTCTTTTGCAGCTTTGTCTTTTCCCGCGGTCTCTTTCTCGATTTCATAATATCAGCTTTTTCCGTTAATTATGCGACCCGTGCGCTCGGCCCGCCCGAATCGCCCTCTAATTAATCGAGACTATTTTTTGGCGGGCCGCAATTTCGCACGATCAAAAGAAAACTGCCTCGGCTGCGGAAACTGGACACATTTTAATTAACCGGAAGATTGTTTTCGTTTCATTAATGGGTTCGGTGCGAAACCGAAATATTCGGACGCAGGCCGAGAAGTATTTCCCGATCGGGTAATTGGGGCGAATTCGGGCTTTATCGCGTGTGAAAATGAATAAAATTTCCAAGGAAGGGGTTTTATCGGAAAAATAAAAATATTAATTGAATATTTTGGGTTCATTGTTTTCGATAGAGTCCCATCGATTATTGGGCTTGAATAATAAATATTTTATTATTATAATGACAGATCGAAATTAATCTAAACGTTTTCATATAATCGAGCAATCGAGTGTACCTTTTCTATTGATATAAATTAATTTGAATTCGTTATAATAGGTATTAATAATTTTATCGGAACTTTCATATACACCCAATTCTCTTTTGATATAGTTCCAAAATAAAACGGTTCAAAGAAGAGGAGTCAATAATTTTTTTTACACGGTTTTTCCACTTCAACACAGTATAACAAATGTATAATTATGTCACAATGGTAAGATTCGATGCAAACCAGTATACTGTTATAATTATATGTATGTAATTATAGTTATTAAATATATAGTTTCGATGTTTTTTGATGATTTTACATGACGAATTTTTTTCACATCACACATTTTAAGTACATTTGGTTGGAAATTTTATCCAAATATATTGATGGAACCTCCAATTTTTATGGTCAAAATGATTTTTTTAACACGTTTTTTTACACGGTAGTCTCTGGGATGTATCTCCGCATAAAAAAGTATCGAATATATAATATACAGGTATCCCCAATTTACGCGGTAGATACGTTCTGCGAATTGAAATCGCGTAAAAAAAGTGTATGTACCCATAAAAAAAAATGAGATCGGTTCTAGGACAAACAAAAAACGCGTAAATTGATACATGAAGTCTATACTTAATGGGAAGATTGGTTCAGGAAATCGTGTAAAATATGTCTAACAGAAAATAAAATAAAATGAAAATATGATTAAAAATATAATTAAATTAATTTGAAAACGAAATAAAATCTCATAAGCTTTAGCAACAGATGGCACTTTTTCTCCTTTTTGTAAGCGATCCAAAATTTCGAACTTTGTTTGTGATGATATGACTTTTCTCTTAAACGGCAGCTTTTTAGTTTCATTTGACATTTTTGGGCTGTATTAAAAATATTTTTTAGTAAAAATATATTACAAATAAAAAAAAAAACAAATAATATGTAAGTATTTTTAACATTTGTATTAATTAATTAATAAAAAAAATTGTTTGCTTGACCGCGTCAAAGTGAAATCGCGTAAAACAAGTACCGCGTAAATCGGAGGATACCTTCATATTCAATATAAACGTCATACATTCTGATTTCCATTTGAACACCGCTCCATTAAAATTTGAACCCGATCGAAATCCCAGCACCCATACATCACCTACCACGCCTATTCCAGATCCATCAAAGACTCGAGCCACGCACGAACGACCTCAACAGCAGCCATCCACATCAGACACAACACCTCGAGGGGCATTTGTCTTATTGTCGACGAAGGCTTCGTCTGTGACGTCGTCTGCCAATTCAATTAGCAGCAGGTGAGCGGCACGTAGCGCTCGAGCGCGCGCCCTGATCAATTCCGGTCATGCGCGCCAAATCAGCGATTGGATTTGCTAAATTTAGCAATTAGGTAAGATGGGGATTGACGTGTGTGTGTGTTGTGGGTCTTTGTGAGTCTCAGTATTGACTGTTCAAAGGAGCGTTTTGTTTTGTTCGCTTTTGAGGAATCGGACGCGTCTCGGCGCTGTGGTATACGATTCGTTCGAGTTTTTGACGTTTTGATATTTCAGCGGATGTCTTTGGTGTGTGTTTTGAAATGTTTTCCCGAGTGGATTTTATTGTGTTGGGTTTTTGTTTTTGGTAAATTATTGAATTGTTCTTTCGATGAAATGATTGAGATATTTGTGAAATTACTTGATGCTTATATTATACGATTATTACACGTAAAAAGGAATTATTTAATTCCTTCAAAAATATATATATACATAGTATTTCATTGTTTTCAGTAAATAGAATATTTAAAAATATTACATATTATGATATCAACTACGTATGAAAACAGCTTAGTATATAATGGATTTAACGGTATTGATTCACTTGAATAATCCTATTAATATTCTATAATAAAACATAACAATAGAATTATCCATTAGAACAATTAATTAGATCGATTTTATTTATGAATAAATATAGGTATTACTATAAATAAAGATAAAAGGCAATACGATGTTCAATTACGTTATATGCTTGTTCTTTTAATAATAATAAAATAAACTATATATAGAAATTTCTGTTTTATCACGTGATTCATTCATATAATATTACGTCTCATATTAGATTTGGTAGTACATGTAGTATAATACGAGTACAATACAAAACATCTTCAATTACAATATATAAAACAAAATATTCGTTCAACAATACTTTAATGTTTATATTCAACCGATAAAAAAGCAGTCAATAAAATCGGTTGTTCAAACCGTCGTGAAGGATGGAAAACAATAATTAGAGCGCGTTTCACTTTATTTATTTTTCAATTTAAGGTCGTATCGACTCTTTATTTCTTATTTGAAGCCATAAGGGCATTAGTGTAAAACTGATAAATCCTCCAATACTATAAAGGCTTTTATTGCAAAAAGGTCTTTTTCCACAATAGGGTAACATAAATAGATCCTTTAGTGCTAATGGAAAACTGTGAGACCGTTATAAGAGCTTCAAGGGTACATATATTTTCAGAGCTGTTTAAAGTCACACGTGCACGCAAAAACCATTTTGTTATTTCTCACCACTATAATCCGAGACAAACCTTTTTCTAACTAGAACACATAGGATGGTTTATGAAAGATTTAACAATCGTTATTATACACACTGCTTCGAGTCGACAGAAGATTTCAATAATTAAAAATAATTGGTAAATGTAAGTATACAACATGAAGTTTCACAACTAAATTGACTAATAGATTTTTTTTCTTTCTAGAAACACATTTCGTGGAAAAAGTCACCATCAAAACTGAAAAGTTTTACTAGAGCGCCGTCAAATTGTCAAAGTTGGTGCTTACGCGGAGAAACTTTGACGTTTCAATATTTAATCAGAGAGTGCAAAGCGGATTTCAATAATAATCATTTTCCGATAGGCAGTCACGTTTTCATCCAAAGCCAAAACCGTAGAAAATGCGGTCGTTCCACGGAAAACTTAACCGATATTCGAACATGAACTTCATCGGAACTCATAAATGCAATATTGCAATTATTAATTTGAAACGTTCGCCATGTTCAATTGTCGAATCGAATTTTCAGTACAATTTAACAGTCGTTTAATTTGACATTGATTTTTTTTCAGTCAATCAGAATCACTTTGTTCGAGTTTTTTCGGTAAATCTAATTTGAAAGAAGAAATCGGTCGTTCAAATCTAATGTATCGAATTGAATATTGGCCAAATGTGTTTTCGCGTCGCGGCAATAAACAACTTTCTGGCTATATGGATTTTTTTCCAATGGAAAAGCTTCTACTTTTAGTGGGTAAGACATAGAGGGGGCTTTTAACAATTTTCGTGCGATTTACAGCGTAACGACATCACGGCTAGCAATAAAACCGTCTCTGTATCCATTACGGAAAATTACTATACCGTTAAGCAAATTTGATCTATTTAAAATTCGACGAAAACACATCCCAATTTGAATATTTATATTGGAAATGTATAAAATATGATTTTATATAAAAATAAGCATATATCACATATAATTTTTTTTCAGGTTTATTATTTTACTCAAATAATTTTGAGATACAAAAATTATTTTTATTTTAATAAAATATTCAATTGAAAAAAAATATTCGTAACATTGTGTCAAATCCGGAAATGCACTTTCAACTTTGGAGACACGTCGTATCGCACACTACATTTCCGCAACATAGTGAGATTTTGTTGTGTAAATATCGCATAAGATGGTCGCGGGCTTGCCAACGACATTAATGTCCCCATAAACGCGAAGAATAAACTCGGAGCCGTTCATTGCCACCCATAAACATCTGGCAGCATTGCTGTGCGGTCGTCGAGAACGACCCCGTCGGTCGCGGACGGGTTAAACACGACGAATTAACCTCTTCGAGGCTGGCCCTATCAAGAAAAATGCTAGCCCATAGAAAAGATGGCCGAGACTCTTTTGATGGCCGCTAACGACCGTTTGCTCGTTCGCATCGTTTTGTGTGTAATGGCCGGCCGTGGTGTTAACCTTGCCTCTGCTGTGTTAAAGTGTGGTGTTATTTATGAAAATTATTTTGTATGGGAGTGCTGCGGATGGCTGTTTGAATGGGTGATGGAGTAATCCGCTTTCGGATGGTTCACTGAAAGGGAATTGAGTTGTTAATAAACGTTTGGGAATAATATACATGTGGGAAATGTGTAATGACATGTATTATACATGGAATTGAAATTTACAACGGAAATGTGGAATTGTATTTTATTTTCAACCTAATTACTAATTTCCGTTAATGATGGAAATTCTATACGAGAGGGTTCGATGTATCGATATAAATAGAATGGTAAACTATATATTTCCAATTTAAAAAAATTAAAACAACCAATTATTTTAATACAATATGTAAATTCTAAATTTATAATAAAAGTTTTATTAAAAAAAAATACTCGCTACTATAGATTCAACGAAAATTTTCAAAAACTCAACATTACATTCTACACATACAAAAATGGAACAAAATAGGCGATGGATACCCAGCAAAAGCCCTATATTGATACTAGGAACTGAACAAATAGCGAAATTTACCAGATCGACTTTCAACAGGACACGTTTATATTTTCGAATTTCCTCTCTGCCTTCACGGCTCGGTACACCACCAACACGAATAATTTCCATTCAAACACAATGCAGGGAAAAAATGCATTCAACAATTTCCGTTGCAAAACGTCAGTCGATAATTTCAATACAGTTTTATAAAACGGCCGTTTGTCGACCGCAGTCCGAGTTGTATTCTTATTCCGACCACAGTAGTGTTTGCTTAATGAAAATGCAGCCGCGTACGTCTGTTTCGATGTGCGTTTTCATACATGCAAATCTGCATATGAATGTGCAACATCGTGCGGTACGTTTTGATGAAAATTCATTGTGTGACGACCGCAATGCACTCAGTTGTACAAATTATGCCGAAAGTCTGCACTGAAACTCACGATTATTTCTGAGATTTAATAATATCAGGATAATGGAAATGCTAATCGATTTTTATCAAAAACATTATGAGTTTATAAATATTATATATAAAACCATTAAAGCTATGTAAAATTTTTGAGTTTAAATGATATGCAAACTGTTTTGTTAATCTCTATTTTTTTTATTCCAAGAGTAAACTTGATGCAGGATTGCAGTGAAGTTTTTCACTACCGCTTTTCTCGGTTGTAAAGTTAACGGCTCGAAACTGTTTACTATGTGCATAAACTTGAAATATGACCCTCCTTTAAAATTATTCACAGGCACAACTGAGACGTTACTGGACGTGCAGAATTTCGATTTTACACAACAATGGCTTCAACAAGAATATATCTGACCATAAATTCCCTTTATTATTTTAATCTACAAAAAACCTCGATACAAAATTCACATGTTACTCGTTCGTTCGTCGACTAGGGAAATGAAAGCAGCGTCGTTAAGAGCGGAATTCAAAATTCGCAAAAGCCTTCCACGTGGCCCGTGTTTACCAATTATCCGTAGACTTACAGCAGTGGTGAGACTATAAAGATAACAAAACATTCTTGATACGTATACTGACAATGGAAAATACACCAGACCGTAATTGAATGCAAATGTTTACGTTCGAGGAGCCTCAGCGGTAATGTTAGCCGTCAAAAACTAGCACACGAAGCGGAATTAGATTGACATTGTCGTAGTTACCATTTTATCTACATTTTTCGAAGCTTGTTTTGTTTTTTAAATGTGTAAGGGATGTAATTCGGTTGCGGATGACCCGAATTGGACCCGGTTCGTGTGTCGCCTGAATGCAAAATGTGTTTGCTGTACAGCGGAGAGGTTTAAATGAACCTATCTCGGACCTTTGTCGTATGCTGGTTTTGAAACTTTAAAGCATACAATACTAGAGAGAAGTATAAAATATTCGTATGTTATTCTAGAATGGTATCGGATGCATAATATAATGTTGTGGAAGGTTAATCAACCCTTGTTAAAAACAAAACATATTTTGCTATAACACTGTTCATTTAATTATTCCTAGGTGTTGTTGAATTCAGTTTTATAAGATGTAGGTATATCTAATAAAGTTTAAAAGTTAGTTACTCCATGTATTTTATAATAAACGATATTTTATATCATTTTTTTATTATAATTATTAAAGAAATAAGGTTTTATTTTATATAAAGTAAGTACTTATATCGTATATGGTGTCACGACGGAAGACGCCCGAACATATGGCGCAACCATAAAAGGGGACCGACAAAAGACGCCCTGGACATAACGCGCCCTAGACAAAACGCGCCCTAGACAAAACGCGCCCTGGACAAAACGCGCAATGGACAAAACGCGCAATGGACAAAACGCGCAATGGACAAAACGCCACCTGGACAAAACGCCACCTGGACTAAACGCTACCGGACATAATACTAACAAATTAAAATTATGCGTTTTTCGAAATAACTAGTAAACATGTAGAATATACAATAAAATTAATATGTTAAAATAATTTTTCCAATATAATTGGGATTGTAAACATTAGAAATAACTAATGTTTAATTAAATATTCGATATTCGATATCTAGCCAGGTGCTTTCAACTGAAATCGAAGCATATACATTTTTTTATAGTCAGGTGTTGTCAACTATAATCGAATCACTTTCCGAATACGAAAAATCAGGTGTTACCAACTAAAATCGAAACATATAAATTGTTTTCCGAATACGAAAAATTGTGCCGTTTCAACGAATGCTCGTCGGAATGGACATCCATCGAATGGACTCCGAATCAAGTGTTTTCATTACCGACATTACCGGCATTCCAATATATGTATATATTATTCGAATCGTAAAAATTAGAAGTATGAAAAATGAGTATTGACTGTACAATGTTGTCCACTTCGAGGCTTATTTCTAACAATAAGTTGAAATTTCCAGATTTGAATTTTTGAATCAGCGTTGACATTTTCTGACATCTAAAACATCATCATAAATGTCGCAAATATTTATTGCAGCAACAGTCGCGTTTTCATTAGGGTGAAACTGGAAGAGTATGCAATTTCGTAATGTTTTTCTAAAGGAAATATTCGGCCGTTACAACTGTACATATTTAGCGAAAAAAAATTATTTGCCGTAAAATGAATGGGCAAATGTGTAAGTAATCTTGACGCCCTTGCCTAACACACATACTATACTCGTGCTTATTCATTCACCAAAAAATGCTGTCACACACAACGTCTTATATCCCGAAAAAAAATTAATATTATGAACCTGATAATTGTGTTTCTTTCTTACGATATTGTCACCATTAACTCACTGTTTTCAAAATTACACCACTTTCATGTGTAACGGCTCATATTTTGAAAATATAGCATGTTCAGTCATTTAATTTTGAGATCTTAAAATATTCATTACGATTCTTAAAGAAACAACAATTTTTTTTCATATATAATAGACTACAATTTATAATATTATTAGTTCATACTTCATACATACACAATTTGAAAATAGAATTTTTTTTCGTAAAAACAAACGCATCCCGCATCATTGAAAGCAGTGCGGAAAAAAATAAGCAGACCTTGAGAGGGCGAGGCGATATACATATGATGCACGGACACCCTTACAAGGCATAGTTAAAAAAAATGTACGACACCGAGGAAGCACATGTTTAAACAATACATACATGTACACGTGGACGCAGGTATAAAACTGTATCCGAGCTTCACTTACATCACTGAACAATTGTTTCAAATATAATTACAATTCCGTACGAAAATACGAATTAAAATTCGTTCAAAATAACCCAAGAATTTTAATAATATTCAATACGTAACAATTTTTTTTACCGGAAATTTACAAATTTGTATTAAAAGTAAGTACTCTTTATGTTTAAATTTCATATAAACGAAATAAAATAGATCGCTTTATGGCGTTCTCTTGACTAAGGCACCTGTAATTGTTAATTCCATAGCAGAAATTCGTCAAGATGAAATGTCAGAAATTGAAGATGAGATTTTGAATGTTCAAAATGACATCGTATTAAAATCGTATGGACTAAATGAAAATATTTAGAATCTAGCTGACCATAAAAAGTGCCCTCTTTTGAAAAAAGGAGCTTACAAAATTAAATCCTGTTTTGGTTCCACATATTTGTGCAAATCTTTATTTTCCATCATGAACACCTGATTTTTCGTATTTAGAAAGTAATTCGATTATAGCTGACGACACCTGACTAGATATCGAATATTTAATTAAACGTTTTTAATTCGTATTTTTTGTACTTCTAATTTTTACGGTTCGATTTATATTGGAACGGAAATTGACAACACCTGACTTTTCGTATTCGTAAAATAATTCATATGCTTCGATTTCAGTTGACAGTACCTGAATTTTCGTATTTGGATAGTAATTCGATTGTAGTTGACAACACCTGACTAGATATCGAATATTTAATTCGACGTTTTTTAATTCGTATTTTCATACTTCTAATTTTTTACGGTTCGATTTATATTGAAATGGAGATTGACAACACTTGATTTTCGTATTTGGAAAATAATGTATAATACTTATATGCTTCGATTTCAGTTGAAAGCACCTGGCTAGATATCGAATATCGAATATTTAATTAAACATTAGTTATTTCTAATGTTTACAATCCCAATTATATTGGAAAAATTATTTTAACATATTAATTTTATTGTATATTCTACATGTTTACTAATTATTTCGAAAAACGCATAATTTTAATTTGTTAGTATTATGTCCGGTAGCGTTTAGTCCAGGTGGCGTTTTGTCCAGGTGGCGTTTTGTCCATTGCGCGTTTTGTCCATTGCGCGTTTTGTCTATTGCGCGTTTTGTCCAGGGCGCGTTTTGTCTAGGGCGCGTTTTGTCTAGGGCGCGTTTTGTCTAGGGCGCGTTATGTCCAGGGCGTCTTTTGTCGGTCCCCTTTTATGGTTGCGCCATATGTTCGGGCATCTTCCGTCGCGGAACCATCGTATATATATTTAAACCTCTAATGGTTCTTGTTCACGTCAATTACTTCGTATACGCGGACAAGCGGTTTTCAATTCAATTTCGATGAAACTGGTGAAATTTTAATTATCAAATTTTACTTAAAGCCATATTTCATATTACAAATTACTATTGTATAAAAATACTTATATTTCGCTTAATTTATTACCAACTATTATATAATTATACTAACTCAATATCTGGGTTTGACACGAAATTGATGTTGAATTATAATTAATCAACTAACGATACAAGCTGCGAATGACATTATAAGTGACACATAACTATTCGAAAAATTTGACTACTGTTTTGTCAAATAGAATTTTCAATCCCTTAATAATTACTTTAAAAAAATGTATTAAGTAAATTGTTATTTTTTATCCAATAACAATGTGTTGATACTCAAAAGTACACATCGAGCCTTTAAAAAAATGTAAGACGTGCATTGCAAACAAACTTTTCACAAAATTTTCCGGAAACATTTCCTGGATAACAAATGTAAAAATTACGAGCGAAGATTCATGCATTTTAAAAACGAAAAATAAAACGATACCCGAGCCTCGAAGGACTCCACTGCAGATTCGCGCCAAATTTTTCGGAGTTTTTTTTCCGAATTTTCCTTTCAGTTTTTCTCCATTCTAAAAAGTTCCCCGAGAGCAACACACCACCAAGATACTCGCTTGCTTCATTTGCACTTTTCTCACCGTTGTTGGCCTTATAATTTTGCCAGCGGGGAAAATCCAATTTATCGCAGTTCAAATTGGATTTCACGGCTTAGCCCAGTTGCAGACGGTCCGACCGGGAACAGATTAAGAATAATCTTGGGTGGAACTTGCCCCTATTGTTCATTTCCCTTGTTTAGTTTTAGACTTGAAAAGTTTAAGCTGAACGATAATACGCGTGCGGATGTATTTCTGTGTCTTGGATCTTCGGGCTTTTGTCATTTTTGCGCGATCTACTTCGAGAAACTGACGGAAGAACTTTTCCAATACTTAAATACTGCATCGAATATCGTATAACATACGTTTAAATATTCTAAATTAATATATTACATATAAAAAAACTTTTTTTTTAGAAAAATATATAATAGTAAGAGTATTTACCTCCCAGACCCTCATTTTTAAATCAATCAAAATGTTTCGAATAATAATATCCAATTTATATAACGATGCATCATTAGAATTGCATTATCTTAATATTAAATTGTGAAATATTTTATGCTCTTCACTAAAGAAATTTCATTTCAATATTTTTCAAAGTAACAAACAAGCAATTATTTACAATTTATCGACGCAAACACGATGTATTTTTCAATTGTCACGTTTATACGTCGAAACAAAACAGTTCTTTGTTGTGCTAAAAAGTCGCAAAAACGCTTCAAAAAAATGAATATAAAACGACGAATAAAAAAAGGGGCATCTCTCGTTTTATACTTGTTTGCCAGGAGTTGGTCGTTGAACAACACCCCGAAAGATAAACTTTTAATGAAGGAATGTTATTTGCGTCAGTGTATTCCATTTTTCACTAAATAAAAATTTGGCAATTTCACAAACGACGAATTTGTCGAACGAACCGTCGAAAAACATTGCCATTTAACACGAACAAACGTGTCAGACACACTGCGATATTTATTAAATTCAGCTCAAATTGATCGTTGAACGATGGTTAGTACTTTTGCAAATATTTTCTGTGTATAGTCAGAATATTATAGAAATGAAACAAAACGCGGGCACGTTTCAACGTGGCACAATTAAATCTGGAAAACCATCTGTTCAGTGTAAATGGGCGGATTTTCACATCGACGTATAAAAGTATTTTAAAATCGTTTTCAATATTTAAATTTAAATCCGTCGTACTTTTCAGAGAAATTACTAAGCTTCGGAAGAGTAAAACGTGTTGTTGAAAAAATCGCTCACACCATTTCTGCTCGATTCATATTGATTTAGTCGGACGCGTAATGGACCGTTGTTGAATTTTCGAACGTGAACATTCATTCGTTTTTTTTTTCGATGCCAAACTTTTATTTAAAATGCCGCTAAATACGATAAATTCTGATGGGATTTTTTAATCACTTTAAATACACCAGCAAATAATTCGTAAACATGCAAAAAAACATGTCCTTGTGTATCGACGGAAAATATACATTTGTTTTTAAATCACATATTTTGAAATATCATCACATGAATTTTACATAACGTTCTCTGTAGAACAAAGGTTTTTCTGATACTATCGGAAGCTTGGGTATTTTTTTCTTATCGCGTGTGCCCGTTATGTGGTAATAAAGAAAAGGTTACTTTTAAGGAGTTGTATGTTGAAACCATCACTTGCCAAATGGTTTCAGACTAAACTATCTGTCCATTTAGTGATCGAATTGTATGCTGCTCAACTTTAATCGTTACTGAGAACTCATGCATCTTCTTTGTGTAACGTAGTAAAAATAATAGTTTTCAAAAAATTGTATTTGGAAAATATTTATTACTGAAGCGTATAATTCGTGATTATCACAACAATTTCAAAATTAAATCTTGAAATAAAATAAAGAAATAGCACCGTTTGGATTTCGCTAACTGCAAGCTAAAATCTACCCACATAATAAAGAAACATTCAATATTTCACGCGGCCACAATAAAAAAAATACACACACATGGACATTAATCAGAGACGCTTCTACTGGGTCGTTTGCACGTCGATTTTATTACGCACGATTCTATCGCGTGTGTACATTAATATTTAACGTTTAGACGAAAATATAAAATATGGCGAATTCGCGGGCACACGGCTAACGGCCATTTGTATTCGCCGAACGTCGATCGATGGCCATTAGCCTAAAAGGCTAAACACAACAATACGTGATGGCTTACCGGAATCAATCCCGTGGTCCGATTATACGATTTCGGCGTATACCCGTTGAATTTTTCGAGGGGAGTTTTCCCACCCGTATCGGGAAAATGCGAAAATCCGGGGTCACAGGAAAATCTTTGGCCCTGGAAACGGGTATCGAGCTCTTATAGGTCTCCCGGTTGACTGATGAGGGCCATCTTTTCGCGGACTTGAAGGTCGGGAGAAATTGGTTCAGGACCTTTGACGGCCTATGATTAATAAGACAGGATGTAAAGGATGCTGAGTTTTTTACGGTGGCGAAAGTTTTTTATTGAATAATATTAAAAAATACAATATACATATATTTATTTAATATTGTATATATTGAGAAATTTTAAATGATACTGAAAAAAATCACTCTCAATTTATCTTATAATGTTTGTTCGTGAGTGGGTTTTCTGAGTGTTAAAAACCATCTGACCAACTTTTAGACCACTTTCACGAAGTCATTTTTTTTTCGGTACTTAAAACTTTTTTCGAAGTGTTTTTCTCTTAAAATATCTAGATAGTAATTCAGTGGAACTTTTAGGCATAAACATATTAATTTCTGGAAACTTCAATCATGTTTCATTCTAATATACTACTGCTCATATCTAACAAAATTTCAAGTAGATTATTTTCTATTCCACCTTTATACAACAGATTTCATATCCTCTTACATTCAAAAACCTTAAATTACTTTGAAAATTGATTAAAGAAACATATTTTTTTGGTTTATATAAAGGTTTATATGATAGCCGCCCAGATAAATTAGTCGATTTAGTGTCGGTGCCCTGCGCGTAATCACCCCGCATTATAGCCGTCATCACGTGGGATTATTGCATCGATTATTATCGTCCTCATACACGTGTGTACAAGATACGTATAAATATGTAACAATTTAATATAAATATAAAGCAAATTATAATTCACAATGAAGGCACAAGCTCGAAACACCTATCACATTTTCGAACGGATAATGAGTTATAGGATACGGGTTTTCGGTAACCCGATTTGCTCATATAATAAATTTCGCGATGTGAGGGTGGTTTTCGGACGCGGTACAAATTGTTTCCCTTGCAAAATTAAAAATCTTCTCGGTATGGGGTTTTGGTTCATGGTGGAAAAACGCAGAATGCTGATGACTGAAGGGCCGTAAAATTGAAATTTATGAGCGGATTTATATGAGTTATTCGATACAAGGTTGACAGCCGTGATTAAAACGGCAAAAATAAATTACGTCCCGGGTGTATTTTTTTATTATTTTGTTTTGTTATTAAATGTTTTTATTTTGTACATCGGTCAGTAATAAAATGTACGGATGGAAATACTGCTGAGAATTAAGTCGGACTATTTCTGGGAAAAATTGTTTTGCTATATGTGTTATTATTTTGTATATTATATTATAGGCGAATTATGATGTGATTATGTAAAAGATTACTTTGTGAATGATGATGTTGTTTGAAAAAGTAACCATAATCCAAAACACGTTGGAAGCATTCACATTCGTAATCCGTTAAGTAGATTAAGTTAAATTGTTGTAGCGGAATATTAAAGAAAACCACATGTTTGTTATTCGCATTCATAATCTGAATATATCTTATATTATTTCATAAATGCTAAAATTTATTTAATTAACGTTTCCGCGTATTTAAATTTTCATTCAAATTGAAAAATACGCGGCTTGATACTTCAGTATTTAGTTTTTAAAAAAGCCTTAATTATCAAGAAGTAAGCTTTCATTGTATATTGACCGCGTTCTTCTCAATAAATGTTTTCAACCGAAAGTAATTTGATTCTCAGACGTAATTATACTAATTTGAAATTCTAAAAGAAAATTTAAGTCAATTTTATTCTTGAAATATGTAATAATTAATGTTACTCTTATATTTTTACTACACAATTTAAAAAAATATTTGACATTTTCGAATTTGCAAACGTCTACCAAATTCCCTTGCTTGTTTAATTCAATTAAATTAAAAACGTGCCAGGTATCCAAAGGGATATATTCAATCCGAAACGTCCAAAACACAGATTTACTACAATCACCTCGAACATTCCAACTATAGGAATCTATTGCCGAAAAGAATTCCTATGCGACACACACAGCGGTCGCTTCTGCAAACGTTATTAGGTCCTTATTGACCCACTTAATCTTTTTACTGTTTGACCCGTATCCCTACCGTCTATCACCACCATAGATTCAAACTAGGCAAACACCTTTAAGGTTCTTTCCTCCTTTTTTTATCCCGTGTATACATTCGCCGCCGTATGAAGTCGATTTATTAATTAAACGAAGGCGGAGCGAAATTTACGATGCGAACAGGACGCGCTTTCTCCGCCCAAGTTTACACAATATAGCGGGCACTAAATAAAGTTCTGGACACGTTGTTGTTGCTGCGAAATCTGCACCGTCCATAGAAGCCTGTAAATCGAACGCCATAATGTCGCATATTATAATAATATGATATTAGTGTGACCCGGACCCGCGGGTATGTGTGTTCGGTAGGCCGATGTAATGTGGAGGGCGCATATTGTAAATGACATTGTTCGAGGCGAATAGGTGCTTCGGATACGAATTTACGACTGTAACCTCTCCGTGGCACACTTTGTACAAAGTCGACGGAAAAAATCGGTATAATGTAATTTTAGGGACGAAACGCCCTTTGCGACGGCCCCTTGGAGATATTAGTACGGTCGCCTACTTAAATCCGATTATATTCTTTGACACGCGTTTCTGGAGTAAAATTTATAAGCGATTTTGAAAGTGTGGATATGGTTTGATCGTTACAATTTTGTGATATTTACAAGCGAAAATTTATTATATAATATTTGGGAAGGTTATTTTTCATCGAAGTATTTGCGAAAGTTATTTTTTTTGTGTGCGATCAAAGGTGTATTTTATCGGTAGTATATTATTAAAATTTCTATTTCCATTCGTCATCAAAATAGAATTGTCGAGAAAGATTTATTGACGGAATACGAATGGTAAAAGAACAAATCTAATGATAAATCATTTCAATTGAAATCTAACAATATTTTTTGCCGTAGATTTTAATTTATGATCAACATTATCTATATGTATATGAAAAAACTTAAATCAATTTTATAAAATTTTTGAATAATCAAAAAAAAAATGTATATATAAAATTTAGAACGAAAAAAATATGTTTTCCCATTTTATTTAAAATAAAAGAACCAATGAGTAACGCTTGTCTATTTCATGATATAGGTCTATCATTTCTAGTGTTGCCTTCGGTGTTTGTTGAGATAATAAGAACATTGTTATTTACGGTATGTTACCGCCGAGAGGAGCCAATTCTATCCCCGTTTCTCCTACGGGAATATGTATCTCGTCTCCATAGGAACAACACTGAACCGTTTTCTCCCCATAAACAGTCAACGTTCAGATTGTTCGTCGCCTCGGCAAAACGATGATCCATGAAATCGAGATGAAAGTATATCGATTCGCTCTCGCGATTTTCGCTTTCCGTGGAAAAAAACATGTCGACAAATTATCGGGAAGAAATTGAGGAAATCTTCAAACAAGAGAGAAAAGTTTCCGGGATTTTCTGATGAACGAATCGATATGGTACAAACAAAGATTTCGTTGAGTCAAATATAAAAAAAAATAAGCATTGTGCGGTTCGAATATTCAGATAAAATATTACTAAAAACACATTGCTTAGAATTATTTATAAGCTATTTATCGTATTTTAAGGGATTTAATGAAACTGATTTACAAATTGCTTAAAGATATTGTCCATTCGAATCACGAAATTAACCCTTGTATAACTGTAGTACGAAAACTTTTCCAAAATTTTATATTAATGGAAGGTATTTCAAAAATAAAATAGAAATTTCATTTTCCTCATAAAAACTATAGTGAAAAAATACATCAAATAATAAATAGATATTGAATATTTTTCGAATTTCAAGCAGGTTACAAGGTCGGTATGTCGTCTATCTAGAAAAGGTATCGCATTTCATAATACATTTGGTAAAAAAACAGCTCTGTATATATGTTATATTATACATATTTATACTATGATATGTCGAGCATTTGGTGATTTTATTTTGTATGCGAATATCTAATTTGAAAAAAAACGAAAAATCATAAAAACGGAAAAAAACGCTGCGGCGCCGCCGTTTTATTTTTACTATGTAAAAAAAACTTCACGAAAAAACGAAAACCTTTCCATCTCCCAGAGGACACTTCAGAAGAAACCGAAACTATTTTCGCGGGTCTTTTTCATCTTTTTTCCTCGTTCTTCTAGCATTTATTATTCTCAGGTTCAGCGTCCACCGGCAGAGCATTTTGTGTCCGAGTTCACATACCCTTTTCGTTCCCTTTATATATTTTCTTGCTTTCGCAGATTTACCGATAGAATTGTCAAAGATCAAGGTCTAAGGAAAAGAAGAGAAAGTTTCAAACCCGAACACATGCGCATACATAACGTAAACCTGTCGAAATAATACGACGTAAGAGGTCTCAATCAATCGGATACAAAACGCTTTTCTTTGGCCAAACGCGGGTTTATTATTTTATTTATGTATAGGCCGTTTTATATACGAGAGGCTAGAAGGTTGCAAAAAAATACCACATAATACAAAGAGAAGTCTAGAACACAATTTAAAAATTATTTTCGCCGAAGAGAAAGAAGCTTACAAAGGGTTTGTGAAAAGTTTGTTTCAAGGAGTTTTCATCGCTCAACGTCGAATCCGTAGGCTCGTAATTGGACCCATTTGTTGAATTTTAATCGGAAGGCCCTAAAGTAATTGAAACGACTTTTGGTACGCGATCACATAGTCCAATTAATCGCAAGTCGCCTATTTGACGATCGGGTTTCAAATTAATGCCTGCAGCGCAAACTGTTCACTCTATATAAAACTTTTAACAGTGAATTAATTTTAATTCACTTTCTTCGATGCATATAAAATTTCATGGTTTATTTATAATATATTGATTAAAAAAAATCCGTTTTAAATGTATAACAAACATTGTTAAAACTCAAACGACATTTTTTAATATTGGATTACTTTGACCGAGTTGTTTCTGCGAAAGAAGGTACCTCCTCCCACCGGACACATTTTACGCTTTTATTTTTAATCGACTTGAAAGGCGGCCATTGTTTCAAATTATTAGCCCTAGAGTCCCTTTGATGGAATGGCAAGCGTAAAAAATGCACGAAGCATTAATTGAAATGCTTCGCATTTCCGAGATAACACCGGTATTAGCATTACGTTGAAACATTTTTTTCTAACCTGACTGGCTATAGCAAAATCTTAGAGATGAAATTGAATTTTTAGAATTTCAATATTTATTACTTCTTCCGGTTTCTTTATTATATTATAGAATATATAATACTTCGTTACATTTTTAAAGCACTTAAAAGAAACCATTACATTACAATCTTTCTGCTTATATTATAATAGTACACCGAAGAACGTATTATTACTATATATGTTATAATAATACGATTTTCATTCGAATGAAAAAAAAAACTCAAGTTATCAGATAAACGGATCTTCCATTTTAATACGTTCAATACAATAGAAAAACTTCATGCCATACGATTATTTCCACATAAGAAAGTTATTTTTTCCTTATCAAACCAACAAATACACTATTGCACGGGACCTTCGTTTTGACTGAACCAGTCATATGACGTCCATCAGACGAATTAAATCGCACATCCCCGTTGCAAATGCTGTAATGAATTTAACCCTTAACACTAAGTGCTCGGGGACCCAGACGTTTGCATCAACCCCTTGCGAAAACACAGCCTGCCTCTCCAGCGTGTAATTTTCGCGGTTTTCCACTCCAGTATTCCATTCTGCTCTCCAGGCCGCATGAAAAATAGAAAACTCAATCATACAACCGTATCTTGTTGTTGGCCCTCTTTTCCAGGACGCTGCGGCCCTTTGCCTCCTTCGCGATAGTACGTGGCTCCGAGGGAAAATTGCCAGATCGGTCGTAAAATAACTTTTAAAGGAGTGTATTTTTGGCGTCGGTGTATCATTTATGTATGCTCATCGTGTATGTATACTGTTTTTTTTTCGTCCGCCGAATTGTAGAAATGAATCGTGTTCGCCGTTTCCTATCAGAATGTTCGGTTTCCCGCTTTATTAGTAACAAATCTAGGATGCGTTCCTTTTCAGTCGAGGATTGTGGATGATTTAATGAAAGGGATGTATGTTTTAGTGTTTAATCTCGAAAGGCAATTTATTTGTATTATTTTTTGTGTGAAATTGGAAATATGTAAATATGGATAGAAATAAGAAATGAGACGATGTTTGAAAAGTGAAAAGTTTGTATTTATTATAAATAGAAATATAATAAAAAGATTTTGTTGCTTTTCATATTTTCTACTAACGAGATTGTCGGAGCATTTGTTATTTTTTTATTTTAAATATTATGTGTTCATTTTACCCATATAATTTATTTAGTCTGTCGGAAGAAAATGTTTCAACATAACTCATTAAATCTTAAACATATCTTGAATTTACTATATCAAATAAGGCTTTCTGAGAAAAAAATAATTAATTTATCAAAAATTTTACCACAACATATAATACATCAGCTCATTTCTAACTTCGCAACGAAATCGCATCAGAAACACATTATTACGAACATACACACCATCATAACTACGACCCACGCATCGAAACGTCACATTTTCCTTAAGACACTTTTATTATAAAATATAATATCTAAACAACGCCCAAAATAAAATATACAAAAAAATACGTGTGTTTTTTCATCTCTCGGGTCGCATCTGTCTTGGCCAACGTGAACGCGTAATATAGCCGCGATGAGTGTTGTAATGAGATTTGTTGGACGCACTTTGATGGATGCCGGACCTAGGGATCCCTATAACGAAAATAATACAGATAATAAAAATAATAAGCATTTCGGTGGAGGCTTTACGACGATACGAGCCATGCGTCATTGTTGGGGTCCGCCGAGGGTAGGAGACGCGTCGTTTTTGCGCCGAGATGACCATTTTCTTCAGCACGTACCACACCATGGCGTAGGTGCGCCACCATCCTTGTAGGTGGCTCGTTCATGAGTAATGCGATAATTTATATATTATATTGTGTATCCGAGGTGTTGTTTGCTGTGTTTTTTTCGCTAGTGTTCGTCGGAGCGGTTCGTTTGATTTATGCGCTCAATCAAGATATGTTCCGCACCATTATCCCGAGTTAACTTCGCTTCGACATTAACCCGCTTCGGTTATGCTGAAGTTTTAATATTCGAGCTAAAATTTCGGTTGTTTCGCTTTATATTTTTGTTTTATGTATTAATTTAGTTTTTTGTTCGTGTAAAGTTAAAGCTTTGCGGAGATGTTGAATGAGAATAAGATTGTTCAAATTGAAATTTTAAAGTATGTTTTGTGATTTGAGAATGTTATATTAAATTTAGATTTAGAATTTAATTTAGTTAAAAAATAAACGCGAAAACCGTAAAACAAAAGATTTTAAATACTTATCCCATCTTATTTACATATAAAACGAATGAAAATCTATTGTATCAACATAAATCTTCGAAATTTTAAACAATGAAAATCACATTTCATTCAAAATTGAAAACCCGTTTACTTTCAATACAAATTTAACAAGATTTGGAACCGATCTGAATTTATACAGTACAGCAGTTACGAAAATCCACAATTTGGCAGAAATAATTTTTTTATAGAGGTCAAATCAGTGGCCAATAAATATCGTTCAAATAGGAGCCTCTCTCGACCTATCCAAACAAGGAGGACAATGGCGACGCGCACGACCGCAGGGCTTATTTATTCTGGAAGCAATCCCGTTCCAGGATAACCCAGTCCCTTATCCCTTCCGAGGCTTTAATGGCGTCGACGCCGCCGACTGACCGTTATTCTAAGGGCTTTGGTCGAATAAATTTAATATGCATGAACTTCGAAGCCTTACGCGTGTACATATCATACTGGTGTGTATGAGGGGCGTAGGTTCCAAAATCGCAAAATGCGTGCGGCTTTGTGAATTGTGAAGGAAGCCGTTCAATGTTGGTCTTTTGTGTTGAATTAGATTTAATAAGTATAGTCAAAATTTGTATCAAAAGTAAATTTATAATATTAAATAATATTTAAAAAAAAAAGTTTAAGTTATTATTTTTCGAACTAAATATAGATACTATATTAAATATTTATGGTTTTTTTGTTGTCAAGTTCTATTGTGAGTTTCGGTTCTGTGTCTTTCATATGTGAGAAACTTTTCGTGTACAGTTTTTCGTGAGCCGTTAGAAAGTCAAGTTTTTTCGTTGTTCTGAGAGCTTTTGAAGCTTCTCTGGATTATTTTTGGGTACACAACTTTTGCTCGAAAAGAGAAGTTTTGTGTCCGTGGTAAATTTTTTATTAAATGTATATTGAAATATTTTTTAATTAATGGAACCGTTTACCATTCTGCAGAGTTGCATTTATATAATTATATACAAACATATAATGTTATGACAGCTTAACTCTTCGCGTACTTCAATAAGCCAGGAAACCCCAACAAAAACTTGGTCCATTAAAAAGTTTAATTGCTTATTTATTTACCTTTTATGAAATGGTGCGAGGGTGCACAAAAGGTCCTAGGAAGGCCTTGCAGCTGCTGTAACAGTCTATGTAAAAGTAATTTTATGTATAATGTAAATTTAACACTAACACAAATATAAAAGTCTATCTTCTGTGCCCGTTGGGCGTCTGACAAACCTAAAATTATAAACTGGAGCCCACGTACCCGCTGACGACTTGTTACTGTAATTGAAAACTTCAATACCAATTAAGGGTCCCAGAGGCCGTTGTTTGTGCCGAGTAGATCGAATTATATCTAACTTCAAAGAATACCGTTTCGATGTCGACATTGACCTTTGCTAAGAGAAATATTTTTTCCTCAAGGGAGCATTTTTGTTTTGTTTTTTTCCTCGTCCAATTGCGTTTTTCGGCCGCACCGAAGATTTTCTCCCCCTTGAAAAGACCCTTAATTAAAATTTAATAAGAATTTGTAGAAAATTTTAATATTGATAAATCCGGAACAAGCTTATTAGCATTTTGTAAAATGTATAATTAAAAACCTCTTTACGATTATTCATTTTGAAGAAATTAATTATTTAAAAAATATTTAATAACAGTTTTTTATTAAAAAAAAAAATTATATACAACAATAATGAAATAATTAATTCAGTTAATTCCGCCTTTGAATCGTAAAGCGAGTTATTAAGGTTTAGCGTTTTATTTATATAAATTTTCTTTTTATGCGGACCGTTTATGAAATCTGAAGGATTTAGTTAGCTCCAGTTTTGTATCATTGTTAATCTTGCTTTTATGTTGCCGCATACAACTGTGGTTTTCCATCTTTCCTATACCCGGATACTCGTTCACTTTTGTGTACGTTGGCCTTTTCCGAACCTTTTATCTGCTCGTTAATATTATATAACGAGGCGGCTGTAAGTGGACTCAATACGACGATATAATGAAAACTTTGCCTGGATTAGCCTCGAAATCATAAAGTGGAAAATTTCGAAAAATCTATACTTGTATCTTCTATACTCGTATATTATGCGAGTATACTCTGTACGCTGAAGAAGTTCCGTTCAGCGGCGATCAAAGTAATTTTGTATATAGTCCAGTGTTCATATAAATTTTCGAAGTTTTTTCATTCCGTTCTGTCGATTCTTCGGGCATTCGGTTTATATGTAAAAATTTCTCTATAAAAAAGTAGGGTCGCTTAGGGACCAGCATAAAATTTACGAAACTGCATATCTTTGAATCGATTGGCCGGTAAAACATACTTTATCCGAGAGACGCCACAACTTTTGTGTTTATATTATAAATATGTACAGAAATTTTGGTTTTTGAGAATAATTTAGAGCTTCGAAACCTGAAAAATTTATAAAAAAATGAAATATTTGAAGATACATTTTCGGGAGATATCGGTAATATCGGTTTTTTTCTTCACCTGTATTAACCTTTTGTTGGACAAGCTTTCGCCGTACGGATTAATCTCTTTTCATCCTCCTTTTTAGTTACGTGAACGAAGACTGGAGTTTAACTTAAGACTAATGCTGAATGTTCTTTCGGTAGCATCGATTACTCGCATTTTAAAGTGAGAAAATTTTTAACAGTCAAATAAATACTTTGTAAAGTGTTAATTCCATCAAAAATACAGAAAACTTTGATTTCAAGTGAGTTGAAGAGTACTCGAGACATTATTGTTTTCGATACAATTAAATATTATATAATTATAAGAAATTTCTGAGCGTTCTATCAATATCCGTTAATTCCTATTAGTAAACCACGGCTTTGGTATGTGAAATGTTTGACTAATACAAATGTCAAACCGACATGTCAGGTTGACGTTACGCAAGCAAATGTCATTTTATGAACGTCAAACTGTATCCAGAACGACGAACTATTTCGAGTGCATATTAATCGAGTTTGTTTATTTGTTCATTTTCAGATTCAATTTTGGAAAAGCATTCGATTTTTTTCGCAAAAAAATTATTGTTTTGTATACTATCGTTTTATTTCATCGTGATTGCAGCCTTCAAATACGAAAAAAAACCACCGATACACCTAAATCAGTTAATTCTATTACAAGGAGACATCTAGACGGAACACATTGGAAAGTTAAGTCCCGTTCGGGAAAAACTTATCGGAAGTTTCCAGCTGTTGTCCGTCTACTGTCAGATTAGGACGATAGTAGATAGCGGTTCTGGAACTTTACGATTTTGTCTATGGGATATGGATGATATTAAGTGAATTATAGCTGTAACAATGACTCCACCCTATCAATTATTTCCCGTTGTGGAAAAACTTGCCTACGCACATACCCTAAAATATATTTTCTCGTATAAAAATAATCGGATACGAATTCAATACGCTTCCGTTGTGATCGTATTATATTGGCTTCTCGGATATTCTTTATACACGGGATGTATTATCGAAACGTTTCCGACGTGAAGTTCTTCTTATGAGAATTCATAATAATTCGATCGTTACTATTTGTCTTTAACAAGATGAAAAAGCTTTTCCGAATTTTAATTGTATTAAAGTTAGTGCCTTGGAAAAAGGTCGAATTTCGTGGAGCGTTCACGGTTTAAGGTGTGTAATCAGTGGTTTTTGCATTTTTCTCGGTTGCTCTTTTAATTTCAGTCGACTTTCGTTCTTTTCAGCAAACAATTAGGCTAATGAATTTGCAAACCCACTGCACGTAATTTATTATGTTTTCGCTTGTGTAAGGGGAAACAGCGTCGACGACTACCCAAGCTAGCGGCGGGACTACTTTCTGATATTATATAAACCGAAAAGTACATCATTAAGGAGCCGAGAATGGAAAAAAAGCATTAATTATAACGAGAATACTCTTAATTATTTTTCCGATACGCACACATTCTCAAATTGCTTCTGAAAAAATATACGAAATATCTATAGCAGTTTGAACACATAAAATTTTTAAATTCGTCATATAGACGTCGGGTTAGAATTTGGATCGCTCGCTTTTCGAATAGTTGACATATCCCCGAGAGGGTTTCACACGTTGATGAAATAATGCGTCTACTCTTGTTGCAGAGATGTTTGTCAGTATTATAGCAATTTCAACAATTTGAAATGTTTCGATATTGATCGTACGAAAATTTCCGACCGCTTGGTTCACACTTTAACGGCGCAACCCGTTTATCGGCTAAATTGTCGAGTCCCCATAGATAAACTTTGATGTAGTTTTAAGTGACAAACTAGCTCGTTCAGAGTAAGAGCACTCGTTAAATAGAATACACAACCCAGAACATGATATTGACAAAAATTTATTATTTTGTAACATTGTTTAGTACTTAGAACTTCGAAAAGTTTGAAATAATTGAGGTTTAAAATTTTCGTACGACAGATAGAAATTGCATTAAAGTATTAAATGAGTTTTATAAATATTTTTTACGAAAATAATTATATTGTTAAAAGTGTGCTATAAATAATTCGGGACAATTATCACATTTGGTCACGTCAAAAACAAACTTCGCCCAATGAACTAATAGAAGTTTTGGTTGAGAGCCAAAGATGCAAGCGATAAAAAAAGGACATTTTATCTCCGGGTAGGATTAGATAAATTCTGTTCCAAATGGTTTCACCCGAAGGCAGAGTTCTTTTTGTCTCGTTGAAAGAAAAAAATCAATGAAGAAGACAATTTAAACGATTTATATACAGTATATAATCTTCCAATATACCATTTGAAACGAAATCGATTTCTTAATGATTACTTAATGACATATTCGTATTTTTTTTGAGGCATAGATCATATTTTTATGAGATTAAACGTGTCACATCGATGATAAAAATACATCAAAAATATTAATTTAGTGCCGACATTAACGTCAGGCTTCCAGTTGAAAAGTTATTTTTAAGTATCTTTCGACTACAAACGACTCCGCAGTTTTATTTTACTTATTTATTTTCATTTTCTCGTTTCGCTTGTTACACGGAAACCCCACTTCCCCACGTCGAGAGACCATCATTAATATCTTATTTTGTCCCCGTGTACGGCCTCGTTTTGTTTTTCGCGATTTTTCGTAATTTTCTCTTTTGACGCATTTGACTTTTCACGATGGCAGACACCTTTTTTAAGCTGATGCTTTGAATTTACTACGCGTCGAAATACCATTTTTTCATACTCAAACAATCCCCAAAAGGGAAGCAAAAACGTCAACAAATTTTATCTTATTGCTGCAATAAGTGACTTTCATATATTTTATTAAATTTTACGACGATATAAATTTATCATTATATAATACATAGTCCTTAGGAATAGAGATAGCTCTCTCATTTGGATATAAATGGTATATCCACGATGCATTCATCTCCTTCGATGCATGCAGACACAATAAACTATATTGTTCCAAGTTTCAGTAGCATTTACTCACATCGCTGACCTTTCAAGTTTCGCCCAGTCTAGTGGAAAAGTGATCAAGCACACGAGCGATGCGCCGATCCATGTGAATTCAACTTATTGCACTTTGCAAAGAAAGATATGCTCCTTCGATACAGCAGAACGACGACAAAATATGTTCGCTTTTCGTTTTGGTGAAACTTACATAATATTGGAGAGACAAGATAAAATAAGTGAAATTGAAATCAAATAATATTTCCAAATGATTTGAGCAAATATTTAAAGTTTTGATAGAATTTTTTTGTATTAAAATAACAGTTTATTAGTCGTTCATGTTAAAGTAGTGACAATTGGAGGTTGGTTTAGATAGATTGAACTCGTAATGGATTTCCTGCGGCACACCTAACCAATCCGACATTGCAATCGAGTGTGTGCTGTTAACTAAACATTCAGAGTACATTATATAACGCATTTACAATTGTTGAGAAAACTTGACCGTTTTCTGAAGAACATAAAGCCTTACTTGACGTTATTTGAAAATTAACGGAATCTAAAAATATCAATGTTTTCTAAATAGGCTTTCAAACGATATTATTTAGTTATTATATATGTAAAGGAATTTAAGTTGTTTTATATTCAATAAATTTTTAATTTACGCTTAATTATATTTTTTTAATTTTGAAAGTACACATTAACGTTGATTATAAACATCATTATAAAGTGAAAAGAATTCTCAGAATACTTATTAAATAAAAAAAACACGTGAAAAAAATTAATGGGATCCATTTAATTTTTCGAAAAGATTATTAATTAGCTGAAAAAAAATAACACTTAACAAAGGCTTTGTATTCTAACAATGTGCGAATATAGCTTAATAAATTTAGAACGATTGTCTAGCAGTTAAAAAACATAAACTGTGACTGTGTCCAGGTTTCATATCGAAAGAAAAAGAAACGATCATCTTATAACATGAACGCAACTTCTAATACACCATTCCCGACCTTTGAACTTTTCCAACGAAAACTTTCGACACCTTCAAAATAAAAAGGAACACACATACACACATACGTTCGAAGCTTTCCGCTCTGTTTATTTATATTTTCGTTTTCAGCAAAAGGACTTTTCGTCGCCCGAACGACGTCGCTAAACACACGAACTTGCGCAATATAAGTAGCGAATCCTTGCCCACTTTCTAAAGGGAGACCACGCACGGGCGCAGTTCGACGACTTGATTATTTTATTTAGGCGAAACACCGGTAAATTTCCGCAAAAGGGCGAAAAAAATAAATAAGGAAACTACACGAGAGAAACAAAGCGGAAATCGGTCCTTTTTCTTCGTCCGGGTGTGTCCTTTCGGCCGTTTCGTTTCGTGTTTTCAACGCGCAAAGGAGGAGTGATGGCGGCTTTCTTCGGGTTGGCTACTTAGTGTATGGTGTCACGATCGTTGAATTTCCTTGAATTTTCTCGAATTTTCCCGGCAAAGGCGCGACTGTTGCGTCCGGCTGGTGTCGGACCCATAAATCCAAATATTGGCTTAAATGCGCGCCGTGTCGTTTGTTTGAATTAGTCCCGGGCCTACTTACGCCCCGAAAGGATTTCTGGTTGTAGAATGCCTTTTTTGTGTGTTAAATAATGGAAAAAATGCTAGTGAAATATTCAATGAATCTACAACAATAGATATTTTTGTTTATCATTGTATAAGCGATAATAAAAATTGACTTTATATGACCAATTCGCTTTTATTTTTCGTATCAATAAAAGTACCTCGAAAATAAGTACAATAGAAATAAATAAATATTACACTCAAACGGCAGACGTTCGACACATATAGAAATATAGTTCACGTTCGTACGTTCACGGCATTCCAATAAAATCCAGAACTATCGAATATCGCCGGCATTTTATATGAGTCGAAAGCGGCGACAAACGTCGATTTTTACCATCGGATCTTTTACGTCGCTTTCAGCGTCGAACAAAGCGACTTTGGTTGTGGCCTTTTCGTAATTTCAGCTGCATTTCGTTGCACAATATTGGTAAATTGCAGCGATATTGCGAGAGCGGTGCCGCATGCAAAGCTAAATCCCCCGCCGACAATACGGCCGCAATAAACTTGTATTATTCCAGTTATATTTTTCGCTCAGGCCCTTGGAAATCCGGCAGCCCGAAAACGATGAATGTCGTATTAAAATACTTTACGCGGCCAATATTGGTTTTAGTTGGCTCTGTACAAGACCAGAAATCCGCAGCGGCACGCCAAGGATTAATGCGGAGGAAACAAAATGAAATCCTTCCTCTCGAAAGCTTTTGCCGCTTTTCTATGTACACACGACCGTTTAGCCGTATTCGTTTATATTGCTTTTGCGTATTGTTGTTATGTATTATATGCTTGTTTTTGCTTCTCTCTAAATCGGCTTAAGGGTTCTTCTTGTGCGTACGTTTTAATGGAAAAGCTTTTTTCTGTTGGTTTCATGAATCCGTCCGTTTTCGGACGGGATTTTTGTTATATGGAAAATATTAATTTTTTAAATTAAAATATTTGATTTGATAGAATTCCAAGTATTTAAAATATGAGATAAAATTAAATTTATTTTAAAGATATTTCATTAATTTGAAGACTTAAAACAATAGTTCGTTATTTGCGTAGCGATAAATGTTGAAGTTTCGCAGTTTTCCAAGTTAAATAATGTTATAAAGCAAGTTTTAAATTATAAGAAAAACAAAGTTCATTTTCTTAACAATAATAAATAGTTGAATAATTCTATTTGAATAAAATTATACAGAATCATTCGCGTAACGAACGACAGACTCGATTCGATCGAACGAACACAAAACAAGTAATAATCCCGAACGGCGGTGGACTCTCGGGGAACTTTTCGAAATTATGAAAAGGAAATAATTGACATTTTCATTAAATTTAATTTTTTCTCGAATCCGAATCGAAAACACAATAGAGCCCCGACGACGACGACGTCATTCATCGTCGAGGAGCTTTTGAGTCTTTTGTGTTAACTCGCTTAATACCTTCTATATACCCAGGCAAACCCACGCGAGCGCAGGAAGTGACTTATTCGGACCAAGAAGGGAAGAACGGGAACGAGAGGCGAGGAAACGGAAAACTTTTTCCACGAGAAAGTTTATAAGTAGAAAATTAAGTCCGGCGTAATTAAAAATTCCTCCCTCTGAATAAAATTGATCAGTTTAACGTTGTAACGCTAAGCGGGATAACCTCGGAGGAAACAAGAGAGGCCGTGGTATGGGCCCCTCTTCCGCAGATCGCCGCTTTCTTCTTCTAATTTTACTTCTTCCGCAAAAGGAGAATATCTAGTGAGGATTCCTCGAGAGCCTGCGATTAACCGACTTTCCTCCGGGATGGGTTACATTTTTAGCGCTATCCACTCCGTTGGATAAAATTAAACGCAAAATTCGCATGTATCGCACGACCCCGTTTTTGTTCGAAAGAATTTCGATGAGTACACTGTTTGATAATCGAAATGTTAATTCAGGCGTATATTATTTTTTTTTGTCGAAAACTTTTTTTATATAATATTTATGGGTGAAATGTGATATATTATAATATATTATATCGTCATTGCAATTCAAAGTCTTATATTATAGAAAGAGAAAGCAGATTTTTGGAATGATAAAAATAAAACTATCTCACGGAACTGTAAGTAATCCACAGTTAAACTATTCATTATTATTACTATAATGTCACTCAAATTTGAAAATTTGTGTAAACTTTAGATTTCAAAAAGCTAGATTATTATCATAAGCATGTTATATTTCTTGGATTGTAAATTGATGTCAAAATAAATATAAATATGCTAAGTTCATATGAAGATTGATAGAGACCGATAAAAAATAAAATTTCTCAAGTCATAAACAAAATTACCCGAAATATTATAAGAACTACAGTAAATCTCAATATAATAAATCAAAAACTAATTTTAAATTGAAAATTCAATATCTCAAAAATGAAAACATAAATCATAAAGGCGACGTCTAAATAAATTCCTCAGCCAATATTAGCCGCCGTATTTCAACAAGACGACAAGAACGCATCGAAGACACACCACCACCGCGGCAACGCCAATAAAGCCCCACCTTCGGACATCAAAAACAAGAAGTACTTCCGTCCGAAAAGGGAACAAGAAGAATGAAACGAAAAAACGAGGAATTTTAATAAATGGAACGTTTCAAAGCGGCGCGGTCGCACCTCTTGTTCGCCGAACAAAGGACCGTTTCGCGTTTCCGCTTCCGCCGCAGAAATATTGCGCGACACGTCCGCGAATGCGGCCACATAACCTAACCTAACTCAAGCTATTTTGCCGAGGGGGTGGTGGGTGGGTGTGGGTGGTGACATTTTTCTAGAAAGTGCATTTTTAACCGCGAAAGAACGCATCGTGTAAGGCGCGCGCGCTACAAATCTTGCGCGAGTTTAATGTTATATTATACATAGTATGTACTCGGTGTCGGGAGTGGGTTTAGTTGTTTTAAATTTCGTGTATGAAAAATGGGCTTTCGTGTTAAAATGTTATTTTGTATTTTTAATGCAATCAAGATTGTATTGAAGAGATTCTATAGGCGCCATTTTGAAAAGATGTAATTTTCGGTTAACTTAAATATTTAGTTATCTCTGATTTTCTTTCATAAAGATACGAGACGGCGTGGTTTTTAGCCTAACTTAATATAATTATTATCTTGATTATTTTTTTAATACAAGTTTCACACTTCAAATTTAACCTTTTAAACTAAAAAAACAACCATTAGAAAGTATTATTAAAACCTTTGTAATAACAACCAATGAAATTTTTATTGATTATTATGACAACGGACTTATTTTATATTATAATACTTTCCAATGGTTGAATTTGAAGTTTAAAACCTGTATAAATGCGAATTATTCATAACGATATTTATGAACATTAAATAAAATAATCATCCATATAATAAATAATAAGAATCTAGAAATAATGATATATTTTAATTAAAATAATAATATAGGAAAACTTTTCTGACAATCTGAAAACAGAGTAATTTTTTTGATAATGGAACATCTACCAAAATGTTCATGCAATGAAATTTATTTATTAACTGCAGCAAATTACAAGTCAGTTTATTTCGGTTATCAATATTATCAGTATATTCTGTATCCATTAACTAGTTAAATTCATGAAATGTATTTCACCAATACACTTTGTCTCCAATTACATTCCAAACAACGTAGCGTTACATGTATTCAAAATTATCTATACCTGAAACTAACCATTGAATCTAACTGCTTAATATGTACATGCAGCAATTTCCGAATTGTTTGAAATTTGATACATTCGAAGCGCGTTTGATCGACGAAACGTTTTCGAAAACCGACTTTTGCGGTAACACGTGTCGTCCAATGGAAATCCGCGTGGCGCTTTCCGATTCGGGGTCGAAATTAAAATGCGCCGTAATATCATTCAAATGCTAATTATTTACGTTTCGCCGCCATTTGAATGAAAATAGGCGTAATTTTAATAAATTCGAAACGGACGAAGCGCAATTTCGTATGCCCGAATTGACCCAGTTACAAAATTCAAATAACGTGTACAAATTTTTCAATTTGTTTGGATGTTAAGTAGATAATTTGTATAAAAAATAAACAAATTCAGATCTGATTTTATTTATATTTTATGCGAAGTTATATCATTATAATATCGTCACCTAAATGTTTATCGTATTGCAGACGTATTTGATATTCAATATCATTAAGAAATATTTAAATTAGAAATAAAAGTACAATTTTAAATTAAGTTTTTATATGAGGTAATTTTTTTTATTAAATTCTCTTGATACATCGATTGCAGTTCAATGAGTATCACGACTGAATGAACCTTTGAGCTCACCGTAGTCTAGAATTCAGTTGTTCAAGAAGAAAGGAAATTAACAATTTTTTTCATTTATTTTAAATAGAATGATTAGTCTCATTATATAATAATTTAAATGACAATAGTTGTATTCGAAAAAAAACTTTGAAATATATTTCACGATAAAACCGTAACAAATTGAAAACCGAAAGAAAATCCGGCTTTTCCTTCCTTGTACATTCCAAATAAAACTTTTTCAAACTATCGCCCAACAGCCAAGAATAATTTTGAATATTTTTAGCATACCCCAGAACGCAATACCGGTCGTCTAGCGTTCAAAATTCTACCTTGTACGACCGTCGGAAAATTCTCAGGAGGCATCCTCAACTGTGAAGAATATTCAGCGCAACATAAAACAAAAGGCTTCGACGCGAGTTCACGAGCCGGGACGTCGAAGCGGGTGTTTTATCGAGCTGGATATGGTGAGAGCATCATATCCATCCAACGAGATACCCAAAAAGGGTTTATATATATACATATGTATATAATATAAAGAACCTGACTGTTGTTTTTTTTTTCTAAAATTTAATGTATCTTATTTTATAGAGAAAATTTTAAATATATGTATTCAAATAACACATGCGAAAATTAGCTTAAAATCAATAAATTATACCGTAGATGTTTTTGCACAACTTACTTTAAGCGTATTTATAAAATTAATGCCAGTCATATATACCACTAACTACGCAGTCTTATTATAATATATCAAAAGATATTTAAAGATTCATTTTCAAATTCTAAGACTCGTGCGGCTTTTCGTGGAATATTCAAATAGCACAAGTTGTAGAAACGTACATACGAATATCGTGTACATCCACATGAAATATGCGTCGAGGTGAAGAAATGTTTTCGAAGACGCGTTTTCGCCGACCAAATATTTTTGCGTCGCTCGAAATAAATCCTCCCCGTTTTCAGCGGTCGGATTTCTCACACTGAAATTTGTTAACCCTTTTGCAGGTCTGACACTGTCGAAATGTGAAGGCTTTCGCGCTAAAGTATTGAATATTTCACCGTGAGATAATGACGTGTCGCGTATGACGGATTTCGCGCTGGGAAAATGTTAGTGTTCGTTCTTGGATCGCTCACTTATACTAGCTTGCTTATTATCAATCATATTTTCCGTTTGTTTCATTTTTTCTGAAAAAAAAAAATTATATGTATATATATATAATCATTTATAAAAACATTTTTATACCTCTTCTGATTTGAAATCTTACAAAAATATGTGTGCACGCAAAAAACTGTCATAACTAAAACTGGACTCATATTTCAAAAATAACGTTTGCATAATTCCGTTCAAAAATCGTATTTCGCCAACGCTATGACGCGTCTCGCTTCCTCGTGAAATATGGTTAAAAATGCACCCGGCACTTTAACAGCCCCAGTCGGGCCCAGAGTGGGCCGCTTGGGGCCAAGCTAGGCCGAGCACAAAGACTGCCATGTCCCTAACATCTGTGTACCTCATCCCTAATTCTAGGTGGCTCAGTTCCACGTTTCACAGGAGAATCGTATGTCACAGAAGTTCTCGACCATTGGAGTAAGGAACATTATAACAATACATAGTAATATAATCCATCATAATCTAACTATCATATATTAATTTATTTTTATATTTTTCAAAAAAAGTTTGAAATATTCAAATATAATGAATATACCTATAATACATGTTAGAAAAAAAATTAAAGGAAAAATCACATATTATTGAACTGTTAATCTCGTTTATATATTATATAATATCATAAATTGTCGAATGAGCTTTGAGATTGTAATTTTAACGCTCGTATGAGGTCGTGTGCCCAGATTTGAACACCCCTGCTTCAGCACATATATCAAGGTCCACAAGAATGTTCTAGTGCCGTGAAACTGCTTTTTCGCTTCTGGTAGGGGCCAAAAACCGCGGTCCCGACTGGCCACGTAAATATACGCAAACGATGCAATAATGAAAACGGAACTTTTGCCTTAGCATGGAAAGGAGGTTGTACGTGTTTTATGAATATATGTAAATGTATATTCATAAAACATATATTTGATATTGTGATAGTTTTTGGAAGAAATCTGTAAGATTTCATACACACTTTGATGATATCAATCCTCTATTATTGTAATTTAAAGGGGCTTGCGAAAAATACACCTTTTTATGAACAATATTATTGATTTTTGTGGTAAGTTCTCTGTATATATTATATTATTATTCCAATTATAACAAATACACAATTCGCCAACTATCCAATCATAAAATTTAATTAAAATCAATGCGCCTATTATTAATTGTACGATTTAAATGTGAATTAACAACATGCAAATAAATCATGCGCGAATGCAGAACGACTGCACACAGGACGTCATTAATACAGCCATATGCATGACAGTTTAATTAAAAATTTATATAAAAATACAAAGCGAAACACGTCGAAGTAACACGCCAGAATAAATCATCCATAAAATTACGCTCTGGATACAAAGTCAACACGCGAACAGCAACAGAACAGTTTTACCCCCAAATTCTTCCCCGGAGCACTGCGGGCCTGAAATCACACATCCGAATATAACACGATCGTAAAATGCATACAATTTCACGTGTTATCTGACAAAGACTCCCAATCTGTATTCTTACGATCTTCAAATATTGTTGCAGAGTCCACACCAACGAAGAATATTAATTTTCCGAGTTGAAAATTTTATATAAATTTGAATAGATTTTTTTTTAAAGCAAAATTTTTGTTTTATATTATGTATCATCAACATATGCAGTTTTTATATTTTCTACTACAGGATAATCATTTTTTAGGATTCATGAATAATTTTTCTAATTATTTATGGATATTAAATAGTGATAAGGTAATACTAGAGGAATTTGAGTAATGAATACAATAGATTTTGTATTATACAGGTCGATGGTACTTGATCGCATTCATCTGTTTATTATATGTATTAATCATCCTATAATACTTGCGGCTTAACTTCACTGTTCAGAGCGTTTAACAAATTTAAACTATTAATCTTTTCTATAAATAAAAATAAATTTTTTAGTCACGAATATTCGAAAAAATTCATTCAAATTAAACTTATTTTATCAAATTTTATGAATATGATTAATCGTAAATTCAACAATCAAAGCAATTTTTTAATAAATTTTTAAAGCATACAAAACACTAATCGATCCATTTTTGATCGAAACAATAAATTTTATCATTTATATAATTAATTTCATCATATTTATAGATCCTCAACATCGTCACGTTTTCGAATTTCATAACAACCGAACTTCACTCGCAAAAAACGCAACCAAAGACGCAAAAAACCCTCGAAAATCCCTTCATGCCCACGCTCAAAACGACTTCAAAAGCAACCTGCCCGATACGAAAACTTTGAGAACCACCTCGCCGACGTATTATAAAACGTTTATAAAGTACGTCCGTCCGTCAGCGGTACGCCGGTCGGCCTTTGTTCGGCCGGGGCAAACTTTTCAGCGGGATTTTCAATTATTCAGCCGGCGATCCATAACCGACACGGCCCGCCACACACACACATAACTTTTAATTGTTTCATGGGTTTCCGAGTATCGAATTTCGCCATTGTTGCGGCGCCGCACTTTCGGGCCGTCGATCGAGATCGATTTTCCGAGCCGAGGGTGCATGCCGGTTGAGGGTTTTTGACTGTGTTTGAGGGTTTGTTATGTTTGATGAATTTTCGATGGATTATGAGTTTTGTGTATAAATCGCTAATTGGTAATTCTTGGAAATGCTTTTATGAATAATCAACTGTGTGCTGATTGAGGGTGTTATATTACGCGTAGGGTCGTTGAGAGGGGGGTAAGAGGGGTAAATTCCCAGGATCCGGACTATTTTGAGGGCCCGTGACCAATTTTGAAAATTTTTGGGCCCTGAATTTTTATCTTATGTTTATGAAAATTTAAAGATATGGAATAAATAAAAATTTGAAGAGGGCAGGGGCCCGAAATATTTTTGATTTTTTTCCCCAAGGCTCGGAATTTCTCTCTACGGCCCTGAATTTATGTACTAGTATTTGAATGATGTTTTATATATAATTCTATAATAGTTATATTCTATCATTTGACATCTATTGTAAACATTTTTTGGTATATTTTTGCAAATATGTATCAATTTTAGAGATGAATATTGAAATTATCTTTTTACAAAATGTTTATAAGTTGATGGTAAAGATTGCATATATCTCTAAATATTACTAAACTTCTGTAATCAATACTAACTGATAAGTTTAATAAGACTCTTAACATTTCTAATAGTTATATTAATAATTAAATGCTTTATACTTAATAAATCGAATAACATTAACATAAACGACGATATTTATAATTCATGCCAGAAATTGATGAATAATATAATTTAGTTGAATTAAGCTAATACATTTAGTTACAAATTTTAACAATAATAATCATTCACTACTTTCACCCAATATGGAATAACATAAAACGTAAACATGTACAAAGGCTCCATACGCAAACTTTCAAGATAAGCTCACACTAATAACATGAAAATATTATAGCAATTTGCGTGCAAATAGGCTTATACCACAGACGAAGCACACCACCAGTATTCAAAACGGTAAAAAGCAGCAAACTGAACACAAAGAGCGGCAGCAGTAGTATACTTTTGCTTCTTGTCCGAATGACGGTTGTACACTTCCCTCAATGTTAAAACAAGTATTGAAATTACGGTACAACGGTTCCAAGTGAACACGCCAACTAATTAGCATCGTATTTGTATACAAGTAAATACGCAAGTCAAATTGTGCAGCGCCGCAGGTTAAGCTAGAAGTTCTAATGGGTTATATAAAACGAGACGCTTTTTAATTTTGTTTCGACAGTACGTTTTTCGAATTTATACGAACGTTTGTTTTTGTAAGAATTTTTATTACGGTTCCTCAAGCGGTCGTTAAATCTTTATGTGAGGGCAAAGGTCAATGTCAAGATTTTCTTTGTAAAGGTTCAAGAATATCGGATTACCCTTTACAAATGATAAATGACGAATTTTGAATCGTTTTATCGTCTGAACGTTTTAAGCATTTGATGGACCACATTTTCAATTGTATTACATTTAAAGTTGTTTTATTTCATTTTTATTTTTATTGTATAAAACATAAATAAATTGAAATTATTATGATTATATTTACATAGCATTTTTAGATATCGTTTCAGATACATCGCATAGTTCCAAAGTGCATAAAACTACATTAGTTTAGCCTCCCAGTGCAACAGCGCGGGGTCCGGTAGAGCTACAAGGACCTACGTTTCGTATTAAATATTACCAGAGAGGTAATATGATAATGAGTGGGTTATAAATATGCTGGGAACGGCCATCGCACCTGCATATGATTGCTCTCACAGGAACAACCTGTATCTTACTTACTGCCCCGGCAGTAATGGGAGAGTTGTAGAACATTTCCATGCTCGAGCCTCATATATAGAGTTCCAAGCATTTTCGTATTATTCGTTGATCGGATATGCAAATTTAGTAATTCGTTATTTAAATTTTCGTGAGTCGGTTATGTGGTTCATTCGAACTATATTAATCGGATAAAGGATTTAGATGATTTGAATTTGCATGGATTATAATTTCGTGACAATCCAGTATTATAATTGTGTTTCATATTGTTAAAATTTTAAATGATGTAATAAAGCAATTTGTACAATATTCCTAATTAATTCCAAAATAAATTATTTTACATGAACAATAATTGCACGCAAACCTTTGTATCGGATAATTTATGTTCATGAAACTGTAATTTGTTTACGAAAATTTCATGTGTGCGAATAATATTGAAAATTTTACGTTAAAAATGTGCGTTATACGAGAACTTATACATTTTGATATATATAAGTTTTTTTGGGGTGTCTTTAGAGATACGACAAAGGAAGACCTCGCTAATATCCGAGAAAAACGTTTCGTGGACGCTTTTTTCGTGCACTTTTTTGCGATCGAAAGTGATTCCTTCATCCTAGAAAAATCTCTACCGAGAATAAAATTCGAGTGTCCCACAAGAAGTAAATCTACTGGAATCAAGTATAGAGACCGTGGTTGACCATCGATCAGTTTGCGTCGTCGGAATCATTTGTCACAAAAAGCTCTAAGAGAATTTTCACTCGAAGGCATGCACTTGCACATGCTGTAATGCTTTCCGACTCGAAAGTTCAATCATTTATTTACAAGTTTAAAGCGGGTTTTGGTCAATAAATTACGTTGAAGACGTGTGCTAATATTATATACGTATACTAAATTTATTTGAAGACGTGTATTTAAAAAGTTTTTTGATACGTTTATTTATTTTATATTCTCGAGAAATATATAAATATTTAAAGTGAAAGCTAACTTGGGATATCAAAAAAAGCAATTTATCCTGAAAAATTCAAGCTCGAATGTTTTAAAAATATATAAATCTGATTTTAAAATGTATTTATGTTCGCATGAATAAAATAACACTATTTTCTATTAAAATATTTACAATATCTCACAAAACTCCTTAAAAAATCATTACTCTTATTTTTCCTTACTATTATTATATTTTTTTCATTTTTCTTTCTACTTATTTTATTCATAAAAATCAGTTATTCTATTACCGACTGAAACAAAAGCATATTTTTATCTACCCTCTTTTTCTATAACATCGATCAAATTTCAATAAAAAACAAACAATGAATGAAAATAAATATTTTACCTACATTATATTACATATCCGATTTCTTCCAGCAAATTTACACAGCTAAAACAAAAATCTTATAATCTCAACAACACTTAAACAAAAATAAATAACAAAAAACATATAACCCCCACATTATTACACAAATCCCACTTTACACCAACCTAATTAATCCATCACACGAAACTCCCTAAAATCAGCAAAAACGAAACCAGACCATCAAAGCGCAGCTAAATACCGACCCGAAACAACAACAAAATCAACACAACACCCCCAAAACACAACCACCCCTCAACTCAAACGCCAACACAGATTCCGGACATTATCGCCATCGTTAATTCATGCCCATCGCGAGATTAAGAGCGCATCTTTCCCTTATTACAGGGCCCCCTTTGTATCCGATCTTCGGCTCGACGATCCTAATGAGCTGCTCGCGAGGCACACTAAAGCGCTCCGTCATTTGCGCACCTACAGTTTGGCATTTTTGCCAGGGCCGGCGGCGGCGCTAAGTGCTTAATGATCCGGCTAATGGGGCCGGAGCAAAGTTTTATAGCGGCCCCATACAAAACCGCCCCCGCCGTCGTGCCGCTCGTCTACGGATGTTCCAATGCCGTTTTGAATGGTGTGACCATGTTTGGTTTTTGTTTTGGGTGATATTTTAGTGGTTTGAGTGTTTATATTGGAGTTTTATGAAAGACAGTTTTTTAAGATTACTTTGATGAAAGTTAAATGTAGAGTTTAATCTATTTGATTCCCATAGTTGGTGATACTCAGTTAAGTTAATATATAGTAGTATATTATACATATGTAATAGTTGATATTGTGGGTCGGTTATTGATGGAAGAAATCAAGAAAGCATGGAATGGACGAGAAAGATGAGCTAATGTGAAAAAGGGATAAAGAGACTTCTATCCAATAGTGAATGATGAAGATGTTTTTAAAAAAAATTCATACGTTTAAATAAAGTCTTTTTAAAAAAGGTATGATTCATTGTAATATGATAGGTTAAAATTAAATATTTATTTGCTATTTTAATTATAAAAGGGGAAACAATTCATAAATATATGATCTATGGTATGTTGATAATATGATTTATTAGTTGAATATTTGCACAGGATTTTCCGAGGGCGAAATGTGTTTTATTTGAGTATTCATACAAAAATGTAACAATTCAAATATTCCGTTTGCTTTGAAATAATTTCTCTCAAACGGTTATTGTTTCTAAAACTTATTAACAAGGTTACCGAATATCAAATATAATATAAAAGAATGTGTTAGTAATTTTTGAAAACGAAATATTTCTTTCAATAATATATATGCTTTATAAAAGCTTTAATTAATTTAAGTTAATATTATTTATAATTAGTTTAAGAAAATGGTTTGACTTTTATAGTTTATTTAAATTTAAATAACGAAATTTAAAGAAAACCTATCAAACTTTTCAATACAGCTTCTTGTTATTATCATACTTCAATAAAGATAAAACATTTTCAACAGATTGACATATACAACAAGCAATCCTATAACAACCATTACACAATTATTTTTAAATTACACACTACAAAGAAACCAATCACACTACACCAACATATCTATACTTCATAACACAAACATATCAAATTTCACAAAACATCTCAAATTTCAACCCCCCCACCATTCCGAACTGCACCGCCATAACCCGACACACAACAGGGTCACCCTACCCCAACTCAACCGGCGTTGGTATGAGACAGAGTTGTACTCTCCGGAGGTGTATGGGGTGTTTTAGGTAGTACAACCCGACAGTGCTAAGCGAACCCGAGGCTATTTACGGCGGCCATTTACGCAGCCTGGCCCGGGATCGTATCCGGCTCTGGGGGCGTTAAAACCGCCCATTGTGTTTATAAGCGTTCGCTTGACGGACACTTTTTTGTGAATTTTATTCGTTTATTTATGTGTTTTGTGTGGGTTGAGTGATTGGAGGTTTTAAATTTTCGGGTTGAAAAATTTTTTTTTGAAGAAGAATTTGGGTGGTTTGAAGAATTTTTCGTATTTTTGAATATAATAAAGATAATTAATGGATGTTTTGATTTTTTATTGTTTAGTTGTTTGAAAAATTATCTGAGAATTTAAAGTTTATGATAATTATAATCATATATTCATTTTTTTAGAACTTATTAAAATATAAGAAATTTACCTTTGGAAAAGTTGAAGATTGAACGAAGTTGTAAAATTTTTAAATTAAACTTTTAATTGGTTCATCGTTCGTTTTGTGAAAATATACTTTTTATGTTTGAAAATAAAATAAAATGTTAATTTATAACATAATTACTAGGAGATTCAATATTTTGAGCAATATGGTTTCATAAATGATCAAATAACAATATAAGAACCATAAAATCTGACGATAGTTTTCTAACATTTCTATGTCAGTGGAATTTTCTTTGATTGTGAAAACTATATTAACTAAACTTAATATATAATAGTTTTCAGTTAACATAGTTAGTTTTTAGTTAATATAATTATAGTTTTAGTTTTTTCTATAGTAAGTTTGATAGTTTTAATCTAATAATTCAAAATAAAAATCTTTAATTTAACTTCTAATTTATATATAGTTCCAATTTTTTTCAATATTTAGTTCTTACGAAAACATAATTAAAGTCTGAAATTACTTTTATTTTCAAACCCCTATGTCACTTTTTAATCTTACAAAATTACAAAATACGTACAAAAATTAAATTACGTATTGAAATCAAAACGTTTCAACACATCTGACTCGGTTTGATAGACGTGACGTACCAAAGTGTTTTCGATCATCGACGAAAGCGAACAACGCTCGACGAACTGAATCGCTAAGCTTTCCACACATAACACACCCTCACACAAAATCGAACAACCTTCCCCGTTCTATAGATAGACGGAAATTTACGTAAAATCGTATAGACCCGCGGCGTTGATTCGAAAATAAGCGTCGTCGGTACGAAGCGGATTTTCCGGCGAGCGCCCGCGAAATTTCGCCCGTTTTTGCCGGGATTTTGCGATTCGGAAAAACGCGACGGCCGCGAATCCCCGAGGCGTCGAAATAATAGAGCGAAGGGCTTACTCGAAAACTCGGACACGTCAAAAATTCGCAAAATTCGGCTATTAGCGAAGAGCTTTCTCTTTTGGTCGGCCAAAGCTGCCGGAACTCGGCGAAGTTTCGCTTCTTTGGGCCGCGCCGCGTTTACTCGCCGATCTTCCTTTGTGCCGCGGGAGATGCTTTAAATAAATGTTTATTTATAATTGAATACGATATGATCCAAAAATATTTTATAATATTAAAAAAGTACATATAATTTCTTGGTATATAATATTCAGAGATCGGCAAACTTTTTTTTGAGAGGGCCAAATTGTAAAAATTTGAGACTAGGGGGGGCTGGATAAAAAACTCGAAAATATTATTATGGGTAATTCTACTCAAAGGGCAGACTGGATTTGGCCCGGGGGCCGAAGTTTTTCGATACCTGAAATGAATGTAACTTGCAGTTTTTTTAGTGCTCTTTTAGATAGTACTAGTAAAGCTGACAAAGCGTGGGGTGTGTGTAATAGGAAGGATAATAGGTTTTTCCATCTTCTTTTACTATTCCATTGAGAAATAAAAGAATTCTCTTTATCGAAGTCTTTAGATATATGTATTATCTTGAAAATTTTTGGTTAATTGAGAAAATGTTTTAGTGATATTAGAAGGTCATGATTTTTATCAATCAAGCTGAGACCGTTATACGATTTGAAAAGGCACTTTGAAAAATATTTGTTAGCGATCCGGATAATGGTGCAGCTGGAATCCTCAAACTCGGCCGTGTTTTCATGCTATCAATCTTATAGAATAGATCGAAACTGCGCAATAGGCCGTACATAAATCTCCCTGCAGCGTCCTATATTTCATTCAGGACTCGATGGTTTTTTTTCATCCCGGCCTTCATCCTCCTCATTTTCAATTTATGGATATTCCGCGAGCACTTTCTTGTTCGCGAGCTCAGAAGACACGGCCACGACAACTCGGAAGCCGAAAATTCCGATATCGCGATCAATCAAAAGGGCCCTGTAGCAATTTATAACGCGTCCTTGCGCGTGCAAACGTATTTATAGATCCGTCGAAGTTTTTCCCTTGGAAAGTATCCCGTAAAAATCCCGGCAGGGCGCTCGTGCCTTGTTATATCAACTCTGACACGGGGCATTTTTTTCCCGCCGCCGTCGGTCCGGGCTCGGGATTTTCGGGATTTTTTTGCGGTCGTTTTTGTTTGAACCCGTTAAGCTGGCTTTGTTATATTTTTTGGCGCCGTCGGTGTCTAGCGCCGTGAATATAATGCAAATTAATTGCCTCAAAAACCTGGGAAGGCTCTCGCGCGTGTCGGGATTAAAGAAAATTCGGATAACTATTGCGGAAACGGGAAATTGTCTTAAAATTCTGAATGCGGCTCGCATACAAACGGCGTGAATTATACGGAAATTTAATTTTAAACGGCGGAATTTTTCACGTCCATCCTATAAATCTGATATCGCACAAATAATACGAATTACCGCGTAGAGATAATAATTTATCGGTTATCGCGAGTTTTGCTTTATGATGATCGCTTGTACGTATTTCTCGTAAATTATACGTAATCGTTTATATAGTACGTATAGGTCGATTTCAAATCACTTTGGCCCACCATTCAAGGGTGTTTTTCCTCTGTTTTTCCGGATGTTTTTCTACGGGTGGGGGTTGAAAGAAGGAAATGTTTTTGCTCTTGACGTTGAGATGTTAGAAATTTAACCTGGGAATTTTCCACACCCTCATGTTTACATTGGCACCGAATATTATCGCGTGTGAGACGTGAGGCTCTATATACGCGAAAAAACGAGAGAATTTCTTCTTCCCTTTTAAAATTTTCCCTCAACGCAGAACTTTTTCTTTTTAATAATAATGAAAACAAATGGGGCCGAAAGCCCCGGGCGAAGATCTCACGCAACATCCCAAAAACAACATTTCCTTAAAAGCCCTAGTCGTGTAATGACGTATTTTCTATCCGCATATTTTGTGTAAATATTGAGAATATTACGTTTATCAAATTATATTAAACCTACATAAAGAATTTTTATATTACGTTTATAAGGCGTCTTTGTGTATCTGTTTGTCGCTTTTGTTATTCAGCTCAAAAGATTTTTTGTTTCGAAAACATTGTGAATACTTTTTTTCGAAGAAAGTTATAGATACAATGTAACATACGATCTGATTCTCTTTTGGACATATTATTTGGTTTCACATTCAATTGTAAACAATATTCTATTTTTATTCGAAAATAATTTGGTATATTACAAAATCAAATATCGCAACCGCCGTTTCATTCTGCGCATTGGCCCATAAAACGGTAAAAGCTTATATGCTTTCAAAAGTCACATATACGTACTCGAAAAAAATCTATCTGCTTTCGTGCTTGAAACGAAATCCGATAAAAGGTTCCCGTTTTGATTTTACGATAACTTTTTCTGTTATATTTAAACGCTTATTCCATACTATAGCTTATCTGAAAAGAAAAGCAACTGTCATAACATAAAATTTTATAACGAAACACAATAAAATTATTCATGACATACCTACTACCGCGGACTGTGACCCGACCAAACATCGATACGGGATTTTATTGGACCAACAAACCTTATATGCGAATGGTGTATATCCAAGTTCAGACTTAACCTATGGCACGCCGTCACATCCGAGATCCGTTTTAATCTTGAGCCAAGCACGCCGAAGCAATAACTCAGGTGTTCGGCTAATCTGACCTATTAGTTATGGGGTTGGGTATCTGATGTTTTTAATACGTATATATGTGTTTGAAAATGCGAATTTTTCTTGAAAAAGTGTCTCGAGTCATAACATGGCGTATAGGCGGACTCTACTGGTAAACAATATAAATATGGACGATTTTTCACGACGCCGCGGAAAATTTCTCACGAAAACTCATAATAAATAACGTCGGTTCAGGCAGACTACGGTAAATGCGCTCAAGGATTATGTATGTGTATAATGTTAAGACATGTTATATTTTTTTGATTAAGTATACTTTTGATCGAAGAAAATTTCATTATGTTCTTGGAAAATTTTCAAGCATTTATGTTATAGAAAAAACCATATCTGATGGGTTAGTTTGTGTATAGTTATATATTGAAATTTCGATATAAAACAAACGGTTTGATAAATCGAACGTTACTTGAATATCACTCCTGTCATGAAATTTATTTAAATTGATCACCGTTTAAGAATTTCTATATCTCAGGTTTCTGTTTCACTTAATATCGCATGTTTTCAAAAGATTTTTTTTATTTCGGTAGCATCATAAATCAAAGGTTTCGGTATCACAGAACTCGCTTAAAATGAGTTTTCTTGAAAAACGAAAATTTTCAATATGATTCTTTTGTCTCATTTTATACGTTTCCACATAAAAAAATCACTAGCGTGAGAAATGGCTGCCATACTATCAATTCATAATATTTAACGAGCGTACAAATTTAATTATAAATTTCGTGTAAAGCAAGTTGAAAGAGATTTTTTCGTAATATGAATTTATTCCTTTGACGCAGGTAGACAATTTTCTTTTACGTTGCTTTATACATTGTTTTTTGCTAAAAAACATTTTTTTTTTTCATCATTCCTAGCGCAATATATTTTTATTTTGAGTTGGTCTTTCGTTCGCGGGTGATGCGACAACACCCAAGAAAGTGAATGTGTTTGACGTCACATAAAATCACTATAAAATTGCACGTTTTATAAGAAAAAATAGCGGTCATTACGCATAGCGTAGGCGCGCGAAAACTCGAGAAAATTCAGTTTTTCCAGGCGCATCTCACTTACGCCGGCTTTTGTCATTTTTCTTTTGTGACCACAACGAGCTCTGTGCTAACAGTGACGGTTGAGATCTACAAAATTTCATAATTTTTTTTTATTTAATTTTTTCAAGACTACTTTAGTAAATTATTATACTTCTGCACACTCAAATGAACTTGAATATTTGCTTATTTTTAGAATTTCGATATCTTTAAAAATACATAAAAAATTAACGTAAATTTTTTTATTTTCCTTCTTCGCTGAATGTGTTTAACAATTGACTTCGATTATACAATATAATATAATATATCATGATTCAAACTTCAAATTTTTGAGACTCAACTTTCAATCTCACGAAGAAAACATTTTAAACTTCCAATATTTTCCAAAAAGTAACGTCTTTTATACATTATATAAGCTGCATATGATGAAGATAAATTCAGAACATATGTATAATATTAAATTCATTATTCGATATCGCGAACACAACGTTCTCATACAAGCACTGAAATCACGTTTCGCTAAGACATAATCCCACATTTGAAACGTACATTTTCAAGACACCAAATTTCACCGCAATAGCATTATACCCACGTCTGGTTATTCCTCATACGCCACAGTCTCAAATAAATAATACGCAAAGGTCCCATACTCATATGATACGAAAGCATTGTCGGATAGTGTGAGGACCTCACGTACCGACCTCGCCCTAAATGCAGGACCTAACGCCAACAAAACAAGATGGATGGCTGGTACGGCCGACGAATAAGACGGATCAAACCGAAGCAAGTGTCGGAACGAAAAGGACGAAACGTCCTGTGAAAATGTCCCGAGCCCAAAGGACGTAGGGCCTTATGAAATCGTCCCGGATTAGCGGCGATGCGCGTCAAACGAGTTTGACTTTGTCTTGTTTTGCTTTTTTTCCCGGAACATATATGTATATTTTCGGTTTGTTTTTATTTCGTATATGTATATGTGTGTGTGTGCTTCGGTGGACAGTCGTGACTTTTGACCTGAAAAAATAAAATACGAGAAATTCTTATTTATTATTTTAACGTCGTTTCACTTCTCTCGGGGGAGTACGTCTTCGTCGCTTTGACGGTGGGGTTTATATTTTTGATTTTGTGTGGGAGGGTTTGATATTGAGTAGGAATATAATAAAAATAGAAACTTACTCTCGAATATATTTGCTTAGAATTTCAAATAGCAATTTATTAATATTTAAACCATAGTGAATTTAAATATTCCTCGAACTGAATTACTCTATTGAATAATTTCGACGATGTTTAATTGATATTATATAAATAGTTTCGTACGATAATTTATATATTAGATATGTTCTTATTTAGAAATATAATTTTATATTTATAATACAAAATAGTTTCACAGTTAAATCTAGGATTTATATCCAGTGGACGCTGAAGACATACCATACGTTACGAATAGAGAAGAATAATCGAATGAAAATCGCTCGGGTGCGGAAAACTCCAAAAGTGCAATAAATCATGTCAATATTCGCTAACAGTAATAGAAACGGCAAGAATCGATGAGATGAACAAAACCCCCATCCAAAAATAAACAAAAATAACACATCGACTATATCTCTAACAACTCATCGCGATCTCACATAAATAACTCGCTATCTTAAGCATTATTTTTTTAAGCCGCATGGCCTCTGTAAATGTCCGATTATCGAAAACAGGGTTCGTATGTGGTATGATACAAGAAGGGAGTGTTTTATCGACGTTTCGTTGTAAAAGTGCAGCTTATTTGAGCTTTGTCGAAGGCTCCCCTTGATGCGTCGCCGCATATTGTCTCGTTAGAGCCTTCCAGAGTGATAAGCTCCACGTACGATATTTATTGCCTTCTCATATCAGACGTCACATATTTACAATGAAGAAAAAAGCTCGTAAATCCTTCGGGAGCTCCGCCGGCTACCGGGATATATTAGGGGAATTAGATATCACATCTCACACTCGCGCTAGAAGCGAAAGCTAGCTTGCGTCTTATAAATCCATTACTCGTGTGTTGTTGTTTTTTTTTGTTTATTATGTCACAATGTGAAAATGTTATTTTTTGTATATAATTTTATTTTTATCCATGCATACATTATGTATAATATTATAACGATAATAATATCAAAATATTAGAATATTAAAGTTTGAAATAGTAATTAAAAAATCGTGAATCACTTTACCATTTAAATGTTCAGCTGTACGATCAATTAAATCGTTACAATATCTAACGGTACTCAAAGATTTATTAGACAATTTTCTATTACATTCAAACTAAATTTATGTCTATCAATTTGCGTTTTTATAATAGACTAAAGCTATATTGGAAACTACACACACTCAATAGAAATTAATACGAAATCAATTAAACGAAACGCTCGACATAAATTGGAATCGTAAATTGTGCTGACAAACCAACTATGAACGAACGACTCTACATATACATATATTGCAAGAGAGGCAAACTCATTACGCTCGCACTACACCAACTTTACACCGTATTTATCTTGATACATCCAAAGCTTTTCGTGCAAAATACGATCGAAAAAAATCAGCAAGAGAAACGGCAGACGCGTCTCAGTAAAGTCTCCTCCCCGTGGAATTCGTCAGCGAGCACAAACGAACCGATTTTCTGAGAAAAAGAGAAAATTTCAGCGAGTTTATCGCCCCGTGTAGTAGTTTTCATCGGAGAAATCGCCCGACTGGAATCGGATAGGTTTTGATTTGAACGTGTTTGCACAGCAATTCAGCTCGGTTAACTTTTAATTGGACGATTCTGATCCCGAGGATCGGAAATATTTGGTATTTGGTATTCATGCGGAATGATCCTAGTTAAAAGAGGGTAAACGTTATTAGACTGTACTGAATTCAGTAGTTATAAACGTTTACATGGAATTTCCAATCGATTGCTGAAATAATTGAGTATTTTATTTCTCGTGATAAATTCTAATTATAAGTATCTGAAATTTAACTGAAAATATATGAGTTTATTTTAATGCGCAGATGAAATTTTGATTTTGCATTAAGTAAGAATATAATGTAATAAGTTTGTACTCGAATAAGAAATAAATATCTGAATCGAATTTGAGAGTTTTGTTTTTCCATCAACTTTAATATTATCGTTATTTGTGGTACCATTTATTTCATTCCAAAGTTTGTATTAGAATTTCGTCTAGACATTTTCAATTCTTAATAAGTTTTATTCAAGAATATTCATGGTTTGAAGAAAGTTATCAAAAATTATACATAATTATCGTAATAATTGAAATTTAAAATAAACAAAATTTAAACATTCATATTATTTTTAAATCTGAAACTTCTATACCAAAAAAATTCCCGAAACTTTTTCATCGAACCTTATTTAATAATAACCCACTAATCACACCAATTCAGACCTTTTCCACGCATTTCCGGAACATTTCAATTTTTCAACGATTCTCAACATTTACGTCCAACAAAGTTGAGGGTTGCGTCACACCTATAGATATCCATTCGGCCCTTACGTGTCCGTACGTGAAAGCGAAGTTAATTATTTACCCGAAATTCCCGTTTTATGTGTCTCTGTCGAAGCCTCTCTAATTAAATTTGAACCTTTTGCGAGAAAGGCCGTCCTAACCGTCTATTAACCGTTCAGGTTCGGAAAACTATACTCTATCCCTATCGAAAAGTGGTCCTTCGGAAATCGCGAGCGTTGCCTTCATAAGGTATAAATGGCGTTTCTAAACTTTCCAATGATAACTCTATCTTTGGAAAATTTATGACTTAATGAGAGACGGGGTGGAAACGATTTTGATGGTTTGTGTGTGAAGTTCAATGGTTTCATACTGTTATATGAAATGTTGGTTTGAATATTAATGGTTATTTTATTCAGATGTAATTTATATACATATATTCAAGCTTTTAATTAGAATGAAAATTAATGAGAAAAGAAATTTAAAATTAGAGATAATAAAAAAATATAAATTTCTATAGAATTTGTACAATAACGTATATACCTATATATATAATAATATAATATATAAATTTCAAACAATTAAAATTATTTAGTCAAATGATTTTTTTAACAAAGTATCATTTTCATAATGAAAAAATATTTTTCAGAACATTCAGAAATAAAATTTAATTACTAACCGGGTATAGGAAATGAAAAATTGTAAGAAAGATTCTTAAAGCACAGATTCTCGAAACTCGAATTAATTTAGGTTTTCCTGGATTTTTTTCATTGCTTCTTGAAAGGAAAAATTCGTATTTATACAATTGTTAAAAGGAATATATATCCTTTAGTTTATTTTAAGGTTTGGCGGGTTCGAAATTCACTGAAGAGGGTGCTTTTTCGCAACAAACCCTGCAAGGACAATAATGGTTCGCGAGTTATTCATCTGCGAAGTTAAATCTATCCTTCCCAGTCTGAATGCGAAAACTCGGAATCGGCGAAGGAAACTGAAGGAACACTTTTACTTTGTATTCGAGGCAAGAGAAAAAAAACGCTCGAGGAAAACTTTCCGCTTTTCCAACCGGCGTTTCCTGCGGTCGAGCAAAACTCGTAAAATCGACCACTTCTCCTTTTTTCACCCACATGATTGTGTATCCTAAAATAAATTATTTATTTGGCTCGAAAGGTCAAGTGTTTCCTCTCGTTAATGACGTTATTCGCTTTAGTTGTAACTTTAAAGTGGTGTTCAGTCAGCAAAATCTTTGTTTGCGGTGTGGTGATAAAAGATTTTCCGGATTTCCTTTTGGCTCACTGCAGCAAATCTTAAAGAAACGGATAAACTCACTTTGAAAAGAATTCAATTTATGTGTTGTGTACGTACTGCAAAATTTTTCAATTTTTCACTTTGAATTCAGCTGCAATAGACAAACTTATTGGACGCTGAATCAGAAAAAAACAACGTTGTGAATATTTTGCTGAAATTATACAGATCCAAACTTAATAACGTAAAGATATTTTCATATACTTTCAGGATTTTTTTTTTCATAAACGTATTTTACTTATCAAAATCATGAATTTATTATTATGTAAGTATCAATATGGCGTAGAACCGTTCTAGTCTGGCAAAAGTCTCGCTCTCTCATGAAAAAACAAAAACAAAAAGAAAATCGAACAGCACCCGTATTCTTTACGCGTCCTAGCATTCGACAACGAAGGGAAAAACTTTTTTCAATACATAAAACGAAAAGAAACATAAAAAGATAAAGGACTTTTTGAACAAGTTTCGGCCGCAAGCAGGCTATGCGCTCCCATTACGCTCTCCCTTTTTTATATTGACGTATTAATAATATAAAAGTACTCGATCACCGCAGTCTTCTTAAATAAGGTCATCTTCTTTTTCGTAACAAAAAATCTACTACGTATAAACAAGGGGAATCTAGGAAAACTTTCTGATGGTAATGTACGAGCTTAAGGTGTACTTAATCTCTCGCATATTAAAACCGCACATTTGTATCGTTTTGTGTTAGAGCAAAATACGAATGTACGTTTTGTCGTTTTGTAGCTTTTGCACAGTTTTGTTCGTGTAGTTGGCCCGACGACAATAATTCGCACCAGATACATAAAACTGTCAAAAGTTTTAGCCAGTTTGAATTATGTCTGTACAATATCTTGGAGCGTGCAATTTCGGCGATCGTGACTCAAAGCCAAAACGTTTTTCTCTCGCTTTCGAAGGATCATCGACGAATAATTGACACGACTTCATTTCGGATTGAAATATATTTGACTACCAACAAAATCGATGACATATAAATATAATTTACAACCAAAACATTCCGATGAAGTTCAGACTTTTTTCTAATTGCATATGCTGATTTTAAAGTAATATAATGCACTTTTTTTTTGAAATTGTATCAAACTCAAAACACGAAACTGTGCATCCTAATATAATATAATAATATCCTCATCACCATATAATAATTAATAAAACCCGACACATCCAACAATCGACATTCCCGGGATACATTTCACAAAAAAAATAAACGTGAGCAATTCAGCAAACGAATAAAACGGAATATCAAACAGAACACGTACTAGGCGCAATTCGCGCGCGGTTTTCACAGAACGCAAACACGCACGCCGCTTACAAAACGCGCATACAATTAAACACTGAAATATAAGGAAACAATGTCATTCTGATGCAAATTAATTGGACGTCCGAAGCTCGGGCTGTGAAAATTACACCTAACTACGTGCCATATACGACGATAAGCCGCTTCTAGGGCTGTTTAGCCGTATCGTCCGACCGACGGACGATTGTCGTCGCCGTTATGGTCGTCTACGTATAACCTCTGACCGGCTAGATACCGAGAAATATCATCAATATTATTGTATAATATCCAGGGAATCCTGGGAAAACACAGAGGCCGTTTACACAGCGCGCGAAACGCCGGCTTAAAGGTTGATCGTAACCGATGACGCTCTGAGGTGTATAGTTGGGACTTGAATTGAAGGTGTGTGGAAGTTTTGATATGGGTTATGTAAGTTTTTGATTGAAATCCGTTCGAAGTTTTTGTTTTGTTTAATTTTCGCGTGAAATTTCGGTGAAATTGATGAGTTGTGTTATGGTTGTCTATTATATATGGGTTTGGGTTATATTATATGTATTATACTTATGTAATTACCGGGGATGTGTGTATGCGTTTTTTAACATGATATAATTTTTTTTTTCAATTGCTTGAAAAATTAAATGAAAAATGTTATTTAATATTTCTGGTAGATGATTAGGGTAATCTAGTGTAGATATTATTGTTACACGAATATGAGATAGTTAGAACGGTTAAACCTGGGACATTTAATTTATTAGCCAATTACTCTGACTAGATTGCATACGTTTAAGTTTAATTAATTTAAGATATAATTTTTCAAATAAATTTTGATATTATCACCGTCGTTATCATTATGATACAATTTCAATTACAAAACAATATTTTTAGTCTGGAATAATTCTTTATCGCTTGTACATACAATGTGATGATGAAAAGGAGAATCAAAGAGATAATTTATTAATCAGAGTTAAGTAAAATAGTTTCAGAATAGCGACACATGATCAAGTTAATTACTAAACGTTCCGTGAAATGTTTAACATTTACAATCGATTAGTATCGGTTTATTTAACAGAACTAAATCAATCTATCATATTATATATTATTTGACGTATCGTATAGAAAAGTACAATATAATATGCATATATATCTCATGGTCGTGCTATTTCAAGGATATGCTGTATTCTGTATGCTGTATGTTTGTGTACATATACATACATATGTATGATATATGAAGCACAAGGGCGAATTTACGGAATACAAATATACGTTCGATATGTTTATTTATGTGTTAAATTTTAAATAAGCTTTCGTATACGTGCGATATGGTTGTGAATATTTGAAACGTAGGTAAAATGCGAAAGCCAGAGATAAGTAGCTTTATGAATGTATTATATTTATAAAAATATGTTATTATCTACAGTAAATGTGCAAAATTAATAATATTTATAATATTTCCACAAATTATATTTTATAAAAGCGATGCTAAAATTGTTCTATATTAAAAGTGACCATTATTATATTATATTATATTATATTATATTATATTATATATTCCTAACAGTGTAAAACTATTGTTTCGATACTTATACTCCATTAATAAAGTTTGTGTATCTTAATGAAATATTATAGATTTCAGAATACACTTATAAACATTCATAATAAAATTATACAGAATACAATTTAAATTATTATTTTGATAATATGAACAATATCTAAAAGTTGTATTAATTATCATCATTTATATTTTACAGTTAGCTTTTGTATTATATTTCTGTTATTTCATACAATGGTGTTATTGGAAAATTTACAATCATAACAAAACAACAACATCTTTATTTAATAGAAAAGGGACGAAATAGATATTTATAATATTGTATAATACTTATTAACTGAAATTGTACGGAAAAAAGTTTCATAGGACACGTTTTATTTCAGTTTTTGAAATAAATTTAACATTCGTAGATTGATTTTATGTAACACTATTTGTAAATAAAATTTGACTATTATTTCAGAGATAGTATGAAATTATTTAAAGAAATTAAAAACAGCGCTAATTTACCGATAATAATCGATTACACACAGGCGAACGCCGCAGCGAGGACTTGACGAAAATTTCGCACCAAAGAAGCGTCAAATTGGCGAAACTTTGTACGCAGAGGACCCTCTCGCTCATGACACAAAATATAAACGAAAATTTATAAATACACATAATATAAAACAGAGTTTTAGCTATAGAACTTTCTCAAAAGGCACTATATTCGAAACTCACAATCGTCTTCTAACATAAAATCAATTTTCCTTTTTTAGATTTTCGACCATTACGAAACGAAAATTCAATATATTCAACCGCATGCAATAATTTGCAGGTCTTATCAATTTACAACATTGAAGCCCAAGTAACACTAAAAAAATAAATACATATATTCATTAAAAAAAAAATTATCTATAAATTCAAATCTTTTCATTGAATCCCGATTTCATATTGATTGAAAAAGTCCATTGATATTTTATAATATAAAAGTGTACATATCTTACTTTTCATTTATATTTCTCGTTGTGAATTTTGAATCTAAACACCTCATATATCGACGTCGGTTGCCGTTGATGCGTTCACAAAGCTCAATTATACTTGAGCGGGTGAACTTGAGCGCGCGCATGGTTGACGCCCTATTATTAAAAGCGCGGTATCAAACAAAACGCGGGCTTTTGTAACGCCGTCATCCGCCGGGAAATCGTCGAGGAATTCCTCTTGAGTGTATTTTATATAATATATTATTATATTGTGGTGTTTATGATCGAGATGGTGACGAAAAGTTCAACGGTGAGACGTTGAATGTCGATGGAAGGGTTATGATGAAATGTGACTTTAACGTTTGTGATTTCTTCTTTGTTACATGATTGATTTTTTATTCGAATATATGTAAGTTTTTTAAAATTATTGAATTTAAAATTTTATATCAATATGATTAATTTTCTATGGAAATTACTGAAATATTTGAATACGCCCAAGTTTATTAGTTAGCGTGAGTTTGTTAGTAAATTCAAATATAAAGTATGTAGTATTAATTAAGTGAAGTTCCGAAAAGTTGAACAGTATGCATATAGGTATGTTTGGTTTTTCCGACTTTCACGAATCTCTCTACGTGACTTTAAAATATTCAAATACTCGCAATCTAGAGCACTCTAATACGATTTTCTTCTTGTAGAGATTACACGTGTGAAGTTTATAAAATTCACACGTGATGTAAGTGAATTGTCTTATTTAAAGTTTTGTTAGACATAAATTTTTCAAATGAAGCTCAATCAAAAAATTAGTATTCATTGAGCAAAACTGAAAATTCTCTGAATTGCTAATTTGAATTTGATATTTTCAATTTGTTTAGTAAAATACTTTTTTTATAAAACCTTGATATTTTAATACAAAAAATTAGGTGAGTATAGCTTAAAATACAAATATGCATGTAAAAACGGACGCATAAGTTTAAATTTAATGAGCTAATTTATATGTAAATTAATAACGCTTGACTTTGAGAATCACCTCGCTTCATTTTACTTACATTAATCTGTGTAAAATTCAGGCCGTGTTCGTGCTCGAACATGTACCGAAAGTTGAACTGCTAATTGGGTTTACAGATAGCATGTTTCAATTATTCGAAATTCTAGTTGTATCTATACGCGTCCAAGATTGAAATGATAGTACAATATCTGACAAGAACTATAATTGTTTCTCGTGTAGTTTCTGTCTTGTTACAGACCAGTCACGAATGGATCCACTGGGGAAACTTTTCCATATTAAATAAATTTTCTTGTTTCGAACAACGATATGTCGAGTTTAAATTAAGCTATCACTGTCTCGGATACAGCTACAAACGAGAAACCATCATATTGTATCCTAGGTTTCTTTTCAGGACGATTATTGAAGAGATCTTTTTCGTGTCGTCCAAAGTACATAAAGTCTTTAAAACTTTACAGGGAACACGGATTCTGTTTCTCGTCCATTGTTATCTCGATGCTTTGCTTAGTAGCTTTGTGACTACCTGAAAGTGTGAAAAATTGTTAAATGTATGAATATATTTTATTATATATTTCATAGAAATAAACTATTCTTTAAACTATAATAAAATTTAACTTTAGATTTCTGTACTATTTTTATATCTTCGTATTTTGAATATTACATAAAGAAAATATTTATTTTAGCTGAAACAAATAAATAATATAATATGCGTATTTCTAAATAAATCATCCAATAGATGAAGTCTTTGCAAAACCTATACTTTATTTTTCACTATTACTTCCGCTTTTGTGCCTCTTTAGAATAGTTATTATGTATGCAAAAAATATTCTCTGAATAAAGTTCATTCTAATAAGTAAAAAAAAATTAGTCCCTTACAAGACATTAAAAAAATATCAACTTTGAAACGTGAATAAATTTTTTTTTTCAACGTTTTCTTCAAAATAGAAAAAAAACGCCTGGCAGTTTTATACATGTTCATTATTTTTAGGTTTTCATAATCAAACTGTTCGATTGCAATCGCAAGAAAACAAACAAAATTGTGTTATTTCTTTATAGGCTTTATACGAATGGAAATTCAGTATGGAAAATATCTTTTTCGCACTGTCAAATTAAAGTGATGTATCGTCTGTTATTGCCGGGAAATTCAGTTGGAACGTAATATCAAAAGCGTGTAAATGCGAAATTCCAAAATGATATCCAGCCATATATAAAAATATATTATCGGCTCAACTGACATCCCTTCAGAGGAAAAAGAAACAATATGAAACTTGGATATATTGCATGTACAAGTGATATGCTCAAAGTGCGTTTAACAATTTTAACACTTGCCAGCCATATTGAATTTTCTGCTGTATGTATGTATGTATGATAATCAACATATTATAACTTATTACGGAAAAGTTTCCCTTAAAATCTCATTACGAAAGTTCCACGTGAAGTCGGAAAATGGCGAGGAAGCAAAATCCGTGTTAAATTTCTTCAAAGAAGCTTTGAGCGAAAATTAGATATAAAAAATTACATTTGAGAACGAGATTAATCGTATATTTCGTTCCTAATGTCTTGTGTAACGCTCATCTAAAAAATATATATTAAATCGATACAAAGTTTCAAATGATCACTTTTTTATAATCAAAATTCGATTAAACGAAAATCTAATTTTTATATAATCACACATTTTTTTAGAAACCAAAATTTCTTAATAATTCGACCTCAAAAAAAAAACTATTTTATCGAACGATAGTAAATACCTACTCAACAATTCTCATTTCTTCAATTCGTCAGCGATCAACTTAAATTTTCTTCGTTTTAAAAAAATACACATTCGCCCGAAGAACATCCAAAAAAGGTGATTGGGTGGTGGATGAAAACTCTCGAAATAAATTGAACCGAGTGAAAATGGCGTGAAAATAATGACGTCTTCACATTTAGTCAATAAGGGCGAGGGTGTGCCCGTTTTAATACACTCTCGCTAATAAACCGCGTGAATTTTTGTTAAAAGCGTGAAAATGAATGCCATAAAGCGATTTTCTAAGTGCTTTTTTTAATAAGTATATAAAATGTATGTATGAATATCTATAATAATTTTGGTCATTTCATCTTTTTTTTTATTTGATCCTCGGTTTTATTGAGTTTTAATATAAATATATTTCTATTTTTAATGTAAGATTTTTCCGATTTTCGATATATAAATGTAATCATGTTTTTTCTTAACAAAATACCGTATTTTCTTATACCGAGCTATTTTAGAGATTATATTTAGGAGTCTTTCAAGTAATCTGAACATAATCCATCAAACTTAATATAGAATAACATAATAATAAAATATTTTGTAATCATTATTATGTACCTAATGTTATGATTTTTATATTTACGAATAAAGCATACAGTATATGTATACAATTTAGTAACTGAAAAATTATACCTCTTTAGCGCCTCTTTATATACCTTTCCTGATATTAAAATTTATTTATTTATTTCATTGAGACTTCCGTTATACAAGGTCTTCCCCGGGACTTTGATAACTTCTAATCGGATTTAAAGTGACTTAGAGTCATGATAGAGAAGTGAGAGTGATACCATTCCGAATGAAATCGGCTACAATTTATTTTTCATTTTTTACACCCTCCCTCAAATTTTACCTCTCCCCCCCCTCTTCCATCGTCGAATGGGTAAAAAAAAATTATTTGAACTGTACGAGTTAGTGAACGGAAGTACGCTATTCGACGATAGAAGAGGGGGGGGAGGTAAAAATTGAGCGGAGGGGGTAAAAAATGAAAAATAAATTGTAGCCGATTTCATTCGGAATGGTATCACTCTCATTTCTCTATCATGACTCTAAGTCACTTTAAATCTGATTAGAAATTATCAAAGTTCCGGGGAAGACCCTGTATAATACATCACATATAATACAACACTCAACCACATACCCAACCCAACCAAATACATCCGAAGCCGAAAACAAAAACACCAAAAATCGAAAAGATGCATCGACTTATTGATTTATCACATCGCACGACAGATGGCGGGCTCGACGCTCGCATTTATCAACGGCGGGCAACACTTAATATTTATGGTCCGGATGCGGATGGGGCCCGGAGACGACGCGAGCGAATATTTTCAATTACCCGCCTGTCACCGACGCAAAAGAATGTGCAAAACATTCGCCGATTTGGCCCCAGACGCCGGCGAGCGAAATCTCGGCGAAAAGACGCCCGCCCACTCGCCAATTTCGCCCCCTTGGCGAAAATGCGAATTTTTCCGCATAAAATACAAATGGGCTGGATCGTGATCGTTTCGGCGTTGGGAAGCCAGGGATTTTGTGGGTAGGTCTTTTTTTTTTGTTCGAGGTGAAATTGTTGTTTGTTTTATCGGATGGAAGAGTTGTTTTTGCATTACGCGGACGTTTTTGTGTTTTCGTTAGTGATGGTTTGGGAATTGCTTATGTTGATTGGCTTGTGAGTGTGTTTTTTGGGTGTTTATTATATTTTTGAGGTTTTGTGTATCGTGATCGGATTTTGTTTAATGGTTTTGTAAGATTATTGTAGTGTGAAATGTTTTTTTTTCCAATGTTATTAGAAGATCGTGAATTTTCCTTATTGCTCATATGTTTTTAATATTCGGTTATAAGCAGTGGCGGGTTTAACGGTACGCTGATTAAGCGGCCGCTTAGGGCCTCCGATATTGACAAGCTCAAAATGGGCCCCGGATTCCTTTACCCGTTTCCTACCGATTTTTTTTACGTTTTAAGTAGATCTTATGACATCCATGAAAAAATGAAAAAAATTTTACCTGCGGCAAAATTACAATTTTTTAATCAGCGCTCGTTTTTCATAATAATTCTTTCGAATAATTATTTTTCAAATCTTTTTGATTTTTTGATATTTTAAAATTGTGGAATAAATAAAAATTTGGAGGGGAAGGTACCCGAATTTTTTACCGCTTAGGCCGCTTAGGGCCTCTACTTGACTTGATCCGCCACACATGATAAGATACCATTTTTATGAAATTGTCTTATTGTTTGAACTTCATTATATAATATAATATGTGAGAATACCCAGATCAAATACAAAAGAAGATAAGTTGTATTTCATAAAATATAACATTGACATTGAATATTTACAATACGAAAAATATCTTTAATATACGTATAACAATGTGAAACATTTTTTCTTCATGAGTTAACACATTTTTGACAAAAGCTTTTGATTTATCAATAAAAACTATATAAAATTTAAAATTTTTGTCACATATTTTCCTTAAAATTGCATCAGACTGAAAAAAAAGATGAATGCAACTGAAAAAGACGATATTTTATTTAAAAAGGACATGATCAAATTAGACAACAAATAATAATCCTAATAGCATGTTAATTAACTTCGACAACTAATGGAAACAGAACTGTCCGACAAATATCAAACCAACTACTGTTTCGCGCAACACATTCAAACAGAACATCATTAATACGCAACTCCCCCCCCTTCACCATCAAAACCACACCAATTAATTACAATTGCACATTCACAAAGTCGACGAGCATCATCATATCAACACACAAACCAATCAAAAGCACAAAACAATCGCCATCCGCCGACCGCACGACCACACTACACACAATCGAAAAACACACATCCCGCGAGGTACGGAGCCCGTCTGAGTTTCGGGCTTTCGGTTCTCGGTTCCGGTTCCGGTCTCTGGATTGAGGCATTAACCGAACCTGCGGTACGGCCATTACCGTCTAAATGGGTGTTTTCTGCGCGGCCAGCGTTACGGGTCAACCCCGGAATGCGCCGGTTCCGCTTAACGGACGCCGGTTTCGCTCTCGCACTATAAAATTTACATATTCAATTCTGACGGGTTTTTTTAGGTGTGGTGGTGCTTTTTTTTCGCTTTGGGGTTTTATGGAATTGTGTGAAAATTTTGCGCTAATTCGCGCCGAGCGTTCGGTGGAAATTTTATGTGGGATCAGGGGTAGATTGGCGACTTGAGACTTGGTTGAGATTTTAAAATTTCATACATGAAAATTGTATTATAATATATTTTTTGAGTAATCGGGTACTTTAATTAGATTTGAGAATATCATATTGTTGTTATTTGTGGATTAGAAAGTTAAATGGTGAATACAAATTTTAAGATATAATTCGATTTTTGAATGAGTTAAATTTTTATATTTTTAAATATATGAAACGTTAATTTCAGGCTCAAGTAGAACCAATTTAGTATTATTGTATCGAAAAAAGGTTACACTCGCCTGATCGAATTAATATATGCTACATTTACCTCTAATAAACATTTTAACGTATTCTAGACTGCCATCATCCTTATCTCGTACACCGTTTTATTACCACGTAAATGTACGCAGACGTATCCACGTACATATTATAATATGTACCCGTACAATGGAGCTTTCTCAATTAAGCATTTCGCTTAAGCCACCCGCATTAAAATTTTCCACACTTAAATTGAATTCGAATATTCGAATACTGATTTTTCCTATCGCCTGTGTATATGTATATGTACGTCAAACGTGAGCGTGGGGTGCAATTACAGTATGAAAACCGACCGCATGTTTGTTTACTCTGATTGCTCTCGCATGATTAGTTCCAGGATTCCTCATCCAGGACTCATCAATTCGCAGCTCCTCGTAGACCTAATTTGATTTTCTCTATATGTGCCTGAACAAACACAGGAATAGGTTAAGACATGTGACATTTAATACATACGCGAAACCGCGAAATGTACACATCGATACTATAAATACGATCCAATTTAAGAATATTGATTATATTGAAGTTGTGCGATAAGTAGGTGTCTAAAAAAATTCCGAACTTTTGATGATACATCAAGAAGACCTTATTCTATATAAAATTTGAGGCAAATATTTAGATTCTATTCTTGAAAATATTATGATTGATCGATCCGAGTTTGATCCATCTTTGTTACAAACGTTAGATACTACTACGCCATATATATTATATATGTATATGCGCCACAAACATCATACTATATTAGTAGACTAATTATAAATTAGAACCGACAATATTACGCACAAATCAAACAAGCAACAGAATTCAATCGCCTGCGTGTATGCTCACGCATACATTACTCGCACAAACAACGCGCCATATTTTGATAATCAATTATGATAATTAAAACACAACAGCAATCATAAGAATGAGAGTCTCGTATAAATTGGGGGTTTCGTGCCGAGGTCGTGTGCCGTTATGAATTTTTGAATGAATTTCAAATGCTGCATTAGGGAGAGCAAATTGAGGCTAGCTGAGGGACTGAAGTTATTAAAATCGCGCGAGTCAAACGATGCACGTAATCTAATTAAAACATATCGCACGTATGACGTGGACGAGTTTCGTTTATTCATTAGGATTTTATGTGCTTTTTGAGTGTTGTTTTGTCTAGGAATGTTTTTGGGTTTTACTATATTTAATGTCATTATAGTGAAGGGTTTATAGATCGTTTTTAAATTTAATTGTCGTTTCGTTTTACAAATTATTTTTAAAACTATTATTTTCTTTTTAAAATTATAATTGAATCGATTTGATTTATTTGACAATGTCAAACGAGTATCATTGAATTGATACATTAATCATTCAAAAGAAAGAATTCAAATCGATCATTTTACAATTTGTTTTATTTTATTTTACTTTCAATCTTCTCAGTTCAAATGAAATGCATAACAATAAGTAGTGTTCCGAGATTTTATATTGAATTGAATTTTTTAAAGTAAACAAAGAAAACGATATATTATGTATACAGAAAATTATTTTTGACAGTGAAAAAGATTTTCTTCCGACTTAAAAATAAAAAATGACATGATATTATGCATTCGCAATTTTATATTTTTTCAAATAATATATATTCATATAAATTTTATATAATTAGCAAACAATTTTCCTATATAAAATCGACAAACATCTCATCAATTATTCGATACCCAACAATGGAAATCAAAACAAAAACCCACAAAAATAATCCCATTACGATTCGATCTTCTCAATTTCATGCACCATGCGCAACCTTACAAACACCCACACCAAAACAGCCGACATTTAAGCGAGAGCACCGAAGCCTCGATTAGGACACCGAAAGCGGTCTTATTGGCCCATACAGTCCTCGTCGATGGAATATTAACAGCCAGATGTGTGATTCGATTGCCCAAACGATTTCGAGACGAGTCAATTTAGCAGTCCAGCTCGCCGGCATCCGGGTCCCGATAATGGAGGCAGTAAAGCCGCCTGGAATATCGTGCAATTTGGTTACCGGGAAGGCCTATTTACGTAGACGCCGTCTACTTGTGTCGAATCGAAGCCTCAAAGGCCCATAAGTGAGGTATCGAATGGACGGAATGAGGCTGAGGTGTAATGCGAGATGGGGAAGACATTGGTTTGATGTATTCGATTGAGGGATGGAGTTTCATGATTTTTTTCGTATTAATGCCGGGCGGATTGGGTTTAGGGAATTTGGTTTTGTTTATGTATGAGATGAGTGATAGAATGTGCTGGTGAGGATGGGAAGAAAGAATGTTTTTTTATGTATCGATATATAATTATTGAATTTGATATATGATTTTTGATAATATTGAAAGTATTACTTTGATTCAATGTATGAAAAATACGACAAATTTATCATAATGTTTATAGACCTTATAAAAAAATTTACTTCTATTATACATTATAAACACTAAAACAGTACAATTCCATAATTTATACGAAACAGAATTATAAATACGATCGCTTGCATAATGCATACGATAGCACAATATGCATAGAGCAAACACTCCCAGTGTCCCATACAACTTTATAGCGAGTTTAAGGCTGCATGTCTGATTAAATTAATTCCGAATATCACACTAGAACAGACGGATAAGCTTCAAAGCGACGTTTCTCAATTTGGACGTCACTTTAAAATTTTAGGTGTATATAAATACATATAGAGCAATGCAATTTTCGGCGAGGCTTATTCGTCGGGGAAAATCCGCCAGTCATCACGTTTTCATTAGAGGGATGCTCTTGTCGTTTTGTAAAAATCGTCGTAAATCATCTTGACGGTGAAATTTTGCATCGGTCTAGTCGTAATTTGAGTCTTACTTTGTGCGTTTTTTAGTATGCTCTTTATATACGAAATATGTTTTTGATTAATTTTTTTTTTTTTTAAATTATTATTTTTTATTTATCATTATGCCTCTTCATTTGCTTCAATAACTTTATCATTCATTTTTTTGTTTTTTTTTTAAGTTTAGTCCCCACATTTTTTAATATTTAAAGCATCTATTGTCTACTCGTTTTTCTCATTCTTTTTTACAGCCATTCAAGTATCATTTTTGTACTTTACATGTCTATCTAACATTCACTGACCGTAAGATCAGTTCACTACCATTTTAGTCTTTATTCAGTCTACAATGTCTGTCAATATGGTCATAAATCTTATTCACGTGCTTCTTTTTCTAACTTTTCAGTTCGTTTTTGACCAATATTTGTCCATAGTCCTTTATATATTCCTGAAAATTTTCTCTCGCTTATTCAAATTTCATTATATTTATACATCAATAAATCAAAACGTGATATTAATGAGCGCGTTTAGCAAATTTGATTAAGCATACAAGTATTTTCATAAATTGGTAATCCGACTTTTCGTAACACGTTTCGAAAATTTTATACATTACACACATTAGGCTGAAATTTTAATTATTATATGCAAATAGGCTTTCGAGCAACACTCGCTAGCTCCATTTAAATCGACGCCTTTGAGTTAGAAATTTATACATACGCACACACGCCGTACAGAGTTATGTTCTCGTTTGCGCTAAATTTGTTTTGCTTTCAAAATGCGAAATTATGCAAAACGCACACGATCATATGAAATAGCCTAAATAAAACATAAACGGATCGTACAATAGTCGATTCGTTTAAACTTAATCAAAATTTTATACAATAACACAACTTTAAACATCGTTTATTTTAGTGATTTGAAGATGGCGCTAATAACAAATTATACACACTATTTTTCGTATTTATTTCATATATAAATATTTCGAAGGGACCAATTCAGAATGATTCTATGTAAAACAAAGATCGAACGCATTGCCATTTTCGGAATTAGTCCGGTAACGAAGTTAGCACAGACACTTTTCTGAAGCCGGAGCTGAAAATTACACGGCATGAATCACCCGGTTCTCCATACTTTTGTAGCACTTTGCTACTTTTAACAATGTTAAGCGTCTGCACGAAAGTCGTCGTCGGGAAAGTGCACATGCGAAACATGCAGAGGAGGGACACGTGTGTGTGCTTTAAGTAGTTGGATGTGCATATGTGGACGGCACAATTTAGTTTTCAGCCCCCTTGCTGGTTCGGCTTACAGTGGAGTGTTGTAAATTTGAGACAAGTGGATTGGAGTTTTTTTGTTTTGAAGTCGCGCATTTGTATCAATGAGTGTTTGTGGAAATCGTTTAAATGTTGATAAATGTATATACGTTTATAAAATAAATTTTTGTTTCACCAAAATGTTTTTGGATTTGTAATGGGAAATAATTTGAATCGAAATGACTGAAAACGAAATAAATATTTTATGATAAATAATAAAAAATGTTTTCAACCTTCATATTATTGTAATGTTAAATTATATTAATATAATAATTACGCAACATATATAATAATATAAGACTGCCGCATTTGTCTGGTAAGGCCTTGTCCTGCAGTGGATAACTTATAGGCTGCTAATGATGATGATGATGATATAATACTTACAATGCAATTTAATTAAATTTTAATTTCAATCAACTAAATTTCCCTCCTGAATTTCAATAATTTTCCATTCTTCGCTTCCAGTTGACTGTTTTCATATTCGGAACAAAATATTCTATTATATAGGTATAATACCAAAAATTTTATTTTCAGAACATCAAACAAATTATAATTTGATTAAATTATAATTCAGTACCTACTCGTATATAATACGAAATTATTTATTATACAATTCGGTAAAATCGATTGTGTATTTAATCTCATTTAACAGACACAAATATAATATATTTTCTTTGATTACGAAATGAAGCATAAAATGATTTCAGCGAAACCGTTTCAAGAAACCACGACATCCACAAATTTCAAACTGAACCGTTTCAAATAAACGAGACCTCACTGCGAAACTTAATATAAATGAAATACATTGCATGGTGCAAGTCGAACGCTATAAAACTGCATCGCTTTAGGATAGTTCGTGTTTAAAATTTCAATGTTGCCCTGGGAGAATAATGCTCGGAGGCTTCTCACGTCATCGCTTTTCATATACTTTTTGAATTTTTCAAGCATACAATGTCGGCTGGTTATCGAGGTTATAGTTTTTTTTGGACTTTTCATGCGTCTAATGGTCGTTTTAATAATGTTCGTGAGGACATTTTTAATTTAAGTGTTTAAAGAATTGCAGTTGTAAAATTAAGGTGTTATTTAAAAAAAACATGCACGATAGTCTGAGGGATGTTTAAAAAATGTGAATTTTACCGTATGTGAATTTTAAGAAAACCCTTGAATCCTTGAAATATTTTCTTCTATGATTAATAAAACTTTTCTATTGTTTCTCGTTCAATTTTATTTTAATTTTCAACCAAAATACATATAATTTTAAATCAAATACTACTAAAATCACTGAACACTATATAAATTTTGATGATTCATTCATATCTCCTATTTTTAAATACCCCTCAAAACAAATCCTAATAATGTCTGTACATGCATTCGTAAACATATTACCACTAACCAAATACCAATTTCAAGCCAGTAAACGAAAACAGTTATCAACTCCACCCTGCATGAATGATAACTTATTATTCAACGCATGCTTTCTCCAGAAGCACATTTTCCAATCACAAAAAAAAACTCGATCCCATCAACACATTGAGATGAACACAATCTCTCAGACAAATCTCGTTGAAAGTTTCGCACGAATTGAAATACATCTGCTAGCTTTTCGTTGAAAGGTAATGGGGAGCCTCGCGAATACGCAACTACGTAGTCCGCATTGAGTTATAAGCGAGAAGTTAGTCGTGTAACGTTGTTAAATATCTCAGGACAGAGTTGAGGGTTACTTTGTTAGCGAGTTGCAATAGTCTCCAATGGGGTGGCTTCCATACCCCGTCTTTACGTGGAGTTTGCCAACTTATTGATAGCGCTGTTAGCACTCTCAGGTAAATTCTGCACGAAACTGCATTCTGTGTACACGTTTATAGTTGATGAAATTTCGTTTGTTGTTGTTTGATCGTATTGGGGTTTTGGGTTTTGCGGTTTTGATGTTAGAGAGTTGTTCGATTGCGGATTATAATTATAGATGTATAGGTTGTTAATCACTCGTGTTGAAATTTACATCTCATGGTATTGATTAATATTTTTTTACTTATTTTGTGAATAATAATTATAATATAATAATACGAACATAATATATAATATTTGTGTATGAATTACTCGGAAAAAAAATAAAAATAGTTCATAATAACTTTTTCGATGATGAAAATAATACGAAAATTAAATATTTTTCTATACATATTTCATATTATGGTTTCAATATTTAAAATAACAAATATTAAATTTCATCAGTCGCAACTACAATATACATATGTTAATATAATATTATCTTTTACTAAATTTTAACCAAAAACTAAATTTTCTAAGAAATTTAAATATTATATTATTATTCACATCAACTGTTATTTGCAGTATTAATGAAATTTGAAAGGATGATTGTAATGTAAATAGAAAATAATTTAATCTTCTCAGAATAATAAATACTGTGCGATATTTCCGTTCTCTATTTCTTTAGCTTGAAATGAATTCACGTTTTCGGGTCGAATTTAAAAATGTGCAAATTTAACGGAAAGCCGTTTCAATAAAATGCCTTCGGTTCAATTCTATATTTATACGCCGTTTATTTTTCGCACGTTTGCTTATCGAAATATAAAGGAAATGCCGATAAAACACTTTCGAATTCGTATATATTTTTACGATAATTTTTTTTTATACGATGCGCGCAGTTCATAAAAAAATATTTGATAAAATTTTATGTCCTGAACCAGCAAAAAATTCACGATGAAAAAATTGTATCAGTCATACGGTTGATTTTATTAGTCATTAAGCAGATTTTATGGTCTCGCCAAACAAAATGCATTAATATAATATTATGTACATTTGCGTACGAAAGTAAACGCAATCGAAATGAAAACGTATATATTTTTGAAGAATATTCGAGATCACGTACGTACAAAACGTAACCGTTTAATTTATTTTCTAATAGCGATACGCACAAGCCTTCGGGATAAACCAAATTAACTTTTTCCATCTCGATACACAAACTCCGATAAAAAATTAAAACCATACGAATTCTATTACGCTTTTATTACATTCTCAAATGTAATTGTTCATAAAGTAACATTATTTTTTCATATAGAAAATCTAGAAAAAAACATGGGCGTTAATTGAATTCCATATTAATTCAAATTTTGTATTCTATAATATGTATATGCAAAATATGTATATTTCATAGACAATAAACAAAATTAAAAAAAGTATTCATTCATATATACAAAACTTAATCAACACTTTTACCCAAAAAAAAAAACGACAAAACCCTATACGAAAACATTCGAGAATTACGTAAGCGATTCTTGACCGTTGTTTGCGTCCGCGCAAAAATTCTTACACTCGACTAATTTAATAACACAATTTGTATGTGAGCGAGGCCAATTCGGTTATGTCGGAACGTCCCAGTTTCAGAAATTGGGTAGGAAACTTCATTTGCCTGCATCGCCGACAGAAAAAGGAGAGGTCATTAAAGCTCCGGTGGCGGACAAGGGGGAGTTTAAGGAACGGACGAATTTAATGGTCCCATCCTGTGGACTGTGTTGTGGCTATATTGTCGTATTTCGATGTATATTAGTTTTATTTAATTATTATAGTTAGCTAAATGAGTTAGGGTTGTTGATGTGGATTTTGTGGTGCGTGCGGTGTTTATTATGTCATGCGAAATGTTCATTGTCGAAACGATGAGTTGTTCGTTTATGTATTTGTTTGGTAAAAAAAATTGTGATGATTAATGAGATCAAGATTTTTACAATATTCAAGGATGTTCAAGTGTTTTTTTGTATGATGATAAGAAAACGGTAACTATTAAGTAAACAAATTTTACTAAATGATCTCAATCGTATACTTTGCTTTTTCATTAATCTATTGACCATATCACTTGTCACATAACTTTGGTGATTAGTGGAAAATTTGAACTACTAACCCTCAAATAGTTTTTATGTGTATTTTATTGAATACATATTTAGATTCCAAATAAAGCATCGTGGTGATATTTACAAATCAATAACGGAAAAGGTTAAAACTTATTTAAAAAGTCCTTGATATTGATGCTAAACATAATAGTCGAGTTTTGCTACATTAATCAATTTTATTTTACGGGAAAATCTCATTATGAATGGTGTTTATTTTAAGAATTTAATTTAACAAAATATTTATATACATTTATGAAATTTGTTAAAATGAATAGATTATTTAAATTTGCCCGTAGACCTTTTATTTCATATTTTGTTTCAAAAAAAAACGAAACCGTAATGTTTTTAGAAAGGTTTCGCGAGATTAAATTTTATATTCGTTTTTGCACGCTTCGGTCGTAATTCTCAATAATCCTTAAAAAAAAGTTTCCATTTTTATCCACATTACGGATACTGCAAACCGAATATATCTTCACAATCGCAAGATTTCTTTTACGAAAGAAATAAACATTGTAAGAGGAATATATAATATTATATATATTTAACAAGAAATACTATTTTTTTTTCATTACAAATAGTTGAAACGGGTAAAAGTTCGGGCACAATACAACGGGAAAACTTTCCAAGTCTTAGATGGGTGCTGAAAATTTGTTTAAATTAACGCGTCTTATCGGAAAACTCGGCAAGCTTTATTGTCGATGGAAAATCGGTTGTTCGGTGATTCATTACTAAGTATGAACACAAGACTTCCTCGCTGTGTTGTGCATTGTTAACTAACTTGAATATCGTGACTCTATTTTTCCATTTGTTATATTTTTTACATATAATCGAAACATATTTTCCAAGAAATTCATTAAAATCACTGAAATTTCAATATCAACCATAAACTCATAAATTTTCCAAAGAATTCGAACCATCGCATACGTTTTCTTCAAAAATTCTTTGAAACACACAAACCGCACTAAATAAAGAGATCATATCTTAAACTTTTACTCGATAACTCTCGAACCCAAAACCAATAAAAAACTTTGAAACAATCGACACATGACCAAAATGCGTAGTTTTACATCCTGCAGGAGGATGCACGTTTCGTTCGTGGTCCACACGGTCGTGTTCGCAAACTTGCCACCGAAACAATGGCCTCGCAGGCGTAAAGCTGTCCAAAGTTGCTGAATTATAGCCATCTAATATCAGTTATAATGTTTGTTTTGCTGAACGGCCAACTTGAAGCCTCTCGACTCTGCAAAAGTGGAGGGCCATCGCGTTTGAAAGATGCCGCCCTTCGTTCCCCGCGGGGACGCCGAATTTTCAGTATTGACTCTGAAATATGCTGAAAAGTTTGCTGCGAAGTGTCTTTTTGGGCTGTTGGGATTCATGTTGGTGAACAGTTTGGATGTGGGTGGTTTTTTGATGAGCTTTTAATATTTTTTTTATTTTTTTTTATTGAGGAAAAAATTGTGATGTTGATCAATTTGAATTACTTTTATGAATTGTTAGTTATTCTGATTATAACATATTGAATGAAAAATACAATTTATTTAAAAAATTGAATATTTGACGAACAGTTATATTGAAAAAAAAATGTTCATTGGCGTCAACTAGAATGAGATATTAATATTATTATCCATTCATAATTCATATAAACACTAATTCAAAATTAATTCGTATACTTTATTTTGTTACATCTTTTGTATTGTATACAAATCTTTTAATGGAATAAAAGCCAATCTTTAGGAAAATAATTTCTATTTCAACTTATTGTTAGAACCTCAGAGATGAGTTACAAGATGAATAAGTTGTTTAACTAACCGACAGGTGACTCTTTATTTTATTTTTTTATGATAATATATAATACATATATTGTTAAAAAGCTTTCAAATTTTGCAATTTTAATTTAACAATATATTTTATATAAAACTTACATACTTAATATTTAATTCAAAATCTTTATCAGAGTTTGTATCATCTGTTAACCAAAAAATAAACTTCTATTCAAGATTGCAAGTGTTTACTGTATTGAGCTTTTATAGTATTAATTCTCAATCATAGATGGCAGCTTTTAAGTTTTGTTTTGTTTTAAAAAATATATTAAATTCATAATAACTATATAAAATTATTACTATGTTCCTTTTTTTAATAAAAAAATATTATAAATTCATTAATTCTTATATTGTATTTAAGTACATTAAGTAATTTGTATTTTATTTTTAAGCTTGAAATTCGTCTATAGATGTCGCGTCTAATATTTAATTAAAAAAAACTTTTATATTTCATTAAAAGATGTCTTGTTCGATAAATACAATTAAAATAATATTTACATTTTGACATTTAAATAAAAATCAATTTTTCGAGAATTTAATAAATATGTATATAAACATATACAATTCCGTATTTTTATAAGATCGAAAATTATACAAACCTTTATACATAAACGAACAAGATCAAAGGCGGGCCCACCCTAGGCGCGCCGTCACGAGAGGGAAAATTCACGAAACCTCTCCCTCGACATTGAAATGCTAACTTTTCAAAATAAAGTCTGGCAAATTGGTTTGTGTTTACCGACATTTCTCCGATAATAATATACACACAGAACGAAATTGAATAACGAACCAGCGGCGGGGGTGAGGCGGCACAGGCGGTAGCTATGCGGTTATTGCTCCGCTTTGAAGTTTCGAATTCTCAGTATTATTTCGCTATCGAAATAATGAATCGTAATTGGCACCATCACCAACCGAAAGGGTGATAATTTAACGCCGGTTTGGTCGTCATCGGTGGTTGTCATTCAAACTGGGGCTCGTAAAAGCGCCGGTTATTAAATGTACTTATAGACAAGCGGTAGTGTTCAAATTTCCGGGTATCGTTTCTATGTGTAATATAATGATTATAATAATCAATCTATGAATTTATATAGATCACCATTATTATCCATTATAGTACATTTATTTTGTACATAAATGTACATTATAGTACATTTAGTACATTTAGTGTGATATTGTATATACAATATCACACTAAATTATAGTGACAAAACGATGACTCGATTCATAGTAGATGTTATATGGACTATTCAATAATCATATTTATATGATAATTTCCCAACAAAATTTTAATATATTTACTTTCATTGTTTTCAAAACGATCCAATTTAATAGTTATATAAATCAATAAGCAACCTCGTAATTAATTCTAAACCTCAACTGTTTTAAAACGTCGCGCACATTCCCAATAACGAATTCAGCAACTTTCCGAAAACTTTCCACCGACCGAATCCGAATTCCGCAAATTAGATCGAAACGTTCCACCTAGTACAACCGTATAGAGTTGTTTTAATTCAAAATTTATCCCGGAACGTCCTCGCGCCGAGATTTATATCCCGCTGTTTTCGCGCGCTTTTTTTTATACATTTTCCCGGCGGTGCACTTTCATTGCAGCCGAACGGGCGGACATGTGCGTGTTTTCCGACGGAAATGTTTGTCGGTTTGGTCATTTTCGTGGACGTCATAGGAGACAATGCATCACGGAAGCAGTGGTGGTGAACGAAAGGCCTGTCCGATGCAAATTTACCGGGTGTCAACATCCATTTTGAGCGGGAACGGTTAAATGCATGACCGCTTTGAATGCGCCCTACATAAATCTAACAATAAGCGAAGTTTGTTTTAAGGTTGGGTGGGATTAAATTTTTGTTGTTGAAGTTCTTAAAGGAAAATATGATGGTAGATTTTAAATTAAAGCGTAATTTCGAAATTTTTATTTTTTATTGATGAATTTTTACTTTTGTGAAAAATTTCTCAAAATTAATTAAATTACTGATAATTTCAATAAGATTTCTTCGTCTTTTCATTGATGTGATTAATTAATCCTGTGTTTTGTATAATTAAACTAAAATATGTATCCATTACGTTGAACTAATAATTCTTAATCACTTATGTCAGGGATGACAATCCTAAGGCCCTCGTGTCAGAGATGGCACAAACAAAAATTTGGTTGACACGCGCAATTTTTCAAATTCAAGTTCAGAATTATTAAATGAAGAGAATTCATCATATAACAATTGAGTAGCCTATTTACAAAGACGGCTTAAGCCACCCTGGATCGGTTTTCATTTTTTGATAGATTTCTTGTTCTACCCGAGAAGCCCGATCTGGTAATGTATCGCTTGCTTAAAAAAGTTGATGAAAACCGTATGAAAACGATGATCAGCTCAAAAAAGAAAAATTGCAATAACTTAAAAACTTCAGGAGATACAAAAAATCAGCTGTCGTGAAAAATTTTGTAAAGTGGCTTAACCCGTTTTTGTAAATAGGCTACTCAATTATTTACAACACGGAGAAACTAAGCATTCAGTTTTTTAATATCGTTTCGCATTTCAGTTTTTTTTCTATCGATCGCCATACAAATTATAGTATAAAATGTGCCGGCGTCGCGATTAATTGTGACAATAATTACAATTACAATTTATTTTCACCGAGTCCCGAGAACACTGGGTACAAGCCGCTAGTATTCTATAAAAAACAACAGAATCAACATCAATAAAAATCTCAACAAAAAACAACACAATCACAAAACACCCATCAAAACCCACCCGAACGCCAATCCCCGCCCAAAAAACACACCCGGAACATATTGAAAATCATCGATCATTGGCCCCTGTAGATCATTGACGTCGGCCCGCGCAATTATAACCGTCGTTTTGCACATATTGAATTTCGCGCGTAAACTCGTTAGCGCCCACCGTGACGCGGGATTGAGTCCTCCGTCATTCAGACAAAGAGCGATTCATTTGCTCGGGCGCCATATTGCAGCGCCATTAATCTCAAACTGGGGGCCGCGGCACGTCGGCGCCCCCGCGGCCTTTGGGAGGCGCTGGAAGGCGCTTTTGCAAAGTAGGGGTTTTTTTCGGGGTGGGTGGTGGGTTTTTCGCTTTGAAATGACGTTTTAAAATATTCGAGCGCGCGTGAAAAATTGGCGCCCACTTTGGAATTTGGGAAATTGATGTTTTGTTTGATGTTTTTTTTTTAGTTGTTTTTATGTGGGTTTAGTGTGATTAAATTGGATGTTATATTATTTCAACAATATTTTGCCGATCATAAAATTAAATCTAATAAAAACTACTTGATCTTTTTATGTTACTCGATTTTTAATTTTCTATGGCTGGTTGAATGAAAGCATAATATTGAAAAGGCTTAAACTTTAGACATTTCTTAGAAATATTATATAATTGGAAATTTCTATATTAATGGAAATTTTCAATTTCCAATTTCTTGAAAATTTCTACAAATAAAATTTATATAAAATTCAAATTAATTAATAATTAATAAATCAAATTAATTAAAAATAAAATTTATATAAAATTTTGAATATTGATTATTTTATTATTACATTATATAATATAATATTTACAGATTAACATTGTAAATATTAGGGATGTCAGGTTTATGGAAAATCTCATTTATTGGTAATCCAGTAAAAAAAATCTAATTATCGATAAATTCAATTTAAAAAAAAATAACGAAAAACCGAAAAAAACGTTAAATTAAAAATACTTTCTCAAAAAAAAATATTTTTTTTTAAAACAACGTGCACTTAAAAAACCGACTTTCCAAAAAATATTTTCTAGAAAAACAAGAACACTTAAAAATATTTGAAACACGGAAAAAAAAATTATTTTCCAATAAATATTAAAAAATTGCCGGTAAATTACCAAAATGTTATTTGGGTCATTTACCGGTAAAACAGTAGGCAGTAATGATATCCATAGTAAATATTCACTTATTATACTTTCAAAAGAAAAACTAATTCAAAAATACTTTTTTATTTCCTTACGATTCTTTTTGATCAAAGATAATGCGCCTTACATATTCATCATTGACAATACAATATCTACCATCTACACACACAAATTTTATTAAACGAGCCACAAAATTCTATTACACGTTAATAACTGGAAACGCTCGCATACAACACCACTTTAATCCGAAATATTGTTCGCGAAAACTTATCCAAAGCTAAATCGCTACGAGCTTTTTTCCATACAATGTTTGCATTCGGTTAGAAAGCTGCGTTGTATGCGCACAGGGTGAAGTGTACGTGTAATGTCGAGTAAAGCTCTCGCTCGATGGATTTTAATGAGATCGTTTGCATCGCTTTGAATAAATTTAGACTGCACCCAAATGCAATCCGCCCTTTTGCATAATGGGTACATACCATAAAAGAAAACGCCTTGGTGATTCCCGACGAAACCTTGTAGCGTGCGGAGTTAGTGCAAATGTGTGGATAATATGCGAACGGATCGTATAAGAGAAAACGTTTACTTCACTGAGATAAATAAAACGCTTTTGCGCATATTTGGAAAATTTTATTTGAAAAAATTTGCTTTTAATTTGATAAATTGATATATCAATGTTATCAAATTGAAGCTGATCAGTTTTTTTATGAATTTTTTATAATCTGATTCAATACTAACGATTAAAATATAATATATTGAAATTAGCACACTATTTCACGTTATATTATTTGACGGTTCGTCACGTAACGTGATTTTTTACTCATGAATAATTGATAAGGTCCGTGAACGTATGATTATTTTTCCGCATTGAAAAATATAAAATAGACTGGAAAATTATATATATTAAGCAATTAAGGTGATTAAAACGTCTGCAACGGTTTCGATAACCCAGACACGCTACACACAGTGAGCACACGTTAAACAAAACCAACAAGTTTGATACGAAAATTCAAAAATACATTAGAAAATTATGCGGCAGCCACCCATCCCATCCAGCAACCCCATTGTAAATTTCGTAGACGTTGTAAGATTGAAAGAGCATACCCTTGTCCGGGGGAAAAATTGGTCCATTATTGTAAAAGCAAGATGATGTAACAGGATCGCGAAAATTGTACGCAGGAAAATATGGTCTTGGCGAAAAAAAGAATTTTCGGGCATTATGTGGTACTGTGCTAGTTCACGGAAAACAGCCCTGACGTGATGCATGCGATCGTGGAAAACTCGGTGCGACACTGGAAAAACTGGCTGCGAATACGAGCCCCTAATAAACCTGGTTAATACGATGTTGGGGGTTGGGGTTTAGTTTTTCTTTTGCTAAGTGGAAAATGAGAGGTTGATATGCCGTGCGTTTTCGGAAACACGAATTATTTGGTGTGTATTGGTGTTGTGGTTTTCAGGTGTGAAAATTGTTTGGTTGTGTTTTTTTCGTATTGATTAAAATGTATGGTTGATTATGTGTTAAATTTTGATTTTTTTTAGTGATTACAGTGTTTGTTTGTATTATGACTCATAATAAAATTTAGTTGATTAGTGTATTAATATATTAAAAAATAATAATATAATTAATTCGTGTTTTGAAATATGGATTGATAAGAAATTATTTCAGGTCATTATTTGTTTAGCTAAGATTTAACTGATTTAAAATAAAAAAGGTTTTTTTCGATAACGCTCCATAAAAATATTTTAATAGTTTTGATAAACTTTGAAAGTATGCGGGAAAAATAGGTTTCATAAATTTATCTTTCAGATAAATTTGGGTAATTTTTTTGTTTACTATTATTATATATAATATGTACTTTGATTTATATTCTCTATGTTTGTAATTAATTTATTGCTCCTAATACGTCAATAGATATAATTGCAGACATTAATTAACACAAGTATCATTACGTAACATTACCATATAAATTAAACATTTACCTCCTTGAAATTTGAGATGTCCTCTATTGTGTATATTTGAACTAAATCATGATCAAGAAAATAAATTCAAATTATTAATATTATTGAAAATGGTATTGGTATGGCCATTGTTTAAATTTCACTCAGGTGGGCAAAAATTTTGATAAGAATGATATCAAAATACACGCAATGCTATCGAATAATTTATAAAATGTAATTTGGCATCCACGCGTAAAATACACGTGAGTCAAAACGCGATAACAGTCGCGTGTCCAAAAAACACTATTCCCTAACATTTATACGAATGATTTCGATAAAATTTCAACATAAAAATACAAAATATTAATTCGCTACGAATTTCATCGAAAAACAATCGGGAAAACTGGCGACGGACAAAAACGCGGACGTGGGCATCGTATTTGTGTTTTTTGCGCTTTTGTAACGGCGTTTCAAAAGAATTGTATAATGGCCGCCGGTATAGTTTGTATGCCGTTTCTATACAACGAGTACGTGGTTAATCTAATAGAGCTTTTAGCGACGATATCAGAACGACACGCGACCGAAGAATGCCTTGTGAAAGCACGCCACTCACACTGCCCACAAAATGTATAACGTGAACGTAATAGGAGAAAAACAAACGCACGCCCATACAAAAAAAATGTACAAATGGTACTGGAAATGTGTGCGGACACGTTAATTTTATCGTAATAAAAATTGTATCGAGTTCGTAGTCGGTTCGATTGCTGGTTGAGATAATTGTGTTTTGGGGTTGTGTGGAGTTGATAGAAATGGATGATGAATTAAATGGATTCAATATTCTGTGAAATTGAAAGTATTTGAGATTCTTTTTATGTATTTTTCGTAATTGAAAATGTCGGCATATGTATTTTTGTTCGAACGATACATATTGAATGGGTAGCTTACGTCAGTATATTTTTAACTTTTTAGTCTTTGATATTCTTTTCAATAAAGCTTACAAGACAATCCCAAGTATTTTTAAATCATATATTTATGAAGATTACGATCTATTTCAGAATGACATTTACAATGTATTAAATATAATAAATAAAAATAAATTATATTGTAATCGTTATAAAAGTTCCACTTAGAATCAAAAGTCCATGTTTCAAAAAGAATCTGAAAACAAATAAAAATTCGCAAGTCATAAAATTTTATATCTATACATAAATCGTAGCGAAGTTTGAAAAACGTACGCTCGAGATGTGCAAACAAAAAATTGCACTATAGTTTTCGAGTCCGCTGCGCGCATCCAATAACGAGAAAAATATAGAAAACGGCTCGCTTTTATCGACATGCAAAGCGAAGAATTCGAAGATATGCCCCGAGTAGCTCCTTCCCTCCGGCGGAAATAGCGCACGAGCCTTTTTCGAGCTTTCGAAAAGCTCTCTCTCACTTCCCTAAATATATTATTCCATATTATATGCAATAGTATGTGCGGGCTCGTTTGCCTATTGGCAAAGTCCATATACGCGCGCGCATATTAAACAGCGACCCCACTCGAATTTTCTTGGGCCCCGTTTAAATTACTTCCAATGGAAAAATTCGTATGTTTCCCGATACGTGGGAGAGATGTTCAATGTAAAAAATCTATAGAATTAATTCATTTTGTAGGAATTTTTTGTTGGTAATGCGGTTGGAGTTCGATATTATATTATACATACCATTATAAATTCAATGAGAGTAGTCAGTTTTATCATTACATTGGATATGATATATAAATTATTTTTAAATTGATTTGTAATACAATATATATCAAAATTTAAACATAAATATGAATATAATTTTTTTAAATTCATTCACATATGATGCCATTAATTTTTTATTGCTTTTAAACAAACATTATTTCCAAAACTAAATCTTTTACTTATATTTTTTGAATATTTAATGGACACAAAGATGTTTCATTTCGAAAAAATCGATATCAGGTCTCGAAAAGACTTCAAATATTGGAATAATCTTTCGTTGGTGAGGGGGACGGAAATATTGTAAAGTGCGCATTTAACCGTTTCCCCGCGCAAATGTTTGCGTATCGCCTCTTTATTGCCGAATTTCCCCGACCCGAAGATGTTAAAATTTTCGGTTTGAAATTACACAGTGCCGTGTGCAGATACGAGATACATAAAATGGCAATTAATTGTGGATTTTTCGAAGGTACTACGTGCAAATTTGTCGATATAAACTCTTTTTTATTGCTAGCCGTTTGTTTACATCATTTTAAAAACTAACCATGTTAAGCGTTTCCAAAAGGCCAACTATTTAATTTCGATGGGTAATTGAATATGTTTCTGGCTCCACTTTGCACTGGCTGGTGCGACGCGTCGCATTTTCCTTTTAATAATGGCAAAGCGCAGTATAGCCGACAATATCCGAACGGGGCATGACTGGAATTTGATCACGGAGCAATGCCTTTGTAATTTCACTTGCCATTAAGCAATGAGCGGAGACATTCTACATAGGAATTTCTGCAAGCTCCATCCCAGCCAGGTTCTAAAGTAGGAGCGACACGCATGCACGATTCGAAGCTTCGAATTGCTTCGACGTATTATTAAAACTGGATTGATGTACTATCATCCTTTTACATTAATTAATTAATTAAATATTCAATATATCAAACGGTAATCCAATTATGATAATAGTTATGTTTATAATATGTATTGCTGCATCCTTTGTTTGATCACGTATTACGGTATTGCCTTACATAGCCGCGGGTGGATTAATTATGTCTCCAATGGCCGTACATATGAGGACAAAATAGCCTATTCGGTCCCTTTACATCGCTTTAATACGATATTATGATATCGTTACGGCTTTTCCTCGCCGTTATGATATTGCTGCCGCCATACAAATACGCGCCGGGATTTTCCGAGTTTTCCCTTTCAAGGATCGACTAATCGGTGCGCTCGGCTAACCGAATCAAGAAAGGACTCATTGTAGTAAGCAAGATGGAATAGGCACTTCGAAAGGATTAGGAGCGGGATTCGCTTAGAACGTAAGAGGAAACTACCATTTGGTACGAATCGACATGTGAGAGTTTCCTAGTTTGCGTTTAGCGTCGAATTTGTAAATCGACTCAACTCTCAATACAGCCAGGAAGCAGGACATTAATATTAGAAAGCCTCTGAGCATGGTCTTTGACAGTGAGAATGGTTAAGTTGCCGGCTGAGCAAAGCTTTCCCGACTGCACAGTTCAACACTTTATTTGCATTTGCGGCGGATGTCGATATGTGCAACAATATAACATAAAAGCTATCGGAACGTTCAAAGTCTCCCCTAACTATTTTCCCTATTGCGAATGTCTTTGACAATTTCCTGATTTGATTCTCGAATGATATAGAAATAGATATATTTAAATTATTTAAATTTTCAATCATATATTATAATATGTGAAGTATAATATACCTATATATATTTTTATGAAACATACAGCATACGTCGATACACTCTTTGAAACGACAAAAAAAATACATTTCTCGTTCAAAAGATATATTTTCAAAATGAGAGTCTCTCGAGTTTCATACAACATACACACACTCGACAATTTCGAGTTCAAAAGGCACTCCCGAAGGGCGCCATGCACACCGAGCCACTTTCGACTCGGTCGTTTCTAATTAGAAATGCTACCGAATCGTTCGAACGTAATAATTGCCGGAGTTTCTCCACCACGACTAAAACGATTTTTTTTATATTCGACGTTCATTGAAATCGAATCGGCTTTTGCCTATGAAAAAGCCGCCTTCAAAGCGACCCAATGTATACGACTCATAAAATCCACGAGAGGTTCGCGGTTCGAAAGTTCGAAACGGCGTTCCAGATAAGTGGTTGCAGTTTGCCGAAGCGCAATTGAGGCGAATGATTCTTTGATTAGATTAGTTGGACCTCTGTTTAGGCTTGAAGTCGAGTTTGAGGAGTTATAATCTTCGAAATAATACATTATAGATACGAACATTGTAACCCTCGGTGTGTGGCATAAAGTGATCCTTCCATTGCATCGGATTTCGTAGCCCGCGGCCAACTGTTTTACTTCGAATGAATAAACCTGAAGTTACATTATTTAATAAAATATTCTATAATATAATTTAAAAAATCATATATTTATTGAAATAAAAACGACATATTGATATAAAGTCCAAATTAAATGTTTATGATATTTATTAATTTGTGGAATAATATATGAGAATATAATAATTTGAAACCTTGACTATACATATTTAAAAAAGATGATTTGAGAAAAATATGTATTTCTGATCTGGTCATGCCTTAACAATAAATACATAGGCAAAACGGAGTTCGGACATTTGGTACGTGATCTCGTCCCTTTTCGGTATCGCCATCAGGAAACCGTCAAAAATAAGGGTTCCCTTTGCTTGTTATCGCCAAGATGAACGGTCAAGTCGAGCTCTCGAATATTAAACTTGCAATTAAGATATCAGCTCTACGATGAATTATTCCCGAAGGAAAATTGGCAGAGAGCAAAGATCGTATCGAGTCACGTATGAGCGGGGACGAAAGTTCCTGAATCAATGAAAGTTCGATCGTATGCAATTTATCTTATACTTCTCATAGAATTGCATAACATTGTTATATAACGAGAAGTAGTATTGAATTGAAATGTAAAAAGATATCTTTAAAGATATCACATCACTCATCTAATGCGTTCACTATTGCAGCGTATGTGCTACAGACTTTCCGTGTTTCATTTTTCTGACCGCAATTTTCAATTAAAAGATAGAATTTCTTCACTAGATCTTCCTTGTAACATCTATAACATATAATATGGTTGGGCAGAACGAAAAAAGCCGTCTGCGGGCAGATTCAGTTCGTTTAGCGCGAATGTGACCGCAGCCCCTTCAGCGACTTCAGCAACCAAGCTGAAAGACCGTTCAATTATATGCGAGTGGAAAATGTAACGTAGACTCTTCCTAGAGAGCCTTTTCACAACCGGCAAAGTGAATTGCAGCAAGTTGTTCCAGTTTTTTTATATCTTCCACATTCTCTGTAAAGCTGATACATTCGCTATATTTCGCGAGATGAAAATCGAAGAGAGTATGAAAATATAGTCTTATTGGTCTGGAAGGTTGATCATATTTTTCAGAACTCATAATCGGACGCTTTAAATTTCAAAATACAAATTATTTAGAATTAATTTTTTTTAATGAAATGGGTATATAACACCATTATGGCTACTATTATCATTATTATTTTTTAAATCAATTTTGTTAATGATTCTGTCGGGTAATTTGTAATAGTTGTGGAATATTGTATTTGAATTTTTATTATCAGAAATATAGCAACACGGATAAAATTAAATTGGGATTTTTTAATAAATTGTTTATGTATTTTCAGTAATTTGATTATTTGTATTTATAACATATCATATTTTGAATTTTTCGTTCAAAATCGATAATTTATAACTTCTCTATATTGAAGTAGTCATCGGTGTGACACTTAAAATATAATTGAATTTTTTTTTAAATTGCAATGCTTTTACACAATTTGTTGCGGATGTTGCTCGAAAATGTTGTCCTTTGAATACCAATTTTAATTATTGGCAAAAATTGCATCAAAATTGCACTTTCAGTGCCCAAATATCCGGTAACATTCGCAACAAATTGTATAAAAGCATTGTAATTTCAAACAAAATCAATCAGATTATATATTGGCTGTCGTACTAATGTACATTCAATATAGAATGGATAGAACTGCGCAATTTTTAAAACGTAATATGAATATCGTGAAAAATAATCATATTAAAGAATTTTTTTTAAATGTAAATAAATTTTGAGTATAAAAATTTTAATTTTTAATTCTTCCCTGCAAAAATGGGACACACTGTCTTATGTATCTTAATGCCAATTCAATTTTTATATAAGGTCTTTTTATACTTAAATTTAAGTAAAGTGAAATGTATTTTTACATCTTTCTAAAGAAGTTAGTTAGAGATTTTTTTTTAATTATCAATGTTATTCGGCTTATTCTTCAATTTTAACAAAATTGGATTTCTCATTTACTATACTCGTAGTACACGTCCAAAATAAACCGGAAAATTATTGAAGAATTCGAAAAGCAAAAGGAAAGAGTACACGTCCGGGTAGTAGATAGAGCGTGTCCAATACCATGAGCAGGTTCCCTTACGGGACTTTGCGTCCGCGAGTTTTTCATTTGTCCCAAAGGACTCTATCCTCCGGGCTATGTGTGCAGGACGAGTTTCGTTTCCCTTTGTCTACTCAGCCCAGACTGGATGTTTCTTTGTCTGTCGACGACCATTTGCCAAACACAAACACCGTATCGGCGGCGCGACTAACTTCTTGTCAAACACTCGCCACTCGGTCCTTCCTATGTTCCCGTTTTTGCTCGACTTCCCTTCGCGAAGATCCTGAAATGTGCAGCCTGAAATTACTATATACCTTGATACGTGTTTTCTGAAACGTCTATGTTGTTTTTAAGCATCTACTCTTAGGCTTGCGTTCGTGTGTAAGTGGAAGCGCATCGAATGAGATCGTGATGGTTTCCGTAAATAGTCGAGTTTTAAGCGCAGTGGCGGAAATTTTTTAATGAATTATTTTTATTCTTAATTATGTTTTGAAATTAGTATATGATTTGTTAAAGATGATATAAGTAAATATGATGTTGATAAATGAATATTATTTTCAAATGAAATTCATATTATATGTATACCTACTATTAGAATTTTAGCGAATATAAATATTATATTATACCTATATTTATATTTGTTAGGATTAACGTATGTATATATAATAATATATGTATATATTTCATCAATATTAAAATATGCACTGTTGTTTTATATAAAATGTAAAAACACATCTGATTTCGAAAACATTCCGTTATTTATCAACTCGTGTTCATTAATTCAAACAATATTATCATACAACAACATCGTTCGCACGACCTTTCTCAGCTGCGAATAAGAAACGCGCACTTGTGGTCGCACAGCGCCAGAAAATTCAATTCATAACAACCACCGTTTGAATAATGAGTATTATGAATTCGCTGAAAGTTTCCGCCGCGGAATAAATCTATTGTTTCGAAGACAGCGCGTTTTCCGCTCGTTTGCCACCGTCTGCCGCGAAACGAACGAATCCATACATTATTTATCGCGCGATTTTCGCCGGAGCATTTACACTGTTTTCCGAGACAATATTTGCGGTCTGTCTGCATAAATTTAATTCAGTTTATAATTTGTTCGCCGATCCGCCGGGTGTGTATAATACAAACTTTCGCCTAATCTGTTTCGACTCCCGGCTCACACCAGTCACACATTCGCCTCCACGCGGGGCCTAAGCTGCGCGATTAAGAGCTTTCAAATTAACTTTGCTGAATCTCGGCTGAATATAAACTCTCCTTTATATGACAATTAAGAAAAGTTGCCGGGTCGTGATTTATGATTCCGCCCGAGTGCGGCGCGATTGTTGTGTTGCGAACAATGCTCACAGTCGACGTTTCAATTTGGTACAACTTTGCGAGATCGAATTTCCGAATGGTGATGTAAGAATTTGATTAATTTGATATGGATTTTTTATAAGTATATTTGAAAATAATAGGATGGAATATTATCGATTTTTTTATATTTTTGAATAGGATATTATTAATGATTCAATTGGTATATCTTATAGTAATTTTTTCCTTTTGAATGATTCTTTTTACTTATGAAACATTAAAAAAAAAATTATTTTTTTAACTATGACCCTTTTGATTAATCTGAAAAAAATTGAAAAATTTTATCCTAAGTTCACAAAATATATCATATTTCATTTATATTCATATTATATATTCAAAATCTATATATTATATAATAGTATATATAAAATTTAAGTAAGTATGTATTTAATATACATATTTTTCCATATGTAAGTAAGAGTATGCCCCAAAATTTCACGAGTTCATATGAAAGACAATTCGATTCACTGCAAATTTATATAGATCATAAAGACTTTCCGTTTATGTAGAAAAATAAAAATAACCGCAGAACGACCGAAAGAAAAATATAAAAAATCCCATAGTCGATCGAAGGGACGTTACGAAAATTGGCGACCCATCCCCATACGAATATGTTCGAAAAGGGTCGCACTGCCAATTAGCGATAGCGCACCCCAGGGACTCCAGGATCAGGGACTCCATGGGGTCTCAGGGGCGGGTCTCCACAGGATTCACACGTTTGCTTCCCGCCGATTTTCGAATATTTTCGGAATTCAGATTCTAGATGCTTGTAATTGGATTCCGAACGGCTCTCCGTCATGCGGTGAAAACTTTGTGCCAGATTTTGAATTATTATCCACGTCGCGGTTTCGGCTGTATTAATTAATCACTCGTTTAGTGGATTTCTGTGCGCCCTAAATGTATGAAAGGTTGCTTAAGAATTCAGCGAAAGTTACTCGGGGGAATGTTGTCTAAATTGTGGAGAATAGACTCGAATTACTTGCGCAATTAAAACTTTGTTTCGATATTGGAAAATCAAAAATAGAAACGTCAATTATGTTCAATTCGTAAGTTGAGCTTAATTTCGTGCGCGTTCATTGCAGATCACAATTCGGTGAAGAATCTCTAGAGAGGCGCCTTTATTGGATTTGCTTTAATTGAGTCACATGGGAATCGGAAAACTAGGAAAATCAAACATGCTACACATGTTCTCACATGTGAAAATTTCAAAGCCCACAGACATTTCTAATTAGATTGTATTTGAGTTGTGAATTGCCAAAATAGTCGTTCAACAATCCCAAAAAATAAAACATATCAAAAACGCCTTTTTCCCAATAAACCAACAGTCATATTCAATTGACGCGATCGTGAAGCATCACAATAAAAAGGCATCGACAGTACAAAATAATATTAGTCGAAATTAATTAACACGCACGTGAAAAAGCCTCACGCTCGAGAATTGCCCGATGTGTATGTCCAATTACAATTGATTGCCCGCTTGGCAATTGGGCAATTACGTTTATCGTCCTCCACCACCCTTGTCCTTCGTCTCGGCAATAAATGTGACGCCTCACTGGTTCCATACCCCTGAATACATACGTGTCAAAGTCTAAATAAATTGCGTTCACCGCCCTCATTAACGCCAATTTTTCCCGTAATAAATATCAACTGATTTTATTTTTCGATTCGAGTACTTGAATATTTTCGTTTTAAGTAAAGTATGAATTTGACAGTTGAGCGTTCGATCAGACGCCTGAAGTACAGTCGTCATCGGTTAATAGCGGACAATCAACCCGTTGGCTAAATAATAAGCCTATAAATTATTCCTCTTCCCCATCGGCTTTAAGTAATTGAATAAGGCGGTTAACTTCACGACAAATTAACCAACTCCCTCTTAGTACCACCTTTTTACGCCGTTCTAATTCGATAGAGAGGCCCGCCGTTGGCAATTTGACGAAACGATTCGCTTGCGGGTTTCCTCGTCTAGCTTTATTAGACATCGTAAATTCGATGCTTGTTTACACGATGTCATTTTAATTGGTTTTAAGTAGTTTTATTTGAGACGTTTCATCGGTTTTTTCGAGGGCGTCTTGTTGAAGTAGATTCGTCTCAGAGTCATTACGTTTTTCAGTTGTAAAAATTTGTTCAAATTATTTTAAATTGAGTGGAAGGTTGAAGATTAGCATTTTTTATATTCTAGTATAAATTAATTTTAATTAAATAAGATAAAGAGTGCGCTTTTTAGTTCTTTAAATTATGACGTCTTCTATCATAGCTAGAAAGCACAAGCGAGAATTTTCCTGTCGGGTTATTCCCGACATTTCTTTATTATTTTCTCTTCCCCTTAACCGGCGATGCAGTCGCTAATTTTTCTTTAGTCCTTGCCGACTGCACGACATTAACGTCTAACATTCTATACTATTTTTTTGGAGAAGTGCATTTTCTCCCTTCTTTGTCACGCGAAACATTCATCCCACCCTCTTAACTGTTATAATACATAGATGTTCAACTTTACACCCACAGATTTAACTTTTACCTATAAAAACTGTCATTTAATACAAAAAAATACCAATAATTATAATAAAACAATGTAATGTATCCTATACATGAAGTAAATATAAAATTATTTCAATACATTTGAACACCACTGCCACAACACAGCAATACAACAGACCGCATTTCATTTTATCCCTTGTTTGAGTAGCAGTGGGGTAACCTCATCCCTCTTTTGATCTTATTATGTGGCATATAAAAAGTCGGCTTTTTTACGCGAATGCCATTAGGCGATGACTGGTGCGTTCATGGGATGAATCTTTTAATAAATGCTGCACGTTAGCAGTCTTTAATCAGCCACTCAATCCTATCCGATGTAGGAGTGGCAAAGTAACCCCCGATAGTCTTTAGCACCCGCCCTCCGATGAGATAAAGGCTTAATATTTCACAATCGAAGAGCTGATCAATCATTGTGTGATTGTTCTGTTCGCAGCATTTCAGTCGGTCGAGATTTCGTTATTATCATAATAATGTTTTCTCATCTGTATGATAGAAGTGTGTGGATTTTTTCACAACTTTTCTTATTGTATCTGTAAGAATAATATATTATTATTATTATGGGTCATATTAGTTACTTACACTGAAAGCCTTTTATGAATTAATTGTGTTTATAAAGCAACGAATTCTTTTTTCAAATTTATTTTATATGATAATTTTAATTTGAAATATAATATCTATTTTATACAGTTTGAATAATGAAAAATAATATAAACATTACTTCAAATGAAACATATAATATATTTAATAAAATCATTGCATATAAAAAGAACCAATTTGTTTATTCGGGAAATGTTACGCCGAATTGGTTCCGCACGTTCATAAAATCATGATCGAATTTATTTGCAAGAAGGAAAATATTTTCATTATTATGACCGGTCGAAAAATATTGCAATAAGCGAATGGGGCATTACGACACAAATAAATAAGATTTTTACAATCGCCACCCAAACGAGGATTTCGAACGAAACATTTCTGATATTCTCCCCCTCAGAAATGCCATACACGTCTGTCGAAAATTCGAAAAGCATCGGTCATAAACGAGACATTTTTATACCGAGGCGGGCTGATAGCTTCGATCGGTCGCAAGCAAATAATCCTGTATACGTAAAAGCTATCTAGGGATAGCTGGGGAGGTGTGTCAGTCGAGGGACGATGACAAACTAAGAAAATAGCGAGCGCCAGTCGACTATGGAGCAAAATAAATTGGGTATGAAATCGGAGGGCGAAAAGTCAATCGCGATGATTGATATGTGAGACCGGACCCTCCTCCTGCACATTCACGGATATACATAGAAAAAGGACATGGGGAAGGACTGGAGGGATGGAGTCCCCAGGAGCCGGGTCACCCTAGGAGACCTTGCATTTTTCTTGAGGGATGACGTTGCATCCTGCCATAGAGGGTGGGACAAACTCGGGATTCGAAAGTGGCCCGTCGCTCAAACAATAATGCTGATTAATCCGCAGACTAGAAAGTAATCTTCAACAGCTCTATTCTTCAATAAAATAAAATTTAAAATGTGAAGAATATATCTAGTTTCTCAAACTGTAAAAAAATATGATCGATAACTTTGAATTCATTGTAAGTGAAAACAATACTAAGCGAGGTTCCGCACATAAAATTCGGCATAAATTGAACAATGGTGGTAAATATAGGTTGTATTATGCTCAGTGGGCGTTCCATGTTAGTCGAATCGAAAAATGAATTATTTAATACACGTATGAATTTTATCGGAGGCTCGCAGCGGCGTCTTATTCTCGTTTGGGGGCAAACAATATTTTAAGCAACGAAATTAAGCTCGGGAGTGTGCTCTCGCGAGATTAAGTGCGGCTTTAAGACACAGTTTCTTGCCGTCGTTTTCGTAAAAGTTGTGTAATTAGTGCGAGACATCATTTATAATTATGCTGTATTAATCTTAATTCAGGAATTAATATTTGAGCATGGTATAGATTAATAAAAATTTGTTGGAATTCTTTGTTTAGTTGACAGTTTAGATGTTGTATTCAGAAACATCTTATTAAAATATAATGGCTGAAATAAACAAATTTAGAACTTTTGTCACATAAAAAAAATAAAATCATATGACATTAATTATCCTTCAAGATGACAATTCGACGGTACAAATCTCAGTTGTCTCACAGTTTCCATTAGCCACTAAGCCGCCTCAGACTCGGCGCGACGAGTTTTTCCCGCCTTTCCTATTTATGTTTTTCCTCATAAGCGACGCGAAGCCATGCCGGAGGAACAGAAAAATATAAAACACATAAAGGGAACGAACGAAATTAAAATTTTCACGTTGTTCGAGGCGTTTCGCAATAAGTAGCGGCGAACGAACGTTGGCCCCCATTTATCAAAGGATTAAGTTGTCCCGTTCGCCAAACGAGATCCCCGGGGAGAGAAAAGCAACGGCGTGCGCACAAAACGTACGCACACGCTCATTATCGCGAAATTATTCGGATTTTTCGATGTGAAACATCTTTGAATACACTTTGAATTTACCAATTTGTCGCTCAAATTGTTCAAGTCGCTCAAATCGCCAGAAACGCTCAAGTCACTCAAATTACTAATCCCGTATATTGTTCACATACATTGTTCTAAATCGGTTTTGTTTTGAATGGAACAGAAATTGTACAATATATCGAGGAATTTGTTTTGAAATTTGTAAATAAGATACTAGAGATATTTCACAATGAACGCAATTTGAGCGGGGTCGGAATATGTTATATTTTTTTAAGCAAAAGTGAAAAAGAAACTCGAGGATTCAAAGTGTCACCCGTCGGGGTAAGCGGTACTTTAATGCGTTCACAAAATTCTGAATCCAACCCAATTTTTTACAGTCGAATAAAAAAATTAAATGTCTCCGTATGGGAACTGGTGGCCATTAACTTGATTGAAATTTTTTGAAACGTGTAATATTGGCACGTTAAAATTGAACCGGTTGATTGATTGAATGTTGTAACTACAGCATAGAAATTTGAAATTGCTGAGTAAACTTTTCGTTTTGATTAAATTTTGTCCTTTAAAAATTACAACGTAGCGCATACTTGAACTTTGATGAAAATTGAATTTTAGTTACTTAATTACCAAATTTAATTGTATCGTCTACGCATTTAAATTTTCAAGCTCTTAAATAACATAAATAACGTTATACAAGTTGGTTTATTTGAAATGAACACAGTTCACTCAAATTTTATCAGTCTATTGGATCTTAAAAATTTTTGAATAATTAATTTTATTTGTCCTTTCAGTCGTTTACGACACTTTCACATTTTTGATATATTAAATTATATTATGTATATTAAAACGGAGTATTTTGATGAATAGTAAATGCGATCGCTTCTGTATAGTAAGCCATCCTATTATCAGAACTATTATATTATACATCAGCTGAATACTTAAAGCCTCAATTTAATTTTCCGCTTTGAAAATATAGCTTATAGTTATACGATAGATAGATAGTTATCTACAATATAAATAAGTAGATCTTCACTTATCTCAGGACAAAAGCGTTCAAGAATATACTCTCATACGATATTTATCCGAATTTTCAAAATTATCAACGTTATAGCCACAAAAAAGTGTAATATTAGTGCAAAAAACGCGACGAGTTTTAAAATGAAAAACGCATTTTCTCTCGCGCAACGCGGATTTGTCCTTAAACAGAATGTATGACCTCAGACGTTGCGCTTCCGCGTAACATTTTTTTTTCGTCCTTTCTGCGGTATTACATTCCTTTTTTACGCTCAGCGAGGAGAAAAAAATCTCATTATTATTTCGGCGAATGTGTGCTTTTTCGCTGCGGGCTGCAGAAAGCCGTTTCAGTGTTATTTAGGCGCGTTTAAAAGTAAATAGGCGAAACGGGAAGAAAGGTTGCAAAGTCGGCGAAATTTATCCCGAACCCGGCACGGGCCGACGGAAAAGTTTACGGTCAAAATCCCGACGATAAGAAAATTTTCCCGACCGTTGTTTTATAATAATATTTTCTATAGAAAAGTTTTTCGTCGGCAACTGGAGGTTCGCTGTTGCTGCTGCTGGTGGTGCAGACGTGCTTTGTTGCAACGGCTATTAAAATTTTCATGGAGATTTAGAGTTTTGCGAATCAAGCTGAAAATACTCGACAGCGTATTTACATTATCGTAAGTAAACTAACGGACTTTTATTTGCAAAAGTTAAAAGAAAGCTCCGTTTTGTTTTCTTTGATATTATATTAATGCGGAATGAAAATTTGCATATTTAACATGGCAAAACATAAAGCTTCACAGAATCATAATAAATTTGTTTTATTATGCATACGATTCGAATGCTTAGTGAAAAATAATATGAATGTATAATTTGTTTGAAAAATGGAAATAGACGATATTCAAATATGAGAAAAGAGATCATTGAATTTTCATCTACGAGTACTCCAATAAAATTGATATTTTCAACTACGAAAATGTTTATTTTTCAATCTATCGTTGAGTTAATACATTTGTGTTTTTAATGGAAATATGTATGAATTGAGCAAACATCAATTAAATATGGAGAGTTCGGAAAGTGTGAGTGTTTTTAAACTACACTCACACTTTGCGAATACTTTTATTTTTTTATTTGAGTAATTTGATCGTATTATATATGTATGTATGTATATTCAAAAAACAATAAAAGCATACAAAAATATGTTTATTTTATTTATTTATTTATTTACTTATACAATACATACACAAATACATAATTATATGAATACTACGTAATATACCACCATAGCATAACAGGTCACCCTACATCGCCATGGTGCCCATGTGTAAAATACACATGAGTTTAACTTATGCGTTTTACTATTAAGCCTCACCCTTAACTATCAACTTAAAATTTACTTACTAAACAATATCTTAAAAACGAAAAAAATCAAAAAATATACAATAAAATACACAAATTCTCCCAAAACCCTGAAAAACAACATCCCACCTCATCCCCCCACATCCTCGTTATTTTCTTTCCCTCCTCTCGACGGAATTAAGTGTCAAAAGCGGCGTTCGACGCTCATCCGAAATAAATTGCACACATAATCGTGGAAAGCACCGAAAGCGCGGCTCGTGACACGGCCATTACCAGCCGTCGAAGGCTCTCGCGGGCTCCACGAACGTGCGTGCGCCACCTCTGGCTGAAAGCGCTCAAGAGACGTGGCCCATCAATTAAGTTTATCGGTGTAATTTTTCAGCTGGTCTTGGCCGAATGAGAGCCTCCGTCGGATGTCCGTTAGGATCGCATCTGCGCTTTATCGGTGCAAAAAGTGCTCGGATGTGTGTTTTGGTCGTTGGGTTTTGTTTTTATTTTTTGGTAAAGTGCATTTTTTGTTTAAATATTCGGTGGTTTTAATATTGTTTTTGTTTGGAGTGAATTGTATTATTTTATGAATAATTGATTCATCGTTTTCTATTAAGCTCTGATCTCATTGATTTTTTTATTCTTTAATGTCAAAATATAACACATAATTTTGGAGTAGTTGAAAATAGTCTAGTTGCTGTAAAAAAATATTTGAACAATTTCTTTATAAAGATTCCTTACATCACTATAAAGAGTAGAATTAATATTGGAATCATTCATATTAAATTTTAAGCTTTCTAATATATTATATTTTGATGATGACTAACATTTCTAGCATACGAGTTCAATAAATTGTTATTTTATTATTATTTTCACTAGGCAGACTACTGAAGAAAAAAATGATTAAGATTTTTTCAAAAGTTAGGTGAAATTTTTTATATTATACAATGAAGAATAAATGTTATAAATGACATAGAAAAAGATACATTTTATGTGATTAAGTATACGAAATTAGCATAGTTATAAAAATGTACATTTTAGGTCAAATGAAAAGATTAATACAGAACTTGTAACGTAAAAATGGAGAATGGATACGTGAAAAATAGAGTGGTATCCGATGTATTGTAAAAAAAGAAAGATTGAATGGATAGTGAACGACTGAATTTAAACAAATTTATGTATTACGCAAAATGAAAAATCGAGAAGAATGAAAGTTAATTGAAGAAACCTTTATTTCACAGTGAAAGGTAAATGACTGAGTATGAGAATATAAGAAAAATTAAGACTTTCACAGTAATTACTAACAAATGTTATATTATATGTTCATTTATAAAATATTTTGCACCCTTAACTAATCTGTACTCTAAAAGTTAATAAAAAAAAGGTTAATTCTTAGCATTATTAGAAAAGGGAACAGTTACGTAAGATGACTTCGAAAAAAAGGAACGACGGTCAAACGCTCCGTCCGATAGTGATCCTGTAATTAATTGCAAGCGAACAGCGCGGATTACTCGCATCGTCGAGATAACAAGTTAAATTGCATAGAAAAGATAAAGCGTAAAAGAAAGGCGTAATTTAATTTCCTTTTTCTCGTCTGACGGGAAAACTTTTCCGCGGAGCGGTGTTGTATAGGGGTAGTGGGTGGGTGGGTGTCGCAAAAACAAAACGGCTTGAAAATTTGCGAAATTTAAGATGCAATCGACCGTTTATTATGAACGTTAATCCAAAGTTTCGCTGAAAATAATTGGCTCGATTGGAAAACTGCTGAGTATCATGAAAATTTTCTAGACAGATTTTTTCAGTTCATATAAACTAAAACTTTTCGAAAAATATAAATACAACGCAAATGCAGCTTTAACTGAATTTAAATATTCATCAAATATATCAATTTTTTCGATTGAAACAAAAAAGAAAATTTTGTTGAACGTTTCTTTTACTGTAATATAAAGTTTTAATATAAAAATTCGTTTAACCTTTTTGTGCAAATAAATACAAATCGCAATTTTACAAACACTACAAAAATGTAGGAATTCTAAAATAAAACAAAACAGAAGTTCCAGAAAAGGTCAAGTGTCACGTTTGAGTTTCAGCAGAACAATTATGAAAAAAAGTTTTATTTTCTAGAGGGGGTTCTTTCAAAACAAACCATTGTTGGCTTACCCGTTTATTAATTTAAAAAAAAAAACTTCTAGGTCCGTATTTACCAAAGAGTATTTGTACTTTCATAATTGTTCCCGATTGAATGTGTTTTCTTTAAATAAGCAGAAAAGGCTAGCTATGTTTACATTGCAGCTGAATGATGAAGGTTTTAATTTCGGAGAAAGTAACTAACATTATCCGTTGGGATAATCCTCATCGGACTATTTCAGACAAAAGCTTCCAGCTCTTTCATTTGTAAAAGCTTATTCTTTTTTTTTTTGCAATTCGGTTTCAATTATGTGACAGTCAACCAAATTAAACTATGAAAGTAATTAAACCAAATTAAAATGAAACTAATTAAATTAAATGCAATATGAAATAGACTGGGAAAATGTAGAAAATATTAGAATATTTTTTTTAACAAAAAATTTTATATTATAATTTAATAATAAATGATTTTGTCATTAAAAATTAAAAAAAATGAAACATCCTAAAACGAAGAAATCTATTTTAATTGAACAATGGAAATTCGCAAACGTGAAAACGTTCAAGCGTTCTATTGTTATTTTCAGTATATTCGAGGGGTTCAGTTCGAAGGTTTCGAATGCTTGCAGGGGTCCTGCACAACCTACACCATCACCATCGACGAAGTGTGCAATTTGTTAGTTTTAACGAAAATAATTGGACATCGGACTAACGAGAAACGAGCGCATTCCGGGCGCAGCTTTCGAAAAATTTTCCGACGTCGAACCGACCCTATTTCATTTTCGTTTTCGCGGAGCCGCTCCGCTTTTTTTTCATATTATTTTCCAGACTTTTTCAGTCTTTATTTTTATTTTGTTCCGGTTCCGGTTCGCTTCGGGCGCCGCTCATTTGTTATCTTCTCCGGTTCGCAGCCACCGCACACAATTTCGCGACGGAAAGATTTACAGCGCGAGTCAAAAATATTAACGCGGCAGTTAAAGGATTAACGCCGTTGTTGTGTTTGTTTTCGACTTTATTTCATTTTAATTTTTAATGAATCTGAATATTGAGTGTTATTTTTTATATACATTGATTATATAATTTTAAAAACTCTTTAGATAGTCTAATTAAATCAAATTGAAATACTTCAAATAAAAAAAAACTTAACATCAAACATAACAGAACACGATCTTTATACCTTATTGAAAACCCATTTCCTCGCCTGATTATATTAGCATGTATCGATGTGCGAAAAAAAATCTAAAACACATCCCCATCAAACGCCCATACAAAGGGAAACCATCGTTCACCCCAACACCCACATACACCCACACTTCGCTACACTCAAAGATGGCGAGATGAAATTTAATAAAGCGAGTAAAACGGAACGCTTCCCTCGACATTCAATTCGATGCGTTCAAACGGTACAAATCGATTGACTATGGCGTGTGTGCCACGGCTTGTGGGAGGCTTTCGCGCGAGGCTTTTGCTCCTAAAGAGAATAATAAATAACGAGGAGGCGTCTTATATCCTTCATATGCGGCTTTTATCGAGTTGTCGACGTTTGAGCTGCGTTGCGGTCAGGACTCGGAAGTCTCGGAGCCGGATTGCAATCGTTGAATTGTTCTTGGTGCTTTTGATCTGATGTGGGGGTTTTGTCTTGTTTGGAATTTGATTTTGAGTTGATGGTTGAATTTCTTGTATATATTCTGGGAAAATTAGGTGAAAGTGTAGGTGATATTCGATTAAACGCTAATGAATTTTAATAAGATTTATATTTTTTTTACTGCATGAATCACACTATATCCATGAATCAATGAAATATTGCAACCTAAATTTTAAAAGTCCAGAAACTCGGGACTTGTTGGAAAAATTTTATCGAAAAATTCCCGACTTTGTTACTCTAATATAATATATTCCAGAAAATCTAAAATTCCGATGTAACTAATCCATAAATTTCAGGATTGAATCATCCAGGATTCCCAAACGTAAAACTTAGAAATCTTAAAATTTAAACTGAACTCTTCTAGTAGTAAAATTTTTACAGAACTTAAAACCGATCTTAGTTTATATTTTATAAAATTTTCACTGAACACTTTTTCACTTTTTGTAAATCATTGTCATTTTAAAGAAACCCAATTTTTGAAACGCCAGCTCAAATTACTAAAATCATATGAAAAAGTTTTCTGATACCATTGAATTAATTCTTTTTCTGATATTTTAATATTCTTCTATTAAGAAAACAACACATCAATCAAAATTTTGTTTTTATAAAAGATCCAACATGCCAACATCACTTTACTACATTGTTCAAAAGCTTTAATTGTATTCAAATTCAATAACACCTTTCAATTAATCCCAATATAAAAACAATAAAACATACACAAAACACAACATAAATAGCATCTAATAAACGACGCCCTTTCTCTATGTAACACAAAAAGCTCCGGACGCTCCCAGAAACAAAGTGAAAAGAGTAATTATCTGCGAATCTGTGTTCAATCATGCGAACAATGCGCAAGCTGGCTTATTTGTCTCCCCCATGCCCACCCCGTAAACCTACCCCATAGAAGCCAAAACCACCCCGTGGTTGTCCCCGTAATAACGAAGCGAAAAGCCCGTGGATAACCGCCCACTTTTCCACCCACCACCCGAAAAAGGCACCGATCGTTCGGATTAAAGCCTCCGTTTCGTCATTTCATCTTATTTATTTTTTTGCGTCTAGCTACGAATAATCGTCGAAATATACACCACAGATCTTATTCCTTTATATCGCGGCGAAAAAATTAAATTAGTTTATTTTTTTGTACTATAAAAAAATATTTTTATAATTTTCATATAACTGTTATTTAAAATGACTTTGTACATATACATTTTTAGTAAAAGTACGATTATGTTGTATTTTGGAACAAATTTTCAAAAAAAAAAATTGAGAATTAATCGACTCAATTGAAATATATAACATGTCATAACGCAGGATATGAAAAAAAAGACTAATAATTCACAAATTCAACAATGGGTGTCGCGAAAAGGACCAACGCCACGTTTTTGACCCCATGTGACGTGATTGTTACGGTTTTTCCATTGAGTTGCGTGAAAAATTGAAATTGGTTTCGCATTGTTCGTGTCGACCGTTTTCAGCGGTCGCTCGTTTTCACGATAATTTTCACATAATAATTACCAATGATTTTCGATCCGGAAAAATTGGTCAATTTTCCGAAAAAGCGCGTCGCTCTCCGCAAATATGTGGCGAAGTATAAATTAGGAATTTTCGTCGAAGTGAATTGTTTTACCTGCGGTCGAATTGCTCGTTTTTCGCGAAAAACAAGACGAGCGAGAAAAGCCTCAGTCATGAATTGTAAATGGCGGTAAAAGTTTCAAGGACGCTCGGTGCGAATTCGTTACATTTAATACATTATTAAGAGTTTTATTAAGAGCTTCTGTTTGCCTGTGAATAAATCATTTTGTATGTAAATTAATAACGGACTGAAAGACTCAGAAATCCCTTTGATTCGTATTTTCATTCAATATATTTCGTTTCATAACAAAATTTTATTCGCAAAACATTTTTATATTAAATTCGTGTTTATAAATATTTTTTTATATTTTTATATAGGTACAATGGCTTAATATAAAAAAAATTAATATTATCGAAAATTCAGACATTTTTTGTTATCATGCACTAGAAAAGGGTAAATTTTAAAGAGTTTGATTTGAAATCATTAATTGCCAAATAAACTCAAATCAAAATTAATTTACAAAAAAGGGTGCTACTTTGAGTTTAGCTGAACTGCATCTTTTAGGTTTGGTTAGGATGGGTTAGGTTGGGTTAGGTTAGGTTAGATTAGGTTAGGTTGGGTTAGAATAATTTTAGGTTTGGTTAGGATGGGTTAGGTTTGTTTAGGTTAGATTAGATTAGGTTAGGTTGGGTTAGAAAAACAAAATTCAGTTCAGCCGAAAACAGTAATCAGTAATCAGTAAAAGCCGATAAATTTGACAAAATAAAACATATTCGATTTAAAAAATATATTTCGATTCAAAACCGATCATCTTCAATAAACAAACACAAAAAAATTAAAAAATCCCTTAATTCGTCCTTGAAAACCAAAACCAACCCTCTCACAATCGGCGGAGATACGCACATACATATTTATGGGATCTCCCAAAAAGTGATACACAACGCAATTTATATAGGTAAAAGGGCGTTTCGCGGTCGCGATTTGTTTCGGGACAGATAAATCGGGACTGGGGGGGTTTGGCAAGGAATAAAGCGTCGCCAGCCGCTCCTGAGACGGTGACAAAACGTCCCGACAACCGCACCCACTCACCACCCACTGTTCCGGGTGCTTTTTTCGGTTTATTTTTGGGGAAGAATTTTTTTCTGAGGCTCCGAACGGATGAGCTGACCGTCGACTTGTTTGCAGGTCGAATTGAATTTGATTCAGCGATCGATCATAGGAAAAATGTTTGAATTTGGGGATGTGCGGGTTTTGATGGTATTAAATCGATGATTGGATTTGTGTTGTTAATTTCTGTTGATTGTACTGAGAAATTTTTGTATTGGATTTGTGTTTTCTGGGAATTATTAATGAGTCGTGATCAAAAGGGATCTTTTTTCTGCGTATTGAAAATTTATTTTTTTTATATACATAATTAACGTTTATACATATAATATAATAAAGGATTATTTAATTTAAAACAAATGACATACAGTAGAACCTCTATGATCCTGACCTCAATTATCTTGTTTTTCGATTATCCGGATCGAACTAAAAAATAATTTATTTCTTTTAAATAACAGATTTAACAATTTTTTTACATAACAGGCGTCCAAAAATTTACGAGTACGTAACAAATTTATGACTCATGACAAACTCAACTATGAGGGTGATTAAACAAAACCTGTTAAGAATTTTATTTGAAAAAAAATTTGGAATTAAAAAAACTTCTCACATATGGTGTTAAAAATTATGTCTTCATTAATTATTATTTTGGGAACCAATTACACACACCAATACACACCATGGCGATTTTATGTTATATTTACAAATTTTGCTAGCATCGAATAAACGAAAATAGTAAAAATTAATAGTCTGTAATTACTTTTAAAAAATATTTAAAGATTGTGTGCACACTACATTTTTTCACAAATAATTTAATTTAATTCAATTTCTAAAAATTCATAATTTATTTTTTCTCGTTTCGATTATACGAATTTTTTGCTATTCAGCCCATCTCAGTCCTCGTTTAGTCCGGATTAAATTAATAAAAGAAGTGAAAAGAGATTTAAGAAAGTCGATATTGAAACATAAATTGATTTAAATTTCTCAAATATCATAAGAAACGAAATTTCAAATCCCATTCTAAATCCCAAATTTCAAAAATTCACAGATTAGACACCAACAGAACATCTAAAAAAAACACACTTTTTCAAAAAAACCACACCAAGATCGAAACACACAAAACGAGGGACGAACTCGTCACGCTCGCGGATCTCTCCAGGGAAAATCCCTATAAAAGGCGTCGTCGGGGGCCAACATTATTTCCACATTAAGTCGTAACCAGCGACAAAAGTCATTACAAACCGACGACCACCACCCACCCGCCCACCCACCCACAAGAGCGGGCGGCGCCCCCGCCCTTCATATCCTCCGCATAATCCGGGAAACTACTTCAATTTAGCGTGGGCCGGTATGGCGACGTCGCATCAGAACCCGTGACAACCGCCCCATCAAGTGTGTTCTCTGGCGACACTGACATATAGACAGCCCATTTTCTATTTTTTTCTAGTTCGTTTTCGCTCTTGCCGAACGCATAGTTTGCAGTAAGGGTGTGGCTTGGATCGTCTCGACGGGAATTTCTCGTGATAATTTTTTTTAATGAAATGTACGATTTGTACGATTTTTTTTTCAAATTAAAAATTAAACTATAAAAACGTCAATTTTTATATAAATATTATTATATTTAAAAATATAATATTACATACAGGGTCTTCCCCGGGACTTTGATAACTTCTAATCGGATTTAAAGTGACCTAGAGTCATGATAGAGAAGTGAGAGTGATACCATTCCGAATGAAATCGGCTACAATATTTTTTTCATTTTTTACCCCCCCCTCAAATTTATCTCTCCCCCCCTCTTCCATTGTCGAATAGCTTACTTCCGTTCACTAACTCGTACAGTTCAAATAATTTTTTTTACCCATTCGACAATGGAAGAGGGGGGGAGAGGTAAAATTTGAGGGGGGGGGGTAAAAAATGAAAAATAAATTGTAGCCGATTTCATTCGGAATAGTATCACTCTCACTTCTCTATCATGACTCTAAGTCACTTTAAATCCGATTAGAAGTTATCAAAGTCCCGGGGAAGACCCTGTATATATATTTTTCGTAATATTTTTCTCGGGAAATTTCGCCCTGTTGTATGGAGCCCTATATATCGGACAGAGGAATAAGCGAGGTCTTCGTGGCCGGGTATCCTTACAAATCTAGATAGTTTTCAATCTTTCTTTCTCACCCTCCACATAACTAGATGTCGTCTGAAAGTATCCGAAACGACGTCACCTTCTTCAGCGTTGTGGCGTTTTTCTGAACAAATCTGTCATTTTTTTCGGGTTTGTTCCCCCGAAACCTCTTTAGTGTTATCTTGTCCTATAACGAGATACTTTCCGAAAAAAAAAATGGTTTGTTATATCATAAATGAGTCTATTTTGTGGATTTACTCAGAAATTTGAAGGACGATTTATATAAATTTTCGGAAAATTAAGGAAAAATTTTATGAATTTTTACTTTCAATATGAACGCTTGCAAACGATATTCTAAATGAATCAAATAAATTCAAATTCATTATATATTTTTTAAATATATATTTTTAAACATTTATGTTATGTTGTTAATTATCGATATTATAATGGATGTTTTGAGTACAAAATTCGTGATTTATCTATCGAAAGTTAGGGGAAAACGAAATAAGTCTTTTGAAGCGTAGATGTCACTAAAAAGTTTGATCCGAAACAAGTTTATTCGTAAAAATTGTTGTTGTTTTTGTTTTTGTTTTACATGAACGTTGATAATAATTAATCAAATCAAAGTATTTTGATTTTCAAATATTTTAGAAATTACCTTTACACAATAAAAAATATATTTGTCTACTATTAAAAAAATATATAACATATTCAAATAATTCATTATTAGATATTACATACTTGAAAATATGAATCATATAAAATTTTGTATCAAAATTATCATCTTTCTTAAAAATTTAATAAATTAAAAAGAAATTGGATATGATACTATTATGTGTATAATAATAATGTGTCAAATTTAATTTGCATCACAAACCCTTCAAATTTAAACTCATTCCAAATATGTCTTCATATATTCAAATTTAAATAAAAAATAAATCTAGCTGATTTTTTTTTATATTCGTTTACTTTATTTATAAAACACAACCAGCGCGGAAAGCATCGTAAGATTCTAACGGAAACAATATAATATTATATATCGGCCTGATATACACAAATAAAATATTTTATTTTGAACGAACGATCATATTGGCGAACTCTCCTTTTCAAGCTTTTTTTTATTCATATTCTCAGATGCTGACATCACAAACAATCACGGCATTCATATCTCGTTATTTGAGTTGTAGAGAGCTAACGACCTCACTGCAAACACGATACGTTCAATAACGTCCATACTTCATACGTATCTCATTACCTTTTGATCTAGTTGACAATTTCACGCATCGATGATATTCGAAAAAAAATAAGTATTCCATATTATTCTCCTAGTATTTGAAATTTGCGTATATAAAAATATTTTCTATATGAGTTCTATTTGTATAGCTTGCGAAATAAGGTTCGTCCGCTTTTATTTGTATTTAAAAATATGAGAATCAATACGAATATTTTGTCTATCCAATTAAATGTCTCAATAGACTTAAATTAATTAAAACTATTATACAATGAAAATATCGTTAATTATTCAGATAATTGAAGAATTATTTTCTATCAAATGTTTTGAAAATTTTATCTAAATTCAGAAATACCAATTCTCTTGAAAATAATCAATGACCCTCAACCGTACTCTATTTATTTCAACCATTCCCTTATACCATTCATGCATATTTAAATACACTTCGACGAACAATTAAAAATACGCCTCAGATCCACAAATGATACGAATACGCGAACGTTCTGAAAACTCGCACGGGTTCTGAAACGACTTTTGCTTGTTTATTTATTTATTTATGAATTCGTTCGGAATATCGCAGAGTGTAGACCTGCCGAGAGGTACGATTTTCCAGCCCGGCCATGAATAATAAAATTGTTTATTCTGGCAAAATTCGCGGGTCGGCCGTACCACTATTTCCCGTTAACAGGTATTTCAAACAAATCCTAACAGTCTGTCGCTGAGGGAGTGTAGACATATTTGATATTCATGAAGAGGCCGGGAGACCTCTGTTTATATTAGAAAACACCAATCAAAGTTGCCACCTGCACGAACGAATCGCCCCTGTGTACGATGGATACGTTATTTGAACGTGCACAGAGGTGTATGATATGTGATTTCGTTTTTTGATTTAAATTTTGAAAATATCCTGGGAAAAACGTTGCGTATTTTCATCGTATGAATACTAAAATTTATATTTTTTATGATTTTTTTTATATCGTAAGATATATAAAAAAACGTTTATAAAACATAAATGTATTTATGTGTCTTTGAGTTGTGATAATTTGATAAAAGATAATCTCAATATTCAATTGAGATAAAAAAAAATTTACTTCTAGTGATGAAATTTTTTTTTAGCGTTCAAAAAAATCATAAATATTTTATTTAAATGGATATTTGATTATATAGGTATATACTTTCCTAATAACGATGATATGTTTCGAAAAATTCAATTACCAAACATTTATATAGAAATTCAATGTGCCCATATCAAATATATTTATATTTCTTATAAAATTTATATACGAAATCACGATAATCTGCAAGTTGAAATTTCATCCCAATTTTATCTACAAGCCACATTTGAACTTATACAGTCAGATAAAAGGCTCTGTACGTTATTATCGCACCAGGCTGTACATACACAAGCAGGTGAGCGTGCACAATACTCCCTCATACGCTTTGTCGAACGGGCGCAACGAAAATGCGAATGGGGAACGATCCGTTTGAAATCACAGTTTCCGCGACTTTTTTCCCTGAGGCGCAACCAAACACGGCCCAGAGAGGTGATTTTCTTCTACGATTTTTTTTCAACGAAAACGACTTTTTTTCTATACCTAGAACGTGGTTTGCGAACCTTTTTACATCAAAGTACTCCGCTGAAAAAATAAAATATTCAGTGGAAGCAAAAAGATATTTTCGTCTATGTATTTCGATTTTTTTATTATTATTTTTTCTTAGTATTTGATACATTGGATTCATCTAGTAATCTAATAAATATATATTTCTTAATCAATCATTGTTAAAATACTTTTAATCATCTTTATATAAATATTTATACTTGATTAATACAGAATACATCTAATTATAAATGAAAACTATTTATTTGATACCCAGTTTTTTTTCAGTCTTTTAAAACTGTAACACTATATTTATGAATTATTTAGATACTTATTTTTTTGAATATACATATTATGATCAATCCAATACATTTTTGAAGAATTTATACGTATGTAAAGTATATGAACACATAAAAATAACAACAAATTTCGTTATCATTCACATCTTATTTGTATAATACTTCTTTCAAGTTACACATATAAAATAAATTGAGCTACTATTTTCTTATATATCCAAGTATTTAAATAATTTATTTAAAAGTTATAGTTATTTTATACGAGAAAAATATTTTGGATTTTGAATATTTTGTACTTTACATTATATTTAGATTTTAAAAAGAACTCCAATTTAACTATCTTAAGACCTTGATGTCTCTCTACACCCACAAGTTCCCTATTCCTGACCTAGATATATACATTTTATTTTATTTTCTTACCTTTCTTCGAGAAAGTCTCGCGAGACGCGAACGAGAGCGCGTTTTGATAAATAACTCCGAGATCGAATCGGATAGCCGCGCTCGCGGAAAGCGCGATCAATTTTCGGCATATTAGATTATTAAAGTGGATACGTTTTTTTTTCTCAGCGTCGAGTTATTTTCGTTCGTATTCGGCAAATTCGGTTTTCCTCGTCGGAGAGAAAATTCGAGAAAAAAATACGGTTTCTTTGCGTCGGCGGGGAAAGCGTGCGGATGGAGTTTTGAAAGCTTCGTACAAATTATACTGGAAGTCAAAGGATTAATCCTGGTCTTTCGCATGCCAGACGTCGTTTATTATCTAAGCAGGTCATGCCTTTATCGTTGCTTCTCAAACGGTCTCCGTAGTCGATTTCCTGCTATGCAGAAAATTTCGCTCTAATTAAGAATCTTTCACACAAGCGAGGCCACTTTCAATTTATGCTAGTCATTTTCAATATTGAAAATTTTCCATAAAATTTATATTCAATAATGAAAATGTTTCACACAGCTTAATCTAATAAGTATTCAACGATTATAAAATCATAAAAAATATATAAATTTTCTATAAAAATATAAATGTGAATTAAATAAAAAAAAATATTGAAAATCACTGAATTCCGATAAACACTTTACTCAACCCTAATACGCGGATTATTTAATCGCAGGGCGCAGCCTTATCATAATGAACGACTGACTTAATGGTGGATCCGAAACATGGTACCTTATCGAAAAGGCAAACCCATTCATACACGGACCGAAAAATAAAGCGACCCTTAAATAATATCGTACAAAACGACTCGAATCGAAAATTAAATCCTGGAGATTTATTGGATTCGCGTGCACTGGCGGTATGTACTCGAGTGCACTGGCTCGACAGACCGGAACCGCATATGAGGCGAAAGATTACTCTTTTTATGGCGAAATATACGTATGCTTGCGGTGCTTTCGATGTTATGGGTTTCGTCCCTTCGTGAGGCGAGTGCAAGGGTAGATTAGCTCGGCATTAGCACCCCCAGACGGATATTGATAAGAGAAGCGCAACATAACCGACCCCGTAAAAGCCTCCGAGACTCGGCTGAAGAACTTTTATATCAGAAACGAAAATAAAACTCGTTATATGCGCAACCGACGTCCCTTCGTCGTTGGAGATTTGTGATTAAAATAAAAAGGTTGGAAAAGCGGATTTACTTGAATGAGGTATTTGATATTTTTTTTATTATTATATTTGACCTATATAAAAGGTTGGAAATGTTCTAGTTTGTGTGAGTATTTAGTGTTGAAAAGTGTGGTCTTATAATTAAACTTATATTTGACTTTACTACGCAATAATTTTCACTATCCGCAAAGGTATTCCTTTAGGAATCTAAATGGAATTTCCTTAACAAAGTGTCCCAGGGTAGTAGTTTGTATTGCGGTAATAAGTGAATTTACATTTGAAACACGTCCACACCACTAATATACTGGAAAGTTTATCTCAGAACTAAGATCGCGACGTTCGCCCACTCCCAAGCAACATTTAAAAGTTCCGCCGTATTTTTAATAAAGTGAATTTTTTCCACACGTTCAACGATAACATCCCACATGCCGTCTGTCTGTCTGCTGTGAAAGTTCAAAAGGCATTTCGGATGAGGCCCAAAGTTGGAATGGGTAAGCACTGGGCATGGGTGCCCAACAACGTGACAGTGGATTTGAAATTCACATTCTGATTAAAATGATAATTCATTTGATAAACCAAATATATCGAATCAAATAATATACCAAATTTTAAACATTTACAAAACATATAATATAAACGATTTTAGTAATAAAAATTTTGTGATAATCTAATGGTTTGGTTTTCGCTAAAAATTAGTACGTGTATATTTTTTTGAAAAATAATATTAATTAAAATTTTGTTATTGATGAGTTGGATATCACTGGAGGGAGAGGAAAAACGAGCCTATGGTACGAGGAAAACCGGGGAAAATCCGAAGGGATTAATCCGAGGATATGGAAGAAGTGAAAGTGAGGGAAGTGTGCGGTTTTTGCTAACTTTGCCGCGCCCGCCATTGTTGTTCTAAGCCACCCCTCAAAGATAACATTTTTATGAATAGTGTTTTGAAATTGAATTAAGCGCTAGACTTTATCTTTCACGGTGTAATATTGAAAAGTGGAAAACTGTCGACTTCATCGCATTATTAAAGTAAGCAGACAAGACATTCTGTGAGGGCTGGAACAAAACTTTGTTTCCTGTTTGGTTTGAATTTATTGTATAAATATAATAAAAATAATAATAATAATAATAATAAAGAGCATTATTATTATTATTATTTTTAAAGTGAACATTTTGAAAAATTCTATTTTAATAGGACCCTACACAATAATCAAGTGCATAATGCACTTGAGCTTACTTCATTTTTCAACCCTACAAAGAAAAACGCGACAGTGTATCGAAGAAGCTTTTGCGTCATCCCAAAAACCATTAAAGCGCCATCACTCATTACATATTTGACACCCCCATCGTTCTAAAAACGTTCGAAATTGACAGGAAGATTCCAGCAAAACGATAAAAACGTTCAACACGACATACAGCGACCCTATATTACTATACTTATGACACGAGAACCCGTGATACGGCACTTGTTACGGATACGGCCCGTATGAGCTTTGCACCGCTGAAGCTTCGCTCTCTCTATTGTTTAGCTTTTGTAGCCGCGTTGCTTTTGTATGCCTGTTATTGTGACACGGATCCTCTTTCCTTATTCTTTGAAATATGAATGTTAGCCGAGGCGTGTGTGCATACCATCCTGTGGTAAAACGGCAAGAGTTATTTTCGCATTGTGGCACGTCATTCATTCGAATAACAGCTGAAGGTTCAATGTTAAAGGAAGTCGTGTTTCTGCATTTAAAATTTTCCCTTTTTCTGGAGATTTATTGTTTCAGTTCGTAAATGCCAAAAGTCGATGGAGCGTCTTTTATTAAATTTTGCAAAAATGAGAGGATCTTATGCAACGTATGTATGCTTTTATGTTGTACGCTTCGAGAAAAGTATGCTACGTGGCTGGAAACTTGTTTCATAATCTTTCGAGGGAAACAAAGTAGTGGTGTGCTACGCTCGGTTGACGATGTAAAGAGGCCATTGAAAGTGGGAGTGACTTTGAAACTTTTTCGACAACTTTTTTTCAGTAAAAATTTATCCAAGTCGTATCAAGTTTTTCAATATTGACCCTAACGACTTTAGAGTGCCCCAGTTTTTCTTTAACTTATGAATTTTTAACGCAACACATTGTTTACGTGATAAAAGACACACAATATAAAGTTTCAACGTTTTTCATAAACTGATTTATATTTAACAAAGACCTGGATAGAAATTAAAAATAAATGAGAGATTTCAAATTTTGTTTTCATCGTTTCATAAAAAAAATCTATATAAAAATAATAAAAAACGGAAATTGCTTTTATAAATAAATTAACTTTGTTCATCAACTGTAAATTTTATCAATATTGATCATAAATACAAATTGTTTATATTTTTATGAGAAAAAAAAATCTATTTGAAAATTCAGTCTCAATTTTCAAAGTTATTATCCGTATCGTGATGCAACTCATATCTTGCTATGAAATAAAAATGACGGCACATCTTTCGCAAAAGCTTCAGTGTTATTTTAAATCTAACAGAGAAACGTCCAACCTCGTATTTCTTCTTCTTTTCATACCACGTCAGCCTTCAGCTTTTCACTGTTCAGAACTGTTCCGGGCTTCTTCCTGCCGAACTCCACCCTACCACATTTTTGCCCACCCTACCACCCGTCCGCCGTCGGCCACGGACCCTAAGTTAATTTCCCAATTCCGCGGTTTACTTGGTAAACATCTGCTCTTGAAGGCTTCATTTCTGGGCTAGCACAGAGCACAGACATGGTGAGAGAGAGCGAGAGAGAGTGGCATGAGAGCCGAACTTGGATTAAAGTTGTTTAGTTCGCGTGTAGGACAGTAAGTCGTTTGTGGGGTCGGATCGCCGAAATGGATGTTAGCAAATGTGTGCCTTCAGTGGTAAGAGGGTGTCTTCCAATATAAAAAAGTCCATTGCATATTAAATATACATATAATGAGCTTATATTTTAAACAATGATCAGTATTCTAAGAAATTCAAAAGACAAGCAGACAGTTCAAATATTGAAACGTCACTATTTTTCAATGGTGAATCTTTCTGGTTGTAGTCATTAATAACATTAAGGAGTTATTCTTCATATGCGACACTCTCGCTTTATTTAGTTTGAAAATAGAGCCAAGCAAAAGATTCTGCGAGAGTGCAAACACACCCAAGGCATCCTCTTGAAGACGATATCCGCGTCGACAAACACTGATATTGACTGAGCAATAATCTCCAACGGCTGAGGATACAACGAGCTGAACTCGCGATTCATCACCGGGGCACACGGGGAACATTATCTACATCCTTCAGGGCAAACCGAGATCGTAGAGTGAGACTGAGGAACGTTTATATATACCTTTGAGAGAAACTTCCCGACGGGAAAGGAAGCTTCGGCGACGACGAGATTCGATAATATCCTCGCAAAGAGAGGACCGATGGTTGGTTGTTGGAGAGAGAGGAAGAGGTCTATCTGTGGGCGAGGCAAGGACGGGGTGAAAAGCGGAACTTTGTGTGCGAAATTAGTTTAAAATTAATTCCCGTTATGAGAGAAAGGCTCGCAGAATTTTGCACGCGTTTGAATCATTAGCTAATAAGGGTAGGATTCGAAGAAAGTCGTGCTCTCACACTAATGAAAAATCTCAAATAGGTGAAACGGAAATATTACCAACTTATATAATTAATATTGTATAAAAAGAATCTGAATTAATTTAAGCAATCATATTTTTGAAAATATGTTTTGTTAATTATTTAAATATGTTTGGGTAAACGACTATTATACATATGTACATATTATACATATGTATTTTGTTGATTTATAAAAGCTCCTCTGCAAAGTCGCGAAATTGTATGAAAATCGTATTAAAAACCTCGCGGGCTTAATGCAATTTCGGGTTCGCCGCAAATTATTTTCCTTTTATGATTTAAACTGTTTTGAAGTCTTTGTTCTCCACATTTGCTCGAAACTCTCAGATTGCTTTCTCACATCACAATTACTGGAGATTTCATTGTCTGATTCTGACAAGCTTTTATGCGAATAAACATAAAACAACCATCAAAAATTTTTTGAGCTCACGAACACGTAAATGTCAAACGCGTTCGATTCATGTACAATATATTATTTTTTGCGCTTATATAAAAAAAAATCCCACCGAGCTGAGAAATCAGAACAAACAACATATGTCCTTTTATGCCTTAAGTAGGAGAAATGGAATGGTACAATATATCACATTTCAGCTTTTCTCATCACGGGAAGAAAGGGTCGTTTTAAGGGTAAACATTTCGCCACCAAGAACCTAATCATCTTTTATTAGTTTTAATATAAACACACGAGATGCACTGAGGCGGTTCCAATTTAAAAAGCAACATGTACATGGTCATAAAACCTTCAGTGGACCAGAAATAAGGGTCAAGTTTTGTATATAGCCAAGTCAGGTCGTTTCATAGCCGCAAAATCTACTATATTTCCAAATGAAAAGATGAAATTTCATACGTCGCTGAGAAGATTTACCGAAATTAATCCCACCTTGAATCGAGGTCCGTTGTTTTCTTTTGGGATTCGTGATAAATAATAAGCAAAAAAAAAATGAATAAAGTGGGGAAGATGTTTCCTCGAGTCGTACAAATATATAAAATTGTGAGAAAGGGCGGATTTTTGCTTTGTAATTATGCAGTATTGGAATTAAAAAACTTGAAAGATATTTTTTATTTAAATTCACGGAAAATTTTTATAAAAGATTAGGTCTGATAACATTATTCTTATTTTTTTTTGTGTGTGTAAACGAAAGTACTTGGAATTGCATTAAATGTTAATGAAACCGAAATGTTTCTTTTTTTTACATAATACGTGTTTTATTGTTAACAGAACTGTGAATAATGTTTTTTTTTGTTCAACAATTTTGAGACAAACAAACATTTAATTATTATTAAATAGCAGGAAATTGATTTAATTCAAATTTTCTCATGCAAAAATATTAGTCTTTATTTTCATTTACAAAACACTTCTAGATTTTTTATTTTTTGATAAACAAATAATATTCAAAATGTCAACAACGTAATAAATCCTTACAAATGTTTTAAACTTATAAAGAAAAATCTTTCATAATATATAACATATAATACAAACTGAAAAATTTCCGAATCGAGTTAATTGTTTTACCGTTCAAGTGAATAATGTATTCATTAACAAAATTATACATTTCTCACCAAACAAACAACTTGTTTTGATCGTCGAAATAACAAATAATTATTATATCCAAACAAAAAAAAAGTCGATCGATTACGATTCCGCATAGCAAGCGCTCTCGTAACTAAACTAAATTTTTAATAAGCAAACTTCATACGCAGTATTATTACGTCCATAAACCGAACCGAGCCGATAAAAGTTTATAATCGCCATAAATTTAAGTATCACTTTTGAGATTATGTCGTCCAATAACGTGACCTCTCGATTAAATCGCACGTCCTCGAGGGCGACGTGGCGAAACACCACACCGCAAATCTCAATCTCATACACCGCATTATTCGTCCATCATTTAAAACGTCAGATACGTATTAAATACATTTTCGAAACGGAATAAAGTATAATAAAAGAGTTGATAAGTCGTGACCGATGCGATGCGCCGATATTGTACCGAGGAGGAAGCCCTCGACGTCTCGCTTAAACGGTCATCGTTACTCATCATTATTTCGATGCTTATACGCTGGGGTACTGTAGTTCTTCAGCATTCGATACAATATTCGATAGGTTTCTACCCTTCATAAAATAAGCAAGAGAAATCTTAGAAAGCCTCTTACTTGTATTGCGGGCTTCCCTAGCTCTTTCTCAACTTTTACGCTCTACTTCGGATTCATGCGACATTTTCATTAAACGAATTATTTTTTTATTAAATCAAAAGTTATCAATGATACATCATGAATGTCATGTTAGGTAAAATAGTAATTATTTAAATCATTATTGTCATAATATAATATTTAACTTATATAAAAATTATATAAAAATTACCATTAGAAATTTGGACATTTTAATTAATTACGTATATTATTATCAACTAACAAAGAATTGTTATCTGTTATTAATAACTTTCAAAGAAATTATTATTCACATTATAGCAATTTTTCTGAAGTTAAAACCCATATCTTGCCATCGTTCTAAATTGGGAACGCACTGACAATGAGACGCACAAGCTTTTTGCTCGCAGTTGGTTGTAATTGGTGAAATATTACAAATAATAACATATTTAAGTAAAAAAAACTCTAAAGTATAGTTATAAAAATAATAATCTATATTTTTAATGTAAGTTTCGAGTATTGAGCGATAGAAACTAAAATTTTTATGTAAATCGTAAAATAATTTGAAAGGAAAGGAGTGTTTTATGATTATTATATTATATGTTGTTAAACTTCAGTAAACGCTGTAAAAGTAACGCTTCCCTTTAATATTACTAATTTTTCTATATATTTTTATTCCTTCTATGTTTAAAATAGCCTAGTTCCAATATACACCTTGTTGAACGGCGCTTAAATCGGAAGCTTAGTATACTTTTGCACCAAACAGTTCCGAGTCGTTGTTTAAACGCAGCCGCAAAATCCTCCGAATATTTCACCTGTTCGCCGCGTTTTATATTATATATATCACGCCACACAAGTTGTATACACAAAGTAACTATGTTTGATGGTAAATTGCCATAGTCGTAAATATGGTGGTTAATAGACGCTTTCGAGCCGATGGCTTTATTTTGCGGCGATCGGTTTCGCCACGATCGCTCACTTACATTACGATAAAGATCGTGACTTTATTATGAGCGATGGCTGCGATAAATTTCGTTAAGTTTAGTTAAAACGATTATCGTTTTATATGTTCTGAGATGCTTAGGTAGTGTCGTTTCGTTTGGGTACGTGATTGATTGTTCTGAGAGATGTGTCGTGTTTAGTCTCTAAGATAAATTTTTGATTGTTCGTCGTTTATAGAAGAAAATCTTTTGATTAATGGTCTTTGTGCAAATTTATATTTTGTAAATAAATGTGTGATAAGTTAATTAATTTTCATTACGTTTAATAAATAATAGTTGGAATTAAAATCAGTCTTTGTTTCTGTAGAGATTCAGCTTTTGACAATAAATCTTTGATTAAACAAAATTTCAAATGAGAAACGCAATTTTGATAAATTACTATCATTAATAATGATTTTAATTTTCATAATGAATTTTCATCGAAACTCACGGTGACTTTACTATTATCATTTTCCATACGTGATAAATATGATATGCATATTTTTATACACGATTTATCAACGTTTGAAAATACGAAAACGACAGAACGTCCGTTGCGCAACGAGGGATTATTCCATTGTCCCGTACATTGAATTGGATTAAAAACAGAAAATACAATCGACCGTTCGAAATGTCGCAGTCATTAATATTTTCAGCGAAAGCATAGCTAGGTAAAACCGAACAGGATCAAAGTGCAATTGGTAAAGTACTGGCGCGGTAGTGCAAGGAACGAGCCATAATAAATAAGGAAGCTTTTGCCTTTCCCGGACGCTGCGGGAATTAACCCAACGGCATCCGTGTGCATAGTAATTGTTTTTGCCGGTGACAATAATCGTACATCAAATAGAGAATTATCTCCAAATCCAACGTTGCACATCGGATACAAAGCTAATTTGAATTTAAAGCGAGCTAATTTCGTTACAACCTTTTCTATTCCGGACACAAGTGCAAGTTTATATTTTCAATTAAAAATTCAAATATATTATATCAAAATTAGAATTGTGATTTAAGTTCTCACACTACCAGATCCAAATGCATAATACGAGCTCGTTTTAGGCATCGTTTACGAGAACTGGCCTATGCATCTTGAGTGCATTGTGTTCCGGCAACGTTTTGTCGTGCATCCATGCACCGACAGTCTAACGACCGAGACCACACCATTGAAATACGACCGAACACCATACTTTGTACCAAACGACATGCGGGCGAAACGTATCGCAAACTCGCCTATATCCTATAAATATTGCCGTATATTTATATCGGCCGTCCATTTGCAAAAAGCGCCATAAATTAAACTGGAAAAGTCTGCGAAACTAAAAATTATATAGATATAATAATATAAGTTCATTTGAGTCTTAACTATTTTTTTCTATTTAGAATCTTTTTTGAATATATATCTTCAAACTATTATATTTGATTAAATGTGAAATCATTGTCATTTTACAATTTCTGACTGTCTGTTGAATTATAATTATAGTTTGCATTCTTTTTTTTTTCTATTATTTTCCAGAAATTATCGTTTTTTCTCCAAAAATCGTACAAAACATTACACTTGGGCCTCTTATAAAATGGTTAGATGGTTTCACAAAAACATCGTATTATACAAATCCGTGTAATACGAGGTTTGAAGTTAAGAAAAATTATCGAAAATAAATTATTAAAATAATAATTTACGCATTTATAATGCATGAATTACTCGTGAATTTTGTTAAGAATCTCAATTTAAGCACTTATGATACATTTTTATTCATGTTAAAATGCGAATTTTTCAATCAATAATTTATGTGTCTCATTACCTAATTCAATTTTAACTGTTTTTTTTCTAAAACTGTGTTATATAAAATGTGCTGTACGACAATAGGTCGCAATTTATCAACTATTTTATATCAAAATCTATTATATAAAACGAATCCCGAATGCATATAATCAAATTACAAGAAAAAAAAACATATTATGCAATAAATAAAATAAAACCATAACAGAAAATTCATAAATAGCGCATACAACATTATAATCAAGAAGCATTCTTTGAACTCAAAAATTTAAATAAAACAGCGTATTTCGAGAATAGACAACTCTTACACTCATATAATACATACATATATCAAGCAATATTAGTGAGTAGAACTGGGATTTAGACATGGACGACAGCCCCACCATTAATAATGATCGATTCGGTCGTCCGACTATCGCAGTGTAAATATCGCAAAGCGTCATTGTGTCGGTGATGTGTGTGTACTTTCTTTGACGGGCTTTCGCCGGAATTGTCGGTCATTTAGGAAAAATCTCGTCCACGATGGTCTTCTTTCTTAGATAGCAAATGATCGATACGTTTACGCGTTTGTATGCTACCGGTAAATGCGAATGTCCGAGAATAAATGGCGTTAGATATTTACTTAATGTTGAATTCTGATTAAGTTGTCGAAGATTTATTCGTTCATTCATACGTTATTTAATGCATCCATCCGATGAAATCGAATTGAATCTGAATCATTCTAATTAGATTCAGAAATTTTTCATGACTCAAGATGTGAATAGCGTCCCCCTAAAATTGAGCGCACGTCTTCGATCGAAAAATAGAGGATTTCATGAAATTTCCCAGAATAATAGACGAGATTCGTACGGCGGATAGACTATATAAATGAGGGGAAGCCGCTTTCGGATTGTGGTTTTGTCATTTATTTGCAAATAAAGCGGATTGATCTTCGCGTCACGTACGCGCGGGCGCAGAAACGCTTTGAATATCCATGCGGCAAATTGATGAAATTTCCGCAAAGATATAAGATTTTTTCCCCGTTCGCGACACCACATATTTCTTCAAAGAATCGCAGGAATTTCGAAAGAAATACCCTTAATATGGGCGACGTGCACATTCAATTCTGCTAGGGGAGAGCTGACTGGGCGAGACGGCAGATGGACGTACGTCTGACGGGGCTTTCGCTTCTTATTTTTTACTAGAACGATAAAAAGTGAAACGAATCACAACTGATATCCTAAAACACATTTTTTTATATTTGAATAAAAATTTATAATCAATCAAGATTTTACTTTTGAATTTCTTATTTAGAATCATCAAATATCTCAAATTCTTTTAATAAAAAAGCATCAATTTAATTATATCAATCCACAAAATCCAATAACCACAAAAAATAAACAATATCGACAGTTATGAGTGGAAATCGTCGAATCGCCTCATTTGCTGAACTATAAGGTATTGCTCATCACAGCCGGACGGGGGTACACTTACGGCATACAATACTCGTTCCGCAAATACGCTCCAATAAAGCATTTTATGGGGCCTCGAGAAATTGGCGTAAGTATTCCCATACTGGAAGGGCTGCGAGCCGAACCGAACCGAAAAGACGGTGGTAGGGCCTTCCAAAAGGGTAATAGAAGAATATGTCTGCAGTTTTCCGCCGCCCTATATTGAAGTCGTAACTTACCACTCGAGTGCCGCAGCCAACGTTCTCGGTGGTATGGTGTGAGAAGTTTCGCAAAGCAAAAACGACGCTTTGCTTCATTTTTAGATAAATTTTCAATGATTATTATTTTCAATATGTATGATATAGATTTTTTAAGTGTAATATGATTTGTTATTAAAGTTATTTTTGTGAAAATACGTTTATATTTGTCCCTGTATACTGATTTTTCAGATTGATATAAAAACCCTTTTAATAAATTTTTTTCAATTTCAATATTTTTATAAAAATAAAATGCTCATAAGTATCTAAAAACTTATTCGAAAAAAAATATTAATGTTACTATACTGAAATTGATTTTTACTTAGTTTTTTTATCCATCAATTTAAAACTCGCCAACGTACCACAAAGCAATCTTACAATCATATATATCAAACCGCAGTGTTAAAAAAAAAACAGATCTCACATAAAACTAAATAAGAAACGATATGAAATTTAAGAAAGATATTTATTTATCATTCGCGATATCGCATTCGAAACTATACGCACTCGCATTTTTATTGCATACGCGCTTTTTATTCCGCGCACTAAAACACAAAGACCCCACCCGAGGGTTCGTTGGGAGCGAAAACGAAATGAAATAATAAAAAGGCGAAAAAATAGCGCGTATGTATAATATAAAATATCGCATATTTTCGTTTATTGAAGGATCAGTTTGACCAATTCGCCGGGTTGCGTTGTAAAATAAATCGCGGCTATAACCTTTACGGTGCGAGGTTCAGAATAAAAGTGAACGCTTCAAAAGGAAAAGTGCGCTTTTCACTTCAGGTTGTGTTTTGTTATTTTTGTAGTAAAGATTCATTTAATTTTTTCGAAAAATAATAACTAGCGAAAAGATTATTTGTTTATTTTTTTTGAGAAAATTTTCAGATTGATAATTTTTTCTTTTTAATTTTTTTAAAGTATTATCAATAGTTTTTTTATCATAATCATAAAGCAATTTCCAAAGGTTATAAATTCTCATTTTATTAAAAGAAAGTTTAGATCTAGAGCTTTTTCTCAATTTTTATATTTGAAATGATATTTTTAGAATTACAAAGTTTAGTTTCAACAATCCCACATTTGAAATGTTTTTTCGTTATTGCAATTTATCTTTTTAAAGCTTAGAAACTTCATACATTGAATTTTTACTTATAACAGTAAAGTTACAAAAATATTTTAGAGTCCAACTTTGAGCTCATGTATTAGTTTTTCAATTATTGAACTTTCGTCAATTTATACCAAAAATTTCGTTTATTTTTCATAATGAATCATGATATTCAATCTATATAACTGTCGTTGCAATTTTTCATTATTATTTAAAGTACAGTCAGTTTTTCACGAATGTGAAAAAATCTGAGTTAATTACTGGAACCATCCTTCACAAAAAAGTCTAACAATAAAACAAACAGTACCCAATTACGTCAACCAAATTTTCATACTGAGCGTCGCTTAACTTTAAAAAATAATACGTACAAACTACCCAAAGACTTATACAGGCGGCCCTCGACTTTCAAACGATTCGCTATTTCGAACATTTTCAAAAAATTCTATTTTTTAGATATTTATCGATAGTCCAAAAAATTAAAATGTGACAGCTATGCCATAACAATGAAATACAATATGTTATGTACTTTGGGAAAAAAATGCCTAATCATACATTGTAATCGACTAAAGATTCAATTGTCCCTTCTAACAACCGATTATCACTGCTTCTTGGCGGAAACTTAGCTGGTGATTCGATAACCGTTAAAAATACAAACAATTTTTGATTTTTTTTTACTTCCCTCTACTTTCAAAAATTCAACATTCGAACACATTTTCAAAAAATAATTACATTCAAAAGTTGAGGTCTATGTATAATAAATACGATATATTATAAAAAACACATTCACCGATAACCATTCTACAACAATACATATATTACATTCGATCAAAAATATCCTAACGATCACACACGATACCCATCGAATTTTCGATCTCGAGCCTTCGGAGACGTACCGAGCGACTTTAATGAAATCTCCGGCGCGTTATATATGGAACTTGCGAGTATAAATATATATTTTTATAGGCGTCGGTAATACCGGGGCGTCCAATTTTCCCGTGAAAGCCTCCTCGGGCTCGTTACGACCCGCCGCCCACCAGCGTTCGGTAATAGACCGGCCCGGCACACTCATGCGGCACAAATTGCCAGCATTAATAATTTCTTTATAAAACTTCGCGTCATATCGGCTGCTCGAGAAAGGCGAAAAGAGGCTTCGAGTTTTCAGGAATGTCCTACGTGTGTGCTTGAGATGTGTGATCGTCGGAATGGTAGGTCACGCTGCTAGAAGGTAGTGCTATCGACAATGGTGTTTTATGGAATTAATATAAAAAAAATTCTTTTGAAAGTATGATAGGTTTTTGAATTGTGATTGGTAGAATAAATTATCATTATTTCTTTCGTTGTGGAAAATATGTGTGTATATTGCGTTTTTTTTTCAACTTTTTATCTCATCTTTGCCAATTTCATAATTAAGTGTCCGAGCGCATGCCGCTCTTTCGTTTCCGCTTTTTTCTTTATGTTTTCACGGTTTTACGTTCTTTTCAATTAAAAATTATTAATTAATTCTAAAGTTTATCTTGCTAAGCTCAAGTTTCCTAACTTTTTTTTTCATTTTACATGTTATGAAAATGTGTAAATCTTTAAACTCATGTTTCAACTTACAAAGATAATAAATTGTAGTCATGTTTTCACATAAAATTTGAAAGCAAATTTTGAACAAACAAATTTTCTTTTATATTATAATTTTATTTTCAGCCAAGCGATGTTACGATGCTTACGGCAGACTAAAAAAAAAATAATCATTGCGAAATCATCGTATTCGGATTATCGAAAGGATCTGTCTGCGGTCCGGAATAAATAAATGAAAAAAAAAACATCATAGTAAGAAGATGGCATAGTTTGGTCGAAAGAAGACGATGGGTCGTGGAAAAGCGTAACAATGAAAATATACAAAGGACATTTGAAAAGCGAAAGAATGAAAAAAGAGGAACACAACGCGACGACGACAACGAAAAAAATACACTGGATTACACAGGTCTGTTCTGAAGGACAGCGAAAAAAAAGTAATTTATGAAGTAAAATAAATGTGTAACATTGTTAGCGAAGAATAATGAAAAGTCTTTATACGTTGTAATTTAATTTCGACAAAGGTCCTCCTATTCGGTACTCGCATATCGTCCAGATTTTGTACGGAAATGCCTATACGTGAGATCTCGAAATATTTTTTCGTATTAGAAAATAATAATTTGTTTTGTAAGGATAAATAGTTAATATTATTTTCTTCATATTTATACATGTGTACAATTTTAAAATTAATTAAATTAAAACTCGCCTTTAAATTTTACCATGTTTATCGTATTTTTAAAAAAATAAATTACTTGATTTTAGAAACATAATAAGCTGACTTATTAATAATAATAACCATTTATAAAAATATTGAAATTACGCGATCGCTTCTTCTCGAATGATTTTCTTGTTTTTCAAACGACATCATACAAATCTTGGTTGTGCATCTTATAAAGTAAAATTGCGAAACATACACGGTAGATCCCGCTTCACATAAACACGGTGCTTAATTAGTCTTGAAAAACTTTCCGCTCGGTTTCCGCAAAAGCCTTCGCAAAAACAAAAGCCTCCGCGACATTTGCACCACACTGTATACCTACCTATCCATCCGAAACCAACACATTGCAAACAAGGGGTTGCAAAACAATAGTTTCAGTAAATTACATATATTATTATATATAATCATACATTAAAGTTGATTTATTATATATTATAATACAGAAACATTTATAATAATATTAAAATTGTTTTTTTTTTTTAATTTGATCAATATATTTCATTAAAAATATTGTTAGCAGTTAGTAAAATCTATAGAAACTTTCTTTTTTTATTCATTGTTATTATCGTGTTTAATTAATTATGTGATTATTATTATTTTATAACAAAATTTACATATGAGAAATAATGATGATAAAAAATTTGAAAAACGCTGTCTCGATCGACCATAGAGAACGCGGAGAGCTCAACGCGCTAAAACCTTACTACACGTAGCCCAGACTCGAATGTATAAAAATGCAAAACGAATGAATGCTTCCATTGTTTGGCTCACTTCAAGTCGTCGCGAGTTGGGCAACTTTTGCGCTTTCCAGATATTAAGCTCGGATGACAGCTTGAAAGTTAACATATAAAAGTGTTCAGAAATTTTACTCCGCTTCGCTCGTATTGTTGGACTTAGCGACTGAATAATAAAAAAATCTGGAGACAAAAAAGTATATGGCAAAGTAATATCAGCGCGACTTCGGTGACTTTACGTTTACGTCTGTCTGAATACAAATGCGCTTCGTTCGAAATTAAAACGGAAGATATCGAATTTTTCCACCCCTTTCTACTCGTATTTTCTTTCCTTGTAAATATATTTTTAATCTAGCTTTCCGGGTGTGCAACAAATAACACTGTTAGTAAAAAGAATGGTTGCAATTTCAGATACAAATACGTGTTTGTACCATATTAAATAGTAAAGAATTTTTAATATGGTTTTAAATTTTTTAGTTTCCCAATTATATATATTTTTAATGTATACAAATTTTAATTTAAAAAAAATAATGGAAAATGGAATATTTCGCATTCAATCGTGTATTTAATTTGAAAATGTTTGGGCATTTGTCGCAATAACACAGTAATGAGTGTTCGCTTAATGTCCTTTGTGACTCGTTATTGCGAACTAAATATGATTAAATGCGTGATTTCGAATAATATAAAATGCATTTACGATTCATTTTGTATGACGTTTCAATGGTGAAAATTAAAAGGTTGTTTCAATGAATATCCGTTGTAAAATTGTGACAAAATTTGTAAGGTTTTGTTTAATAAAAATGTGATTATTATACCAAAATTGTATAATATATTTCAATTTAAAAATTATATATCATACTTATTCACTTCATAAAGATCTGTAACAAAATGTTAGAAACTTTGTTAGATGTGAGCAATCTGAGTTTTAAACTACTAAAGTGTTCGAATCACAGACGGATTAGACTGGCGACAGAAAGTTTTAAAGTTCAACACATTTTCCTTTTCACAGTAAAGGATATTACAATTGAATCTGGACAATCTCAGTTTGTAACACATTTCAAGCTTCTTTACTGGAATCTGTTTCCAATTTCAAGACAAATATTTTGATTCAATCACTAGAGATTTTGATACGAACTACACGAATTTACATAACCATTTTCAATAGCAACAATTGACATATTTTTCAGACTCGAACACCTCATATATGTATTTGCCGACGCAAAATTTTTATCCACGATGCTATAGAACGAGTTTATTAAAAAACCGTTAAATTTTTTGTGTTGTTCTATATTTATTTAGCGATGTTGATATAATATTTCGGGCAACAAATTGCACCGCATCGCAACAGCTTGGAAATACACGGCTTTATTGCGGACCTCACGAGCCCACGTTATTGGGTCGATACTTCATACTTTATATTTCGGTTAGTTACGGAACACATTCAGGACATAGGGGAAACTCAGGCAATTTCGCAACGTGGATTATGTCATGTTAGTTCTGGTACTGTTAATCTGATAAATGTTACAATACCTGGGTCTTTACTGTTATAGTGTCGATAGAAGTTATTTAGTAACGGATACACGCTATAAAGGAAAGAAATTTAAGATCATGTCAAAAATATTTTATTTCATGAAAATAATAATGCGTTATTATTTAATTAAAAAAATTCTTAAAAAAACAAGTAATCCAGTTCCGTAAATAGAATATTTTCATTGGGATGCTGCACCCATCAAGACACCTAACCAAAATTTTCCCTTTATACTTACGTTGCATTATTTCACCACGTCGTATTCGAGCACGCTTTCAGCCTGGTGAATTTTCGGTGGTTTCGTTAAATTTTGCATTATTCCATTAGGCCACGTACATATTGGAGGTGGGCTTTTCAATAAATTTCCCTTGTATGACACCGCGAAAGCTCGCTCCATTTGTGACGCGATTAATTCGCGACGAAACGCGAAAGCCTCGAAATGGAAATCAACCCTATTTAGCACGAAGAATTTAGAATGCAACATGTTGGATGTTTGTTTTTAAAATCAGTTTTTAATCAATTGCATAAGATTTTTTTGATTTCTACATGAGAAATAATTAAACGGTTCATTGATCAAATTTTGAACTATCAATATATTTTCATTTGTCCAGCAATTTCTGGTTAACCCAATGGTACACAAATACAAAATCGAACTGCCCTGAATTACTGTATACTACATTTTAATTAAATCGAGCACAATCTGAGCGTTAAAGTGAGTTGCATCCGATGCCACAGCCTCAAGCGCATTTCATAATCGTCTTTGCGAACGTGTTTATGACATTTCGCATACAACCAGCCGGAGTTAACTTAGGCGTGAACTAACCGATTAGTCTGCGGATTTCTCGGCCCGTTTGAACCTCGTTTCGAACCCCGAGGAAAGACTTTTCCAAAGGTTCCGTTGTATATTCATGATGTTGTATGTTGTAAGAGGAATGCAGTGTTAAGTGCACCTGGTGCAAGCTTTATTAGCTTGGATATTAAACCGCAATCAGGGCGGGAATCGACAGTACGTGATTCTATGATTAGTTGACTGATGTGAGTTTGTGTGTTAAATGTACGAGATTAGATTTCAGTGTGACTGAGTGGTGGACTGAATTGAGTTAACTTTAAGTGAAAATAAATTCTATTACTTATTTGATATATGGTAAACTAAAGATGTTCGTTAAACTTATTTATTTGATTTTGGGATGGAATTCTTAGAATCTTCCGATACGTAAAATGTGAAATTTATTTTATATACGTATCCCGTCATCCGTAAAGATGTAATATTTAATTAGACGCAACTTTTACATTTGATATTCCTTTGAGCACGCTCATTTGCGTAGTCGGCTGACGTAAAAGTTGTGCGCGACGATATGGATTTATTAAAAGTTTTCGCTCAAATTTCAACACGCGGCTTCATTAAAAAGTTTAGCGAAATAGTTTGTGAGAAAGCTCAAAGAGCGTAGCAGATTTGAAAATCACCATTCAAATGACACACAGATTCATAGGAGCCCAGAAGAATATTCCTTTCATTTCGTTTGCATTTATATTAATTCGACTTTGAACCTAATAAAAGTGAAAAGATGTATTTTAAATATGGAATTATGTTCTGTAATTCAACTTAATATTTGTAATTTAAATAATATAACTTAGAAAAATACAAAGCATGCTATACATGCTATACATGCATTAACCTTGAAAGTTTCTAAGTACACCCAACTGGAACTTATAACCTACTTAACCATCACTAAAGCGACCTGGGGTTAAAATCATATTAATTACATTATATCATCAAACTCGCATAGGTCCGATCATTGTTTTAATCATACGATGAGCACACCAATTTATATACATATATGCGTGGGGAAAACTTGGAAAATTATTAATCGCTTGGTGGCGGACGATCGCTCCATGTTAAAAATTCATAAGGTACATGCCATTGGTAGGGTCCAGTATCTATATAGGGATTCAACCAGAAGTTTATAACCTTTTCTATTATATTTTGTTATGTTTAGTAAAACATTTTTATGTTCGAAATGGTCGAATTTTTATTTTTTCCGAATAGAAAATATCGGTTAAAAAAATTACGTCTTATATAGAAAATTTCAATTTAACACACTGAAAACTAGTACGTTCCCAATCCCTGATCAAAGCCATATACAAAGACTAGTCCATACATAGTAACCAACATTTACACAGGTCAACCAGTACCTATGCAGAGTGTATAGAGTTTCCCAGGTGGTGTCGCACAAAAGGGCTCCCTTCCGGAAACGGAGGCTGGGAACAAAGGGCGCCAATTTGGCGCGTGCGGTGCCCCAACAAACGGATGAATTAATAAACTCCGGACAGAAACAATATTCGAGACGAAAACGGTCCGACGAAGTCGGGACGTTGCGTTTGTGCACGTCGAGGCCCTTTTGGGAATTTTGGATTTCGAATTCGATTGTTTGCCAAGTCTTGTTTCGGACGGGTGCAATACGGAATCGTTGAAGAGCGATGCAAATGTCGGGTAGATGTTTTGAATAATCGTACCGATGAATAGTATATTGTATTCATAATTCGTTTGCTTTCATTATATAAAATAAACAACGCTTGCAATTTCATACACTTTCAAACCGCAACCACTCTAAACAGGAAGCACTCAAACGTCCTAAAAAAAAACAACAAACAGCAGCATCTTTTCCGCATTTATTCACGAGAACATCGCGTCGATTGCATCATATACGTCATATAAACGATTCCGTGGAAAGATTGCCTTTTATCTTCGGAGTGGAAAGCCTTGTTACGGTGGCGGGGCGTCTCCAGGACCGCTCGCTTAAAAATCAATTGTACGAATGTATCTGAATGTACAGACATGCAGAGCAAGAGGAGTTCCGGCAAAGGCAGACGATGAGGTGTGTGTGTGTTTGTGTGTGGTAGGAGGCATGCATTATTGATCAGGTCGTAATCAAATTACCGACATGTTATATGCTGGGCGTCCCTAGTGGGCTCGTGTGCTAGGGCCCTTGTCCAATACGCGCGGCACATAGCGACACGTAAAACAAACACGTCGGGTTTTTCCGTTTACGAATTTCCATGGAACTTTTCAGACGTAAATATTTTTCAATTATGGTACGTGAAAAGTACTTTTGTTCGTTTGGGAATTCGATAAAATTATTCTTTGTAGTATCTTGAATTTATTCAATACGAAAAATAAGATTTGTTTCGTGTGCAGTTTTTCATAACGGAATTTTTTAAATTTATTAATATAAAATGAAAGATTGAAATTATTTAGATTTTCGGTTTAATTTTTTAATAATTGAGATACTTATGTTTTTTTTTTAATGATTTTTCAATCATCTTTTTATTATTATATAATCATTGTTTAACGCGGTGATAAATAGCTTCTATCAATACGCACATTCACATTTATTATATACCATATAAATTTTGGTTTAACTTTGGTAAATATTGGATTTTATTGATTTTAAAAAACTATCGACTTACTTCCAGTATAAAACTGGATATATTATCCAACTATTATTATTTTATTATTATTATTATTATTATTATTATTATTATTATTATTATTATTATTATTACATAACCTTGAAAGAAATATTGTATTTAAATAGCTTCTGTTTCTTATTTTTTCAGAATTGAACATAAATATATGATAGGGAGAATATAAAAAAAAGAATTCAGTCCTATCATATTATGCACGACTTTGATATTACATTGCATTCACGTCAATCTTTCACTATTAAACATCCATTATTATGAAAACCAAACAAACACAAACAACCATCACGCAAAAGACGCGTCGGTGCGAACACGCGAAAAAATCAGCGAAACAGGCCGTAAAACGTACAATTTTCGCTTCACAGTTCGACGGGCAAATATCAAATATCAAATATTAGCCCATGAAAGTGAGCTGTCGGGCATAGAGGGATACAGGTGCTGCAAGCGCAGTGAGCAATAACGAATTCATGCATGCGATAATTCCTATTCGCTATCTGATGGAAATCCCATTCGTTCATTGTGATGTTCACACCTGGATGCATCCGTTCCGGAATAATGCAGTTCGGCGGTGCTAATTAATACAGGAAGTCTTTGCAGCTAACGGATGCTCGACGAATATGGATTGTCATGCTTTTGTCGCAGGTTTTGAGGGGGTTTTACAGTGTGATGATGTAACTGGAGGGTGCTAAGAAATTTTGTTTTTCAGTGCTAGCTGAATTTATTATGTTTTCATATAATCTGGTTAAAAAAATTTCTAATTATTTTATATAATTTCAACAAAAAAAAACGAAACCTTTCTGATATTTTCAAAAGATTGGATATTTTTCTCGATTTTTTGTGATAAATAGGTGAAAGTTGTTTACATGTTGAATGTTGGTATTTATTCTTTGTCGAATTTTATGTAACTTAAGTCGTATTTTGTTTACTAGTAAATTACATATAATTTCATTTTAACGATCAATAGTAGTCGAAAACATTTAAAAAACCATTTTCCACATATATTTTTCAATAAAGACATCCAGATAAAAATAGAACAAACGTTTAGATCTAGAGATTGAAAATTATTTTTATTTCCTCGACATCCTCCGGCTACTTCAGACAAAAAAAAACCATTACACGGAGCTTTCGACATTTCGTCAGAGTCATTCCATCAACTCATCGGATAAGCTCGGATCGTGGGTAAAATTGAAAAGAACACCGTTACAAAGACGACATTTCCCATTTTATTTTCATTGCGAAATGCCGCGAGTGTCCATTCGCGGAGAGCGGTGTTTTTCGCGACACCGCTACGAATGCGAAATGCGCATATTTCCCTTAGAGACCACTTATCGTTTGAGCTTTACAAATCGCATATTTCTGGTGAATAATGACGCCGTGTGTATACGTTATAGCGGTTTTTGCGGCGCGACAACTTCGAGCGCTTTCCGACAAAAAGCGCCATTTGTTTGCAGCGAGTGTTTGACGGCGTTCCACGTGATAAGGCACTATATATGTATGTGAAGATTTCAAATTAATTCAAACTATTATTAATTATTTTAATAAATTGATAAGAGCAAGTGTATTTTAGAATGATTGTAATGTAATGATGTAAATACTTTTTTTAATTAATCTCGTTACGCTCCGTACAGCAGAACCTCTATTGACCGGACCTCGATTATTAGAATTGGTCGAAAAAATAATTATTTTTTTTAAATGACAGATTTTAAAGAGTTCAAAAATTTACGAGCATATAAAAAAATTATATTGACTCATGATAGACTCAACAATGAGGGTGATCTAATTAAAACCTGATTAAAATTTTATTTTTAAAATAATCTTTACAGCTTACAAAATAATAGTAACCTAATTTATTATCAGAATCAATTGTTTTATATAAAATAAAATAATTTCTATGTTTCAAAAATTGAGGTTAAAAAACTTCTCACAGACGGTGTTGAAAATTATGACTTAATTAATTATTATATTTGTTATCTTGGGAATCGACGAATACACTATTATGGCGATTTTATGTTATGTTCATAAATTTTGCTAGTATTGAGTAACCAAAAAGAAATAAATTAAATAGAATGTAAATACGTTTAAAAAATACATAATCGTTGTGTACATATTATAATTACGTACACAAACATTTTCTATAAATTATTTCATTTCAATTCTAATATATTAATTTTTTTTCTTGTCTCGATTAACTAGATTTTTTTGATATTCGAACCATCTCAATCTCCATTTAATCCAGATAATCAAGGTTCTACTGTATTTAGTTTAAAATAAATAAATAAACTGAAATAAATATATTTTTGTACCATATACAAACATGAATTTCCCTCCCGATTCCAAAACAACTGATTCCTTAATAAGATTTTCTTAACAAACCCACCTTCGGAAAAACTGAAGGTGATTTTCATATTCCGACAGTGGAAGTTGGGCCGTAAACGCAATCCACCCCAAACATTCACAGTCAGGTTTCCCTTTGTGTCGCGTTTGGGTGTTTTGTCCAAAAATGGTAACTGCACGACTGCGGTCAAACTCAATTAGACAACAACAAAGTTTCGGTGCAACGCCACACTTGCGCAACACAATATCCACGCTCGCTGCTGAACCGCAAATCACATGCAAACTTTTAATGAAACCACAACCAAATTGCGCGCAATACGTTCAATTAATATCGGGTACCGTCTTTGGCGGAAATTCGCGCGAAATTTTGTCGAGTGTATATATGAGATCGTTGTTTCGTATATAATCAATGATGGGAATTTGTGAAAAAAAATTGGTGTGAAATCGCAGTTTATCGTGTTTGTAGACTAATAAACGCCGTTTACATATATATCAATAGAAAAAAAATTATTTAATAATCAAAATAATATCATAGTTCGATCAATAATATCATTTTTCATCAATCATGTATTACTTGATGAAGATCTATACAATTCTCTTTCACTCTTGCCTGTCTAAACTAGGGATGGGCAATTGTTTCAGGTGGCGAAAATATGTAAATGATTTTCTTGAACTGAAATAGCCTTTTTGGTAAAATGATTTTTGTTTTTTGATCAATATTCTGAGTTATTTGAATGAGTTAAATTTTTAATTACAAAGAAAAGAAATAATGGTGATTTAGTATTCAATTTCATTAGAGCATTAATGACTAAATTATTATTATTTTTTAAGAACCATACAGGAAAAAAGTCGATCGTTTTCCCACTATGCAAAAATTTTACGAAAATTTCAATACGAAAGATTTCCAACATTATAGTTTACCTGTTTTAGAACTACAAGCAGATTTCAATGAAATTGAAAATGGTTTATTATTTTTTACTAGATATGCCTTTGGCCCGCGACAGTCCAAAAATTTAAATCCGGCCCACAATCTGAAACAATTGTCTACCCCTTCTCTAAACTCTAGATCAAATTTCATCAAATTCATTTCAAATATATTTTTTATTTCATTCATTCTGTGCGAACCCAATTTTCTTTACTTTTTAAATGTTAGCACGTATATTTAATAAAATTTTCATATCGTATATCAGATAGAGGTTCGAAGGGAAGAATCGCTTGTGAGTAGGAGGCGCGTGATAAACGGTAGTAAGAACTCGCTGGCTCCACGGGCAAGACATGGGACATTAAGCGTGCCAAATGTCTCGGCAAGGAAATTCATTAGTGTAAGCTATGCGGACTTCATTTGTGTAAGTCGCTGGGAAAATGTTGGGAAAACCGTTCGACGAGATCGAGCTTTTCCTTGCGTGGGTGCCGAAAAGTTATGGCAGTCTTCAGATGCTCCGCAACTATTTCTTATATGAGCTCAGCGGTAAAAATACAATGTACAAGCACGTATAAAATTTTCATTGTATTTTGTAAAAATTATGGGAAAAAAATCGATTATTATTTGACCTAAATAATTTTCGTCGTTAAGTAGGATCAATATTTCAACAAGCTTCAATAATTAGCTTTTGAAACTTGAAACAGACTCAACGTTTTTTTAGGCTTATCGACTTTATTAATCAGACTTGAGTCAATGAGCACAAAAATCTTACATAATCATAAAATATATAATAATCCATTTTGATAAAAACGTTACCAAAATTTTTCAAAAAAAAGTTCATTATCAACCCTCTCATTTACAAGCATCATCCCAACAAAATGTAAATCCATATCGAGCATAAAGCTCGCTTAGTCCATATTGCGCCCATAGTCCTCAAGTTCGGCCCTACATAGGGTCTGTTTACACGGCCCGGTACATACGCCTGCGGATAATTATACCATAAATCATGGTGGCGCTCCGCGGTACATTAACTTTCTTTGGCACTAATTTGCAAGACGACATTATTCATGCGAGCCGGCTACCGCCCCGGCTAATGAATTTCGAGCAATCCTCGAGACTAACATACACTCTATATCTCCGGTAATTACTCGAATTGCGTTGTACAATTACTTTTCGAAACATAAATGTGTCAAAATTATTACACTAACATAACGTACCACAAAAATCAATTGGATTTTCAATAGTTTCTGCAATGTTGCGATCACAATCTCACGGGAATTAACTACTACCTAATGCCGCCCCTTATTTCGCCGATTTCATGAATTATTCATCGATTCGGGTCGATTGTTGCGGTCGGGGCCTCCTCGTGTACGAATGCAAATAAACTGCAAACTGCACCGACTTATTCGGCCAATGTAAGTAGGCAAGCAAGTACTTCTACATTATACTTTGGCGACGTTACATTGTGCCCGGTGAATTCCTAACGAATAATAAATGATGTATTGCGAGCCAGCGTTTTATTTATGCGGACTCGTGCCCGCCTGACCCCGCAGGTCTTATTTTAAATATTTGATGGATTTCAATTTTGAATGGCACCGGTGAACGTTTTAATAGAAGTTTTATAGTTTTATATGAATGGGATGGTCGTTTTATTCAGTTAAGTTGAGATTAGGCTAACCAAAAGTCAAAACAAACCGATATACTCGTATAGACTCGAAATATCCGTTTTATAATTCAAATTGGGTTGATGTATCTATTAAATTATCAATTGAGAAAATATATGTTCCAATAGTGAATTATTCGCCGATTAAGTCAAATATTTGCATCAAAAGAATAAAAATTTCAATTCGAGGATTATTTCGGTGGGATCGAACCCGTCAAGATTCTCCGATGTAAATCATACGAAGCCGAGCCGAAACAGTTGCCGGGAATGTTTTCATTGTTTTTTGTGTATAAAACAGCTCATACATATTAATGTCGGCAGAAAGACTCAGGCCAAATCGAAATGCTTTATCGGCTAGAAAACGAGACAAAATAAAATATGTTTGAACCGCAATAACTCACCGAAGACAACTGTGACTTATGCTGAAACAATACGTCTCGTATGAACTCTTAATAAATATTTTAAAGCATATATGCGAATCGTATGTGGGTGGATCAATGCGAATTAAAATTTATCCGTTTCATACAGACACAATTTGAACTCGCTCGGTATTGTGTTTTATATCAATGTATCGCATAAAAGCGAAATCCTGTTCTAGCGTAAAAATAGGTGTATTGCTTTTCCTTTTTTTGTTTATTTTCTTCAGCAAGTCTCTTAGACTTTCATTTATTATAAATCTATTCGAGATATCTGTGCCCGTTCTTTGATATAGAAAAAACCGAAAAAAGAAAAAGAGCGACGGAGGCATTATCTTGTGTTTTCAGGCACACATTTTCTTTGTTGCATAATATATAAGCGCGCGATGGCTCCATTGAAAAGTTCTCCGGCAAACAAAACAAAAGTTTACAAAAGAAAACCGCTATTAAGAGCCATTCAAAGGGCAATAATTCAATTTGAATTATATTCTATTATATTTTAGCAAAGAGTCGTCTGTTTTGCATGTACGAATATTACGATATACTATGAAAGTATGAACGACATCGAAATATTTTTTTAAAAATATGATTCGAATTTATACAAAAATAAAAAAATAAATGTTTATAATAGAAACATTATATGTAAATATAATATAAGAAAACATTTTTCAATTCCATTTTTCATAAATAGTATAAACATACATATGTATTTAATAATGTAATTTTTGTTTTCATGAATATGATAATTCCTTTTAGTGTTTGCAGCGCTTTTAAGCTGAATCACTAAAAGCGATTTCATAAAATATGTATTGCTATATAAAAAAAATATTACTTACTCTCAAAAAATATGAATCATTTATATGTTAATATACTTTTGAGAAATTTTAGAGTATTTATATAAAAAATAATAATAGAATATCATGAATAAAACACAAAATTGCCGATTCAATTTCAATCGAAACACAGAATACATAAATCGCCAAACTCATTACAATCAACGCGAATTATAGCGAATTTCATCGCGAAAATTTCCAATTTGTCCGCGCTCAGACACACGATTTAATTGGCGAATTCCCTCCCCCCCCCCAAATGAAAAATCGAAATGGTCGGATTTTCCGAATTAATTAGAGGCCCGAATCGGACGGCCCTTTCACGGCCCGTCGGGCCGGACACATTGTGCGACCGCAAACGGACTTATTGCCGTTGTCCCTTTGGCCCTTTTCGATACGCACTTTTTAATTGAAAAATACCGCATGAGATTTTGGACGAGGTTTCTAACTCGGTTTATGGAGTCGGTGTGAATTTAAATTCGATTGTGCGTTGAAGAATGGGCTGTTGTTGTAAGATTTTGGAGATGTTTAAGTGTTTTTTTTTTTAAATAAATATTGTATTGTGAAATTGAAGGAATATTGCTTCGATAAACAGTTTTGGTGTATAGAAACGTTTATAAAGGCGTTGTGAATTCAAATTCGATTGTGCATTGAGGGATGGGTGATTAAAGGTTTCTTTTTGTGTGTACTAGTTTCTTCGGTTGAAATTTATAGGGATTCGCATTGTACCTATAGTGAAAATGAAAGAATAATGTTTTTATGAAAAATGCCGTTTGAGACTTTGACGATATTTTACAGTGGTTTTATAGAAAAGCCGTTGTGAATTGAAATCGAATTGTGTATTGAAAAAAGTGTGATAAGATGGTGAAATGAAAGACTTTGTGTTTCGTTTTTGATACATTTTGCAAATGAAATATTCATTGTGTAAAATTTTTAATATAATAATACCACTATTATATAAATTTTAATAAACTGGAGGAAATATTCAGATTTTCGGGTTTTTCATAATTGTTTTGAGCAAGTGTAAATAAATGTTATCATGTTTTAATTAATATCTAATTTATTATAAAATATATTAACAAAGCCCGAATAAATTTTTTCAATTAAGATTTATTACAGTAATCACCGTTCTTTGTATAAATTATCTTAATTTTTTCCTTCAAATTCATTTTAAATGAAAGAAAAATCTATATTAATAAACGTAAACGACACAATGTTATAGCACTATAAAAAAAAACTTTTTCCAAATAAATCCTAAGCTACATATAAAATCATTTCATATACCAGCATAATCGTTCGACATCGAGCCCAGTATACTTCCGAGCGGAAATCGTACTTAGGGCCATACAGCATTCAAAAGGTTCTGGATTCCACGGGCTATTCTGAATGAGCCGCATTAGACACCCGCTGAATAATAAATTATTTTTCTTACAGGGCACCCTATGCCCGGTTCTTTTCTAGGGCCTGCGTGTGTCTGTGTCGAAGTGCTGGGCTCGTGTACGTGACGAAAGGGCCCCAAATGCAAAAAGCGTGTTACGCTTACGAGAAACTTTTCCAGGGGACGTTGCGTACCGATAGGTCTATGGGAATATTGCGCACTTTCAATACGTGCATGTATGAAAGGCATAAAAAATAAGACGTATATTCAATATATGTATGCTCGGTTGATTTTTGTATAAATAGAAAAAAAATTATATGTATAATTGAGAATATTTCAATCCTAATACGAAATCACAAAATGCCTTCAAATTTGAATAAATCTAATATAAATATATAAATCCGGAGGCGTTTATGTTTATGCACCGATGCCTACATACAGACAAGATTTAATGGACAACGTAAGTTGACAATCATTAGCTTTAAGTGGCAACAATATATCACTGTCTTCGCTTTCTTTCTCGTCCTCATCAAAAGAGTCCTGGAGGCGACGGCCCTCCCTCGAAAAGCGGAAGGATAAGGGCTGGATGTGGTATGGCGGAGGAGAAGAAGAAGAAGAAAAGTGTTTGTTGTCTTTTGAGTTGTCATTTATATTTTCCACGGTGGATGCGCGAGCTTTTATAAGCGCCTGACAATCCACTTAGACTGCGAGAGAGCGCGGAAAGAGAAACGACTCACATACGTAAATTATTGTCTTTATATCAAATAAACATGCGGACAAGGAATATGTACAAAGAAACGAGGTAATTTTATGCATTAACATAATATGTGAATTTAATATTAGAGTTCGTTTGTCTAATATAATAATGAGTTCATTCAAATACGAACATCAGAATTATTCCACAATAATAAAAATCTTGAAAAATGAAAGAATTTTAGCACAAGAAAATAACCATACACTTATTATCTAACTTATTAAATATTTATTTTTTTATACAAATTATACAAAACTTTAAGATAGTTAAAATATATATGTGAAGAGAGCATTTTGATTAGATTCTTTGTTATCTACGAGTCCGAGGTTTAGAAGCGAGTTCGGTATCTTTCGTGTATCTCTATGAGGTGATAGTATCCCTTTGGCCACAAAGTCTAAAACGGAACTGCAGAAACTATTTCCTGGAATGGGAAACAAATTAAAACCAGCTAAAGTCCCCTAGGGAATGTTTGCGGAGACTAGTGCGAGAGTTGTCGGCCAGACCCGGTCAGACCGCACGTCAAACGCACCTATTCGTATAATCTGAGTCGTCTATAAAAACTGAACAAATTAATTATTTATAATAATACCATAAACAGAATAAAATCAATATAAAAAATTAAAATTTAAAAATTTATCTAAAAATAAATTGAAATTGTAAAAAATGTATTGAATAAATAAAATTATTTTTTTCGCGATATCGACATTATGTATGTCAAGTAATATATATGATGTTGACATAAAAAAATCAAATATAGACAATCCAAATTGCTTTATTCAAGACATCATTACTATTTAATTTTACAGCCGTTTGTTGACCTGAAACCCATTTGCCGTCTCCTGAAAGAGACAATCGTGTGCCCGCAGACCGAGCTGCATACAACAAAAACGCCATAAAAGTATAGAAAATATGCCCTGGCGGCCTCTGCCACCCCCCATAATGCGATACTCGTTACATTTTATTATTGGATATAAAAGGGTGGTGGTTTCGGTGTGCAACGGTGTCTTCGGCTGCAGGTCGTTGCATTACCACGGATGCAGTTATGGTATCGCATAGGTGCATCCTCTCCGCTCTATTAACCCTTTCAACAAGTATGGGTTCTATTGCCGTTGTTTATGTTGAATGGTTTTATAAACGAAGCAATTTTTCTGTATGATACTCTGTTGTAGGTATGAGAACTAATATCTTGTAAATATTTTGGTTAGATTGTTAAAATTTATATGGATATATTTTAGATGAGCTTTACTCATGTTTTAAATACAATATGTTGATAATAATTTTAATTGAAATTTTCTCATTTTTCTCCATGTAAAAATATAATATTTATTTATTCTATTTATTTTTAATGATAAACACAACTTTACTATTAATAATATTTTTTATAAGGATAATTTTTTTGTCAGTCATTATAAATTGATCTGAGATGTAAAAGAGAATTTTTCAGTTATCTAACCGTCAAATAGTGTTTGCTCACCAGTGCACTAATGAAATTTTTCAAAAAAATCTTGCTAGTTTTACTAAATGAATTTTTTTTAAATTCATTACTTTTATAATTTTATTTTTTGCTGAGTAAAACTAAATTAAACAGTGAAGATTTTGTTTCATATTATTTTTAATATCTGAAATTAACTATTATATATTATATTATATTATATTATATTATATTCGTAACAAGATTTTTTCTTGCTGAACAAATTCAAAAAAATTACCACACTGTAACATCGTTTAATCGGTCAGTTTATTTTAAATCGATAACGTTCGCTCAATTATGCAAACTGTGTTTAAAAAATCACGAGTAATAAAATTTTTATGGTAGAATAAATTGCTTTATCGCTGAGTCTACAAAAAAGCAGTTTTACAATATATTGTAACATAAAAATATAAGGTATTCAATTTAATATTATGTTACATATGAAAATGAAAATAACTTATCCGAATTAAATTTAAAAGCAATTTCAACCTTTAATTTAATAAAAATCATACATGTTTAATATAAAACTGCGCACCCACAGACAATCTTATCTAAAGATCGAAGACTTCATCGAAGTAGGGGATCGGCCTGAATTTTAATTCTTCGCTTCGGAATCGCAACCCCCTGCCATCTTCTACCGGGAGGATCATATGCTTTTGTGAGATTTCTCGCAAATAATGAGAGGCTTTTGCGGTATAGGGGCTGGCAATAGTGTTGGGCTTGAAATACACCGCAGATTACGCGTATATCGTATCGGGGAAGTTTTTGTCGACGCCTCTACGTGTGTCTGTTCTCGCTTCCCCTACAGTGCTGAAAACCTACCCTTTCAGACCTGCGGAATCTCATATTTCTTCATATAATAAACGGATAGAGCGGCAAAACTTCCCTTGCTTCACCTGCCTCTTCCCCTTTAGATAGTGGTTCTGCGAACGGAGGGGTGACGGACAAATGATGCGGTGGGTTATCGAATTTTATGAAAAAAATACATATACATATAATATTTAAATATATCAAAATTATATTTAATATAAATCAAAAAAATCGTTCAATTCAGGTTGCGTTTTCAGTCGCGTTGTCGACTCGGCAGAAATTCGCATCGCCCGAAAATAAAACATATTTTTACACATTCGCGAAAATCGAATCTCGCGAAAAATCCGAAACCAGAGAACGAACGAATATTTCATTCGAACGAAAGACGCTTTTTCATCGAAACACTTATTTTTTGCGCCTTATCGAAAGCGATGACTTTCGCGTCGTTTCGTCAAACGATTATTCAACGACACGTGACGCGTATCAAAACGACACGTCACACGTCCTCCTTTAATACGTTCTGCGAGCGAAAAAAAATAGCAACACCGTAAATTTTTATTTGACCGGATCCAACAAACGACCTGTGTACTGAAAAGGCGATGTTTGTATGCGATCTTATTCGAAGATTGCAGCTCTCGGCCTTTTTATTGCGGCGGTGCACATTCGCCCGCTTCCCTTGCTGCGATTGCATATAAATCCTTTCCACTGCATCATCATTAAGGAGGTAAGCGAAACGTACGGGCGATATAAAAGATAAATAGAGCGGAAAGTTTTCATTTATCGCGAATGCAGTGACTCAATGGGGAAGAAAAAGGGAATTTTTCATTCCTAATCAACGTGAAAACTTTGCCGAGAAGCTTATGTGTATAGCGAAAGCAACGTCGATGCGGAAATTCAAAGGTATATTTTAGATGCGCTCTTATTTTCATTTTATTTACTTTGATATAGCTTGAGAGTTTCAAATTTGAATGACGCTTTTACCTTCTATATGATATTGAAAAGTTTGTATAACTTTATGTTTATATACGGAACAAAATATTTTCAATCAAATAAATTTTTATAAATAAGATTATTTTAAGTAAATAAATAGATTGAAAATCTAATAGAAATACTATGAAATATTATTAAATTTACTATTTTAATTATTAACTATAAAATTTTATATAAAAAATTTAGTTCACCGAAAACTTTTCTCTTTACAAGTTAATTGTAAAAAAACGCACCATGAACGACCTTAAAAATTAAAATAATTAGATTAACACGACACCCGAATATGCTTCGAAAAAAATCAGGGAAAAAGGAACACTTTTCGAGCCGTTTTCCGAATAAAAAAAGTGCATTAGGCCGTTGGCACAATTAAAAAAAATGTCTGCTGAGGGTGTATATGCGATATCGTCGCCGTGGCGCGGTCATTACGTCGTAATGACGATAATAAGACCCGCATTAAAATAATAATATTCCGCGTCGGTAAATTGTGAAATATGGTCCCATAATAAAATCGCTGCATCGCAGTCCCCCGGGTCCCTCTGTTATAAGGGACAGGAATAGGGATGTGCAAAAGGACCCTTTGTATGCGTTTCACCTATGCCGAGGTACACGAATGCATATTGTGGCCCCTTATCAAATACACTTCAGGATATCTCATGCAGTTGTAATAAGCCCCAGGCACAGGATGCATCCTGGAAAATTGAGGTTTTGTGCAAAAAATGTAATCTTGCATATAAGGTGTATGCAATCTGAAATAAATACTAGTGTATCATGTAAGGTTGCACAGAATGTAAATCCCTCTGTGAAAACTCGCGAGAAAAACATCAAAAATTAAATATTCAATGTAAATAAAATTCATGCTCAATGTAGCTATATACATATGTACGTAACCGTTTTATTTTTTTAGTTTTGTGGCAACGTGAAGCAAAGATATGATACATTATATCGTTACTGTAGCTCAAATAAGTCTGTGTATATTTTTATATATTGATGTGTCTCGAAGTTGAACTGATCCGAAACCGGCGCCGAGTGTCAACCGATTGGAGATAATACAGAATAATGACATAGTCGTTGCATAGAAGTGCATCGCGAGGGCATCAAGGAGTCGTTAAGGGACATTGAATTAACGCCGCGCCCTTATCGCGCCAACGTGCAACTTATCGTGCAAATTATGCTAATGAAAATGCATCATGTCTTCAAGAGTACGAATAAACTGCGAAGAAACCTCGGAGTCGGGAAAAATCTCTGACATTATCATATTTTTTTTATAATGTGTTTGCTTATAAAATGAATATAGAATTTTAATAAACAAATATTTTAAAATTACATCATAGAAATAAATAATTTATGTCGGAAGTGTTTATTTTCAAGTATTGGTTTTTTTTTGGAAAAATGTGCGAAAGCTTTTCACGTTTTTCGAATCAAATAGACTTAATGCATTCTCGGCTGCGACCTAGTTTCTACAAGAAAAATGCAAAAATTTACCGCAAACATCCATCCGAGTGAGCAAGTGCTTCCTGTAAAATTTGAAGAATTGCACAGATGTGTTCATTCTCGCAAGCTTCAATTCAAAATATAAATTTCTCGTTTTATTATATAACAACAATGTTATACACATTAAATAAATTTAGTTTACAAATAAATCAATTTGATAGACGAATCATTTGATATTGCCAATTAATGGAACGGATTATATTAAACGAGCATTGATCGGCAAAATAATAATTACAATATGATTCTGATATACAGATTCAAATCTTAATTATATGATTAACAAAAAAAATGAACATATTATATTATCATAAAAAACCGAAACGCAAAATCTTCGTTTCTCGGACATGACCGCCCTTGTACAGCGCGAAAAAAAAAACGTGCTGACTCGACATGGATCGTTCCATTTCCGCGGCGGGAAAATTCGGAAAATTCCCGCGGATCGGTGACAAACGACTACGACCTTTGCCAAAAATTCTCAGGCACACGAGCACATGCGAATTTCCCGTTTCGGCCCTCAGGTCCCGCGGTGAGATATGATGTTTGTCAGACGTCGCACGGTGGATTTGTGCCGAGTCAGACGGACGAGTCCCGAAATCGACCTCGAATTTTTCCCTAGGGATGAACTGACCGGGCACATCGTCCGTGTCCGAGAAAATGAAAAGAAAATCCGCTCTAGCATGATAAATAATCGAAAGTGAGCCGGGCTAGGGGGCTCATGGGAGCGGATTCAATATCGCTGGAAAAATCGGTTTTTCAACAACGTATCGCGACGTCTTGTATCGCGATCGATATCTTGTATATTTTAATCATGTTTGTACAATATATGAATTAAAGATATTTTTCTGAATTTATTTTTGATGCAATTGGTTAATTGACGTACGAAATCATATGGATGGAAAATTAGTTTTGTGCTCGCTTCCGATGGCTCGAATGCACGAGCATGCTTTTTAGCACGAAGTATATACATTACGTTTGCGAATTTGTGGCAGACTCGGCCGATTTGTGTCACACGTCAAATTATTCACAACGAAATGTCATATTTGCATGCGACGCTTGATCGACGTACATTTGCGTTCCTATCAACCGTTTCAGGAATAAATAAACATCTGAAAAGTGTCAATCGAGTGCGAATACGAAACGTGATGTCTGAAATATTGATCTTTTGGGTATTCGAATTTCCTTTCAAAAATCATTTTTATAATAAAATAAGAAATATTATATATGAGAAATTAGAATCAAAAATCATTTTTATAATAAAATAAGACATCGAAAAAAAAATATAAAAAAAAATTATAAAATATTTTTATATATGAGAACTATTCGAATATGCAAACTATGCCATTCGCACCCTTACAACGACGAAGGCAGACGAAAGCAATAATCGACAAAGAAATAAATTATAATAATGCGACGTCGTCCGGAAAAACTGCTTATGGCCATACTGGTGAAGGGTGAGAAATTTTCCGCCGTTGAAATATTTCATCGGAATTCGAAAACGTTTTGAGCATCTCGAGGGTATGACAAATAGCCTTCAGATATCGCTTTGAAGCGTTTCACGCCGCTACACGTGTCGAACGGATGTCCGCCTTTCAGATGGCCGATAAAGGGATGAAGCGTGGCTCCGCGCTGTTTGTGAACTCTTATGTATTTGCTGTGGTGTTCTGTTGGAATTTTGGTGAATTCGTAATATGTCGTTATTTCTACTAGAAGGTTCCGTGTATTTATTTTCAGGAATTAGTCTTCAGTTTATTTTTGGATCTTGTTGTTTTTTGATGAGAGCGATGGTAATTTGAACATATGTATATGAAAACCTGAAAAAAAAATTTGAACATTCAATAGAATTATTTAAACATTCTTTTAAAATAAATGTTGAAATTTTCTTATAAATTTATTTTTGAATTTTTCTCTGAAGTGGGTGCACACGTTGCGCTTAGCTTCAAAGGCGCAGTTCTGGGACTTCGTGCTGCCACTATAGTACACAGTAAGCAAGCAGCAAGTAAGCAAATAAAATGCAACTCGAGTTTCAACTTCAACGTTTCCTTGTCGTCGTCTTCCTTACTCCAACTGAGGGGGGAAACGTTGAAATTTTCAAAAGCTCAACTAGGAATCGACTTTTGAGGCGACACGACCAAATGTACACGGTACTGAGAATTTCAAATGTTTTTCGGGGGTTCCGTTCTTAAGTGTTGTATAAAGAATTCTTTTCAACTTTATTTACGTTATGTTATTTTTATTAAGTGCTATTTTTGAAGCTAATTTAATTTGTATTATCCGATCATTACATCGTTACTTTTATTTATAAAACGAATTGCGCAGATCTAAAATAACATTTTTTTCATCACCCGGATTTATATTTATTTATTCCAAATTCTATTTTTGAAATAAAACGTTATTATTTATAACTCGACTAAAGATATATATTTCAATTTAATTTGTTTCAAAAGAAAGTTTTTGAATAGGAAACTTTTAATTAAAAATTTTCAAAATCATATAATTTTCTCATAAAAAAATTAAAACTTTTTGGAACTCGATAAACTTATTTATAATTGTATTTATAAAAAATTAGTATTTATAATAGCATCGTTTAATGCAAAATTAAATAAATAATAGCCTGGTTTTAATACATTTTCTTCTAAATCCTTCAGAAATATCATATAAGCACCGCTTTCGAAAATCACAGCAATGTATTAATAATAGAAATTCAAAATCAAAAGTGCAAAATGCTTACACAACTTCCCGCATAAAATCCTCAGAATATGCACACTACTCCCAGATACCCAAACGTAACACAACATTATTTTTCTCCGAGTGTCAACCTGCCTTTACAGATATCCTCAAGAGGCGCACCGATACAGGAGACGGTGCATTCGCGAAAACAATACAGTGGAAGTTAAATAAGTTATTGACAAACTTGCAGGCGAGTAAGTCCCGGAGGCCTCTGAGAGCGCAGTCTGCATGACAAACGGTTGTTCGCAACAGATATGTACAGACGGAGTCCCGTGGGAGGACGAAAAACAAAAATAACAATTCTGGGACACGTATTATGTATGGGGAGGACACAGAAATCGTTTCAGCTGCTATACCGTTCAGACTGGACCGGATAGTCGATCTCGATATATTCGAATCGCTGAAAAATCGACGGGAGTTTTCCGATACGAAGTCTAATGTGTCAAGCGCGATTCTCTTTGAAAAATGTTCGATTTTTAGTTTCTCGGAAAGATTTGAGATTTTTTTAATTTTAAGCTTGGAATTCCAATTTTTCAGCAAAATTTTTTACTCAAAGTATGTATTTTAATAAATGTTTATTAAAGCGATGTTAAATTATAGCACTAAAATTTGTATCTTATCATCACTATCATAATTAAGCTCAAGATAAAAAACATGAAAACATTCTTGAATAAAGTATATATTTTTTAACGGGATTCAAAATAAGTTCCTGGGTTTTCTGCACTTTTTTCCTCTTTTTAGAAACGTTCCTTTCACAAATATTGTAATAACAAAAGTTGGAGTCGTCCAGGTCGGGGAAAGCTCACGGGGGCAGCGGACCAACTTTCATCGGAGTGCTCTTTCAAAAACTGAAATTAAATTTACTTACGTCTTCAATCTCGGAAACACTCGACAACCGTTTTATTCGAAAAGTTGTGCGTGTATAGGTTTATGTATTTTTCAAAATAACCAAGACAACCGCAACACGAAACGGTCAAATTTCGTATACTGCGTACATGTTTAGAGTAAGGATATGTGCGACGAAACTGGCGCATTCGGGATATTAGAAAACTTTTGTTTGGTTCAATATTAACTTTTTTTTCGTATAATACACATCTGAGTTTGTATGCGGAAAGTCTCTTTTTTGATGTCAAAAAAATGTTCCAGAATATAGAATACCCAGTGTTCATCACCATTCATAATATTTCTTTATCAAAAGTTTGAAAACACATAAAAATTATACGATTTTGTTTTATTCGATAACATAACGACACTGTACATTAAGAACATCGCATTCATTGATAGTACGAAAATACATAAAATTTATAATATTTTACGACCATACGTGACATCGAAATTTAAAATTGCACTTTGCAAACGACAAACGTTCACCATGGTGGATATTTAATTAGAAGACGTCGTAAAAGAAGTTGGCAAGGAGCTTTCCGTTTGGCCTCGAGGCACACCATAATACTACTTTATTCTTTCAGTGGCATGACTCCCGCTGGCCACCTGCTAACCACCTGCTGGCAACCTTCCGACTTGGACCTTTCGACCAAACAATCTTCTCGTCTTCGTCTCAAGAAAAACCCTCAGGCTATAAAGTTAACGGCTCTCGTTTAACGTCTTCGACGACCCCTGCTTGCGTAGCGAGTTGCTCCTGTTTGAAAACGTTAAAAAAACGATGAATTTCCTAATATAAATTCATTAAATTAATTACTTGCATTTTTTTAATGAAATTTCATTTTGAAGCCGTAAAGAGTGATTTATTTTTAATTACGTATGTATATATTTATTTTCATTGATATTTAATTATTTTTTTGATTTCAATAATCAGTACATGTCTATCTAATATTTTTATATTCCTCATACAACTCTTAAATTCAATCCAATGCAGAATTCAAACATTCAGCAAGAAAAATTGCATAAATTCAAAATGCAACACGATACACACGCGATCTCGATCCATCCTGCAGAGATTACTTCCGATTTTTCAAAAACCTCCCTCGCCGAACACACACCCACACACACGTATACACAATAAATTATTTATAATAATTCGATAGAGTGCGGTTTCCGGATGATGAATCGCATGTAATGAGAGTCCGCACGTGTCCAACCGCCCTTCGGCCCGCGGAACACCTTCCTTTTGCACACACACACGTCTCACGTCCCAGGTGAGGGGTAGTTTTATTTAAAATTGGATTTTCCTCCCCCCCTCCACTCCTTTCAGTCGGCGGCTGTTTGTGCACTGCATCGTGTGTAGTACATGCCTTACGTGTAAGGGTTGAGGTATGGCCGAGGCGTGTTCATTTTATCAGGGGGTTTGTGTTTTTGCACTTTTACGACGACGAGTCGTAAAATGTGCGACTCTTACGTTCGCTAATCTGTAATAAAATTATTTATTTTTATTAGGCAAAGTTTGGTGCGCCGATTCGGGCTCATCGATTTTGGTTATTAGTTTTAGTACAAATAAAATGATTTGATTTGACTAAATCAAGTTTGTTATATTATAGAAGAACTCGTTTCGAAGATCAAATTAATTTTCAATATCTATCATGATCTAGCATTCTGAAAAGATGATCAAATGCTCAAATATGAAATTATTTTCTAATATATTGAATAATGTATTAACCGTCTAATAACTGTAGTTAGATATGAAAACACAAGCCCGATAGTAGTCTTCTTCGCACTCAAACCATTTCATAAAACTTTTGTTTTCTATATTGAACATATAGTGATTTTTTTTACTACATATGTATAACGTAAATCAACTGAAAAATTTAATAATTCATATCTAATCATTAAATCGAAACAATATCAACAAAAAAGCCACATTTTTTCCACAACAAAAATAAACACTCGCAAACGACAACAATTAAAACCCTTCCGTAACGGCGACGCAACAAAAGCGCTCTCGTCGCACAAAAACACCCAAAACAGCACACACACGCAAAATTACGACGTGTCGCCTACGTCAACCTCTACACAGCGTTTATACCTCCATACAATAAATTTATTATAATTTTATTGTGTAGCTGCATTCGGCGCACGGGTCTCGTACAAGACGTAGTGGGCTCACGTCGTCGAGCGGTGTCGGTGTTTGCGGCTGCGGTAATAAAACTGTACGTGCGCCGAATACGACGGACACTTTCTCGTCCGGTCAGAAAGGGGTTCAGACACTGGGTGGGTGTTGGCTGTGGGTGGGTGGGGTGCTCTTGTGGGGGTTGGGGTGCTCTTGTGGGTGGCGGGGTTGAAGCTCGTCTGGAGGCGGTTGTGGAAATTTTGGATTTTTCTTGTGATTTTTAGTTTGATTTGTGTTTGATATGTTGTTTCTTTGTTTGAATTTGTTGGTTTTTATTTTTTCGTTAGTATGGTAGGGTTTGTTGTTCAAATTGTAGTGTAAATATTATATGTGAAGTGTGTTTATCGTATGAATTGTTAATCGATTTGTTTCAAGATTGAGGTATGTTGTGATCACATGCTCGTACAAGTGAAGGTTGCTTTCGCTTTAGCTAAATCGATGTACGTACAATATTAATTGATTATGTACATTGTAAATGTATGGGCTTAATTAAATTTTGTTTGAAATAACTGAGAATGTTTTTACAGAACGTTTCCAATTTTATTGTAGAAAATTATTGTTTTTATAATATTAAGAAAATATATACTTCATCTCAGAATGAGTCATGAAAATATAAATACATTAGAGTTTTGAATTTACGTATATTATATTTTATATTATTGATCAATTAAAACTAATTTAGATATAAAAATTAACCGTCATAATTAATATAGTTTTTATTAGAAATTGAAATATTATAGATAAGATATTATAATATATTTTCTTAGAGAAAATTTATCATTTTTTTTTTTAAATATCTATGTTTTCATTTCCAAATTTGTTAATTTCAATTGAAAAATTGTTAAAATAATAAAAAAAAACTTTTATTAACATAAAATAATCATTACAGAATAATTATATTAATAAAATAAAAAACATATTCTATTACAAAAATCGACCAAAAACCATACATAAAAAACTGGTACACGCCGCGCCCCACATTGTAGCGATCAAACCTAGGCTTTGGCCGAATCCGACTAGAAAACATGCCGAAAAGGACTATGTCGACTAATTCCGTCCAGGTTGATAAATAATCACACATTTTCCAGTTGACACGAACAAAGCCCGAGTCTTGAGCGGGCGCTCTCGGATTAGTGGCCGCAGATGGATGGGCCGGATTGATAAAGGGTTCAATGGTTTTCGGTGTACGGCCATCACTGATACTATAAATAAAACGAGTCCGGAACAAATTCGGATATTGAGTTATTTCGGTCATAAGCAATCGACGATTGATTAGCTATTTACGGAAATAGGGAAAAATCGAAAGAGTTGCGTGTGGTTGTCGCGCGTGTTGGGAAAGCTTGTGTGCTAATGTAGGTTTATTTGCGGAGTTGTGTAATTGAATGTTTGTTTATATAAGAAATTATTTCGGTCAGTTGAAATAGTATTGAAGTATATATTTTTGAGATAACGATTTTTTGAAGAATGCTTTGAAAATTTTATATAAACTTCGAGTATATTTTCCGTTCCGTTGGTTATGAAATGTTATCGAGAACTCTTATAGACTTGATAGCAAGCCTTTTCTCGATAGATAAAATCATTTTACAAGCAACAATAAATAGTCAAAGAACATGGGCCGATCCATGCTTAAACATGAATTTACATATTATTAAAAATATATCGAAATTTTTGAGGAACTATGAATTTATTCTTTAATATGATTTTTCGTTTTTTCTAGTTATTTTCAGTACTTTGCATTAGAATATCTAATGAAAATTCAAGTTTTAATATGTAGCCAATTTCACGTGCGTCTCAATCATAAATAATCATTAGTGGGACTTCGCGAACGAGTCGCAGGATCAATTGATCCGAAGTTTACGAGCATTGTGGTCCGAAAACTTTGCACGCTTAATGCGAGTTTCGAAATGAGGAGGTCGTCTAGGCCAAGGAACGGGCCACCATGGAGGAAATTGATTTATCGCAATTCGAAACGACGGGGGGCTGTTTGCCAATCAATCGCAAAGTTTGTATAAAAGCTGCTTTTTTTCTGGACAAAAGTTATACAGTCGAATTTGCCCGCGCTTTGATTTTTGAAGCTTTTCATTTCTTTTTCGAGTCATTACTCAGATTTTTTAAAGTATTTTATCGAATATAGCGGTATATACACATATATGTACATATATTAAGAACTCAAATTCATTTGAAGAATTTTCATAAGAACATCAAATAAATCCGACTATTATTGTACATCGAATAATCGCGCTTTATTGAAATTTCAAACGCTCGCGAGCTTTTAGGGACTTTATTTTGCGGTCACCTGGCGATATATTTCCGGACGTTCGGCAAACGGGACACAAAAAGGAATTCCGTGTACACGGAAAAGGGACTTTCATTGACAAATTCCAGTGGAAAACGGTGTCTCCCCACCCGCAGCGAAAATATTTTTCTTCCCGGGAGCTTTCGCATATAAAAAGCTCAACGGACCCTTTACGGGTGGTCCTCCTGGCGCAATCGCCTTACCAGTTGACCGCTAGGGTTGTGGCATTGTAAAAGTCAAAGAACGAATTCCTGAAACGATTCCGCGAAATACCGCAGGGCGTTTTTCATTTTTATTGCGAACGATTTGCGGTTATAAAAAATTGTATTTGCTCGTCAGATTTGTTTGGCCGATGATTTCAGTTCAATTATTTTCAAATTCTAAAAGTAAACAAATTTTCATCAATTCAATTGTGAATTTTCCCCTAAAAGATTAATTCAGACCCATCAAAACCCACATGCATACATCGGATAAAACCACCATCCTTAAACACACATCATAAAACAACGTAACTTTTGCAAAAGCACCGCAGAAAGTTTCATATGCGCTCATAATCTGCACAATTAACGTCAGCACGCTTATTGCAAATACGATACGCTCTTGCGCGATGCACCAGCAAACCTATCTGGTATTTGCACAGGCACACAGCAATTTAGAAAACGCAGTGCAAACCCCTTCAAAACCGCACCCGACCACCCCACAGTCAACCACCCCATTTCCAACCACCCAACAGACCACTCGAAGGATAAAAGCAAACAGCGGCATCGGATTGCAACGATCGCTTCGAGTGGTTCGAATCCCATACACCGTATGCGAGTCTTCCGTGTGCTTATTTTTGCTTTAACGGTTCATTTCGTCGATCGGATCGGGATATGTACGCTGTTTCATTTTTTATTTCGATTTTTTTTCTCGTATAAATTAGCGGCGAGTGTTTTAAGTTCGACTGTTCGACTGGTTTTGTTGTAAAAAAATATTTTTATATTAAAAAAGACTGCAGACATGTTAATGACCATTTTTGAAAATGCGCTAATAAATTATGAAATATTCGAAGGCATTATCGCGGAGCGTAGGAAAAACTTGTTAAAAGCTCCCCAGCATCCCCATACAGGAGTCTAGGATTATCCTTTTTGCCCTGCAGGGGTGCTCTGACACAAAGTTAAATCCTTCAAAGGCCCCCCCGCAGTGGACACACGCAAAAAAATCGCGCAAAGTTCACCACAACGTATTGACGTCGGCAATATTGAGTGAGATTGATGACATCCATTCGGCGGACTTCGCGCGGCTTTCATACTGAACCAAAGGGTATGTATGTTCTATTTTAAGATGGCACTCTCAAAATTGCTCTATACGTATTAAAATTGAATTTTTCCATATGCACATGTACGGAGCCGAGAAGTGAACAAAACAGTTATGTGTGCGCGGCGCATCAAAGATAAAGCGCTTTTGTGTTCTTGAAGCGTATGTACGATTCTGAGTTTCGTTGTAAGTCCACTCAAACCTGGCCCGAGGGATGCTGTTTCTTCGCCGGTCCCCTTGCTTTTCCTATGGAGTCTCGAGAAGGAAGCTTTCGACAAATGGCCAATCATTTCGGACCGGGAAATTCGCGTCGTGTTGGGAAAATTTCATTCCTTTCATTCGACGGCCGACAATATTGGACGTTTTCCGGTACTTCGCGAACGAAACGCACACGAAAACAATTTCAATTTACAAAAATACAAAAAAAAATCAAATGTATAATATATTATTAATACAATAAAAATTATACATTTATTTATTTTATTATTTTTATATTTTAGTTTCCTACAACGAAATAAAATGTTCAAATCAATGTATTATATGTTCAGTATTATGTTTTCCCCAACATCAACTCATTTCATAGACTCATCTATTTGATACGAATCTCGGAAAACACTAAATAATATCATTCCAAACCCCACAGAGTCAATAAAAACAAACATTTGAACAGTTACAAACAAACTCTTGTCTACAAGATCATAGTCTCATATTAATTCGTCGTCGGTAAATTTTCGTATACGTTTCCATGCCAATAACCGTTATTGGATGGCCATAACAGTTGGCTGTCGTAAGCTCCGATATTGCGAAGCCATCCGTTTCTCAGGGAATATCTGGCCTTCTTCGACGAAGGTGTCGCCGAAAGTAATTGAAGTCACAAAGAGGCTTACGCCGACAATATATGACGGTGCAATTTTACCGCCTCCCGTTTCCAATAGTGCAAGAATAGCATTTATTACTCTCTCAATGCTTCGGTTGAAGATGTTATCTGGTCTTGGAGCCGGAAGGTGCATTCCAATATGAGACGGAAATTCCGATTATTGAGAAGGCCTGTCGTATAACGAGATAGGACTTCAGTATGCACAAATGCGAGAACGATCTAATTTGCGTTCCTATCCTATAATTTATTCGAACATGCTCTTTCTAAGCCGGGCAAAGTATGACGCATTATAATAGGGTGACGTGGTTTAATTCAAATAAGAAAACGTAGCATCAGTTAAAAATTTCAATATAATAAACGAATTAAATTCAAACACGTTCAGATATTTAGATCACGTTTTAAATTAAATTTCATAATATCAATCGAGATACAGTTATATGTTATTTGAAACGTTCGCGGTTTTAGCACAAAACAGGCAATCTAGCGCAGTTTGTACGTTGAAACAAGATATTCGATTCGACTGCGAAAGTTGGAAACTGCGAATCCGCCTTGTAATGCATATCCCTTGCTTATTCCGCATTACACAATAATAGTTTCTGAAATGCTGAAATACAACCGGCATGCAGACATTGAAACTATCCTCGATTCCTTACGAAATAAGTTTTGCATGAGCCCAATCTTCGCACTGATCTTAATTGATGGAAAAAAAATAAACGACGATTATGAATCAGTTGAAATAGTTTTTCATTATTTCCCGTTTTATTGTTGTGGTGTAATAAAAATGCACTTATATAAACTATTGCCTTAACGATGTCGTAACTCTTAATAAAAGCATACTTTGAGTTTTTATTGAACGAAAGTTGATTTTGCGTGCATGGGAAAAGTTTTGCATGCCGTGTGAAAATGAAATGAAATTTTTTGAAATATACGAGCATAGGCTTTCAAAAATACGAAAACTATTTTGTATTATATTTGCAACATGATTTTCCAAATTTTTATTTTACAGAAAACATTTATATACTTGAACCAATTTCTAATGAAGAAATTCATATGTTCGCTAGCTGTAAACTGAAAGTTTTATCTAACAGAAACCAGAAATACAAAATTGCGTATATACAAACTCGGTTAGAACATTGCATTTCATTGTTTGAACAGAAGCGCGGACAAGACGTAATTTAACATTAAACTTTCGCACTCGAGCCAGTAGGCAACAATTTAAAGTGCTCACTCTGGATTGCTTCTGTCTTTTGTCTCAAAGTTTCGCGTCTTGGCTCGTTCAACAGTCGACAATCGTCCTTATCGGTGCCTCAGGTACTATCTATGCGTCGTAATCATAAATTGTAAAATAAACAATGCTGCTTTGGAAACGTCGCGCTCAACTTAAATTAAAGATAAGCTCTGGTCCCCGTCCCGGTTTTTTTTCCGCGGGGAAAAAATGTGCGGCGTTTCTAAAAAGGATCGGGAAAAGCCTACGGACCAACTTTGCAAATTTGCATGTGAATGGACGACTAGATGGAGCGGTTGAATAGACTGCGAGATGAGCGGCTCGCGAATGAGCTTTTTGAGAACCATATAAAATCTGGTATAATAGATTTATAACGCTGGCTATTCAATGTGAAAGCGAGTGACTTATATTTTAAGATGCGTCATCGCATTTTGCTCCCAAGAAGAATTTATTAAAATTTTTGTTGAAATAATTTTGTTTCATACGATGTCTCGATAACGTTGTGTTTTGTTTGGTAAATATTATAATTTTTTTTTAACCATGAAATATCGAATGCTTCCATAAATTTGGCGATATTCATCTCATATAGGATTTGCAATATCTAATCTCAATATCGAAAAAATAGAAAAAAATTCAATAATTAGAACAAATTATAAATTACTTTCATTAACAATATGAGTGGTCATCGCGTGCAGCGACTATATAAAAATTATAAAAAACGTTACATTTAAAAAAAAATAAATAACGAAAATTGGCCAAAATTTATATAGACTAATTGTAAATAATACTTAGAATTTTGAAACAATATACAATTATGGACTTTAATAATTTTTTCAATGTACATATAATACAATCATCCAGATTAATACACAACATATATATTAATCATGCACTTATTAATAAATTAAATCTAGAATCGACCACCACTACGACTTCTGACCACTGCCCTATTGCAATATATTATAACAAAAAGCCTTTGTTTCGTCGAATTAAATCTCCAGCTCGGATCCCCGGAACGGGGCCGGAATTAAAAAGCGGCTTCCCAGGGAAAGTGCGAACCGCCCTTCGGCCGTTTCGTACTTTCGGTGCTTTTTCGTGGGCAAGATATAGTGCTCGATTTGGCGAAAGGCCGGCCTCGCAATATTATCATAAGGGCAGGCCGACGGAGGCGGATAATGTCGGTTCCGAGGGATATTTCAATTTAGGGGCGGTTCGATCGCAAGCGCACACCAGAAATAGAATTTATATACGACCGAGTATAAAATTTTCGTATGTGTGTATATGGATGGTGCCTTTTATGTCGACTTAATTCGTTCCGATTTGAATAAATATTCTATCTACGGTATTTTTATGTGAAGAGTTTAATCTTGGCGAAACGATGTGCGTTTATTGTGGTAGTGAATAAATAATGCATTTAATTTTTTTTTAACTTGTTCAATATAAACCAAATCTGTGTTTTAATAAAGCTGTTTCGTTTATGTATTATATTGCTTTGCTTAATATTTTCCAATCTGATATTATATAAAATCAATACACAATCTGACATCGATGTGAAACTTTAAACGGAATTTCGTATCGAAACAAATCGGACGCGTTCGAAGAAACAAAGAATCGCGTCGCTCGGATAACAAACGGCTTAATGAAATTTCTTACAGCGAAGCCCTTTGTGCCCAGTCAGAACGCTTCCAGCAGCACTTCAAATGCTTGAAAGTTTGAAAATTGTAAGCGGGAAGTTTTTGTGTTATCGCCCTGGGTCCATTATTGCAAAAAGAAAACGAATTGGGCACGAACAGATGGTCTCTATCCATAAAAGAAATTAAAATTTCAAATTTAAAAGAAAACAGTATGTATAATATGGCATAAAATAATTCGTATTAATAAAAAATCATTATCTCTCGAATCAATATAATAGATCGAATAGAATATACAGCACATCGAAAAGGGTTAAACGGGCGCAAAATAGAAATTCAAATCGGTCCCATTCGGCGGCTTTTGCGGTATCAGTGCCTCACCATTAATATCCTTAAAACCATATAATTACTCGTGCGTCTGTCCGTCCCATGCAAATCTAACCCTCCGACCATATCTATGCCGACCCACACTATACATTTACACGACGAATGTCCGAATCTTTCGGTCGTCCGCAAGTTTCGACCCTTTCGGCCCCGTCGGAGGGCGCAGATCCGGAGTCAAGAAGTACTCGGGGTGCGGTGACCCTTTTTATTCGCGGACATCATGTCCAATCCTTTGCCATTCCCTACAGAGATAACCCTGAGGACCTCGGTGGCGCGGACCGCTCGTTTCGCTTTTGCCCATCCCGCCAGGATTGGCCAGAACCAATTTTCATCTGGCGATTTTTGTCAACGGATATCTCTTTTCGTTGAATTTGTTAGTCTGTTAAATGATTGTTGTCGAAATGTGTTTGATAGTGTTAAAGTGCACGTGACGCGTTATGGGTATTACCACGTGGTGGGTAGACGTTCTGTGGTGCATGGGTCGAGTGTGCGATGCGACGTTGTAATTTAATGAAAAGCAAACATTCGCCCCTAATTTGTTGTGACGGGTCTACACCGCTGGGTTGGGAGGATCGATAACGCCTCGGAACGGAAAATCTATTTATTGCATTATAGATAATACGATATGGAACTGTTTGTCCTTAGATGTCATGTGTGGTCTTCTAATGTCGTGCCCACAAAAGAGATAGTGCTACCATATTTCGATGCAATTAATTTTGTGTGTTTTACATTATATTCAGAATATCTCCAATATGCAATTCAAATATAAGAAAGAACAAAAATATTTAAAATGATGAAATCTTATAAACTATTTATACATTTTTATATGAATTACATAAAGAATCTATTCTTTATCTGCTTTATATTTTATTCTGTCATTGAACATTTGCATTCCCCCTTTAAAAAAACAATTAAAATTCAAATATAAAATCCTGTATTAATGTTTTCGACATATTCACAAGTCCATACACAATATCCCGCTCATTCTTTCTATTTTACATTTTCACATTCAAAGCCCGTGAACAGTAAATAACGATGCGCTCGCTATTCGCGTAACGGAATAAAAACAAAAATTAAAGCTATCGAAAAGAGATTAAAAGGGTGAATACGTTCACATCCCATCGTGTGAAAATTGTACCCGCTACAGGACGAAAAATTTTCGATCCTTTCGAGCATAATCCTTTTCGGCTTTACTCTAATTTTAATCTTAACGAGATTTCCATATTTCGAAATAAATGCATACACTCGGTAACGAAGCCGGTCGCGCAATGCAGTTGACAGTTTTGAAGCCGTGTGTGTATTATATAATATTTGTTAGGAAGTCTGTATAAAAGGGAATTTGTAACCGTGACCGTAGAAGCGTATAATTAAAACTCACCGCAACTCTAAAAACGTACACGTTTCGGATGTCCAATTAATCCCATTTCAATTGAACATTATTTATGACTCAGTTTGAAATTTGCGGATTATTTACTCGTCGGATGTGAAAATCGCTTAAGCTACTTTTCCGAATAGACAGGATGCAATTCATTACAATTGAGAATCAAATATGGTATTAAGTTTGTTGTGTACGAATTTTGTTTATTTTAATTATTATTTATTTTAATATTTGTTGTGTATATGTGGTAATCCCTTGGCGAATATAGAATACGGTGACCGTAGCGCACGTGTCATGCGTTTTTCGTACTGTCGACCTTATCGAGCTTCATATATCATGGCGCCCCCCGTAATTGCCATAGCTTTATCAAATAATGAAGCGAATAAAAGGTCATTTGTTTAAAATATAGCCATTAGCCTAATAACTTTGGCCGTTCTCTTTTTGCCACATCTGTCCGCGCACCATCGTATCCATCGTTCTGATACGCTAAACTACATATTTTTTCGCGTTATTCTGATTTATATGTAAAATATTCAATATTTTTTGTATCACATTTCATGAAAAAGCTTTTAAAATTGAAGTATAATATTATTTAAGAACGAATTTTTGATAAAAGCTTTTTTTTATATAAAAAAATCAATATTCTGCATTGATCAAATTTTATCAGTTATACAATTCTATAAAAAGTCATATGCACAATCCATTTTATGTATCGAAAAAACAGTAAAAAAGTGGCATATTTTCGTCGCACATTTCACAATGCACTTCGCTGAAATGCAATTTCGGATCGTTTTGACAGACGGACGGATCCGATTTTTTTATGTACTTACATTCGTTTCGATCCTGTGCACGTTCAGGGGTATTTTTCGGGCACTTTCATTCCTGGAATTCGTACGGCTATCGGTAACCGATGTCGTCGACATTTTTCATCGCTCGTGTCGTTTGTCGGTGTCGCTGTTTTCATTTAACCTTTTGCAGCGTGGAAAACTCAACCCCTACTCTGGTTCGGTGTTCGCCCTTCTTCTACGTCACCGATATGTCATTTTTCATTCGGAAATTTCGCAAAATTGAATTTGTCTGGATTTTGAAAATTGTTTCATTATCAAAACCGATTCGGATAAATATTTTCATTCAAATATCTGAATTAATTTGTTGAAATTTTTTTAACAAGAAATGAGATTAATTTTGAATGATATTGAACAGTCAGGATGTTTTAGAATAACTTCGAATAATAATAAAAAAACATTCTATTAATCTCAGAAAATTTTAAATAATTTAGAATACATTCTAAGCTTATCATTTCTCAAAATATCGAATAACATAACCACTTTTTCACGCCCGATTTTCCCCAATACATTTCGTAATCCGAGCATCGCTCCACTCTACCACCCAAAAAGCCCGCCTCTTCTCGTCCAAAAGACGAAATCATCTCACGTCTGACGGCGAGCACCTTTTAACAATCTCTGACCCTATCCCGTCCGGCAGTAAAACGGTTCAAATGTGAAATTGATCCCAGAAGCCGGCCATTTATTTGTATACTGCGTGTGTACTACACCGCGGGGCCAACGCCCTCAGGTCCGGTGCAAGGGTATGTTGGGGTTGAAGAAATGCAATTTTTACGCCTGCCCGTGTCACAAAGGGCCATCTTTAGGACTTAGTGTCCTCGAATGTCGTAGGGATGGATACGCATATCGGTGGCGATATCCCTGTTAGATGGGAAAACGTTTTAACGGCACGTTGATTTTCTTTATGGAAGGGATTTTCTTGGTGAGTTCTAAGTATACTTAAAAGATTTTTGAAAATATAATAATTTTTATTTATAACGGGCATGCATTTAATTTTAAATATTGATAACGTTTTGTAATAAATATTTTTATAAAACACTTTCGTATATGCTAGTTATATTGGAAAATTTTCTAAGTTACGAATATTAAATAATAAAAGTTGAACTGAAATACGTGAGTCTATAATGTAGAATTTTTTATCAAAATAAATTTACGTGAGTAATATTATGAAGACGAAAGTTATATAAAACGTTTATGAAAGTGTTCAAACACGCATAAAATAAATATAACTTTTTAGATGAAAAATTGAAATGTAAAATATTCAAAAACTTATGATTTATTCGCAATCATCTTAACACTTAGAATAAATTGTTTATAACACGCTATCTCGTTCGGGTTGAAAAAAATTCTATAAAATAGAGAGTTATTTGCACATTTTCGTTTATCTCCGGCTCTGCACCACGTCATAGGAAATTCTACGACGGTCGAGAGAGTCTTTTATGAAAAAACTTTGGAAAATCGTTTTCTATAATGCGACTTACCTCCCTTCCAGCTTGACACTTGTACGTCTTTATGTCGCCAGGATCGAACTTCTATTATGGGAGAACACTCGAACGTGGCCAGTGAATGTAAGGAAACAGGAAAAAAGGGACAAAGGACGTGTCATAGGACAGCATTCGGTTGAACGAATCTGACTACGTGAAAATCCTGCCACCGATCCGATAATCGGATTGTGAAAAGGAGACGATTCTTCTCGTCTCTTGGATATGTAATATTTTTTTATAAATTCAACGATCGATGGTTTGCTTTGCTAAAAAAAAAACGTCTTTTTTTATACGTTCCGTACACCCGGAAGGGGCGACCTCGTTAATTTTATTTCGTGCGCATTGGGAACGATAACGAGCGTCGTATAAGGGTTAGACATTGATGTAGAGTAGAGCAAGGAGTAGAAAAAAAATCTGAAACTATAACATCATCGCTTTTCTTAGGCAGGTTGTTAGTGTAAGGATATCGCCAATATTCCCTTTCGTATACTACGTCACGGAAAACCCGCTCGTTATAAAGATACATGTCCTTTAATAACATACGATAGCCCTCTACATAATGGCTGAGTTGTATAATATTATATTACTATTTCACGCGAAAACAAAAACGAGACACACAAGACACAAATAATGTTCGAAATGAACTCTGTGTATGAAATACATTATTCGAGTACACTACACGATATGGCACTTTGGCAAATTCGTATTTTAATACGCAAATAGACATGAATTATTCATGAAATCTGTCATCGCATACATCCAGACGCATCTCATTGTTGTTTGCACGGATTTAAGTATATTTTTTGAAAATCGGGAAGGGAGCATTTTTCTTGTTATTGCAAGTATAAGCCATTTTCATGGCGACTTTCGCTGCATAGCCCACAGCGTCTAGCAATCTCGTCACATACACAAAAATACATAATATTTTTCCCATGAGGCATAAGAAGGGCACGGTGGAGGTTTTACAGCAGCCTGACTCTATGAAGTCACCACCTATCTTCAGACAACTTCTATAGTCCGATACGTATTTCTTTTCTGGGTCGTTATTTAGGAGACAGAGGGGTCGAGTTGCAGACGACGACCATTTCGACTGTGCCCTTCTCCATCCTATTCTGTGTATTATATTAAAAAAAGAAACTTTGTATACACATAAAAAACCCTATAAAAAAACACATCCTTTGCAATTTTTCAGATCAAATTTAAATTTCGATTCAACTACACTGTTCATCAGACCGAATTTCGCTCGACGCACGCGTCCAACAAACGAGCCAAATCTCAAATTACCGACGAGATCAATTCGATTCGAATTGTCAAACGGGACCACCTCATCTACTAAAATCATCACCAAATAATTATCGTCCCTTTGTGGCGACGTCATTCGTATGCAACGTATGCGCCCGATCGTCCGACACGCGCCGATTGTCAATTTCGCAACACAAAGCGACCCTGCATCCCTTCCGTCGTTAGTCCGAGCTTTTTTCGTATATTTTGTTTTTGTTTTATTACGGCGTCGTCCGTTGAATATGCATGAAAGATGCTTTGGCGTCTGCATACTGTCGTAATGGGGTTGACGAGTGGAGGGCGTTTTGTCCGTACTGCGCTCGAATGCATTCGAGGTGGGTGTATATCAAATCGACACTTTTATATTTGTACCTATGTGTTCGATGTATTGTGTTCAAATGTGGGGTTTATGTACGGTTTTGTCATGAATATATTAAGATTTTGCGTTATGTTGTGTGCTTCGGTGGTTATGGTGCGTCGTAATCAGTTTTGCTATAATGTTCGGGAGATTGGTTATGATTTGCAATAAAAATTTTATAATGTTTTCCTTCAACTACTTCAAATTTAATGACATTTTTTTCAGATGCGTTTATTGGCCTTAAGATTATTTTAAAATATTTTGTATTGCGCTTTCGTCTCTAATTGACAGTTTCAGTTAAAATTTTATCAAATGCAGTTTTCGTTTTCCGAAAGTTTTCGTTTTCCGACAGTTTTCCGAAAAATGAGCAACTGACTAAAATATTAAAAAAAAACTTCTAATGTAACTATTAGAGAGGCTAAATTTACCGTAATTTTTATTAACATGTAAGCTGGTATTTTTTTTACAAATTACCAGTAAATTAAATTTTAAATAAAAACCGGGAAAAACCGAAAAAAAATAATGAAAATCCAAAAAAACTGTAGAACCAAAATTACTTTCCCAAAAAACAACAACACTTCAAAAATATTTTAATCATAAAAAAAATATTTTACGGTAAATCACCAATCTGTTATTTGGGTCACTTTAGACTAATGGCTTCTTTTATAACTATGTCAAGCTAAAAAATATTGTTTAAGTTTGAAATCTAGATCCGATATGAAAATAATCTTGATTTTGAAAAATTAATGGCATTCGTCTTATCTATTGTATGTATTAATGGAATTCCGCTGATATATTATATATATATAAAATGTCTCAATAAAACCAACTTCAACGTCAAATTTCTAATATCCTAATAAAAAAAACAAATTCATAAACATCAATCGCTGAACGTGAGGTCTCAACGCGGTCGCGGCTAAAGGTCTTGTGCGAAAATGTTTGCTGTGAGCCGAACTATGTCGACCGCACGAACAAACTCAATCAATTACGTCATTTGCCTGGTCAAACACACCCTTCTTCGGCGAGACATGGCCCACGTGTGACACGGGCTTGAAATTTTGCGGTCATCCTGACACGTACCACGTGTCATCGATATTTGAAGCCGTGAAAAGGCCGCAAAGCGCCGGTGACGTTCCCAAATTGTGAACTGTCAGAAAAATGTACAAATGTTCGTTTCGAATGTTCGACTTTATATGTATAAGTGTGTCACGAATTTTTCTGATAAAAATATCGCAAACTATGGAAATGTTTTAATTCACAGTAAAAGTTTGCGTTGTGCTGTGAGCTTATCGCGCGAAAGAGGGGGAGTTTTCCAAGGAAACTCTCGTTTTCAGAACCGCGATTTTCAGATAGCTTTCGCGTAGGTATCTACCCTTCGTTCGAGGGTAGCATCATAATTGTTTTCCTCTCGTGGTGAGGGGTGATAAGCTGCGCAAAGGTAAATATTCATCTTTATTATTGCTGAAAAGGTCGGTGCGAAATTGCATGGCGTGACGGCTGCAATTAGCGATGAATTGAAAAGTCAGCAAGAAATATCTATTATTTAATGAAAATAACTTGGTTTCAGAAATGAAATTAATTAGGTTTTTACAAATTAATTAAAAAAGTCGTGTACACAACCAATTTTCAATAGATAAGTAACATGACAATAGCTATCATACTCGTATTAAAAACTGAAACAAAGAAATAATATCTATTATTAAATGGGTATGTATACTTTCACCATTTCGGTTTCTGAAATCGTCGGCGAAATGAAGCATAAAGAGTTCGGCGGCAGATAAGACCACGAGAAATTCATAGAATTTTACTATTACGGGTTTTTCATTATCTAATGGTGGCTCTTAACTTTTACCGTTTTGCGTTTCCGTAATATGAAACGTGTTTTCTTTCGGGGAAAATTTTGCGTAACGAGGAAGCTCGGAAAATCCCGAGCGTAAGACGTCGCTTTGTTGATACGTTTATAAATGCAGATTGAATGGGCTTTCACGTTTTCGAAAAAAAATCACAAGTTCAAAGCTTTTGATTCTAATTTTCTCGATTTTTTTTTCAAGTACTTTATACAGTCTACGGTGTGAGCATGTACTCTTTTTATCCGAGTTTTATATCTTCAACGGAGGTGAAAATTTTAAAGAATTTCCTGTGATAGAGAAAAATCGACGAGTGGAAAGTTTAAGATTCTCCTAGTTCTCCGCCTTGTATTTAAATTACATTTTAATTAGAGCGCGCGCACTTCAATATTATGTTTGGATAAATATTTTATGAAGTTTTAAAAACCCATGATTTTCTTTTACACGTCCTTATGAAAACTGTACGTTAACATTTTCTTATTTGAACGTGCACTTTAAAAAAATATATTTTTGCATTAAAATTTATTCTTCGAAAAATTGCATTACATAAAATGAAACGGGATGTATTTTTAGTGAATCATTTCAAAACCTCCTCGACTTTCACTTATACACAAACTACTAACAATAAGCCACGCCTTAACGACCCATCTCCCATCAATCCTTCAAAGTTTCCCTTTCAGCACAACAAAATTCAGCCGATATTCACTTACACCCAAAAAGGGGGCGTTATTTTTCACAATATTTATTTATTTTTTTTTTACGATCAGTTATGACTTGTTTGTTGCCATCCGAGCCGCGTAGAAACGAAGCAATAGGCGCGTTCCCCTAACATCACCGAGTGGTATTTCACCGAGTTAATGTTCCGTGTCTTCCCTTTTGTTTGTTGTCTGCTCCGGTGTCTGGCCAGACGTGGTCAAACACCATCCCCAACACAACACCAGACCAGAGGGTATGGCGTTGAACCGCCACGGTTGCGTTCCTTCGAGTTTCGCACGGTTCGGTGTCACTTTGTCAAGTGGCCGAATTTACATGCACAGCTGTTCGGTTGTTAATTTGAGGCACTTGCACTTTTTGTCTGAAAATTTCAGAATAATATCAAAACGAGAATCAGGATCAGCTCAGATTGAAAAATAAAAAGATCAAGATAATCTGCAACGAAATAATCTACAACGAAAGGGGGAATGAAGATTTCATAACGCGGCTTTGTGATGATAATGAGCGCCATTCTCATTTCGCCCTCCCTATTAAAATCTGCAACAATCTTGTTGATAGCACAATCCCAAATGAATCAACGTAATAAAATATTGAAACCACGATAAAATAAAAATTCCCATCGAACACATTAAATCGATGACGTAAGACCGTGTGAGAAAAGCGCGCGTGCATTGGCGCGTTACATTTGCGAGAGGGGCCCGCACTTTTAATATGATTCGCGGGCTATGGGGAAAACAGGACCTCACACCCATAATGTGCCATGGTGAGCACCCTCGGCTACCCACAAGCCACCCAACCACCCACCGTGGTGTGCATTTCACGCTCAAGTGAGTGACAGGGGTGGGATACGGGGCCGACGCCTGACACTCGACCCCTTCGTATCTGGTGCCGGGTTGCACCAGAGGTTCAACATTTTTAACGAAATTGCCACAAATCGCACGTGCGATTTTTTATTTCGGTTCATATGTTGTATTAAATTCTGTTTTGCGGTGGGTTTCGCATGTTTCGGCCGATTTGCAAAGGTAATCGTAATACATGCCTCAAATAAAGAATGTTTATTAGTGTGTACTTTTTTTTTCAAATAAATATGTGTATTTTTAAATTTCGAAAATTTTTAGTATTATATATTACATAAATTTCATTTCATCTGTAATATAAGCTTGCTAAATCGAATCACGATTTACTAAGCACTCTGTTTATTTCAATATACTTACCTACATTTATTTTGATAGCATTGCGTTATGATTTGAAAATCTCATTTTTCAATCGTTGGCAATGCCTGTTTTGTTCGTGTTTGACATACAGCTGTCAATGTATCGTATATTTATATTCCATAAAAAACGCATTGCGAGGGCGCAAACGCAAATGCAAGGGACTGTCAACATCAAACGTATATAACAGGGAAAATTTAAACAAAAAAAATGAAAATCGTTAATCGCGCGTGTATAACGAATACAAACTAGTCCTGCCTCGAATCTCACCCGCCCTTTCATTAGTTATGTACGTATTGCTATTTTACAAACAAGACAGGTGTAAACTCACATTTAACACTTATCGAACGAAGCAGCCATTCCCATATACTCCGATTTCCAAACACAATTTTCACTTTTAAAAAATCCGAAACCATAGCACCGTTACATTCTATTGATAAGTCCATCACCAGAAATTTCGATAGACCATCCCCTATCCCGAATAGTTTTCATATAATTACGCAACACATTACCAGCAAAAAACCCTAATTACAACCAATGTACATTTAACGCGCATATACGTAGCCCTCCCGTTAAGTTTAATCATTCAAAATGATAGGCGAGAGACACAGGAATTAGTGCAGAGTCCCATCCATCACGGTGGCCATCCGTCTTCCATCGCCCCGCTGTCAGGCGAGCCGATGGTGCTATTATCCCATCACCGGATAAGCCCTCAGACTATAAAATTACAATAATTAGCGGGCCGCAAGTACCGGCATAGTTGGGCCAGGGCTACCTGAAAATTCCCCGAAAGCCACCCCCTTATCGGAGGAAATTTCGGATCGAAAATCCGCGACGATTGCGGTCTTGAACGAGTTTTATCTGTAGCGTTGTAAAAAGGTCGTTGCTGAGGAATAACTGTCAACGGCGCTTTCGGTGCGAACAATCGTAATAAGGCCGCGTCCAATAAAAGTTTACTGTCGACAATGAAAATTAATTTGTTTTTCTTTATTTTTATTTTGAGCGGGGTGCGAAAAGAACGTATCGACGACTACGACGTCGTCGCGCTTAATGTTCGCTTTTATACGGACGTTCATTGCTCGAATAAAAGCGGCATAAAATCGCGACGACAATAGTGGAAATGTGCGTATCAAAAAAAATAAAAATATAAATGTTTTCTCTTTTTTATTTCTTAAATATTAGGCTGTCGTGAACGGTCCAAGTTTGTTCGAAAGTGTTGTATCATTTTAAATATAATTTTTAAAATGATAATACAAAGTCTTTTGAATTTTTCGGTTTTTTGTAGTTGTTTGTATTCAATAATCTAATAATAAATTTCCACACTAACATACATTGAAAGATATATTATAAAGGTAAATATGTATTTTGAAAGGCTTTGTTTTCGCATAGAATGTTTATAGCGTAGTGTCCTTGTTTATACGGACAATGGTAATCCGCGGACCCAAGGGAATGGAACTCTCGGCCGAACAAACATAAATTCGGCATTCGCTAGTTAGTTTTACGGTCGAAATTTCGAAATCTGATCGTAATTTTAAGATAGTGTAATGTTTGAATGGCTGAACGTGCGTATCATACTACATATTATATTAATATATATTCGCTCGGGACGCGTTCGAAAATAAGCGAATCTTGCTGAACAAAGCTATCTACAATTATTCGAGGGGATCGTCTTTCTGTGCGAGACACAACAGCCCATTCTTGTTCAGGTATCGTGGAAATTGCCGTCGTTATTGTATTAAAACACTCGTTTCGCACAATGAAAACAATAGGTGGGAATAAGTCATAAGCGAGAATTGGCTTGTCGAAGCTTCGTTACAAAAAATATTTCGATTTTTATGACAAAAAATTCTTACGTAGCTTTTCAAACAATATAATAATGCTATGTTCCATCCCCAGCCGTTGCTTTTGTACAAAACTGTTTCGCACTAATCCTACGCAGAGCCGATTAAATCCTCTCGGGTCCAATTAAAAGAATTACTGGATTACGTACGCTAGCAGTTTTAAATATTTCACTAATTGGAAGAATCGTACCGCCAATTACCGATGAAATGGCAAAATGACGATATTGCGTCGTTTTCGTGCCCACTTTCGAAATCCTAGCCTTTGAAGGGATTAAACGAATAAAGGTAACCGTAACCTTTTGAGTGTTTCCATGTTTGCAATTAAAATTTTAACGAATGTAACTAGAGTTTCCTCAAAGGAACTGAATGATATCGAAATGACACATACACTCACACAAACCCAATAATATATATTATAATTTAACGAAACGATACACTCGAGAGAGAAAAAAAAATGAGTGTATAGAGTCGCAGTAATAGCCCGTCGGAGAAAAAGCTCACTATTGAGACTGACACAGTCTGTTCATAAAGTCAAGAGATATTAAATTTTGAATTTATCGCTACGTAGTCGTAATGCTCCCCTTGGAACGTTTATGTGGAAATTCTTGACTTCCATCGCTGTCGTTCTTTTTTACTTGCTTTTTTTGTCGTGTTTCCGTAGACGAAACTGCGGTATGGCGGAAGAAATTCCACACCACATATATTGTACGAAGCACATATAAAAAAATAATATATTTTTTAATATACATTACCGAACTGTTTTACATCTATTGGAATACATGAACAGTACAATCATATTCAATAGTAAAATAAATTTTAAAAATATATTAAAAGTGTAAATTGATTATATTATTTCAATAATTTTTTTTAATTCGAATTGTGGTCTTTAAATTTATATATTTTTGCTACAATAAACAATATGTGAAATAAAAATTTGAGGTTCATTAAAAAATATATATTAGAGACACTATTATTTGCATATTATAATACAGGTTGTTCTCTACTTACTATGTATACTAGATACGTTTCTGAACATCGGTTTTAAGTCGAATTTATACAAAAAAACAATCAATATTTTTTTATTTATATCAAAATTTTAATTTTTAACCCGTATCCTGCAATGGTTAATATAATAATCATATAAAAAATGTTTTGCCAGTATTAATTTTCAATAAATAAAAACACAAATAAATACCAAAAAGATCGAAAAAAATTTGGCAGATAATGAGTTACAATAATTCGAACGAGTCCATATTTTTTCAACAATGCATTGACCATAGGTGACGATAATTCGAGATTTATTTATAGTAAATAATTTTTGAAAAAAAAATTTTTTTGGTCATAAGTGCGAACCGTCAAAAGTCAAAAACTACATGTATCTGAAACAGAAGCATTGTAACGAAAGTTCTACTATGGCTCAAGAACATAAAACCGGACAAAAAAAACGCATACGTAGTTTAAGTATGTATTATTGTTACACACGAATTTCATTTATCAATAGTATAAAAAATCTCGAAAAAAAATATAACGCGTTACAATCAACAACCTAACAGAAAAAAAAACATAGTTTATATGCCCAATTCTTCTACAAGAAAAAACAAATTTAGAATCTAATCACGACCAATCCAACCACCCGAAATCATCACCAACAAAAAAATCAAATTTTCAAAATAAAAAAGCATATAAAACCCCAAAATAGGTCAACGGGAAAGATCGCGGCGCGGCACAGCACGCGGCGGATGATTAATCCCGAGCGGCGCGGCAAGGTGCTCCCGCGTTTGTTTGCGCAGCGCGTTAAATTGCGTGTAAGCCGTAATCCTCTTATGCGTGCTGGCTTTTAAGGTCGCAATCTGAAGGGGGCGCAGCACCCGGATAATGCCAGGGGCCCCGTGGGGTGCTCTGCCCCGATGCGCCCCCATGCGAAGTCACCTATGTGCGAAACGAGACGCAAGAAATCGGCGGAAGGATCGCGCGTAATGATGCACCTTTGAGTGTGGGGTGCGGTTTTAATTGGAATTGTGATGTTGGATTCTATTTTGTAATAGTGTTAATGATTTTTTTTTAATGTGAGGTTTTAATTAGAAGCGATTTTGTATTGTAGGTATGTACAGGAGGTGTTGGTAAACTCCGGTCTGCGGCCAAATCCGGTTCGCCGATTGTTTTCGATCCGGTCTACGGGTCAATATTATTTTTTGTATGAAATATTTAAATATTTAGAATCAGTGTAGAAATTGTCATTCTCAAAAGAAAAAAAAGCAGCAGGTATATTTTCTAAATTTATTGTTAAACTGCTGTTACAAAAGCGTTTTTCGGGTCTTCATTTTGATACCAGTGCAAAAACATTTCTATACTTCAAAATTGATTTAACTGTACAATTGAGGAGCTTTTGTCAGACCCTCAGTTGGAAGTGATTATTCTCCGAAATCATGTGTTTTTAGAAAATTGTACGTAGTTATCGATAGTATAGATTTAAATTTAAAAAAAAATCGAAAAAAAATTTTCTACGGCGCTATTGATCAGTACTTATTTTATTGATATTGACAGTTTATAAAAATATTTTTTTGAAACTAGCATTTAATTTTCAAGTAATTATTTTGAAATCAATTACTTCCAAGTTTTTGAAATTTGAAACCTGTTTTTTATTACTCTTTGAGTAGAATTAATTACCCATATCAATATCTTAAAATTTGCTATCCAGCCCGCCGGAGTCTCAAATTTTCATCGATACTATCTGACCCTTTCCAAAAAATGTTTGCTAACATAAGTTAGATAGGCGATATTAAAAATAATTAAAGAAAAATCTTCATCGATTTGATAATTTTTGAAATTGTATTAAATTTCCAGAAATATTTTATAAAAAAAGCGAACAAGTCGAATCCGTGTATATTTTATTTCGACGAAAATCTCGACTTGTCCCCCTTTCGGCTCCCTTTGGCCCCCATCGCCGCCGCTCAGGTCGCAATTAATTCACTAAAACAAATACGGGGCTAAGCCCAGCCTGCACCCTTTTAACTCCCCCCGAGGAGACATTGAGTGATGTTTGTTTAACCCGTTCGTCCCTTAGTTCCTGGCCTAGCTAGGAGTGTCTCCGATAAGAGTGCGTTCGAATCGAATGAAAGTTGTTTGTTGTTTAGGCTTTAGGCAAATCGTAATGAATGTGGCGATAAAAAAGAGGAAGCGTGCCTGTTGTTTGTGAATTTGAATGGATTTTGGGCTTTGGTGGGTTGGGCGTGTATATTCTTCGTATTATGTTACGGTGCAAAAAATGGAGAGATTAAATGTAAATTGATTGACTTTTTAAATAAAGTTTTTTAAATGATACATAATTTATTATTTTTGTAATCCGCCATGTGTTATGTTTTGTTTTCGAACTTATGTATATATGATGTGAAGGGAATTTGTCGTGACATTTTCCCCACTTTCTTTTATTCACCCCTTACACGTGTAAGTGGAATTGACCACATTATTATCCAATTACATAGATTGATAGTAGAAACTCGATTTAGGAAATTTGTAAAAAAAAATTATATTAATTAAATTTAAGCACTAGTAAATTCAATATCTGCGACATTATTTTTATATTATAACAATTTATTTCTGTTAATAACTATTGAACGTATTACTCAGAAGATATGAAAACACGGACGTCTTTTACTTGATAACGCAACGCACCGAAGATGAATATTAACGCTCCATTTTGTAGCTATTTGTCGGAATTTCATTTCGTTTGAGTTATTATTAAAACGTATAAAAACACTTTATTTCACGGCGAGCTAGGCTGCTGAGGAATTTAGTTATTTTTTCGGCTCCGCTAAAGGAACGGGCGCGCCACGAATCCCTAATTTTCGCCATATTAATCCGCGCCACCGCGGAAAACTTTTGTTTATCCCGAGCGTAAAATATTCACTGTGACCGACCGCGTTAAATAAACTTATCTAATTTATTAAATAAGATAAAGAGTAACGCTGCCGAGGCCGTATCACGTGCCGCTCTAATGGTTTTCTTCTTCTACGTGAGGGAAATTGAAGTGCCCGCGGTCGAGCCCTAGAGGACTTTTTCGACCGAAAAAGGGCCGATGTGCCCTAGGAGCGAGGCCTCTGGGCACGTGACGTTTCCGGAAAATTTTGTTAGCTTTTTGCCCGGTCTGAGGATGGCCGCCGTGTGCCGCAGGCTTTAATAAGCGCCAAGCTGTGGGAGGTATCCTCTGCATAAATTTTGTATAAAACAAAGACTCATCTCTTTATTTAAAAAAAATCATTCTTTAGGTCTGCCTTGGAAATTCAGTTTATTACAGTTGATATGGAAAATATTGTTTAATAAAAAAAAAATATGAGAAAACTTATATAAAAATTATTGGTATTTCGAAAATGCGTTGAAATATGGATGACAATCGAGAGATTCGGTTAAATTGTAAAAAGCACACTCTCTCGGGCAAAACTAAATTCTAGGACTTTGAAAGAAGTCATGCTGTTATTCAACATATTTTCTAGAAAACAGCGAGAGTAAACGAATAAAACAAAATAATAAAGAAAGGAAAAGAAAAAAGAAGCGTGGGGATGGAGCAAAAAGAAAACGTGGACGACGAAAAGGAAAAACGACACAATAAGTTTTCTTTGAGAGCGCACCATACACAACCGGAGGGGAAATCTGATGTTGTTTTATAGATGCTCTCGCCAAATCAAAAAGGCCTCCTCCTAATGTTAACATCATTTTTATTGCACTTCTTTCCGTTTCTAATATCGACGACGACACAATCGCTTTCCTTTGTTCGCCGTGTAGTACGCAGTGAAATTTTTACTGGCGAAAGTTTACGCATATATCGCCGAACTCGTAAAACGTTTGACGACATGTTTGCGTGGAGTATTCTAAGATGAAAAAAAACATACAGCGTTTCTGTGTGACTCGAAACGTTTTTTTCCGGATGTTTTTATATGCATATAAGCGAAATCTGCGAACCAAGAAAGCTCTGTGATATGGATGAAGGCATATTGCCCTATATTTCCGCGAAGACAAAGCAACTTCCTGCCTGGCTGTGTCGTTAAACTTTGATATGTTAAATGGAAAACGACATTTCCTCAATTAGCGATTCAACCCCCGGAGGCGGCAAACTAGATTTTCATCTCTGTATAAATACGCCGACTTTATACAAAGTCCCCAAAGCCCGAAGGCAAGCAAAACGGAATGCTTCAGATCCGTTTATAAATATTTTCCAATTCAGTATGAATATATTATGGAATTTTTTGCAAAATTAATTTCAAGACATATTCTTTGAATATGTATTTGAAATATTTAGTCTCATGTTCAATTAATTTATAAATATATAAATACGGAAGTAGCGAAAACTATAAGATGATTGATCAATGTTGCGGAAGCATAACTTTTTAAGATTTCATTTGTCTTGGGAAATTCGAGAGAGAGTTTTCCGAAGAAGGATTACTATTACTTTCACTCTTACCTAGAAAGCTTTTTATGTCTCTCGGGAGGTCGCATCGCTAGACCATATACTTCCTTCCAAGTCTGGATAGATCTAATAACACATTTATACTTTTGCGATCTTAATTGCTTCAACACAATATTATTGAACAATCATACAAATTTGAACTTGAAACTCGTTCAAAAATTAATATTTACAAACCGATACTATAAAATAAATAAACAAAAACGAAAACCTTTCGAAATTAAGCACGTAAACCATAAAAATAATTAATTGAAGCCATAAGCATAGGGTATCACATATGTGTATGTTTGTTTATATAGAGAGCCAGGATAAGAGCGATGAATGTGCAGGGAGGAAAGCTTGATTAAGGCTTGCGGTACCGGTACGTGTCTACGCTAGCTCTCGTGTGCTGGCCGCAATCCTGCAATCCTTTCCTCCCTTGGACGTCCTCCGGTTTCCCGCCTTTAATCTGTTTCGTAATACGATCTTTTAATCCTGGAAATGCACACACACACACATGTCTGCAGCAATTTCGACGCCCTCCTCGCGGCAGCGGGACCGTCAAAAGCCTTATCTGTGCACGCCCAATCCCAACCATATATCTCGACTGCGTGCTCCTCTCTCTCTAGCTGCCCATATTTGTGCAGATAAAAGGGTTAAATCTGGCGGGAAAATGCAAGTGCGCAAAATTAAAAATAATGCCGCGTGCGCTTATGTGCGATGTGTTTAACGGGGTGTGGTGTGTTTCGCGGCGGGGTACAAATTCGCTTTTGCGTGATTAATGCGAGCGCTTTGCGATAAGTTTTAATTTAAGTGAATATCACTATACGATATTAATAAATATACATTTAGAAAATTAATAATACTTATAACTATTTAGTAAATGTACATTATATAATTGTTATTATTAATATTTTTATGTATACATATAATGTATTTTACAATGTATTTTTTCAATATGTATTTCAGTCTTGTTTTACATGGTTATTAAATTAGATTTATAAATTTTGCAGAGAAAATCAAAAGGTACATACATTATGATTTTATGAATGAAGAATAAATAAAATGATAAATTTATATTTATACACATTTCGCCGATCTCTTAATAGAATAATTTTATGTAATGTCGACGAAATTGTCGTTTATATATTAAATGAGGGTACAAAAATGCATATTCATGCAAATCAGACGTAATTCGAACGAAAGTTTTAAAAATCGCGAAAATCCGCTTATTTATTATATCCACTATTCCGCATCGAAGGTGGGTCTCTTGCCGCTTTGTGCTTCGCGCAGCCAGTCTTTAAAGTGGATTTCGCTAATTTCTGCGGCATTTCACCAACGAGCACTAATCGCGAAATGCAAGCTCGGGCCTTTTAAGCTGTGAAATCCGACGATTTTGTATATGTGAGCTTTTTCAAAAGCCCCCCCGCAACCGCATTGCTCCGTCTCCTTTTGGCTAAACCGTTTAAGCGACGTTCACTATATTAATTATTCAATTGATAACGTTAAAACACGCTTAACCGTTGTACTCTAATTTTAAACTCTTAACAATTAGATGCAAAGTTTATTCGATACAAATCATAATTGTATATAACATTTTAGGTGTTAATTTCAGAAGTTTTCAACGATACGAATCGCTCTCATTTTCAGCACCGTCCGTCTCCGGCGAAGGGGATTACATTAAAATTGCGGCGGGTCTCCGTCGCACGAAACAGATTTAACTTTTTAACAGATTGTCAACCGCGAAATAAGATGACGACTAAACTTTTTGTCGCTATCGCTCAAAAGGCTCGTCACACGACCGTCTCGCCCGGGGGAAAGTCCCGCAGTCTATTTATCATCGAGCACCGTTTGTTTCAGCTTTCTTGCTGTCTGAAAGCTGAAATAAAAGTGCTTTTGTGGGTTGATTTAAAAGTATAAAACTAGAAGTTTTTTTGTAAATTCTATATGAATCTACCTTACATACGAGTAGACTAAGAAATAATCGAAAAATAAAAAATATTGTAATAAATCAGAACCAATTTTTTAATTTTAAATTTATATATTTACCATAAAATACCATAATCTGAATAATTTTGAATTTAAGATACTCTAAAATTTAGAATTTATCCGAAGCACTATGTTTTTGGCTGAACTGAATTTTGTTTCTCTAACCCAACCTATGTTAACCTAATCTAATCTAACCTAAACAAACCTAACCCATAGGTGCTTTAGGTGTTAAATAATTATTCTAACCCAACCTAACCTAACCTAACCCAGCCTAACCCAACCTAAAAGATGCAGTTCATCTAAACTCATAATAGCACCCTTTACATTAGAAAACAATTAATTATTATAAAAAAATAGTCCATTTACAAGTTTTAAAACATTGATCATAATTTCTGTCAAACTTTGATGATAGAGTTTTCAAAGAGAACAAATCATTCTATATTAATATATTTATATTCTACATATATAACATTATATTATATAAAGAATAGGATTCGATAGCTTCATTCATTAACCACTAACAATCGGATAAGTGCATCCGATTTCGATTTCATGCATCGTTCTTAATCACACAACAAATGTTTCACGTATTTCCTTTTCCAGTCTATTGTTTTATTCGGGCTAGAGGAATTGAGAGAAAGAACTTTCACGGTGAACAGTATCTTGATAAAGACTGCAAAGGGAGACCGTACAAAAAGCTCAATGACAAAGCTCCTCCAGGGGTCGTCGGGAAAACGATTGCAGTGGAAGTCAAAAACGACTGAATTAAAAAAATAAACGTCTTGAGTCAGTCGAAGTAATTGAAACAAATTAACCGTCTGACGTAACAGTGGGATTCAATTCAGTGATTCAAGAAAATCGAATGTACCATGTTTTATTGTTCCATCAATTGGTAGTTTACAAAAACATCTTTAAAGAGTTTATGTTGAAAAAAGTCAATAAACTTTTGTAAAGATTGTATATAACCATGATTAGACTAAAAAAATACAAAAACAATACCTGGTGTCTCATTTACATTTTATTAAAACATGGACAGAATTTAATTAAATATTTTTTTCGTATTATAATATTCCAAATATTATTTTTCACAAGAAACACAAAACGTACGGAATATCTAATTTGAAAAAAAAACATCGAATTCGTTCAATATTAAAATTCATAAAATTCAATATATTCATACCACTATATTTTTCCACGCACCCCGAACATAACAGTAGTAAAATAATGTAGGCGTAGCATTGATGCGAGCTCAGTTTTTCGTGAAAACATTTCCACGCCAGAGCGGCATATAAAATTTTATTATTTTCCAATGTCTTCTATCTGCACACATAGGCGTGGGAAGAAGAAACTACGTCGCCTAAGAAAATATCCACCGAAATGGAACGAGCCGACACTGAGCACCAGAATGGCACCACCGTCGATATTTTATTTGACCCAAAACCTTCCAGAGGCTTCGATATTCGTCCCCCAAGGGACAACCGTGGACGATTTGCGTCGACGCAAAGTTTACAGCACGTGAGAGGCGAACGCGTAATAAGTGAGTGGTAAACGGCTGAAATATTATGTAGTGGTTGGATGTTGAATAATTCACGGACTCCGAAATCGATATGGTCTCGAAGGCTCGCGTGGTCGACTGCAATAAAGGTTCTTTTGAGGGACTCCGAGTTGCAGGTTTCCGTCGTTGCACTTTATCGCATGCTACTACCTGCCCGGTCATGCCATCTTTTAGCTTGGCCGGATTTACATCTTCGGTGTGTTGTAATCGCCGGTGACATTAATGTAATGTCAAAAATAATAAACTATGCTTGTTTGAATAATCAAACTTTTTGTCAATGCTGAAAACTTGTGTGGTATCAACGCATGACTTTATTCGACATGAATTTCATTTATGTAACATAAAAAAGGTCATCACTCTATGAACTACCTAATACATTTCTGAAAGTCAATTATTCGACTAGATTTAATTGCTGAAAATTTATCAATTATCCACGAATTAAACTAATACACATTGATCACATCAGTTTAACTACTAATTCACATAAATTTCTCACTTAATTACTCCGGCGTAGTTTGAATGTGTATCAAAGCAATTTGGGCGTAATGCGGAATTAGTCCATACGTTTCGGGAAATTCACGGAACATTTCACCTTCCGATTCGATTTCGCCGCAATATATCTTACCGCCTTTTTTTCGGGCCTATAATCACATCGAATTTAAAGCGGCAGCGAAATCCGGCCGAACAATTTGAATCGTTGGCATAAAAGAGGCCTTCTTCGTCCCCAACGAAAACGGACCGATCTAGTATAACGGTGGGGCACGACGAACCGAGCAATAAAAGCTAAATAAACGTTTCAATTATTGTAAAAGTCCCGAAGAGGAGGAGCATGCCACGGGAGAAGGAGGAGCAGGGCTATATCGGCACCCAGTAATAGTGGTAGTAGTTGAGGAAAAAAGAGACCGTGTATATGAGGGTTGTATTATCAAAACTCGTTGCGGAAACGTAATAGAAATTATGAGGGGTTTTATTAAAAAAAATCATATATTTAATTATTGACAGATGCGACAGATTAATCACCTGTCGACCTGAAAATAAAAATATATATTTGCAAAACCAAAGAAGAGGCAAAGACCTACATAGGATTGACGGGCCAGTAAAAAAAATACTGATTTGTAACAAATCTATATTAATAATATTTTTTGTAATCATTAACTTACATATTAAACATAATATAACAGTCAAATTTTCAAATTAAAGATCTATCTAAATTAAATCTGATCAATTGTTTTGCGATAATGAAAATTGCGGATTTCAAGTCTATATTCTTTTTGTACAGCAATGAAAAGTGGTAGGAAAAACCCGTGGAAAATCTCCCCCGTGTCGGTGGAAACTCTCTTTCTTTAATATACTGAAGTCTAGATGTTGTTACGTTATCGTCGGGACAGATCTCCTCGAAAGCCTTCCCCTGCCTAGTCCTAGTCCTAGTTCTAGGATAGGGGTGGATCAATTCAATTACACGGAAAAGAAACATGATTGCCAATTGGCTCGGGGAGATTTCGCGAATGCGATTGCATCCGCCTGACCGGATGCATTCGCTTGCGTAATTTGAAACTGCAGGTAGACGGACGTTTTTAATTTATATATTTTTTATTTTCTTTGTCGATGTATTACTTAAATCGGGAAAATATAGGATTCTAACAAATATTTTAATAAATTTCTATTACTTTAAAAGTATCATTGATATTTGTTTAACTTTTTTCGGAAATTCATTAATAAGATTTATTTAAAATTATTTCATTATTTGCGATTTTTTTATAAAATTTGTTTATAAACAAAAATATCTATCATATTTTAACTTAGAATTCGTGAACACTACCGTTTGTAATTAATTTATGAAACCTCTCAAAGTAACACAATAATTAAGCGACATAAAATTGCGACGTGGACCGAAGTCTAGAATCAAAACCTTCACTCTAATATATTGCCATCACAGTGTTCGTCTTTGTTCGCGTTTCTAGACCTAGACGCAGAGATCGTCTCGAATTAACATGAGATAAAACCTCCTTGGCACTTTGTGAAATTGAAACAGTGGCGTTTGTTATTTAATCTGTACGAGTGGTGTTTCTTCGTGGTCACAGCCTTGTCATCCCTATGGTCCAAATTTCATCCCGAAAGAACCTTTGAACCCAAAAAGCATCAAAGACGATTCATAGATACGGAATCGTATTTAATTAGAAAATCTATTCTCAATTTTATCACAGTCACATATCATATAAAATATATAAATGCTCGTGAGATTGTATAAAAAAGTATAACTTTAATTATTCTTCACCGTAAATGTTTCGGCTAACAACATAGTATCATATTAATTCACCTGGTTTCGAAAGATATGCAATTAATTTAGAAGTGGTCCAAAACTAGTGCATATGCAACGTGTTCTGAATCTAATATACATTCGGAATTAGCCCCTGGCCCAAGAACGGTCATCTGCAATGTGTATTTTCAACGTGGTGCCGTGTTGCAGTTGCATAGGAAAACTTCACGAGCAATTTAACTTAACTTACTCTTCTCGCGCGCACACAAACTCGCATTTATGCAGTGCCGAAGATCTTAAATTATATGAGCTGAAAAATAGGGTAGTCTCCAGCGAAGCAAACTTAACATACATTAGCCAAGTGGAACTTTTGTGCGATATTAAATGCCGAGTTTGCACCTCGGTGATTCAAAAGTTTCTCAAGAATTGTGCGGATTTTAAAAGGAAAATTTATATTTATTCGATACAAAATTATATTGGTAATTTAAGCTATCTTTTCAGTATATTATATCATTGAAATTTACTATTAAGTATATTGTTATGTTTGTAAAAATAGATAGATGGTCGCAACCGCAAAATGAGAATGGCCATGTCATTAGACGCACTTAACAATAGTTCATAAATTACAGTTAAAAGAAAATCACCGGAAAATTATTAAACGAATGTGGTTGTTATTTTTCATTCGCATGTAACCATATTGATTTTTCATAAACGTTTACAGAAAACGTTTTTCACGATCGAATAATAATTGTGGTTTTTTGCAAATGGCATTTTAAATTCCATTTGATTTACGTTTGAGTGATTTATTCATCATAAATTACATTTGAGTCGTAATAATTTCGATAAAAGTGCACTGCATGTACATTTCACCACAATTGGTCGAATACAATGGAACTGTCCATAGTGGCCATTGTTCGGCTGTCATCTCTCATCACACAATAGAGTGCACACATTTCGCTTTTTTTTTCATAACACTTAATAGAACCCTGTACATTATTTATTTTTTGACAGACAAGTGCTTTTGTCCAACAACGCTGAAATAACACTTTTATTAATCAAATATAAGTTCATGTATCAAAATGATCAAAGGTCGAGATTTCCGATTCAAGCGCCAATTTTCGTCGAGTATTTTTTAAGTTCCTGTAATTTTACGCTCTGCAGGGTTACCGTTTTTAGAAAATCGAAGTAAGCTTACTTTACGTTGTCGAAAACTTTTAGTACCTTGACGCAAATTGCGAATAAATATTTACACCGAACCGAATGAAAATATTCTCTAGGCGTTTTCTTTTTACCCTTTTTTTCACATTTTCCAGAGACTGGGTGGGTGACCTACCCCATCCAGCACCTAATCCCGAGAAAAGAAGGAGAACGCTATCTTGCTGGCCCGTCGTTAATACTTAGTATGACATAAAAGTAATTTAGCTGAATTTCTTCCCTCGCAACAAATGTGATGAGAGATTCGGCCCTAATAAACATTAAAGGGCATTAGCTCTTTACTGAGGAAGCTATCTCCGGACCGAGATCTTTTTGCTTTCTCATCTCATTTCGACTTAAGGGGCGCTGATATGGTGATAGCACAAAGACGTTATTCAGCGAATGTTATGATTAAATTGAATTCAATTTGATGAGTGGAATTCTAAAAGGCGGACCGCAGATACGCGTTCTCGAAACACAAAAGAAGATATATAATCTACATTCAAATTAATGTATTGATGAAATTCACTAATCATATAATCTGATTATAAAAGAAAGTTATATTTGAAACCCAGTTCTACATTTAATATTATGTTTATAAGTTCAAAAGTTTTTGGTATTTTTAATGCAGAAATAAGTATTGTCTTATATTTATAAAAAAATTATAATTTTCCAGTTCTTCTCGTTTACAATAAACATTTATTTCTCAAGAAACTTCAATTCTTGGAATAATTACTTAATTATTATATAAAATATAAGAAGCATGCGAAGGTCTGTTCTCATAGCGGAATTTCTTGCATTTCTGAAATTGTAATATCTTGAAATATTATGAGTTTATTTTGTTATGCTTTTCATGCATACTGAATACTTCTTGTTACGCAAACCCTAACAAGACATGTAAAAAAACGATTATTTAAAATTAATTTAAAGTGCAAATATGATTCATAGAGTTTTCTTATATCGCACTAATAGAATATTTAATCTGAACAAGTTGATATTTTTAGATGCACATTAAAAAACATATATTCAACAATATATAAATTTGATTACTATCAATGAAAATAATAACCCATTACAAAAAATCTAAACGTCAACACATATAATCAAACATCACATCGCGCACTACGAACAATCTAACCACACGATTCTCACATAACCCATTACTCCGAACGGGGTCGAAAAAACCCAGGTGAAGTCTAAGCAGGGTTGACCGCCTCGCCAGGGCATTTTCATCGTCGGTATCTTGGCCTGTGTTCATGATATAACCATAAAATGTGACGACATGTTGTGTTATGTGGTGCTATCGGAACGCGATCGGTGCCACGAGCGCCTCCGCAGCGCGACACCATAAAGCCAACGAACCTCCTTATCGTATGTAATTTTGATGCCGACGAGGCGAGCTACTGAAATATCACCACTTGGATTCGTAAGCTTAAAAATATGATGATATATTCGTGGAAATAAAAAAAGATGTGTAAAGGTGAGGCGGCATAGTGAGCGCGATCATGTGAAAATGCGTGAATGTAAATATGGACGTGTTGGAATTGCAAATATCGATTGAAGGAGGGAAGACTTGTCTAAATCCGCGACATGTGTAATTTCGTGAGAGTTCGAATAAAGTTTATTTTTTTTTTTAATAATACCAATGTATTTTCGAGAACTATGTTTATTGAAAACTTGCCAGTTAATATATAAATATACTGACATAATTTAGTAATAATATCCTACGTGTGATGTTAGTATATGTAGATATAAGTTTTGCAACGATTTTTGGATTTTTCATCGTGCGGAGTACACACAGGATTCAGGTGAGTAAAACAAAGCTTTCGATCTGCATTTTTTTTTACTGTCAATTAATAGAATAGGAGTATATGTAAAATTGTATAGCATTATTTAATTAAAATATTTACAGAGATGAGTATGATAGCTTTGAAAATCAAAGCATTATTTTAGCATTTTATATTAAGTTAACAACTGTAAGTTTCAAGATAAATTACAAATAATTGTTTCGCAAACATCTAATAGTGAATATTAGTGAAAATATCAATTATTAAAATTATTTTTATTAAATTTGCCTCTGTTTTTCTCGAAACTGCGAAAATGTATTTAAATAAAATCAACAGGTATTTTGAAAAAATACTGTTAATGATAAATCTTCTATACCATTTCAATGTTAATCTTTTTATTATCGAAAAAATAATATTATGAAACTTTTCTCAAAATTCTGTATACTATCACGAAATTACACATCCACTATACGTCTTAGATTCAATAATTTGAGAAGATGTCACGAAAAATTGGTAATTAATTCAATCTAAATAATAGTTCGATGAAAAAGAAGGTTTATTCTTTATGATTGTAAGCTTTTCTAAATTATTTTACAATAGAATACAAGATTATGACAAACGAGCGCTTAATATCACGGAATCAGACAAGTCTCCCCTATACCAAAAAGTATCTATAAAATATTTTTTAAATAAAAACTAAAAAACGGATTCAAACAAACTCAGATTGTACAAAAGAAACAATCCGAAACATAAAAGAAATACGTACCTGATCGTATCTGAGGGTCTCCGTAAAAGCGGATTAGAAGAATCGCACTGCAGAACTTTCTTCGTATTCTCTAATTCCGCTCCAGCGATCGTTTCGAATAATAAAGCAGTATTAAAAACAGCATTAAACCGAAGTGCTGGAGGTTAAAGGGGCGGGTCATTAGAGGCGAACATTTCAAAAAGGTGAAGATTCTCTTTTTGATACGGCGTAGACGTCGCGCTATCTCCTCCAGGATATTATACGTCCTCGAAATGTGTGCCAAATGTGCCCCACGGTTTCTGCAGATTAAACCCGGGAAGACTTTAAAAACGGCCTGATAGCAAAGCTGGAGATCCAATGCCGTTCTATGGATTTTAAAAGGCCCAATTAGGATTATGTATATTCGATTGGCTGGGGTTTTTATGTGTTGGCGCTTTGGTATCGATCAGTGCGATCAAATTTATCGAGACGATTCTGTAAAAGATTGGAAGGAATAGATTTAAAGATACTGATCAAAATAAAATAAAAGAGTATGTTAAACTCAAATTGAACTTTTTGTAGTTATGTACAAACCTAAATATATGTTTAAACCCTTCATTTCAGTAGGGTGAAATTTTCAACATTGGTTATTCAATTAATACAATAACTATATTCACAAATACATATAACGAAATTGAGGTTTGAGATCTCACTCCCAGTCCAGGATTTAACCGCATAATTTAACACTTCGGGGGGTGCAAGCAATCATGAAGACGTACTTAGCGGATCCTGCATTTGTCATATCTATATGGGCCTCGGACACACCCACCAGACGTACTCGACTAATGTCGTTACACACGCATCCCTAATTACTCTCGTCCAACACTAACTCTCAACGATGAACATCTTCAAACTGTATCCTCCGGTTCGGCCATAAACATTCGTCCGTTATATATCAAAGTGGCGTTAAATTAAAGTGAGTAGCTCGCGACGCCAGTAGACGCTCGTCTCCGATGCGAAACCGTATCAAAGACAATCATTATTTCCCTAATGTTAGTTATTTGAGTGATTGATTGGATTTTACACGGAACGGTGGAGCTAGACGATTGCGGGAGCTGTTGATCCAATAAATCCACGTGGATTCCAATGATTGATACCGCAATGTTTAATTAACGTACCTCGGTCGATTACCCTATCCAGTAATCAGTGCGCGGAGATCTGCAGGGGGATAATTAGTAGACTTCGACAATTCTGAAATCGCACATGGAAATTCTCCTTTTGATTGTTTGTGTGAAATTGGATGATGTACGATATCTATGAAAAAAAGATGAAATCGTAAATTATTCAGACGCAATAAGGTAGAGGGTCTTCTTTTGTTTTGTAGGTCCTTTGAACGTTTCTTTTTGCATTCGTCTACCCCACGTTGAAATGCATCAAATAAATTATACATTCAATTACGACCAGAATGGTACGCTTGATTCAATTTTGGTCTACTCTAGGAAGTTTAGAGTTCAGCGTAATAAATTATTCCGTAACGTTTTGTAATGTATATGTAAGGTTTCAAATTGGATTATAACTGGGTTGGATATCCGTACGCGCTTTTCATATTACATAATACGCATTTTTTAATTAAATATTTTTAACAACGAACCTCAAACACAATAAAATTTACGAATACAGAATACTTCAAATTGCACTGAGTGAATTTTCAACAAAAAAGTACAAGGAAAGTATTGTTTTTGAGCCGTTCTAGGAGTTTATTCGACCGGCATAATGAAGTTTCCCAACTGATGTACCTTTGTCATCCATTGAACTGCAAGCCCTGTTAGAATTGCGAAACGACACAATACGTTTATTTCGATGCAGAAAAATTCTACCAGTACAGACAAAAAATTTGCAAATTTCAGTCCTTCCAATGCAAGCAACATGCGCGATGATCATTAAAAGTTTACCATTAAACAACGATACATTCTACGTGCCGAAACGTACGTTCTCCCAAACGATTTTCCCAATCGCACACGATACGAATACAATACGTGCAATAAATATAATTAAACTAATCGCCACTGCTCCCTACGTTTCTGTTTTTTTTATAAAATCATACACGCAAGTTATGCTTATATTATTTTAGATTAAAATTGCAAAAAGTGGATGGCAGCGGTGGGATTCGAACCCACGCCTCCGAAGAGACTGGTGCCTTAAACCAGCGCCTTAGACCGCTCGGCCACGCTACCGATATTTTCAAAATGACAATTTAACACATGCTTGATGCAGTGCCAATGTGTTAACAAGGTCAGTTCAACAGATTTAAAATAGTGTATTAGAATACGCTTTGGTTACCGCAGTACAGTGGCTTTGACGCCACTGCAACGTTTTGGAAAGTTGATTTCATTGATCGATCGAGTTAAGGTACCGTTACCAGTTTCTATATTAAATTATTCGCATAATATTAACGTTGTTTACGATATTGAGGAAGATCCGATCAATTTAACAAATGTCCTGTCCTTCTATAATGACGATGTGCCGAAACTTGTCCCTCTAAGACGAAGTACTAAACAGAAGGATGTACCTCTCTTTATAGGCACCCATTGACTGTTCCGGAATTTGAAACACCGCACTTAACTTAGAAACTAGCTAAACAATATTATATTGTACATCTACATAATACGTATAAATCTCGTTTATAATTAACTTTTTATTTTTGAAACATATTAAATAAAAACTTACTATACATAACAATTTCTTTAGAATGATTAGCATACTAGTTTATTTAAATGCATTGGAAATCTGATCCTCAAACATAATAATAAAGGTTTATATAAAAATTTATCTCAACTTTCGAGCACACCATAAACAGGCACAATAATTAAAGTTTCATCCTCATGATATTCATTTAATAAATCAAACACACATAAACGAACACAGATTACGAATTTACATCACGGAAATTTTATTTTGAGCCGCGTCTTACGTGAGAGGGTCCGCATAAAAAGACACCCCCTCGCTTACTTTTATAACCGACCCCATAAAATTATATTAGGTACAGATGTGACCAATATAAGACCGCTTGCTTTCTGTTCGTTCCCGGCACAAGCACGGGACGTGTAATCGCCTTTGTGTAATGGAAAAATTCATACTGAAAAGTGGCCGGCGGCTGTAATAAAATTGCGCGCGCAGAAATCCGAGCTTGCGAGCGCGACTGGAAACTATGTATTCTATTTTTGCTTTGTTCTGTTCTATTTTCAGCTTTTTTTTCTTGTTCATGAGCGCCGCTGAAATTGAAGTTTTGTCTCGTGGAGCGTGACTCCAATCCGGCCGACCGTGAATATTTATAATGGCTCTGAGACAATTGATCGAACGCCTCGTCCGGTTAATTGTCGTTACTTTGTGTGTTTGTGACGAATTATTATCAGTGAATTAAATTTAAATATAAATTCAAACAATGTATATTATGGAAAAGTCGGAAAATTTATGTAGCAATAAATAAATAACTCAATTCAAAAAAATTCAAATTAATAGAACACTGAATTATTTACAAATTAAAAATTAATAGACTAGACTATTCACTCAAAGTTTAAATATTTAAAAAAAATACCTCAAATTTCGGCGATTTTGCAAAATTTCAAGGCGCTTTTCACTCGAAAGAAAATTTTGCGAATATTCAGGTATGCAAGTCTCTAACTAAACAATTTACTTAAGCAACCTTAAACCCGAATCCCTTTATGTTCGGTATATAATTTATACTGAGTGTATGTCATATTTTCACAGTTCAAAAAGGAGCTTTTCTTTTGCGACTTACCGCACAGGCGTAAACACAAAAGTTCGCCAAAGAAACGCAAAGTTGCAGATTTTAAGCCGCCGCCGTATCGAATGTGTGTGCAACGGTAAAATGCGGGCAAAATGTCGAAAGTTCCAAAATGCTATACCTAGTGAGGTCTAGATGTGTCCTGGGAAACGTCGACGTGCATTTTCCCTCTAATGCGTTCCCGTTTCCCAGAACTTAGTTTAGCGAGTGCGACATCTGCGTATGTTCCCAACAGAATTCGCATCGAAATTTGCCGACTACGTTATTTTTGCACCCTCTCTTGTTGCATATGCATTTTCTCCATATTTAAGATCATAATGTTGAAGAAAATAAGGATTTTCCTATCGTCGCTCGAATTTCGACTCATTACGAAATGCGAAAGGATAATTCGTTTCGGCGTTTGTCGCCGTCAGGATATTCCGTTTCGCAAAGCTATTTCTGATACGGTAGGGCCTCGAGAGCCTGAGGGTGTTTTGTATCAGTCAGAAGTGGGTGGCGGGTTGGTTTGAAACAAGGAAACCCAATTTGTAAAGTTGGCCGTGGACGAGAGACGGAGAGAAAGAGGGACTCGGGCGCCCAAGCCGGCTGGATCTCCCATAAATTCCAGATCTTTCTCTCTCTATATATATCTGTGTTATGTATTATGTTTTTCGGGCGATGCGTAGGCAAATTCGACAAAATTTGCATTGAGTTTTATTATGAAAATCTTTTAAATTGTATAAATACTTATGTATAATGGGGTAGACGATTCAAGAAACAAATCCGCTTCAATTTGAAAATTTATACCTTCAGTTTTTATGTATGAATCACAAAAAAAATAATGCTATATATAATATTTTTCTTACATTTACACTTTTTATGCCTAAGTATAATAAAATATAAAACATACAGAAATATTTACTATGATCATTACATTATTCTGCACACTCAAGTTGTAGAGTAATATTTCATTTTTCTATAAGGTTTTTCCTTTTATGTATTATGCGAGTGTTAATGTCATTTTCTTATCTCAAAACCATTCTAATACGTACATTTGATGACGATTCTTCACATAAATAACTTCTTCATCTCTTCGGTCCATCATAGCATTATGGCCTCATACGTTGTCGTCTTATCTATATGAAACATTGCGGGATATGAAATGAATATTCCAACTAATCCCATAAAAAGTCACAGCTATAGTTTACTTGGATAAAACGACAATGAGCACAATAGAATCGTACAACTTCGGCAGTGAACAAGTAAGTAAGCAAATCTTGGTCTTCTGTCGGTACGTGTTATCTTCGCTCGTAGCTATTTGGCAAAGCTTCGTAGATTTAAAGCTTCTCTTCTGCAAAAGCATCTCTCACGAGCTCCCTGTTTATCCGTCGAAGTCCACGACATTAAAACTCCTCGTCTGCACATGTCGACTTGCATGCAATACCTTTATTATATAAATTTATATATTAAAGACTTTAGTGACGACTTTCATCCACCGAATGGGCGATCTGCTAATACAAGAATTTGAAAAAAAAATGATACATCCTAATACAGCGCAATCTAACTTTTATATATGAAATTAGATTTATAAATTATTTCTAAGTTGAATAACTGATTAGAAAGTCAGTTTTGGGTGGCGTGTTTCGGGCGTTGGCGGGTGTTGATTCCGTTATCGGACCAATCCATAATTCTCGGGGACACGTAAGCTCCAGTTGAATTTACCCTAATCTAGGATTATTTTTTATACTTCCGTCTAATTTCCCTATCAACCCGACGAAAAATAAACTTTTCGGTCTTTTTCGTTTTCGAAATTACTTTGTTATTCTTTTTTTTTCTGTTTCAATTTTCTGTCCGCAAGTAGTTGTCGGTGGTGAAAGAAGTTATCGTGTTTCCGCGAATTAATTTATTGCGGTCGTCAATGAAATATTATTTTGATATTATACTTTTCCGTATTTAATTTGGTGTACGTGTCAGGCTCGAAAACACTCCAATTTCGAGCGTGGAGCTAGCTTTTTTTGCGTTGAATTATAGCCTCGCTGATTTTATAGCCTTTATGAATTTAATTGTATTATACAATAAAACACTCCACACAGAATATCTTCTGCAGTACCGAAACACCCAAAAACTTTATGAGTCAAAATTTTCATTTATATTATATTTAGAGTAATAATAAATCATTTCAGCTTTCAAAATCTATCATTATGCAATATTATTTTTTTTTATACACAATCACAATTATTTTGATATTATGAATTTATTTTATTTTTGCATATGAACCGTTCATATTTCTTCAAATTTATCATAAAAACTCTTTTATTACTAAAATATAATATCAAATTCAAACTCTGTTTACATTCCAAATGAAAACAGAGTTGCAGAATTTTGTACACCATGTTCTATAAATGTGATTCATGGTCGCAGTAATAGCACGTTCGTGTCGTTCTCCCTGAAAAGTCTCCCGATTTTTCCTCTTTTTTCTGTACAGCGAAAACTCATATTCCCATCTCGTTTTAACAATCGTGTCGTGCAGACACGTGGCTTAATATATATATTTTTTCCCTACAAAAAAATCCGAGTTAAGGGATCAAACGGTCGAACATTACAGTCGAACAATGCACGCGTATGTTTGCACCATAGGAAAATTTCACATGCACCGACGTAAAACCATCTATTACGATGTAATCTTCACTATTAATAAAAACTTCGTGTGAAAATCTGGAATTGGTAACGTGTAATTATTCAATTTTATTTTTAGGTTTATAATTCGATTTCCCGGAAAAGCGTAGTAACGATACTTTTCCATTTTGTTCACGCTCATTTCGTCCACTATTGTGCTGTGGTTATGGCGCATTTCTCTCATATACGAGACCGTTATCAGACCTGGATATTTAATTACCCACATAGAGTTCGTTTTCAGCGCACTTTGCCAACTATCTATTGAATCATTTTTAATTATATCACACACCATTTCCCCTGTGCACTGCGCAGACGTATAAAACAAATATTGAACCTACATATATAACAATTTTAATATAACCACTGTTATTAAATTATTTATACCACACAATATAGGTAAATAATAAATTTATTGCGGATACATAATGAGAGAGTGCAGTGCGGTGATTGGAACCAAATCGATTGTAAAGGGGAAACACGTCTGGTTTCCGTGGTTTCGCGAATCAGGACTTGGATTATCAATTCATCAGGTTGTCAATAACATTCAAATTACAGGGGATACAGGGTCGGTCGACAGTGTGGTAACTGGGGTGCCATCATCTTCGAATCACTACGTAGGAAGTGGCCCATCATGCTTGATTATAGATCGTCGTCGTGCAAATTGTGCACGTACGCACTGTTGCTGTGTCCTATCCGAATATATTCCAATGTATGGAGATTGGGGTAGAAAAGGGTCCCGATTGATTTTCGTATGGAAATTTTGCGACAAAGCAACCGAATTTTCCCAATTTAAATATTTTAATTAATTTATTAAATAGATTAGTTTAAATCATCCGATTTAGTATTCATCGATGAAACTTTGAGCTTTTGCACAATTTTGAAGACCAGGTGACGACAACGTTCCCCTACCTGTTGCCAGAGGAGACGCGTCCTCACGAAGGGTGAGCGTTTCGCGTTAATTATTATTATGAGTTAGGAATATGAGTCGGCAACCCCCTTACGCAGGATTCACGACAAACTTATCTAATTTACCCCCTTATTAACGGGCATATAACATACCCTGATTTATTAACATTCATATTGCCCGACGCGACATCACCGATCCGCGCATAATTATATTTAAAACCGCTGTTACCGCGCTTCGTCGTCTCGCATATTTCAAACACGATTGACACATTGTCGCCAATTTGTGTGTTAAACGTGCTACGTGTCTTTTATGCGGTTTATTATACAAGTATACTTTTAGTCGAAATTTATCGCATTATTCAGATATACGTAAAACAAGTATTATACAAATATAGTTTTATCATTAATATTTACCAAGTTTCCGTATAATATTTTATTCCTTATGACCCCATAACATTTCCATTTCATAAACCGTTTTATTTTTAATGCGTTTAAACGAATCCGACTAAGCGTTTTATTAGATCGTTATAACGTACCGCTTTGGTTCGTTTGACCCGCGTTTCGCGAATTCGCGTACGTGCTGCGAAATCTATTTAAGAGCACACCGAAACAGTTCCGCATCTAACTTTGATTAAATTGCCGTTTTCATTGCTTCCCGCACAAAACTCCTATAGTAAGTAACCAGCGGAGTTTTAATCCGGCCGTTAAACGTCGTTAAAATCAATCGAAACTGCCTCCACACGAGCTGGATTCAATTGGTCCTCTATGTGCACATACACATAATTGGAGTTCTTTTAGGTAAATCTTTAGCGAGGATTCAAAGAGAGTACGGCACGTTAACGACACTGCTAAGTGCTTCCGAATTGCCGACACTCACCTGAGCAAAGGGGATGCAGGCTTGCATTTAAATGCAGTCAGGTTTACTTTGGCGTGTCGACTTCAGCCCTCTAATTTGAACTTCATCAACGTCTCATTAAAGAGCCGGTGTGTATGTGCAGTTAGTATGAACCCGTGTACGTGGATTGAGTTTAAGAGAATCTCGTATATAATTTGCACGGGATTCGCAAATTTACCGAACTGCATATTTGCATGAAATATACATTAGAACGATGAATATTTAAAATTTCATATTAAATGGACATGTATTTGAGATATCAAAAAATTAAAATTTAGCGTCTAACAGAAAAATACCCAATCCTCTTTTTACACGATTTTTTCACTTTAACCCGGTATAAAAAAAGGTATTATTATGCCACAATGGTAATATTAGATGCAGGCCAGTATACTTTTATAATTATATGTATGTAATTATAGTTATTAAATAAAAAAAATCGATGTTTTTTATGATTTTACATTGCATTTTAATTTTTTTCACATCACAAATTTTTATAAAGTACATTTGAATCGATGTTCTTTTCAAATATACTGATGGAACCTATCTCTAATTTTTATATGGTCACGATACATTTTTTTACACGGTAGTCTTTGGAACGTATCCCCCTTGTAAAAAAAGGATTGGGTATATATGAAAATACTCGTAATTATAAAAAAAAATAATTTTAATGATTAAATAGTATACATAAACCTACCTTAAATAGTTTTACATTTTACGTATGAGAGATCCATTTTCATTAAATCACCCGTTTTTCTAACAGACCAAAATAAAATAAAAAACATAATCAATTATTAAGAATTCATCAATAAAAAACTAAACAGAATTCCAATCAAAACTTATCACCATCACCAAAACAAACCCAACCAAACCGAAATTCATCAAACCACCATCAAAAACACGACTCATCCCGTAGCTACTATACAAACACCACGACCGCACAAAGCCGAACATCCGTGACAAACGCTCTCGGTAATTAGTTAATTAGGATTTCTTGCGGCCCACAAAAGGCCCTCAACCCTTCTGGCCATCCTCGACGATATGCGGCCCACAAAGGGCCATGGGCGGCGACGGCACGTCCGTCCGCGGGATATTAGTTTGCATTCTTTGCATGGCTTCGCACAGTCGAACCGCGGCACTAATGGGATTTTCTTTCGGACGAACCGCCCATATAATTAATTCGGTCGCACAAAGCTTTGTAAGGCGGATGCAACGTCCGTTTGGCATATTCGATGCTTTTTTTTGTCTTTTGGTATCGTATGGGTTTGTTGGGTTTGTGCGATTTTCGCGGTCGCTGATTTCGGAATGCGTTTTGTGTTCGGATTGGATTTTTTTGATATTTTTTTATATATATACGTGGTCTATTTAAAAAGTATTGAGAATCACTAAATCAAATTTTTTTCATAAACGTATCTAATAATATAATTTATAGAAGCAAAACTAGATTAGAGCCAAATTATCTGATTTCAGATTTTTCACACACCCAAATTTTGGTTCAATTTTTTTTTATTTTAGCGACTTAAGAATACAAACTAAATTGAATATACATAAATTATTTTTTTACTCTACCTATTGTAATCCTCGCTTCCTTTTTATATCTATTGTAGATTATGTAACAAAATCATTCTCATTACTTTCGGAACAGACCATGTATACAATAGATAATTCATAATGAAACCACAAATGATATTTTGTAATATACACAGCATTGTCAAATCCATGACAAAAAGATAAACATTGTTTATGCGTTACTATAACCGATTCACAAAAAGGTCAGATTACTTAAATATCAACCTAACACACACCATACCCACATCAAGCCGAAAATGCGACATCAAAGCGAAGTGAAATCGCATCCGAAATACCAAAGTAAAACTACGTACATTTTTAGCGGTATCTCAATCTGAGGATTTGAATTTCAAAGTACTACCGTTTTCAGTGATTAGCTTACAATGTGATCTAACAAAAGGGGGCCCAATGGTGTCACCTTAGATACCTTTCAAGTTCGCAACCATTTTGCGTAATATCCCCTGTCATTTTCGACGTCCCGCATCGCTGAAGTTTAGTTCTGCGATCGCATAATGATAAATGGTCCGATTTTTTTTATTTCATTTTCAGGGGCCTCTTTTCAGCTTCGAGGGAATTTTTCAGTCCGCGCGGAAATAGGCGCGCGCCGATGACGTGACGTTTTTTACGGAGTACGTATATGTACGCATTGTGTGGGTTCTTGTACTGTATAAAAAAACGCAATATAGACGAAAAATGGATCGTGTAAATTGTAAAACGCATTTTCATTAAATTATGTACGTTCATTCAGCGTTCATCTATCATTTTTTCTTTGTATATTTAATGAAAATTAAGTCGTATGTATGTATATCTTTTCGTATTGTGTTTTTCAAAAATTGTATAATGTTGCTTGTAGATAAAAATATTTAAATGAAATATTCTTAATAGCAATCAATTTCTATTTTAAATAACATATAATGAACATTTCAAATAATTTCGCTGATAAATCCTGCATTAATTTAGATTAATTCGGTTCACTTCACAAATAATATCATATTTTGTTTAAACAGATTTTTAACTATTGAACAACGTTAATTAGCATTCAAACATAACAGGGACACGATGAAAACAAATATTGATACTGATTATCCGGAACTAAACGTGATTGCAAAGCGCAAAAGCGTGTGCACCATTAACAACGTATACGATTTCGATTCCATCGAAAATTTCACACAAGACATAATAAACCACTATTGAACGAGCAGTAAAAGCGCAGGGACGTTTATCTTTCGTATGAAATGATTTCACTCGAACGATCGCATTTTCCGTCGGATTTGCGCGGTGGGCTTTTGAGGGAAGCGCTCGTTACGTATCATTTTATATGGTAATTTCTAGACCAGAATTTTCATCGAATTTCCCCGACCGAATTCCTGGCGCGGTCGCGCACTGGTTTGCGTTTTTCGTCCTGAAAATTCAATTTTATTCTGATAAATGGTTTTCCATTGTGTCACCCAGCCAGCCAGAATGGTCTGTTCGGATTGAATGGACCAGCCATGGCCGACCCTCCGAATTTATCCGCGTATATATCGTCGCATTATATGTACGGGGCTGTATTTGTATTATTGTATTATTCTGGCGTATCTTTGGAAAGTGTATGTGTATGCACTTTCAATATCCCGTATTCGCGCTATGTTATTGGATAATCGCCACTTTGGCGACGTCAGTGTGCAAGGAACGGTTTCCTATTGAAAATTTCACTGTTGCCATCAAAGACCCCATAGTGATCCCTTGTGGAACGTTCGCTACGTTGAAAGCTCATTCAATATTGTTATACTGAACGAAACCTATCGAGTATCGACATACTCATTAAATATAGAAATATTATTGTATTTTTAAATAAAACCTAAATATAAAAAAGGGACTAGGAGGATTTTTAACTGAAATACTTTATTATTTGCTCGCTGAAAAACTAATTCTTATAAAAAAAAATTAAAAATGATAAGTTATAGGAGCTCAAGTAGAATATGAGTTTTTATTCATCGAATTTTGAGCACATAAATGAAAGGGCTCAATAAATTATTGATACTTTTTCCGATATGAATTATATACAATCACTTTATTTAAAATCATTTTCCATTCGAAACTTTTCAATTCCAATGAATTATTTTGTATATTTTCCTTATACAACTCGCTGGAAATATAATCCATCTAAAACGAACGCACATTTCCGCTTAAATATTAACGCACACCCCGAAAACGTTTCCAGTTTATGAATTATTCCCTAAGAATTAAACCGTCCGCGTATAAATAAGTACGCTTATCAACGCAAAGCCTTTATATAATGCTTCTACCAGTACATACGTCTTCGAATGAAACTTCTCGAACAACGACAACTGCCAAACACCGGAGGATCAAAGCTATTAACGGTCCGAAAAACGGAGATTCACAATAATATAATTCAATATTTTATTTTGCTGCGAACCACTTCGACACAATGGACTTCTAATTACTTAGAAATCCCCAGCGTCCCACCCTTTGACAGGAGCGGCTCCTACCGAAGCTGGGTCCTTCAAACTTTTGTCATTTATTCGATGGCGACAAAAAAATTATAGAAATGTCGTTGAACTCGGCAAGAATCCCTCCGTCTTCGCCGCCCGCCAGATGTTTTCGAGGAGTTTTAAAAATTGGACGGAAAAATTAAATTCATTCCGATATTTCGAAATCGGAAATCTCACAAACCAAGGGGAAAATTGGATAGGACTCGACGAATAAAACTCGATTTATATTTAACGCGAGAAAAATTGTATAAAATATAAAAAGCAGATCCAAGCTGTAAAGTTTTGTGTGTAAGAGTGTTAAATTTTAACACTCTGTCTGGTGCGATGACAACTTTCTAGCGATTGTCGCAAACGGATTTTCGCGAAAGCTTTTGTCGAAATAGACATCTCACTCGAGATACGCTTTCGTGTGCATGTTCAAAATATTGTGAACTTTTCTAAGTTTTCCCTATAAGAATTTTCTCGTATTTTTCGTATACAACTCAATAGTTTCTCTTGCAAAATTTTTAACGTAAGTGAAAATATTTCAGATTTTATTATGGATAAAATGAAAAATTTTTATAAGAGAACATTCATTCCCCACACATAAAATTTTGCATAATAAAAACGAATCGTAAAACTCGATTCCCAAAAATTTGCCACTCACATAAACCCAAATATTTCACTCAATTTCCCACCGGCGAAAACGTCACTTTTTGTGTTTACACTAATAAAGACATTGTACGCGAATCGGCGCATAGCGTTTTAAGCCGTCATATCTACAGAACAAACTGGCCAAAGACACGCTTGTTTAAATCGTTTATTTTGCGTTTAGCGCCGTAAATAAACACAATAAACCCCCTTTTCGGACGCGTTCGGAAAAAAATCAATTCGAACCGCATTTCAGGAGTCCCGATAGCGTTGCGCGCGAAATTTCGAATATTATTCCCATGATGTATAACGCGCCATTTCGGCGGTCGTATATTATCGTGAACGCGATAAAAAAAGCTCCGGTGTCTGTTTATCTGGAAATAATGTTCGCCATAAAAGTTTCTTATTAAATGAGCGGCAAGCGATCGCGTCTATTGCCGTTTTCCAAAAAATACGGTTCACCTTTAATCGTGACATTTATTGCTATTTGTAAAATATAATCAGTGCTTTCGGGTCGATAAAAATATTTCAACCCCCCTCCCATATTGTGTAATATATATTCGCATAAACCACCGTTGCGTTTAAATAGGGAAAGAATCAGATGGTGGAGGCTCTTCGTGTGGCCCGATCGTAAAAAAATTATTTACGTACTGTGGATTTCAATCATCGATATTGATGCACAACTACCGCTGTCGGCTCGAAATGGAAAATAAACATTATCGCAGACGATGAGTTTTTTCATACGTGAAATTTAATTTCAGCACGATCGAACTGAACGGAATTTTCAGCGTGTGGAAAAAAACTGGTATTCTTTTTTAACAAAAAGCTCTGATCGTTTTTGACGTGTTTATCTTTCGAGTGTTTAAGCGTTTTAAGCGTTTTTCGATTTGTATATCAATATTGAATGAAAATACTGTTACAGAATCAATTGTGTTACTTTGACAGGTATTTTTTTATTTATTAAATGTATACATTGTTGTTAAATTAAGTTTTAGTCGTATATAAAATATAAATAGTTTCATTGCATGTGCAGTTTCGACAAACGACCTCTTTTTCTACGTTTGCATGACAAAATGTCATGTCACCACGTCAGATATGGTTCGAGGTGTGTCGAAAAATTATGAATATTATATCACAAACGTAACGAGCCTACTTTTGTCCTAGTGAATTTAATCATGGAAAAATATTAATTACTTGGGGACAATCGTACCTCATATTTCACCATAGTTAATATACGACTTTTTTATTTCCACAATATGCTGGATTATTTACACAGAGAAAAAATACAACAAATGAAATCAGAAATCGTAAAACTGGGCACACATCCTGTTCTAAATTTGACATAAATAATCTCCCATCTTTCACTCTCCAATTGGAAGATTTACGCACGTCCTCGAGCCTCTTGGGCAAAATTCAACTTGCGCATTTTTAAATTGAATTTCATTTATCGCAATACATAATAAATCGCAACCATAAAACTGTCCATCATCCCATACGAAGAGTTAATAACTTAACCTTTTCGGCGCGTCCCACACATACGCCAAAGCGACGATCCGCAACGGACACCCGAACAAAACGAATTTAATAAAATCTCGAAAAAAAATGAAAACACGAAAACGACGACACTTTCGTCTTTTTCGCCGACAACCTCTGAAACAATGGTGTGCCGTAAATAAAAAGCATTTAACAATTCAGGTCGAGGTGTCGAGGCTGGCCGACCCGCCGTTGTACTTCGACGACATGGGATCGTTATGAATTATTCACACGTGTACCCTCGAAGATGTATCCGAGTTGGAGAGGAGTTGAAATGAGGCTTTGAGGCTTGGGAAGAAAAGAAGCCTGCCAATTTTCGGTGAAAATTTGTGTGGAATGCGTGTAATGCGCAATGAGCTAATTGTATTGTTGCCTTTGTAATTGAAAATGTGATATGACTCAGTTTCGGTTTTCAGAAATTTACTTAAACTTTAATACTATGTAAATTAATATAAAAAATCGTCTGTCGGACATTGCTTTCATAATATTTGATTCTTTTTCTCTTCGTTCATAAATATTAATTTAAATTTTGTTCAAAATTTCCTTCCAAGGTTAATTTAAATCTCGTTTGTATACAGTATTGTGTTTGTTTACTATCATTAATGTAATAATTTCATTAAACAACAATTTATGTAGATGTTTATGCGGCGAAAGGTAAGCTTACTATTATATACATACATATATGAAAGCTACTTTAAAAACCTCCGAGTAGACTTTGTACTTGCTGTAAAACGATTCACGTCAAAATCTCTCCGTATCTTAATGTTATTACACAATATAATTATTCTCAATTAACATTTTGAGTTGCCTAATTTTTAAATAATATCAAGTGATTATAGAATTTTTCATTAATTTACGATGTTCTGACATTGGGTAAGTTATGAATTTTCATCAGAATGCAGTTAATCGTTAAACTCTAACCATAAAATAAAATAATTTATAAGACTATATAAACAGTAATATCCAAACCTGACAAACAATAACTCAAAGAATATCACATTTTTACTTCCTTTTAAAACACTAAAAATGCATTTATGCAAAGAATATCGCTTAATTTATTGGGGGAATGCGACTCGATTGGCAACCATATAATAATGCTTTGTGCATGCTCGGGCTATAAAAGCGCAAAACGTCGACGCTTAAACGTTTCGATACGTCGTATTTTATTGCATTTGTTTATGATTCAATAAAGACGATGCAGCATTGAAAACATTAACGGAGAACATCAAATTAAGATTTAATTTACGACACTAATACGGACGTACATGCACTAGCAGCGCTTAATGAACTATTCGGACTTGAATTTGCATTGCGAATCTCTATATTCACCGAAACATTAATGCACCTGTTAATTGAATATCAAATTGTTGATTTATATCATTATACTAAAAGGAAATTAGGGATTTTTATTTTATTTTATGTATCGAAATTAAGAAAATTATTTTGAAAGAGTTTAATATTCAAAATTATGCAAATGGATTAGAATCATTTACTGAATGTATCACTAATTAATCAAATTTAGTTATCAGTTAGAATCGATGAAGTTTAAGTTCAAAAAGTTCAGTGAGAATGGTTTGATAAGATGAAATCTCTTAAATTTTATGGATTTTTATATTAATTATTTCGCAAAAATTTTCAAATTTAATTTGCTCGTGAAAAAAGTTAATCACATTCAAAAAATTTCAATCAACTCCCATCTAAGTTTAAAATTCGTCTCTAAAATTCTCAAACCACTCCGAAAACCCAAAAATTCTAAAAATACCCCGAATCCATATTTATATTTCACACCGTAAAAGGCGAAGACGCCGCATTATACAAAATACGACGCTAAAGACGCCTAAGTGCGCGGGAAAGGACGACCCGCATCAATCCGTCAATGGATCGGACCAAAGTGTCGTAAATATCCATCCTTTTAGCCGAGCGGCGGCTGTCGACCGACAAAAGCTCGCCGTGGGTAGCTTTCGGTCCTCCGAGTGCGGGCTTTTGTCCCTTCGAAGATAATATCGACATATTGGCGAAGGCTTTTGTCGCGGCCACCGAAAAACTTGTCCGACGAAATAATTGCGCGTGTTCGCGGTCCGTGTTTTGTGTTTGGGCGGTTTTTCGGTTTGTCGTGTATTTTGCGGTTCGGTGGGTGTCTTGAAAGTTAAACGGAGTAAATTGAAACGGTGTGTCGTAATAAATTGTCGATGTTTGAATTTTGTTTTGTTCGATTTAAATTTATATCGAATCGAATCTATCTTTCGCTATTGTATACGTATCGGAAATAAATCTTGGATGTGGAATTCAACTTTGCGAAGGTTGTTGTCCAGTAAAAAAGAGAGTTTATTGCGAAGATAGTAGACATGCGAATGTTTCAGTAAGGTTTCTTTTAAGTAAGGCTTTTCAGCCGCGCAGTACCTGTTAACGTTTTTAGAGCGTATTACAAATAATTTCGTCAAATGGAGATATATTTTATCCGCAGATAAGAATCTATTTCCCATGTGGACGGCATGAGTTCAAACATAAAAGAAATTTGAATATAAAAGGCAGAAATGCGTGCAAGAATGCCGGGACGTATTGATGCTATCGGGCATAAGCCGCTGAAACAGCGCTTCCTCAACCGTGGGACGTAGAACCTCTCGACCTCTTCATACAAATAACATTGTTGAATCATATTGAAATCTGAAGCACATGTTTGATTTACATATCTAATCTCGTCAGCGAAAAAGAGTTATTCAAAAAAATTGATACAATGAAAAATATGTCTTTTGATCGTAATAAATAAACATTCGGATGACATTGACCTTGCAAAACAAAAGCCTTAAGTGTACTATAGTTCCAGCACGCACGTAAATTCACTACTCAAATCAGCATATTAAATGTCGACTGGTCATTTATCATAACCGCTCGTATGCCGTGTGTACAAACAATACAACCCATTAGCTTTTAAAAAAACACACGCATGCCTTATTTAAAATTATAATCTTATGTAATGTAAAATACACAGTGCTTAATTCGCACGTGAAGGTAACAAATAAAAATTTTGATCGTCCCTGGAGTCGTTCGCATAAGCGCATATAAAACACAAAGCCTCCCTTGTCAGAGAGAGAAGATATCCTTAGCGATGATATTCAGATGTGCTTTCGCAAGTGATCATTTGCTATACGTATAAATTGTGTGTGTTTGACGTATATGTTTTTAGCATAAGAAGGAACCAATTTCGTTTTATCGTTTTCAGCTTATATAACATTTTTATTAAGACAATCTAGATTGATGGCCCCGAAAGATCAGAACTGGATCCTAAGCTGATTTCGATCAAAAGAATATGTATAAGTAGTTGCTTAAGTCTCATATGTCTAAAATTTGCAAATAAAAGTAAAAAAAAATGCAACTCTCACAATTAGTTATTTAGTTTTTTTTTTCATTTGATAAATCGTTACACCAAAAACTTTACTGAATTCGAGATACACACGATCTTCAATATTAATAAAATTATATTCATCCATATATAGACACAATTTATGAAATTTTCGATTATAATTTCAAATCCAAGGGTCATTTAGATAAAAATTCAAACCGACCACCATAGAAAAGCGGCATTGTCAAGAAGGCTCAGGATCGTGCACCATCTGGCCGGGACGGGCCTTGTACTACAAGGAAGAAGCACTTCTATACTATGTGAATGTTTGGCAATGGTGTGGGCGACCCAACACACCCAACCACCCACCCAAGAAGAACAGAAACATCTTCATAAAACGGTTGACAAGGTATCATTAGATGGGAGGGAAGAGTCGCCCAGGTGATGGGGCTCATCTATGCTTGTACAGGGGAGATTCGACTTGTGCTAACTGTTGTATACGCGATGTAATTTCGCTTAATACACAAAAATTATTTACAAAACACAAATAGTCTCTTTCATCAAAGAACTGCTCATATGTCAGAATTGTATTATACAACAATGAAAATAATCTCACAGAGAGAGCATCGGCGTTTAATTTCATGTCGGAACATCCGATATCCATTGTAAATTCACATGATACGAGGTCTTGTGGCACAAACGTGTCAAAGGGAAATAATTAATCTGCAGACGTATAATACTCGGATATTGTACGTATACTACAAGAGAACATTTCGAAGGAGGTCTCGAAAGGTTCCGATTGTCCTGGCACTGGGGACCCACCCAGACAATGAGCAGACGTGTCTTCTGAGGCTTCGCAGCAGAAGGAGGATCGGCAATAAATTTGCTTATTACCTTTACGGCCCATTAAAATGTACAACTCAATGTCCCTCACCTTCGAGGAGACGGTGCCGCGTTTTCTTACGCCCATCGCGAAGTTTATCGTGTATGGATGTATTGTATATCGGACATTTTTGTCTTTATATGAAAGTATAAAATGTATAAGTTTCGCATAATAGAATCGGGCATACGTATTCAAATTAGGAGCGTTGGTATAACGAAAAAGGCTTTCCGCAAACTTGTCGTTGTGTATGCCGGTCACGAAAGCGATAAACAATATGAGATCGTTATAATAATTTAATGTCATGATACAATATAAAAGTTTCACTTATAGAATTTATTTTGTATGTCTACATCATTTTTTTCGATAATTTTAATTTTTCAAGTCAAATAAAGTTATGTTCTGGAAACAATACGCACGCACTTCAATGTAATATTATAATTATATTGAAAAAATTATATAATAATTACGATGGAATTTCAGGATCGATTTTTATTGCGGATTCGAACCTTGCATATTTATACACAATGTAATACTGAGTCTCATCAATATGCAAAGCTTGTACGAACCTTCATATCGTGAATCATCGCTCGATTTCGATTTCAGCGATGATACAACAGCTCAATAAATACAAAACCCTCTCTCTCAAGAATTCAAATTATAATTGAGTCCCGCCTTTCGTAAGAAAGTCCCTTATACTTATCGTTGGGAAGACACGTGCCGGTCACTTCGCACGATTGAATAAATTATCACACATGCAACGATAAATCTATAAAATATGCACAAGCCCAAAATCATAGAAAACTGAAAGAACTCGAGCATCGAATGAAATATGCATAAGAACGATTTCCCCTCCATCGCGCTGCTTGAAATCGATTTTTTTTTCAATTTCAAAAGAATACAGTAATGAGATTTTCTTATCAGCACACTTTCAAACCTATGCCGTTAAAATCGTCGTCGATTTTTATACTCATGAAAAAAATCTCATTGTAAACGGTGTTCCCGCAGGAGCGTCAATTAAAAGCGACCCGCAGGCTCGGTGCCATTATGTGCTCGACCCAGATACTTCTGGGTTCTGAGTTCCTCTCGGTCGGATACGACCCCGTTCCGGTTCATTTCGCCTTCAATTTTCGCAATTCTTCGGAAAAATAGGTGGCGAAGGGAGCGTCAACAATGCGCAATGTTGCGCGAGCAATTACCGAAGCACGGAAAGCGAGTACGCTCTCTTTGCGTATCTATAACCTTTCGCGGTTGATTTGAGTCGAAAATTTGAATAAACATAATGCTTTATGTATTTTGTTTATCAGTTGCTTTTTATATTGTTATTATAGATTTATTTTTTGAGATAAGAGTGAAATTATCGTCTTTTATAGCCCATTCTTCGTTAGTTTTCTATATAACTTTTATCTTCAACAACATAAAATTTATTAAGATTATTTTTATTTTTTTGATATAAATTTAGAAAAAATTAGCATTATTAATTTGAGATACAATTAATAAGTTTCATATGAACGATATCAAAAAAATAATATAATATAACTGAAGAATGATTTTCGCAGAGCACGCGATTTGACGTACTGTTCTGTGACTTTCACAAAACTATCAAAAAAATATTTCGAAAGAGTACTGACCGACGAAGGCGACACTTTCGCGTTTTATGCACAAATATAAAATTCGAAAAGTCTATCAAAAGTTTTCCCAGAGGATGGATATTTCGTTCTATTTCGCAGTGCACTCTATCTGCTTGTGCATAAAAAATATACAATAATGGAGCGCTTTATTGTGTCGCGATTCGCCATAAATACTTCAAAACGTCACCGTGCACCCATAAAGATATGCAACTAGGAAGTTTTTCAAAAAACCCTCCATTCGAATATCTAGGGACGAATAAGGGCCCGATTGCGAAAAAACAAGAAGGGAATGCTAGACAAAGTGCGGAACTCGAGTGGCCCGCGGCCATGCTGGAAATACTTGGCGTTTGTTTTAAAGGGCTCAGCCTTGGATAGGGCTTGGGGGGCGTAAATCAAACAAATAATGGCGTGCGAAAAATTCATGGAAACTCTAAAAAAATATTTTCATCCGCCTTGAGTCGTCTCGTTTTATGTTAATGAAAAATGTATGTGCCGAGCGCGCACATTAATACAATTTTTTGATTAATTTATATTATTATTTCATTTATATTTGGGTCAAGAATATGAATACTCTGAAATTAAATTTTCGTTTGATAAAAATTTTTGAAATGAAAACATATTTTATAAGTTCTGAAACCTGGAATAAACAATTTTCACTCGGAAACGAATATTTCCCGATGAATTCGTCGTATATTATGTTATAATCTACCACTTTTTAACATGTGAACGATGCCCTTATATAATGTGGAGCTTTTAACGACCTTACATTTAGATATCAAAAATGTCTCTCGTAAAGAGTACACATATGACACGATGAGTAATCGTTGTCGTCGACGTCGACGAGCTACAATAACTCATTGTTAATACACAAAGGTGAGGTTCACGGTCGAGAATTTGTGATTTTGACACGGCAATATATCAAAATTTTCCTACATTATGTGGTTAATTTGAAAATATTTCGGAAAACTCGAGAGCGTTTCTCTTTTTTTGTGTTCTTTTCGGCGAGTCTTTTGTCGAGACGATTTGCAGCGTTAGTAATTCAATACGATATGAGATAATGAATTCTATGGGTTGGGGCCGAGGGGATTTCGTACAAAGGAGTTAAATAAGACGCCACTAGAATGAAAATTTAATTTTCCCTCGTGAAATTTATTAGTCCGAACACGTCTAGTTCTTAGCGTCTCTTCCTTGTCACAGAAAATCGAAAGAAGTGAGAAAATTTTTGAAAAAAAACTCTCGAAGATCTATTACTATAAATATAGTACAACTTTGATTTATGTATGAAAAATTTTAATCTTATAATTTAATTTTGTGTCATAAAAAAAAATCTTTTTTTAATCGTAAATCAAATATTTGCTCATTTACATTTTAATTTCATGAGTAACATTGTGAAATAATTGTAATTTTTTTTCAACATGATTAAATTTAATTAAATTGAACAAACGCTCTTCATTTTGAATGTTACAATTCAGATATTAAAAAATATATATTATTCACATCAAAAACCAAATAGAAAAAAAGATCAAATAGAACCACCACCTCCAATTCAAAAGTCCTATAACAATTACGCACCCGCCCACCCTCGACCGACATAAAACCTCGTTTTTCATGCAAAGACCGAACTTCCTTTTTAAAAAGGGTCCTTTTTTATTTTCTCGACTAAATTAATAAAGTCATTTGCGTATGTAACGTGTCACTTTGCGCAAAATATCGCACCATATCCCCGAGTCGCGGGCTCTTCACAGCGTGAAATTACCTAGTTTTTTTTTTATACACATACTATACATTATTCCTGCTTCCTTTCCGCGGGGTTTCCTCGGATACGTGTATGTGCATATTGTACTGTACACTCACTCTTTTCGTACAGTATATTCTTGACTATACCTTTCATTATATACAATTTTTATTTTAATAAAATATTTTCATACGATTTTCATTAGCACATGGTAAAATTTTTCATACTGAAAATATCTCTATCACATAAACTTGAATTTTTACTTATTCAAATTATGCCTAATGTTGCTTAACTTCAGTGGTGATACCATGAATCCTCAACGTCCAAATTGTTTCATTAAATCGAGTATATACTACACTCTACATTTCCACTCGTCTCCTTTACGTGTCACGTTGTATTCACGTACGGCGGAATGCCCACGTAGTGGAAATAAGAATGCGGAGGCCCTCCGGGGAAAAAGGGACCGCGTACCATAGAAATGGATTCGGATACACACACATAGCAAAATGCGTCTATTTTCTTGTATGTGTGCACACATACTTTACGTGTAGTTCAGGGTGAACGTGCGTCACGTATTGTTGGTATTGTGCCGCAGTGACACCCCATTGTAGCGACGCCTAGGTGGATTTACAGCGAAAAAATAAAATGGAAGAATGAATAAAGACTATCCAGTATGAATCATAGGGTAAGGTGAGGAAAATTGTGTGTGTTGATAATAAGATTCGTTTGGAATTGTAAATTGCTAGGATTGTGTTGCGGAGAGGTTGTGCTTGGTGGATGGTCATTAATCATTTGAAATAGTAATGAAGTTTTTGAAAAATTTAATATTATTGTTATTTAAATATTTCGATATATTTATTTTGAAAAAACCACTTAAGAAAATGCTATGGTAGAATTTTTATAAAAATAGGTTTTATTAAAAAATCGTCATATCAAATTTAACTTTCGGGAGTTTATACAAAAATAAATTTTGATATTTAATACAACATAAGAATATTTTTTTAAATTGTATTTTTAAATTGATTTTTAAAATGAACATCGTGTGCAATCCAAATGAATCAAACAAAAATAACCTTATTCAGGTATAGCGATGCATTAAAGAAATTCTTTGTAATTCCAGACGGATCATACCTTTAAGGGATTTTCTGGCTTACGTAATTAAGTCGCGTGCTTTCGTGCGCAATAGGGGAAAGCACTTTTCCTTTGCGATGCATGAAAAATGCACGAAAAAGAATTCGGTTGCAACGACTGAAAGACTGGATGCAACTCATAAAGTATTCATGCCCAACTGCTCTAGATGCACCCTTGATTTATGAAGATTGCGCTTTTATTGCCCACCGTTGGAATTATTTACCAGAGACGTAGCGATGCATTTGCTACGTGGTCGATACTTATCTGAAAATTCAACATTGATTCACTGAAAATGTATGAAGGTAAATATCGTAGAAACAATTTCACCTAAAGGTTATCTTTCGAACATAAAGAAAAAAATGAGTAGAATAAAAATATTTTATCGTCGATAAGAAAAATGGCGAATTCCCAATATTCACATGATCCATATCGAAAAAGTCCGATGTATTATAAAAGTGTAATCCAACTTCATTCTTTTTCTATGAGTCGTAAAATATGCGAATTTTCAAAGAATATATCTTTGATTTCATATTGAATTTCCTTCCGAAAATACACGGAGTCGCTTCTCTCTCATATCGTTATCGGAAAGGGTCAACGTTATATTTTGCTCATTTCGTAGAGTACGCTTTGCTCAGCAGGCTTGTTCGAATAAAAAAAAACGCCAATTTTTGTTTTTTGCAAAATCATGTCGTTTTCCAAACGATAAAGTTATTGCAAATGTAACCAATTTTCCGAAAAAGGTTGTTTAGGCTGTATGAATCGAGAGGGTTTTTGTTATTTTCCGTGTAGCCCCTAAAATTTCGCTACGGGGAATCGAAGAACGAATGAGTTTGCAAATATGTAAAAAAAGTAATAATGGCTTCACAATAATCGAACGAACAACGTTTTTGGTACGTTTGAGTAAAAATCCATATTTTTTAATTACAATGCGTGCCCCAAAAGGAAAAAACCGGCGTCAGAAGACATTGATTGACACAACACGAAAAAACTTTGAAATTTAAATTACCTTTGGCGCCTTTTTCAAGCTTTTTTTTATTTTTGACGAGAGGCGAATTTCAACAAAAAAATGTGCACATAATAAGTATCGGGTACTTGGCGATAGATTGCGTGGTGTGGTCACATATTATTAGTGAAATTTTCCACAAAGTTACACCGTCGAGTGTGTACGTGTAATCAACCATCACCCCATTAAGGATATTTGACCCGCTATGCAGTTTGTACGTAGAAAAAATATCCCGATTCTAATCTGGCTTGATTTATAAGCTGAAAATAATGTTCTGCATACTTAGAATTTCACATTTTTTTCATTAGCAATTATTTCAAATGAGCACGATACCGAGTTGACGTACTGCGTGATTATTGAAATTTATTTTAACATCAATGCAAATATTCAATTAAAAAAGCGCAAATTTCAAATTTTATTTATGATATGCGTGTAGAAATTTTATGTTATGTTTTGTATGCATAACAGTTGAGCATTGCAAACTGGTCGACAAAGTTTATATTTGTATGCAAGACGGATGGATAACAGATGGACATGTGAAGCACAAGAATGGTATTCATAACTTTAAAATAAATTGGAAATGATGAATGGGTGAGATCAAAAATATTATTAGAATACATACAATTTAAATACAAATTGTTGGAAGAATATTAAAAAGGTTTTCATACAACACATAACGACAAATTGATATATAATATAATACATTTTGATTAAATCCTTTCAATCATTAAAAAAACACATTCATTTGAGATACACGATCCGCTTCGAAAACCACAATTTTTCCGCAAAACCAAAAGACACCCAACAACCGACATTCCGCGAACGAACAGGGCCGCACTTGGCCTTATCAGCGGCCCGTAGCCAAAACGAAACGTAGCAACGAATTAATGGCATTTCGGCGCGAATATATTTCACGTTTCGGACGGCCACACACGAACGACAACACACGTGGCACATACACACACGTGTACACGAAATGGCGCACAGGTGGACGCTTTTTATCTGCTTTCCGCACGAACGCTCTGACCCACATGCGCCGTGTCCACCAGACTGTGCGTTAAAAACGTTTGACGGAAAACGAGCCGGCTGAAAATTCGCGAAATATTCGATACGTGACTGAAAAGTGATGGCAATGGTGTACGCGGTTGTCGTAGGCAGTTTGGAGGTTTCGTTTGAGGTGTTTGTAAGGGTTTCAGACGGGTGGGTTTTTGTTTGGAGGTTGGTGTATTCTTGGTTTTAGGTTGTGTGGTTTGATGGAAAATTGTTTTATGAGTAAGTTTTGCATACTAAATAAGGTATTATTTCATGTTTTTCTTTGTAAGACTATGAAATTGAAAACATGCACTTGTGTTGTTGTCTGAAAACTTTCGAGACGTATATAACATATATTTATGATGTCACGCTACTTCTTAATATTTTCAAACTTAGAATAATGAATATTTAAATATTTTATTTTATTTTATTCAGAAACAAAAAGATCTTAAAATTTGCAATCCACAAATAATAAAAAGGTATGATTTGACTGTGCAATGACAAAAGTAAGTACACATTGTGCCTTAAAACGAATTATTTATAAATCAGAATAATATACGATGTGCACTATTTCGGGTGCATTAAGGAATCTCGTACTGAGCATCATTTTATTTGTAGTGTACAATGAAAATTTTTTTTGGAATTATAATCATTATGAGCATTAAAAATATGAAATGTTTAATAGAAAAAATATGTCTGAGCATTAAAATAATCGAGAGGTAGCAACGTCGCCAAAACAAAATCTTCCTCCATAGACAATACAATACAACTGTCGACATTTCCTTTTGTTAAAATTTTAATTACGTTTCATTTCATTTACATAATAACAAATTGGTCCATTTTTTATTATGAAAGTTGTGAATAATGGTCAAGCGATTGGTATTTCACCCTATTCGCGTTCACTGTGTTGCCGATCCTTTATTTATATTTTTTCTAATTCACGTTTTATTCGTTTTAAGGTACAAATATTTTTTCAATGATCAAAGTAATTTTTCAAATGCACACATTTCGATTCTCGTATACATTTTTTTTTAATGCACACTAATTTTATAAAATACACATTTAAATTTTCCCATAGTAAAACATCAAAACTGCTCTGTGAAACCATTCCAACCTGCACTCTCCATTCAGCCACCACATTCAACATATCCCTCATGCATCGAATCCAATCCCAAACAGACCCTCAAGACACTAAAATCCACAGACCACAGATTGAAAACCACCTGCACACACACACACACACACATACCCACCCATACCAACGATACATCACAGTGCTCAGTGGTAAAATTTACCCGACCGTAATCGCGCTGGAGCATACGTACTTAGCGGGTTTAGGGACGAACTTGCACCAACTCCGGCGTCAATCTCCGACCCGGAGTTGGCCGTCGAATTCCCGAAACGTTCTCGGATGACGTACTCCCGGGATCGTGACGAGACGGGAAATTCTCGGGGCGAGACGAGACGCGAGATAAACGCGAAATCGCCACTTTGGGGATACGCCGCGAGCATTTTTCATCGCTATCTGAGAGCGTTATCTATTTTCGTCGTGGTTGTTCCCTCGGCGGTGTTGTAGACTTGCTTTACTATTTCGGGTCCCCATGGTGCCTAAATGTGTGCTAGGGTGTTCTAAGGGGGTGAAAATGGGTTCAAAATACGCGGCTTTTGCGTAGCTTTCAAAACGTGGAGATTAGGCTATATTTAGCGGTTTAAGTGCCTCGAAGCTCTCGTGTGACAAAAACAAATGTTAAAGCAAACGCATTTGCTAAATAAACAGTCGTTTCGAAATTAGATTATTTAGTATAGGATTGAATTAGAACTATAATTAATTTGTAACATGATTATGTAATGTTGTTTTTGGTGTTCAAAAGGAATAGCTACAGAAAAAAAATAGGACTTGGGACGGTAGCGAATACACTTTTTTTACTGTTATAGCACAAAGTAATTTAAAAAAAATCAAATATTTAAAAAAATTACTGGACTTTGTTGAGCATAGACTTCATTTTTGTCGAACAAATATTTATCAATAAAAAAATGAAGGGTACTACTTTTCGAGTAACTTTATAGAATCACTAAACCAAATTTGATACATAATGTGTAAAAATATCTAATAGGTATTTACATATAATATATGTTATATTGAAATATAAACACGACTGAAACTTTAGCAGTTTCTCGCATAATCGGCAAACATTTCTCAATTTCAGTTATTACGACAGTTCAAAAATACACTACACATCAAACGACCGAAAGTCATCCATGGAAATTCACAAAGGTCGCGCCTCAAAGCTCTGCTTTGCGAATATATTAATTCAGAACTTCGAACACACTTCCACCATTTCGAGATTTGAAATTGAGCTATTTGCTCACAATTTGATACTCATAATAGAAATATGTTACGAATGTACGATCCCGGTATCGAAACGTATTTTTTTTACTTTCAGGGGTATGAAATATTGCAGTTAAACTCTAATCTTTTAATTTTAAAAATTTTAACAAACAAATAACATTAATATTTAATGTCATTGTTGTTTTAAGATACATCCATCCCATTAAAACTACCTTTATTTTTAGACACATTACAGCGAAACTAACAACACCCCATAAGGGTGTCCTCCGACCATTCCTTACCCTCACTTCATAACAGACACGCCACTGTCTCGTCTTGCAAATTAAAGTTGCGAAACACAATGCCAGGTTGTTGCCGCCGAGAATTTGCACACTCTCGAGTTCAAACGTAATTTACACATTTTAACTTCGACTCGCGAGAAGTTTAATAAGGCTCCTAATTCCCGTATTAATTCCGAGAGACGAACGCGTCCGCCCTCGGAGAAGCGAGTTTCGCTTTATGTCGCCGAAAGTGCGTTATATTGTTCCGAATTGTCGCTACGGCTCTCGCGTTATTTATTATTTCGGAGAGCTTTTGAATTATGCGAAATTAGGTGTGAGCTTGTATAGATTTGCGCCCTGTTTGTTGGGAATGTTCACGAAATTCGCGAGTGTGCCGAAAGTAAAGCGATCGCCCCTATTGCGCTCGCGTCAAAGTTTTCCCGTGTTTGTCGCAAAACTCTCCGAAATTTGAATTTTGATATGTATTATTTTATTTTCCGAGTTAGAAAAGTTTGGTTTTCAATCTAAATTTTATGAATGAATTTATTATATTTATTTTAAAACATTTTTTGAATAAATAATATTATAAAAATGAATTATAACTAGTAAAAGTATTACACAATATATATTATACTTAAAACTGACTCAATTTAAAATATTTTCAATGTTATTTTAAATAAAAATAAACCAATTGGTAATAATAAAATTTCTTTCACCCTACCGAATTCGATTTGTCATTGTTCGATTATATAACAAAATGTATCAGTCTGCCATACACCAATTATACAACGAGCGCATATTTGTTTCCGCAATTAAAACCAAACAAGTCTTTCAACTCGAAGTGTGAACAAACGCACCCCCGATGCAACACAAACAATTTTTAATTGGTCATCATTAACGAAAAATTCGTATATTACATATCAGCAGGCGTTGAAATTTAACAGTCCGTATATTTTCCCTGTTGTTTTCTCGTCTGCGGGTTTATTTGCTTATTGTTATTTCTACGCGAGCCGTTACTTTGCCGTGCTCTCAAAACAAACATTCGAACCGGCGTTCTCACTTAATTATCATAATGGACCATTACCGGTGGAGAGAAGTGCAGTCTCTGCAAGGGAATTAGGAATATTTTCTTTCAGGGAATTTGTGCTGTTCTGGATCAAGGTGTTGTGTCTCGGGTAGGGGAGTAAGTTATTTCTAGTGCGGTTAATGCAAGTCATCTTGGAATGAAGTAATAAAATCAACTAGCTTTTAGGTGAAAGGTATGTTGTTACGTGGGGTTGAAAGTTTTGAGATCAAATCCTTGGGGTATAGTGATGGATGCGTCGAATGAATCATTGTCAATTTTTTGTATAATATTCACCAAATTTTTATATAAAAATGTATCTTATAAATAATAAATTAAACTTATGAACGTAAAATATAACATCAAACTCTCAGGTATACTGAAGTCCATTTTATTTTCAAAGCCTTCCCGGATGTCCCATCAGATCTGAATAGAGCTAAAAGCGAGCACACATCAACCTGCCCGAATTAAAGACAAACATTCCCATCGTGCAAAAATGTTTACCTGAATAGGCAAAAGAGAAACACGCATACGGGTATTATACAGGTGCACTTTCCGTACTCGAAATTGCAAAAACGTCCCGCGAATCCGTCGTAAAACCAGCGGAAATTCGAGGGCGAAAAGTCGACGAACGAAAGCCGGGCAGTAAAAATTTTTTCCCGTCTAGCCGTCGTAAAAATGCGGTTTATGGCCTCAAATCGCACTTTTCGCGCGAATAATTCATACAGGCCGTATAAGCGCGATGCGACCATTGTTTAATGCCACGACGGGTTAATGCTACCCCTAATGTGTTGGGTTGTTTATTTAAAAATATACGAATCGTTATAAATTTATCGATAATATAATCGAATATTACAAAACGATTTATATAACAATATATTTTTATTACATCACATTTCGAGGGTTTCGCGGAAATGTTATGTGCGGCCGTATTGCGAAAATTTGATGTCAATAAGATCGGACGCCGGCAGACTAATGGTGTTGTCTACAATTTGATCTTGTGACCGCTGATAATTTGGCTTTGGGCCCTTTGGCTATTGACCTTTTGTCCTTTTCGCTAATTGGATGGCATCCCGTTGACCCAGACCTGTCAGAATAGATCTATATCCCAGAGGCCGAATCCAGGCTTACCTTCGAGTCAGCACTACCGAAATTGGATTCTGGACTCGCGTACATTGTCATGTCATTATGCGAATATGGAAAAAAATGATTATTTTTATCACATATAATTCTCGTTAATTTATTATTATGAGCTTTTATGTAAGGAAATAATTATATTAATAGACCAACAATGAAAGGTACATTGAATATTCATGATTTATTAGTTCTGTACGATATATTTTATAATTCAAAAATAATATGCTTTAGCATATGTTGAATTTATGGAATCTGACGTTCGCTTTACATAAATTTCCGCCTTTTTGCACAATTAGACGTAGCGGTCAGTAAACGCCCGAGGTGTTTATCACTCGATTCCTGCAGGATCGTGAGTCAGCTTTGTTTTGCGCCAGACATATCCCATTTGAATATGTATATCAGGTGCCATAAATTCAAACGGCGTGATATAAAGCGACCCAGACGTGGAAGACATACTCGTAGAGGGAGTCCGTTTTATATTGCGGTATGTACGTCGTGTATGTACCATCAGTTGAGTATCAGCGGGGAGAAAGTGAATTTATTTTCTTTTTTTGCTGTTTTTTAGTTCCGCGTTGTTTATCATTTTCACAATGTATTCGTCGCTTTAGTGATAAAATATACACTGAGACGGGTGATGGTCCGTTGTTAAACCATTAAATCTAGTTCCATCATAAACACCGCTAGACGTGTCTTCGGGTAAACCGCCAGAAGCCATTAAAATACGCGAAAGTTTTCCCATAAAGTGTTAAGGAGATTTTTTCTCAGGCTGCACCTTCGCTATAGACTTTGGGGTTGTCGTAAAAGCGTACAGAAAGTAATAAAAGTATTAAAAAAAATGTATAAACAAAAGTGGAATTTTGTTTATGACCGCATTTTGTTTACGTTCTCCGTTCAAATGGATTTCGCCGGAATTAAACGGCTGACTAAATTTTTCTGCGCACAAATTTCGTGCAACTCGAAAGCGATTTTCTTTTTATTTTGGATATAAAACGTAACATTTTTTACTGTAATGAAATGTTTTTTTTTTCTAACTGAAAAAAATAATAATGATCGTTCGTCTGAAACTTTCTAGACTCAATTTCACTAAGCGTACTTGTGGACCCTTCACTATTAAAAAAGTAGTTAAACTTCTACATAAAATTCTTATTAGTGAACAAATATTAACCAAGTAATTGAGATTATTAAATTTTCTCCTCTGACGATTTAAACACGTTTGTGTAATCAGCAAGTTTTTTTCCCCAATCGACTCAACGCCAAGTTCGCACTATGAATATTAAAGTGGTTTAATTTAGTCGGGGACACCGAAAAGTTTACGAAAGTATTTCAGACTTAAAAACACCGTTATATTAATATATTTTTTAATTTTTAATCAATTTATAAATAAGATAATCTTTTCATTTTATTTTGCTTTACTACGATAAAAAAATCGGGCCATTTAATCTGACATATATCATTCATAAAATCCGAAGCTCACATCTGATTTATTTATTCAAATCTTTTTAAAAGCTTCTCGATAAGGGAGTTGAATGAATAAATATAAAAACACATGCGAGAAACAATGCAAACCAAACACAATAGAGAAAATATACGCGGATTATATAAACATGGGTCCTGTCTCGTTTTCATACTGATGTGAAACATAAGCAACCTTTATACACACACGTAAAACCGACGTCGTTTCTCAAACGTTCGTTGCAAAAGTAGTCTGTGTGTGTTTCGCAATTTCCCTTGCGAAACAAGAATTTTTTTACGGCAAAACTTCGTGAGATATTCAAGATTCGTTTCGAGACCGACGCGTACTCACCTACTGCTGAAACACTATGAGAAATCTCAGACGTTGTTCGAAAATCGTGCTTAAAATGTCATATTACAAAAATATGTACTTCATTCGTGTAAGAAAATTGGTATGAAACAAGAAATTTTTGAATACTGCATGTTTTTGTACCGATAATTTTCAATGTAATGTGGGTGGTTATTTAGAAGCATACTATAAATCTGTTTCATAATATTCATATATAAATTTTATAAAATTATTGTTTTTGTATCAAGTATAAATATCATTTTATATGGAACTGTCAAGAATATATAATAAATAATTTTTGCTGAAACTTGTCGCTTCATTTTAGCGATTATATCCGGTTGATGAATATGTTCAATAAGACAGCCGTTAACTTAAATGTCCAAATATAAAAAATAATAAATTTAAAATATACTTTTATGACTGCAATATTTTGAACTTCTCAGCGCGACGGGGCGAGATCGTTGAAATTCAAATGAGGGCCGTGTGATATATGAAATCGAACGGAATCTGTTTCGATACATAAATGCCACGGGGGTAGGAGAGGTCCTTGCATTTTATTCAAATCGCGTCCGCCGTCGGAAGAAGGGTTGACGACAACAATTCCACTGATTTCCTTTTCGAAAACCGCGTAGAGAACACACAACAGGTGAAACCGCCGGCGGCTTTATTAAAATCGGGGAAAAAAAGCGAAATTTACCCGGCGGGTTCCATCAAAATAAATTATTCCGTTTCCACTTTGCGCAATGATATTTTGTCAAATTGCGGGACGTCTCTCGTTCATTTTATAAATTATTCTAATTTTGTATGAAATATCTCTTTTTGCGAATTTGCGTCTCGGTGAGTTTTTACGACTCAATTAGCGAACGCGAAACGTAATAAGGAAATATTACACCGACGAATCCCTGATAGGAGTAATTGGACATTTAATCTCCGACAGTGCCTTGCGCTTTCTTATTATTTTGCGAATATATGTATAATAGATGCCCGCGTTTTTTATATTCATCTATAAAAAAGACGAATAAAAAACTGCATTATTTATGTAATTACGCCGGAATACCCGAGAGTGCGCTTAGCGAAAAATATTTCCCTCTCCTTTGGCGTTTTTTCCGACTTTGCGCTAATAAAATGAAGTGTTAAAGTCGAACTTTCGTATTTCCCGTGGTGCTTAGAAAAATATGATTTCAACGTTATATAATATAATATATATGAAATATACGCGGTTATAAAATTTTGCTTTGATTCTTTCATAATTTATGTATGAACCGTTTCAATTGATTTCATATTCTCTTAAATCACCGATTCATCGCGAGTGTGTCATAAAGAAAATCGATTTAGTTGCAATTTTAAAATATTATAGCTTATCGTTAAACGATATTCACCTATCAATTGAAATAATTATACTCATACGATATTCTGTAATAGATTTTTTTATATTATAAATTTGAATTTCATAGTATAAGTTTGCTGATTTTGAATGAATCGTCCTTTATATAATAATTTTTATATCTCTCCTGAAATTGTATTAAGAAATAGATAAAATTCCAATTTCTTACTGGGATTTAAAGATAGATGCAATCTTCTTTGCATAATGGTGATTTATATTATATATCTTTACCTAAGGAAGGAAAAGACAGAAAATATATTCGAAATAATCGCATGTATGAAACGGATATATTATAATACAATATAAGTCACCGATACGACGATCACATAAATCTGTAGATCATTTTAAGATTATCGTAGCATTTATTCGATCAAATCGATAACGCGGCATTTGAATATCTGCGGCATATAAATAAACCATATGCTTAGTCTGCACGAGAAATTAATATTTATGAAATTCTGCACGGACGACGTTCCGATTGTTTACCGAGGGCTTACGCCACATTGACGGTAATTATCGCGAAAGGGCTATAACGATTATTTAATGGCCCACACTAGCGAACAATTACGTGAAAATCCTGCCATTACCCACCCCCGAAGTTCGAACATCCGATTCGCGGGGGATGAAGTCATCCCGTCAATGCATCATCATTTTTCCTGTGCCACTACCCCTCTGAATACTCTCCCTCATACTTTTTGCATATCCACTATTACCGATGCGCGAAGAAAGCATTTGAACTTTGCATCCTATACAGAGTATTTCGTAAGTGATTAATATTATAATTGAAAAAAGAAATCAAATCATATAAAATATAATTTAAATGTGTCAAAAAATTAATGATTAATATAACATTCATTACGCATAGTAATCAATATTTGAATTATATGATTCGAACAAAAAAAATCATATATTTCTTTGTATATCAAAATATATTTGAGAAAAAATATATTAATGATTTGATATTATTTTAAAAATTAAATACTTTTTCAGAATATCCTGTATATTTCCTATTGAATGGGGGAGTAAGAAGCGGATACCCGAATCATTTTTTCATATTTATTCTAATGTGCGATATTTCGCGAAATGCCATCGCGTGCCCTTCTCGACCGAAATTGTACACAGAACGTTTCGATTCAGCGGTTTTTTCGGCCTTCCTCAGTAGTATGTTATGGTTCGATACGGCAATTTTTCAGGTATGTAATATCGTGTGTGGGCACGTATCTCTCCCCTTGGGTTCAGGAAAAAATGCACGTGTGTAATTGAAAGATGAATGGAAGTTTTTTTTGCGCTTTGCTCCTACACAATGAAATTTTTCATCCGGCCCTGCGCGCTCGCCCCAAGGGTAGGAAGCCCTCCTCTCGTTCTGCGTAATGAACTTTTTTTCCATGCGAATATTCCACCACAGCTATTCACCTGAAAAATATTTATTTATTTGCTTAGGTCTCTGGTTAGTGTTTCGCTTTCGAGTTTTATATTTATTTTTTACGTTTTTTTCTCGTATTTATTATTACCTTTTCCTTTCAGACGAAGGAGCACGGTTTTCGCGGAAATGCTTCGTAACGAAGCACTTCCGCTCTTGATTATTTTATGATTTTTCAATTTATATAAAAACGCGTCATTTTTTATTTATTCAAATATTATAAATATTATAGTTATAGGTTTTCGTAGCAACCACACGAATTATCATATCTTTATCGACAGTTCGAGTACCCTCAATGCATAGATATCCAACCGCTCTACCATATGCATACAAAGTTTTCAAACGGCACATGGGTCACCACCTTCACCTGCATACACATTTATCCATTGTCGAATAACACCAGTGAGGAGATCGGCAAAGCAAGATATTCAACAACTCCTACAATCTCGTACATACGCGTAGTGCAGTTTCAAAATTTCCATTTCTCTAAACTAAATTAAAAATCGTATAATTTTTAAAATAAACAGGTGTCTCTAGATTCACACAAGATTTAAATTATGAGCCATTTGTGCGATAAAGTGTTGCCAACGAAAAAAAACACAGAGTGACATTTGATAGTTCAGGGTTATTCAAAATAAAGTACATTGTTGATTATTGTTGCTGTTGTTGTCCTGGCCGTGAAATTTCCCGTTCTAGTGATCAGGATTGGCCGTCCAGATCATGCGATTTAACGCCGTTGGACTTTTTTCTTTAGGGGTTTTTGAAGTTTAAAATTTATGCCAGCAAGCCTTCGACCACCCACGCCTTAAAGGCGGAAATTAAGCGCTGCATCAATGAAATTCAGCTACATTAATACCATATGATCTTGGAAAATTTCAACTACAAAGTGCGTATGTGCCAGTAAAGCCGTGAAGGCTTTTTACCCAATATGTTATTTCATACATAACCCTATACTGTATATTTTATGAATCGATAATAAAAAAAAATAAATTTTAAGCCTGTATAATTTATGACTTTGGTTTTATCAGTTTTCATAGAAATTCTAAAAACTTAAGTAATAAAATTTTTCATTTAATCGCTTAGGTCAAGATTGTGAATTTTGATTCTATAATCCCCATACACAAGCACACTCCGTATAACGGGCGCCAGATAACGAGAATGATTAAGGGTAACGATTATCGGCGTCATCCCTCGCGATAATCCGAAATTATTCAAATTTACGTTTTGGTTTTTGTGCCCTTAACATATACATTTTATATCAAATAATATAATACGTGGTTCTATCCGAATAATAACGAATCGGCTGAGCCAAAGCGATAAGGAAGCCCGTCGATTGAAACGCCTGAGTCCCCCCCAATTCACATAAATAATGCATCAAAATTACGCTGGACGAACGGTGAGTTTATAATCATTCTATTATGTGAACATGAGTTTGAAAGATTCGTATAAAATTTTATAGTAGCACGAAATGCGATACAATAAAATTATTTCAAAGAATACGTTCTATAATAAAAATCGAGCAATATATTACTTTTAAAGCACATCGAATCCATTCCAATTCGCATCACATCCTCGGCAATATCGCATTTTCTCAAAACTCGAAACAACACCGAAATATCGATCCCAAAAAGAACACCGAACCTTCAACACATACCAGACCCGTTCATACGCCACGATCGATACGAAAGTCTCGAAGTCTCGGGCAAAACTCAACACAACACGAAATTATACCAAAAAGAGCAGATACGCGCCATCCGAAGACGACAAGGCGGGAACTTTTAAATATCGAACATTCGCCGTCACGATCGGCCATTCTTTGCGCGCGCGCTCCTCAACAACGAGCGCATTGTTTATTTATTGTCGTGAAACCAATTATCGAGTCTTTGAGGCAGGCCTCTGAGGCTCCGGAGCAGGGATTATAAGGAAAGGTCCTCGTTTTGAGAGAACGAACGTTTTAATCTGTCACGACCTATCGAGGTGGGCTTTGCTCCGAAGATGACGACGCCGCATAACTTCACAGCTCTTTCGTGTGGCGATTATTTATCGAAACGAACCTTTGGCATGGGAACTCGAGGAATGTGCCCATAAGTCTCGCGGAAGATGTGGATTTATTTATTTTTCGCCTGATTTATTTGGCGAGATTCGAAATTGTTTCTATATGCGAGTTGAGGTTGATCCATTTCGTTTTCAATAATATTTTGTTGTAACAAATCCGGAGTCGCAACATAAAAGGAAACTAATAATATCTCGGAATTTTGCGTCGACATATTCAAAACAAACGAAACTACACAAAACAAGCTTTAAAGTGGATACGTTACCCGTTTCACTTTTGTCTCTTCTGGATCAAAGGGATAGTCATGGAAACACCGTATTCCCGAAGCATCTAAATTACGCCCAGTTGCGTTGAATTTTCGACTCATAGGAGCTAGTAAATTGTCAGTTCGGATATTACGCTAGACTATTATATTATAACGTGCAAACTAATGGGATCTTCTGATGTTAATCCGAGTTGCTGACTGAATGATGGCCGCACATTTCTTAATTAAACCGGCGTTAAACTGACGGCTTTGAAGCGAGAATTTGCGTATTTGAGCGGTGTCGATTTCTCATCAGTTTCACGGTTATGACTTTCTAATAGTTCATCATTAATATGGTCTGGTTTATTTATGTGTTTGATGCAATGTGTGATATAATCTATTGAAACATTTAAAATTTATGTTAATTTAATTATTTTAGCTTTATGAAATTGAGCGTATAATTAGTATTCCACAAACAAATACAAAAATAATTAATTAAAAATTTCATCATCTCAATGTTCTATAAAATGTATAATATAATCACAAAACTTGACCGTACAAAAAAAATGAAAAATTTAAATCATAAATTATAATCGAAAAATAAAAAAGCACAAAGAGACAAAGAACTATTTACATTTCGTTTTTAATTCGCATATTTTATTAAACTCGGCCGTAAAGCGCCCCGTTTTTAATTTGAATCCACACTTTTTATTCGAGACGACGCGCATCTTCAGCCGCGTCGGAACGAACCTGCAGATATTTTCAGCAGCCTAGGAGCTTATATTTTTACGTTATTCTTTTTTTTTTCATCCGAAATGTTTCGCCCTGCATCTGCATAAGGAAAGAAAGTATAGTTAGACCGGCACGCGCGTCAAAACGTCAACCGCAGCCATTCGGAAGCGATGCCGACTTAATTCCCGCGCGACGGGCACTTGTGGCTGCGGTGCCGAAAATTAAAATGAAAAAAAAAATTGCACGAAGGGAAATTTAATTTGAGAGGGAGGCGGCGTCGCCAACTGTGCAATTTTAATTTGTTTTTACGTTAAACGTGTAACGCGGCCGCCCCGCCCCCGCGCTGACTACTCATTTCTGCGATTTATTTCGTATTTTTTTGAATATTTTTCTTAATTATTCTTTTAGGAAATTTCTAAAGATATGCATTTCAGAAAGTCTATGTATTTTAATGAAACTTAAATTTCTATGCTTTATATGCTATGAGACGTTATTGGGTTGACGTATTTAGACTTAAACATCGTTAGTCGAATTATGAACGATACATTGAATTTTAATAGTGTTATGCTTAAATTTTTCTTATTCAAAATATTAATACTTATTCACTTGAGGTTACTAACAAATTATTTTCAATTACTCTCTGAATTATTTGAATAAGTTAACAGTTCTCGGTAAATTTGATCTTACTTGAAATTAAACTTTAACGATCAATAAAATCAAATTATTGAAAATTTCGAATGATAAATAAAATAATATAAATTAAACGAAATCTTTTCATATTGCTCCAACAAAATCATACTATTATATATAATACGTCCAACCCATATGAAATTAACATGCAAAATCGCATAAGAACGCGGTCTTTATACAAACAAGCGCACCAAACAATTTAAGCCAACATCCACTAAAGGACGGAAAAGGATTCAAACGGCCACCCAGTAAACGCACACCATCGCTGAAACGTGATCCTGAAATATGGACGAGTGTAGGTCTGGCACGTGCCCCGAACTCCCAGTAACGGTTATGGTTTCACTTTTCGCCACCAAAGCCTCCGCCACGTACCGACGCGTACGTACCAGAGTGGGTTCAGGCCAGACGGTTTAATTTGGGTCTTTAGTTTTACCTAAGGGACATATTACGGCTCCGTGCTGCAGTAACTCAGGTGAGTTTATTACAGGGACTGCACTGCAGCTAGGTACGTAATAGTTGCCGTAGTGTAGCAAATGTGCTCCGAACGCAATTTCGCGTCTATTGTGCTGTACACACAATTTCGACAATCAAACTGCGGGTTAGTTAATTCCGCGGGCTAAAAGGCCCGGCTTGTTCGGCGTTCATTATAAATACATTAGGTCGAAACGAACGAGTCCCGAATATATAAAAAAGGAGCGTGTGTATAAAGTCCTGGAGAGAGTCCAAATCGCAATAACATTAAGTGCACACTCGTGTATGTGAGCGTCGTGAGACACTCGCGTTATGCGTCGTAAATTTCTTGGTTTTTTTTATGTTGTTTCTCTTCTTATTGCTGTTTTATCATTTTCGTGAATAAGTGGAAAATTTGGATTATGCAAAGTCTCGAGAATATTTTTGCGTAGATTTATTTTAGTGAATAAGCGATCTCTTTTTGATGCGTATATAAAAACAAAAACACTTTGATATTCTAATATATTTTATTAGTATCCCAAATTGAAATGAGCCAAAAAAATTCAACAACATCAAAGCTGCTTAAAAAAATACTTAAATTACATTCCAATTTATAATCATTCAATACAAAAAACAATGTTAATCTCGCCACTTTTTCATAACACCTTTAGAAAATCCGCATAACAGATCGTCGACTCCTGCATATTGAAATCCTTTCGCTAGATTGACCATCCTTTGGCGCATATTTTAACCATACAAACATACCATAAAGCATGGATACACAATATAGACATGCTCCTTGCCCGGAATAAGTCATCCGAGGGCCATCCTTGGGCCCTTTATGCCCGATTTCCTGAACCCGCGTCACGGAATACGGTACAACAAGTGAAATATCGCCGTCGTCGAACGATATATATCCATTAATTTATTCACCCTCGCACTTTTTCAACCCCACGTGGGTGGAATCCCACCTCCTTTCTTCAGGATCGCAAACTTTCGCCGAGGCGGTGAGAAAAAAAACAGTGGATGTCGTGCAAGAAGTGGTCTCCGAAGTGAACGTCGGGTGGGCGATAATTAGATGTTTGGTAAACAAAAACGAAATTAAGCGAATTCTTCTGTTCGGGGTTGTCGTTGAATGGGTGGAAAAGTGGGCAGGGAATTCGTTTAATTAAAATATTTCTCTCGGTTCGACGACGCATTAAAACGTAAGGCTCGTCTCGTCTCGCGTAATTAGCCGTTGATTTTTATGGATCGTATTTCATTTCATTTAATGTGCACTTATAAAGTTTGCTATGAGATTTATTCCGTCGTACAAGGATATTTCATTAGGTGAATATTAAATTGATAAGATGATACATTATTTTATGTTATGGTTAGCCATTAAAATGATTAATTAAGATGTGCAATTCATTTACCTTCAGCATAATTTAATATCTATCTATCTAAATAAATAAATTTACTCATTGAAATATTAAAAAAATACTTTGTTAAAATATATTTTTAATTTTATTTTATTATAAACGAATCATCGCAAAATTAATTTGTGGTGAAACGACAAAGGGGGCGTAGCTACGACGGCTCATTGATTTCTTTCTCGGAAAACGTTTTTAATTTTCCCCGGGCGTCCCGTGTTTCTCGGATCCACAAAAACGGTTGTACAGAGCTAAACAAAAGCAACCCTCTCCCACCACCTCCGTTTCCCGTTCGTCTTAAATATTTTATACTTGAAGGATTTTACACTTTCGGTTGAGGCAATACAATAAGGGAAACCGCCGGGAAGGACGATAAAATCAGGACAATAAATTTTTATTTCTCTCCCCTGAACGCAAAAAAATATAAATAAAAATATATAAGAAAAGCTTGTATATAAGCAAACGGAAAGAGGAAAACACCCAGAAGAGCAAAAGCAGCGGAAAACTTCGGAAAAAACTTCGACGTCCCGCTGTGACTTTGTTCCGGGGAAAATCTTCGACACTTCATTGCTCTCGCGATATTTTTTCGTTTGCGATTAATTTGTAAATATTTTTTTTCTCGAGCCCTTTTTAAAATATTATTTTTTATGCTTTCACTGGAAAATGTATAAGGTAAATTTTAATGATATATATTATAAATTCAAAACAAAATATTTTTATTTAATTACATGAATGCGAATCAATTTTCATAAACTGTGTAAAACAGTAGTTCGTTATGTAATTATCAAATTAATCGAGTATTCATTAAAACCTCAGTACGGTTATCCAATTAATTTGTTTCAAAAGTAATAATAATTTAAAAAAAATATATTCATAAATTTTACTATTCAATAATTTGCAAGAGCCAATTTTATTTCGTGCAAAAAAAAATTTTCCATAAACGTACTCATAATTACACCAAATCATTTCATTTGAATAACTAGAAAATCTACATAATACGACAACCATAAATATTAACAACACGAAAACAACTTACGACCACCACCGATAGACTCACCCATCCACATTGCGGGTTAATTGACTGAATGGCGAACTAACGAACGCTCCGGTTGCAAACTTTTAATTTCGTCCAATTTGCATCGTCGGATTTCAAAGCGTCGCCTCACGAAATTTCGTCACACTTCGTTTCGCACATTTTCGCGATACACTTCCCCCGCTTTTCTGACACCGCAACTATACGTAGGTCTGCACCGAGGGTGAGGGGAAAGGAAAATGGGGGATGGAGGGTGGAAAATCGCGCCGGAAAATTCTTCTTCGCGGCTCGACGCAAACATCGACGCCTTCATGAATTATTAATATTGTTATGAGTCGCGCCACATAAACACGACGAAACTTTTCGAATGTGCGAAAAATAAATCTGCACAAATTCTTGGTGTGAGTTTGAAGCGTGTTTGTGTATGCAATGAAAAGTGGAAGAAATTGAATTTTTTTTAATATTCATTATTTTTTTACTTATTATAAGATTTGATTTACGTTATATGTTTGTTGAATATAAACCCAATCTTCTTTCTACGCGGTTCCAAAATAACACGGTTCTAGGAAGAAGAACCCGTTTTTTACACGGTCTAAAAGTAAAAAATATGTATTATTATGTCACAATGGTAAGATTCGGTCCAGGTCAGTATACTGTTATAATTATACGTATGTATTATAGTTATTAAATTAAAAAAAAACGATGTTTTTTTATGATTTTACAAGGCGAAATTTTTTTTCATTACAAATTTTTTTATAAAGTACATATGGATGGAAGTTCTATCCATTTGGATAGAACTGGATAGAATGTGGATAGAATTTGGATAGTATATTTATACTGATGGAATCTATCTCCGATTTTCATATGGTCACCATACATTTTTTTACACGGTTATCTCTAGATCGTATTCCCTGTGTAAAACGAAGATTGGGTATATATTCAATATAATGATTATACATCATTTTAAAATCATAAAATTTACGTATGCTACAGAGAATTTGAAGATGTATTATGTACCGTGTATTTAGAAAAAAAGTTAATAGAAACTTGAAAAATGGACTCATAACATTTTGATTTGCATGTTTGTTACGTTAATAATTCAATCAAATAATATATCAAATATCAAAATGAATTATTTTCAAAAATATTCCTAGCACATGTTGAACGTTTATCTCGTTCTGAAAACGGCCAAATGTTTATGCCTCACCCGAAACGTGCACACACTCGGGAGCCCGTCGAGGGTGGGATAATTGAAATTTACATAGCCGTGAAAATTTCCATGCCGAAAGTAAGAAAACGAGCAGCCTACGTTGTCCAAAGGAACGAGGAAGAAAAAAAAACCGGCGGCAAAAGTAAAAAATGTGTAAAAAATCGGGCTTCCTTCCGCGGCATCGTATGGTGTGGGCTTTTAGTGTAAAAGCATTCCGCACTTTGGTATAGACGCGTCGCTCTCTGGCACGCATCGCCTCTGAAATATTAAGAAGTGGAAGAATGAATGAAGCCGGTGGTTTCGGAGAAGAAGTGTCTGCAAGTGGAAGACCGCGTTGATATAAGGATGGAGAGGACAATTTGCATACTGTTCGCGCTTTCACGTTTGGCGCGTGGTTCTTGGACTTTTCCGAGTGGGAATTGTCATTATAATTGAGTAGTTTGGTTTTTTAGTATGAATAAAATTTAAAAAATAAATTTTCGAATGTTTTGAGACTTTTTGAGTAATTAAGGGTTTGGGTTTATGTGATTCTGCTCGTATTTATTTGTGAGTTAAATGGGAGGGTTGAAAGATAAGAAAAAAGTTCATTGATACATGTTTTTGCATAAAAATTTTAATATGGCTAAAGTTGTTTCTTTGAAATATAATCATCTATGTATTTAAATTACATAGTCAACTTTGAAAATGAAAGTAGGATGAATCGTTATGAAATACGAGTTATATAAAATATGGATGTAATATAATCCAAAAAAAAAAAAATAATTTCGAGATTGTATATATATTTTAATATTAATTTATGTTATGCAATATATTATTAATGCATATTTTGATATGCTATGCGTTAAACTCAAAGCAAAGTCTCGTATCTGACGCAGTTGTTAAGAGCGATCCGTTCCCCTTTCGCCACTTTCACTCTTGATAAATTACTTTTTTCCACTGTACGCGTCAAAGTTGAACGTCTCTCCAGCACGTGCACACACACACTAAAACTCATATGTAAATATACATATATAAACCTTCCCATGGATGTTTTCGACGAGTTTCCTGAAATTTCAGGGAGTTTCAGTTCACGGGGACGCGAACTAGTAGACTACACAGATCCCATTCTGCTTGTTAGTGAGAGGACTCTACCCACTACGCCGTATGAATAACTGATTTTACATGGGAAAATAATAAAAAAAATCTAGTTTCCTATATACATATGATACTAGGGAATCTGGTACATTTTACGAAAGCACGAAGAAGATCCAGATGACACGGCATAATATTTTGTTAGTATGTGGGATGCATCTAGTCTTGTACTCAAACATCATAAGAAGCACGAGTGGAAAGTTTGTTTGTTTCTCCCCTGCAAAGCTTTAGCACTTCTAAGAGAAAATTTCCAAGCAGTGATTCCTACGACGCACGTTGCATATGCATTCTGATAAAAAATAGAAAATTTATAAAAACTTTTGATTTAAGTGTACATTTCCTGTCGCATTTCTTGTCTGGACAATGTCGCGATTCCGGCTAACTTTTGTACTGTAGATTGTTTTTCTTCGGCGGCTGGACATCGGCCAGTTTGTAAAGTGCTTTTGTCTGGCAGTTCGATGGTCAGTATTTTATTATCAGCAATGTATTGAATCAGTAAGCGCAGTTTAATGGACGTGTATACGAGCCCGCTATGCAAATGTAATGAGGAGGAAACAATGAGATTCCAAATGCGCATCGTTATTGTTTTAAAAATTAATTCAAAAGGATTCCGCTTGTTTTACGTATAGTTTTATGGGTGACGAAATAATGTGATGTACTGGAATCGAGCCAAATGTATTCTCACATAGAATTTCATAAAAATTCTAAGTGAATTTTTATTTGTAAAACTTTTTTTGGAAATATCACTTTATTTGACAGTGTAAATCGAAAACTATACTTTTTTTTATTAAATTTGGATTAAATCTACATATTCTCAAATAATAATTCTGTAAAAATCATCAAATCTGTCCTAACAAAAAAATACATCTAAGCACCAAAGCGTATAATCACCCCTTTAGTATCGCACGAGTTAGCGTCCCGCCAAAGTCTCATTCTGTTTCGATCCCTTTTTGTTCGTGTCAGAAGAAAGGCGGCTAGGAAAAAAATATTGTCGATCCTCGCAAAGGTCCGAAAGCTTTTTTCTCCCATACCCCTAGTACATTATATGAAGACTACACTATCAAAATCCACATTCATTGAAAACGCTAAGCGTAGTTTTATAAAAATCATAGTTAAGTTGTCTGTTTTAATACGTTCATTTATTACACTAAATTTTATTAAAGCCAAGAAAATTTGCAAATATAGGATTTTAATAAATAATATCTAAATTAAAATGTTTAATAGGTATATGTGTAAAAACTTGTTGTACTTAAAAATGTTTCAGTTTATTTTCGAACTATTTCGCGGAACTAGTGACTTTCGATTCTATGTCCCTCAAACGCACTCATCCCCTTTAAATCTTTGTTCTTTAATGGCGAACTTGGACTCGGAAACTGCGACCCTAGCCGAAGGGGAACAACCATCCCATTCTGAGGGGAACACATGTTCCCGGAGAACGTGAGCGTTTCCCCTCGCTGTGTTCGGGACACGCACTCCGTTCCTGGAATGGGAACGTCCCGCAAAGAAGATACATAGTTTTCTCTTTTCGAACGTATCGTCACGCTTCGTCTGCCGCCAAAATTTTTCCCTGTTTTTCACCATACGTAGCTATAATATTGGACGTGTGCGAAGGTGTTCGTGTGGTATGTAACAGATTTCGGTTTCAGCTGCGACGATATGAATATTTTTCGTATTCGTCGCACAGTGCGATCTCTTTTCGTAAATTTGATATTAGAGTGTCTTTACAGTTTTCGACAGTCGTTGGTTCTGAAATTTTAAAAATAAAACTTTTATGAACTTTGATACGAATTTTATTCTTATTTTTAATCGTATTATATAATATTTCATTTCTATATATCTGAAGTATAAAATTAATTTTGTATTTTAGATTCTAGCAAAAAAAATAATTCACTTGCCATCTATCCCTCAGGCCAAAGTAATTCTATAAAAAGATACATATATTTAATGAAATTCAATAAATCTTTTTCAATAAAAACTGCAAAAAACAACTTTTCTGCATCCCTAAGGAAGAATTTCCATGTCGGAAAACCTTTTTTTATTTCGTGCAGTGGAAATGCAGCAGACGTTTATTGCGCACGAATTGATCGCGATATATTATGCATAGCGCATTCCGAAATTTCTGTATATGGCCGACACACACAAATTCAAACATACATAAAAATAAAACACAGTCATGTGTGCTCTTTTGACATCTCGAACGTGAATAAAAAATGAATTTTCGCATTCAAGTTCGACCATTCGAAAATATAACGGTTGTAAAAAGCGCATCGCTCTAACAGAGCAAAATCACTATCAAACAGGGTGAAAATATGGTTTTTCATTTGATATTTTTGGTCATATGTCAGATTTAAAATTTATACATTTATAATATATATTTTTTTTAAGAAATTTTTATGTGTTTAATATAATTTTATAATTGAAATCTGCACCATATTCAAATGTAAGTTCATTTTATTGATCATCAAAATATTCAATAAAATGTAAGTCCTTTCAGAATTAATTGAATGTAAAATTTTACTTAAAATTTGAAGTTCGATTGCTATATTTTAACATTTATATCCATTTAATAAACTTTTCTTTCGCTGACTTCATACAAATGAATACAAAATTTATCTTCCTTTTCAAATTACTGCTCTACACAAACTATCTAACTAAAATTTGTAGTCTTTACAGTAGACAAAAACAAAAAAGACCGTATGAAGAATTTATATGTAGTCGCTTTGGCTCAGCGGAGCAATTTTGTTCCCTCTCAATGTATATAATACGTCCACGATAAAAAATCTAATCCATTCCCTAGATTTACTTCCCCACACATATACGCGTCGGTAAGGGAATACGAATAGTGATTGTATGCGAACCGAAAGAATATCCCTTCGAATTATAAGGAGGACGTACGGTCTTTGCAGTGTGGCTGCTTGCGTTATCCAAGAACGGCTATTTTCGGGCTGCATCTCGAATACAAACGACACTTAACTAAATAAATTCGGCTGGTGCGGAAAAGCGGAAAAGTGTTTTTCGCGCGCGTGAGGGTGCATTCGCTCAAGCCCACAAAACGCCGGGTTTGGTGTCGATATTATCCAATTCTTTCTACATTTACTTTATGTAGTGTTTAAAATTGAATTTATCTGCGAATTTAAAAAAATGAACATTTTGAATATCTACTTTCATACTGACAGATATGACTAATGATCCGAAGAGATATTTATTCATATTAAATCAATTATTTTTTATAGAATTTAAATATGTTTAAGATGACGATTTTTAGTGAAATTTGGATTCTGTGCCCATATCGAGATATACGGTTTATTTTTATCAACGAGGCCCTCCTAAGGTCGCTCACGGTTCGTTTTCCACGCACCACGCCTGATGTAGGGACGTCCGATACGTGTGCTGAAAGTATTAGGAGCTGAAAACAAGAAAACTCAATTTGCAAAGTTACCCTCACCGCCTCGTGCAAGTGGAAGAAGCAGAAGAACGCGGCGGCAATTTGCGGACGGAGAGTGCCAACCCTTGAGATACTGCGACTACCTTCACTTAAATGTTTTCTATGTGCCTATCCCTTTTTTTGGTCCTGAAAACGACTAGGCTAACCCTTACAACACAGTGGTATCCAACCCTCATTTATTCCTAGAAAAACACCCATTAAACTAATTATTAATTTAAAAAAAAGTTATAATACTATATTTCATATTTTGCGTATTTAAATAAATTGCTATATCTTACTTCAATTAATTGTTTAATTTATTATATTTTTATGTGAAAACTGTATCAATCCCGAAATGCGACTTCGAAAATTTTGCCGAAGGCAAACTTGACCACCAATGGACCTGACCCTTAAGCTTTCATTCGATTCGACCCTTGCCGAACCGTATGCTCGAAGAGATAAAATTATCCGCCAACCCAAATAGGCTCATTACCGAAACGAACGGTATTTATAAACAGACACGAATGTAGCAAGTTGCAAGTTGTAGTAGGTATGTGCCTATTTGACCGCATCGCGCTTTTGATGTAATTATGAAATGATTCGTGGGGAAGCGTTCCTAAGCCGCGTCCGCAAAACTATTTTAACCTTTATCGCATAATTTGATTTTATAAAATGTTTGCGTTCGCAAAGTTGTTCGCGTACCAAGTGTACTCGCAAATAGCATGCGGCCAAAGCCAACCTCAAAGCTTTCAAACTATGAAAAATATTTTCACATCTCGTGCAAGAGTTACCATGTTCCATGAAATAACTAGAAATGCTAGAATTCACAATGTGGTCTTTTGAAAAACCTCTTTGCAATTTACATTTCATGAAAATTATAGAAGTAGTTTATCTACTAAAGTCGTTACATCGAACAGATGTATTATTCCCGCCCAATTTCCGACATCTCTCGGGACAAAGGTGCCCGAATCCTCCTCCTCTGGCCGAAGTAGTAAAAATAGATTTCGTCCATTAATACGACTCGGTCGATACAACGAGTCCAATACGTCAAAGTCACTTCGTGATAGCCAAAATTAGTCCCGGGGTTCGTTTTCCATCCCGTTGAATGAGTGCATCCCGTGCAGGAAAACTGCTGTATTATACATACCTTCGAAACGTAATTCGAACACTGTAATTTGAAGTGAGCCTTTTTTTTATGTATTGTACAGTATCCTTTCCGACAACCCCTTTTCAGCTGGCCCTTTTGTGTCGGAAGGACAATCAACTTGCCGTTGATTAGTTTACCTTTATAGAGGCGGGTAGTGTAATTTCGTATAGATTGGATGTAACGTCGGATGTTGGAAAGTTTCGAAAACATTAATCGTGAAACAATATAGTTTGGATACGTTTCAGTATATCATTCAAGTTTACGTTAGTAAATTTTGTTGACCCAAATTATTATTTTTAATTTAAGTTTTATTAAAATCAATAGAATGAATCGTTTTAATCGTTTGAATACGAATTTGAATATTATGTTGATTTTATTTAGAAAATTATTATGAATTAGTGATAGTCAATTTTAAATAAATTTTCAACTTTCTAGTTTTAAACTGGTACGAAACATGTGTAGGTTTATAACTTATTATTAGTCTCAATTTATACTTCACACGGAATGAAGTGTAATGAAATTGGAAACGTTTTAATAGTGCAAGCTCATCTCACACCAAAGTTCTAGCGGACTTTTGACTGCACGTGTACGGACTCAATTTTCACAAACCGCCTTTCATGAGCTGGAGAATTTTCCGGATAGACGAAATTATTTCTGATTTGTTCATCAATCTTTGTTCATCCACAAAACCTAAACTAAACATATCCGAAAACACATTATACATAGATAGGAATTATCGGCACGCAACGCGAAAAGCTCGGTGAATTTCGCGTGTGTGCACTCACTTGCAGCTTATTTATAATCCGGCGAACTTCCCGTGACAGCTTCGACCGAACAAAACGGCAAAAATATAATTTAAGGCTTCGAGCTGAAGCCTCCTTAGAGGCGAAAGGCTTTGCCTATTAGCCACACAGAGCTTTCTTTGGCTACAAGAGGAGGTGGTGGTTGGGAGTCGAAAAGTGTGCACCGAAACGACGAGGCGAAAGTTTGAAAGACGTGCGCGAAATTGGCTTAACGTTCCCTCTCTTCGCCTTAAGGCTTTATATCGTTGAACTTTCGGACGATGTAATTATTAAAAAAAAGTTGTTTTCTGAAAATTTTGTTCCGATTTGAACTTATCGAAAAGTGTTTAAATGTACTCGTATTTACTTTTTTCATTGACTTCTCATATTAGAAATTATATTAATTAATTAATTAAAAAATCTCTTATGCTCCATCAAATTTAAACTCTCATAACTATAATTAACCAAGCACATTTTCAACCATCCCTTCAGCAGAAATCGTATAGTGCAGATTTTCCAGCCAATTAAGGTCTACGTCGCTCTCGCGTAATTTTCAATAAGCCTTCGTCACCAAGCGAAGTCAAGAGCGCATCCAGAACACGAAATTGCCGCTTCCTCGTTGTTTGTTCGTTTAGCGAAATTGTTAAATAGGCTAAGAGACAATCTGCGCATCGGAGGGCCAATTAAACAGTTCCTCGCAATCTCCGCGGGTTTCGAATCTTCGTGATCGACTAGGAAATAATAGTTTGGGTGAACACGCGAACGCGCTCGGCAAATTGAGTTGTCTCGTTCGAGGATATTGCATTGCTCTGGCAGTTTGTATCTAGGCGAAATTGGCCCATATTTTGTGTTGCACGGTAACTTTCCGGAAGCCGCGACCTCTTTGTGTCTGAGAGGTTTAAAAGTGGAATAAAAGCTTTTTTGTTTTTTAGTCGGAGTCGAATTTTGTTGCGCAAGTTAGTTTGAAATATGGTTGTTATTAAAAAAAATTAAAATTTATAGTTTATCATTAAAATTATATTTATTCATTCAATACATACTTTCTTTAGAAAAATATAATTTAAAATAGAAATGAAACGAAAACTATTCAATTTTATTGCATTAATTTTGTGAACAAAGTCGATTGAATAATATTCTCATAAAGAAGCATTGTAAAATTTCCATAAAGACCGATATATGGGATGACAAATTTCCTCCGCATGTGCACGGCTGAAAATTCACGGTCGACAGATAAAAGCCTTTTGGAACGTTGGTACATGGAAATATGTTATTTTAACACTATGTGGTCTTGCACCGTTATCGATATTGGGTACCGATTTATCGTTTTCATATATAAAGGTTTAAAAGAGGGACGTATATGGGTACAGAAGGTAAACTAGCTGCAATAAGGAAATTGCATTCTCAGCTGAACGGAAACAGTTGCAAAAGCCTTCAACGTAAGCCTATAAAGAGCTAAACTTGCGATGTTTCACTTATCACTGAATGCTTGTACAATGTTGCGAATTCTTTCAATAAAAATTTCAAACGTAGAAACACTACTCATGTTTTACTCGGTAATATTTCAAAGTATATTTTGCGAATGTGATGTCGAGTAATTTCAGCGGAAAACGCGCACCGACTCAATTAAACTCGAATTTCATAATTACAAGGTTTTATTCAAAAGTGTACGTGTACGTGCGCTTCGCAACTTGGCAGCGTTAACCAACTTCTTTGATATCTTTTGTGCAATTAAAACTTTCCTTAGTTAATTTTATTCCGTTGAATCAAAAACTTATCCTCAAATCTTTCCCGCCATCCCGAGTGTAACGAAACTGCAAAGCGTTCTTTTGTTTTTTCTCGCTATAAAAACACGTGTTCACGAAACGTTTGAAATTAAAAAAATAATAAATATATTGTCACATCAAATGTTTATACAATTATAATTTTAACAATAACTACTTCAGAGATTTGCATCGTGAGCCACTAAAAGTTAAATCACGTGTTTAGAGTTAACAAACTTTAAAAACGCTATTTAAATTCTAGAATTACGGCTAAATTAACTGACTTTGAGTTGAAATGTTAAACTGTAAACCACCGTTCCACCGATAACAAGCATCAGTCCGAACTTTCGAAAAGCTCCTTTCTGTAGCCGAAACTTTTCGGCTGCACGAGCAAAAATTACGAGCAAACACCTGTAATTGGCCAAAATTGCTACCCACCCAATTATAATAATATTTACATAAAAAATCAACCACCAAATATCCATATTCTCGATACAAAATCGACTTCAACTGAACCGAAAACACCCTCACTCGATCCACAACCGACACGAACGAGCATAAGAGGCATTAGCAAAGCAAACGTCTTCTACTCCATCTTAAGGCAACGGTGTCAAGAGCCTCGGTGGCAGTTCGCAGGTAACTTAAACAAATTGTGCCAGAGGTATAGCACCCGCACACTCCTTCAATACCACCCCACCCCCCACACACCCCCCACCCTTGTACGGGCGTTGAAGAGGCGGCGCCCGACCCGCGAGCTTTTCGTCCCGTCTAAATTATTCACGGCTGAAAGTTGGCCCGGGCTGCATTGTTCGTTCTCGAGTACGTCATATAATACTTTACCGCTTAACTGCCACTTGCCCGCCAAGTTCTCCTCTATCGGGAAATTAAGGCGCGGCGGTATGCTTTCGGGGCGCGCATAGTTGCCGGATTGTGTGCTGATGCTCCTCCGAGCGTCAAGCTGCCCAAACAATTGGGGATGACATCGGATACTGTTAACTTTCGCCTACGCTTTTTCATAGTGAGATTATGTTATAGTTTACTTCATATTTAAGATGTATTGAATACATTTTTAATTTTATTTGTTTAGGAATTGAATATGATTATAAAGTTTTAATAGTATTTAAGTTTCTGGTGTCTACTGATCAATATACTGTCTCTTATATTTTATATCATATTCTGAAAAAAAAAATTTTTGTGATTTTCAATTATACCCTAATCAACTTTTGTCACTGGGGATACGTTCTAAAACTACTGTGCAAAAAAAACGTGTAAAAAAAATTATGGTGATCGTATAAAAAATGTATAATGTGAAAAAATTTCGCCATGTAAAATCATCAAAAAACATCTAATATAAGCTAAAAAAAAAAGGTGAATCGTAAAAAATTTTTAAATAAAATTGGTTAAAATAATTAAAACGTCCTCCAATTTATACTGAAAAATAGTGAAATAATATCAGAACCCACACAACCGAAACACCCCTCAAAAAATCAACCTTATTAATTTTTCCTCGCGAGTCTAGCCACTCGAACAAAAACCCACCTTTTAAAAAATGATACCCTCCGCCCCGACGTATCACAAAATACAACAAAACGCTCAAATCGCCCAACCAACAACGAGCCCGTATGCAAACAAACACGCGCCGTCGGACAGGTGGGGTCAACAATCAAACATAATTTGTCTGGGAAACGGAACCCTAAAGGCCCGAAAGTTCGCATCGGTGATTTCCCAGGAGTCCTTCCGGCCACTACCCACCTCGGCCCGCTTCCTCCTCGTCCTCGGTTCCCGTTTTATCCTGTCCCCGTGCCGTTATGTGTACATAATGCACGCGGTCTCCGGAACCCGTACGTTATAACGGCGAGGCTTAACAAACTGCACCGGAGGGGGGCGAAAACGCTTTATGCGTTCAAATCGCCCGTTTGTGATGTGTGGATTGGTGTAGATTGATTTTTTGAGGTTTTGATGGGAGTTTGGTAGTTTAACAAGGAGAAGGAATGATGACGGAATTTAGTTTCGATACGGGATTTTTTTTTTCCATAGATCACCTCTATTGATTTGATATGGCAAAGTATAAGCGCGCACCACCGAGCCAATTTAATTAACGACTTTCGATAAATCAGTTAAATCAAATAATATGCGTTTAGCGCCGTCTCAATATGTGGCGTAAGGTCTAAATCGCCGAATCACTGGCACGTAAGCATCTGCGGAAACGCCTACATGGGAGGAGTTTATAGTACTTTACGCCACATATCGAGGTGGCGTCCAATTGCATATACTGATTTATCGAAACTTAATGTCGTTTATAATTAAATTGGATCGGTGGTGCGCGCTTATACTTTGCCATATCAAATCAATAGAGGTGATCTATCGAAAAAAAAATATCCCGTATCGAAACTAAATTCCGTCGTCATTCGTTCTCCTTGTAAGTGATGAAGAATGTGACGATTGGTTGATGAGATTGGGTGTTGAAATAAATAAAAAATATATTTCATCTTCTTTTCGCATGGTTCCAAAATAATTCGGTTCAAGGAAGAAAAACCGATTATTATTTTTTCGCGGTTTTTTCACGTTAACACGGTATAAAAATTGAAAAATTATAATAACGAGTCGTTATAATTTGTGCACTCGCATACATCTCCATACTGATTAAGAATCCGATCAAATTATCGTACGACAAAAAGTCTCTCGTCTGCTCCTAGCCTTATTATGTCACAATGGTAAAATTCGGTGCAGGCCAGTATGCTGATATAATTATAAAATTTAAAAAAATCGATGTTTTTCGGTGATTTTACTTAGTAAAATTTTTTCACACTACACATATTTTATAAAGTATTATACATTTAGATGGAAGTTCTATCCAAATATTCTAATGGAACCTATTTGCAATTTTTATATGGTCATCATAATTTTTTTTGTACAGTAGTCTCTGAAACACATCCCCGTATAAAAATAGGATTTGGTGTATATGAAAAATATTCGATCATTCAATCAAATATCTGATTTATCCTCAAAATCACGTTGGTACTAATATGTATTACAATAATAGTTTTATTATTGAACGTATAAAGAATATTAAATATCAACAATACAATTCTTCGAAGTACTTAATTCGATACTATACAGTATTCACTTCATCGTTTTTGTAATCTAATATATCTTCGAACAAAAACTATCCATCAGAAGTATTATATGTTTGTAAAGAAAGATGGAAAACGAATCAGGAAATTTTCCTCTTGTTCGTTCTGACTATTCAACGACATGTCTTCCACATATTGTAGATTTTCCCGGCGAAAAACTCGGCCACTTATTACTATTATGATAATATCAGGTTACAGCTTACTTTTTTCTTCAACCACAATACAACAAATATCGCGTTCGCAGAATTTCAACGGCGAAATACAAACGCGAACGAAAATAGGCCGAAATCTGATATTTCCACGCTTAGTCTCGGGAAACCGCATATTATTATTCGTTCTTGTGCTAGCGTGTTTTGTTATTTTGTTATTTTCATACACACACGACGTCTTGGTTTGTTTCACTAATGAATTAAAGTAGTGCGAATATCGCGTTTCGCACGTACCAGAATCCAGAAATGAAACTAGCAATCTATTATTTTTCATTATGGATTAATAGGAAACTTAATTAAATCTGAACCAAGAAAAATACATGAATATGTTGATTTAAAATAAATAAAGAAAATTTCATGGGTAATGAATATTTGAAATGTTTTTTCTTCAGCGAATCATAGTTATTTAATTTAATGGAAAAGTATATAAAAAGTATATAAAAGTATAACAGATCTTTATCTAGCATTAACGATATTTTTTTTTAAATCTTTTAATTAATAATAAATATAAGATGTCATTCAAACAATCAAGGAAATTGTTAATTTCGATCCTACACCCCTCAAACAATACCGGAACGAATCGCGTTTCTCGGCGGCTTTCTTTGTCTTCGTCGACACGATCTAAAGTCTAAATTGCTTGTATGGAACAGTTCGATTTATAAGACGTCAGAGAAGCGGATAAACAACGGTTAGCCTATCAATTAATTAAAAGTTTGCCCCTCTTAGGGAATAATGCGTGACGTGCTTGCGTGCCGGTTAAAATGTTCGGGGAAATACCGAAACGGAGCTTCGTGTGCACTTTTGCATACAAGTACGTGTATCACGGAATTATTTACGTTTTCATCATTGTTTACGTCGCCGTTGACAATTGCGATTAAATAAACGCACGTGAGTCCACTGCAGTAAATGAAATTATTAATATTTATAAATTCGAAAAATATAAATCGTGCGACGTATCATTTACAAACTTTTCTATTTCGATTCCACATTATTCCAGCACATATTTTTTAAATCACATAGAAGTGTTTTCACATTCTTGCACAAGAACAAAATCGTCTCGTTTGATGGAGCACTTTTCGTGTAAGGCAAGACGTGTAGTGTAAAACTCACAGTTAACAAACTCTCCGCAGAGACGTATGGCATTAACTTTATCAAATGCACCCTGCCCCCATACAGCTTTTCACTTGCTCGTGAACCGTCTTCTAACTCTTGGTTTTGTTGCAAGTTAAAAGACACATTCAAGTACAATACCACGGTTCATTCCCACTCCATTATTTAGCCATTATGGCGAACGTCTACGGATGGCCTCATACATCTTCTCACGCCACTCTTGGAAAACGAGTGTTTATACGTGTTTCGACGTTGTCACTTGAATATTTTGTACTGTGTACAATTTGAGTATTATATATCAAAGCATAATTGAGCGAATTTGTCTCGAGTGCGATACATTTGAGTGCTTATCATATAAAAGTATTTCGTAGACAAATGAAATAGAATAAAATTTGACCTATGAACGAACACAATAATATCAAACGAGCTGATAAAATTGAAATTTCAAAATCATAAAAAAAACCAATGCACGACTAAGCCCGTTTGCACATTCCGGACATCGAAATCGGTGGATGTTATTGTCGATCGTACATTCGAAAAGAGGCGAAAGCGAATTAAAATGGGTCCCGGGATGACCGCAACGCGGATCGTTCTCGTCCGTTTTAATGCGAACGATAAAAGGAGGTCGAAGGTTGCAATTTCATTTCGGATTATGCTTTCGGCCCTTTACGAGCGGTTGGTCCCTTACTGCGCCGCCGATCATATCGCGAGACTTATTTATTTCGATGCATTTAAATTATGCAATTAGACCGACCTACGCCCGTAAACTACCCCCACTGGATGAGGCAAAGATATTCAACTTTATGTACCAAATGGTTTATTTTAAGAATCTGAAACATAGTCCAGAAAAAAGTATTAATTTTTTAATACTTTATTTGTATTGAATTGTTATAATTGCAGGTAGATATATGATCAGAAAATTTGAGAAAGATCTTCATCATTAACTTTTATATAAAATTCAATCAAATAACTTTTCATATAAACTGCTTTCTTCAGTCTTATGAATTACTTTTCTTAATTAACATTCCATCATGAACTTTTATATTATTATATTGACAATTAATATGTTCAAAAAACTTATCTTTTACAATTTCAATAATCAATGTACATATTTTATTTGTTATTTATTCGTAGGTGTATTTTGATACATGTAGGTGCAAAGCTTAATATCCTCGCGTCAAAAGTTATATGAAGCTTTATGGTCGATTACGAATTTATTCATATTTTTATTGCAATTTTCTCGCGATTCCGTCGACGCTTTTTCAATGCGGGAAAATCGTGTTTTTCTTTCGTGAAAAATTAAATAATAACGACGTCGATTTGCGTTTTGAAACGTTTTACTGTCGCATTCGGCGAAAGAAAGCTGTTTTTTACGATATTTTAATAGCAGCGTCGTGTGTGCACTCGAAATGCAATAATTCGTTTACGTTTCCGGTGCTTTTATTTTTATTGAGCATTGAAGTGAGTGCCTTTGTAAAAATTTTATGATCTTCCATTAATAAAATTTTTGATGCCTCGTAATTAGACGCAATTACAAATATATGCACTTTTTCAATTAAATGTGTGTGAATTTTTTTTTTGATATTGGATACAAATGAATATCGATAATTTATTTTTTATTGAAAACTTTTTCATTTGTGTTAAATTTGTTTTTTTTTTTCTTTTGAACTACAACTCTATAAAACCTTTGGCAAACCCCAAAAACATATACAAGACTAGACCAAGCCAATCGTTTAACATGGAAACACTCCCAACTTTTGCTTTTATCTTTTATCGTCTATAGAATCAACTTTCTTTCTATCTACTTATTCTACTTATTTCTATCACTTTTTGTAACATCTTTCCTACGTAATCAACTCCTATCATTTTTATTAACCCAATTCCGCTTCCACAAGCAAAAGACCTACCAAGACCACATGTACATAAAACTTCCTAATAATAAACAATTCTAAAACCATAACCATTCCAAAACCAAACAGACCACGAAAAACCAAACATCACCACATTAAAGCACATGCATCGAACTCGAAACCGGACCAGAAACGCATCCGTGACACACGACCCCTTTGTGCTCCGACCAGTTTCAGATGAGCCCTCGACTCCGAAGGGGTCAGCCCTTAAGGGAGGTCCTGGGGGTCCTCGAGTATGTACACCTGAGTCCCGCAGGTAACTAAAATCTCCGTTCATTAGCAGATTGGCGCGACCCCACTTCACTTTCACGTTTACGGTTACGTCATAGTCTACGGGGAGGCGTTTTATTACCATGTGTCTACTTTGTGAGGCTCGAGTTTGTTTTAGCTTGTTCGGTGCTTGTTTTAATTTTGACGTGTGTTTTTTTTATTTAAATTCAAATATTTTATTCTCATGTATATATATATACACTTTACTATACTTTTTCGAACATACATAATGCATAAATACAAAAATCATGGAATCCAATCCAATAAATTCGATCAGCAACGATACTGGACCATTTTTCCGACAACCACACCGAGAACTAACAACATCGAACTACCACAGCCACCGACACTGAAGCGAATATTCCGCCACCGATTTGTAATGCAAACGCGGAACACACCGCCTAACTAGCTCTGGCTACTGAATAAATGCATTCGGCTCCTTCTAGGAGAGGGTCCTGCACTCTTGCAGGACCATTTGTCACGGCCGTGGCCTATGGGGTCCCACGGGACATGGGGGACACGCGAACCATTCCTCTATAGGCAATGGAAGCCCTCTCAGAGTGGTAAGAGGCTCGATGCGGAGGAATATGTTTATGCGGTAATCCGGTGGGCGGGAAGATGGATCAAAGGTGGCGACCGCATCATCAATCACTCGAGGTAATTAATTTAAACGTACTTCGTGCAAAGGGTACTGAATTTTGCTGTGCATCAATTTGGGAGGATGTGCATTTTTTTCTGAAGTTTATTCACGATTTTTTTAATAAATTTTTAATGAAAACTCATATATAATATTTCGTAAACTCGCTTATATTTATTTGACTCAAAATATTTGAATATAATAAAGAAATTAACGAATCCAATATGTATCGCATTCTCACGTGACACATTGATAAAACATTGACCGAATTTCACTCTAAACTTTATGCGAGTACAATATAGAATTTATGTGCAAATTTCAGTACTTCGGTTCTACTCGTGTCACCATATAAGCGAACAAAGGAGGAATTATGTGAAAAGTATGCGATCGCGTGTTCGAAACCTCCACCCCTTAGTAAGTCGGTGTAAATTTTTCATGCCCGTTAAGACCGTCGGGTGTGAAATGTGACAAAACAATATATTTATGGTTCGCCGATTGATAAATAATCAGTTAACCTAGCACGCCACTCAATCGTAAAGTGTCATATGCGCCAAGTTTCTGTTATTTTCGATTCGGTTATCGAACAGTTATTTTTGACCAATTGATTAAAATATTTCTTTTTAATTTGATATGAAACAAAATTAATAATGAAAAATAATAAATTACCTTAATGAACACCAAAATTAACAGCCAACATAGTAAAATCACACAGCGCATTTCATCATCCGGCAATCAGCTGTTCAAACTAATCAAACTCGCACATCAACGTACACACAATTACCGCACTCGCATATGAAAAACTTCAATTTTCACACAACACACGAACGCCAAGAATCCTCACGTACCCACCAGTAACAAAGCAATCCTTTAGAATCCGCACAGAACACGTCGCCGGCTTCCGTGCGTACCTCGCAAGGAAGGAAGGAAGGAACAGTTCTCCGCCTCCTTCTGCACAAACAGACCCGAGAAGACGTTTCGCCGGTAACGCAATTTGCATAAGTAACAGACTAACACACGACAGTCCTCGAGCCACCCACCGCCCACTTTTACACCCATTCAACCACTTTTGAACCCATCCGCCTATTTGCGCCCCCTCGGAGCCTATCCTTGTCCGACTCCCGCCCACTTTTCGACCCGTTCCGTTTCCAGCCCATCCTCGAGGTCCCAGAGAGCCTAACCCAACCGGGGTCGAGGGGTCGAAGGTTGCGGTACTGCCTTCACTCGTACCGATTCGCATTTATTCATTACGGATGCGAGGCTCTCGCGGGACACGAGTCTCTTTCGATTGAAACTTGAATCGAAAATTTTGTGATTCAACGGAACGTTTAATGTATGTGAATGTGGAATGAACGATTTCAAAATGATACATTTTGATAAAGAAATTTTTATAAAAAAAAAATTACTATCTCTATATGTAGGGGAGACTTGTATAATTCGGTGATATTAAGCGCTCGTTTGTCATTATCTTGTATTCTATTGTAAAATAATTTTTAAAAGCTTCCAATCCTAAAGCATCAATCAACCTTCATTTCATTGAACCATTATTTAGATATTGCAATCCCTTACCAATTTTGTTTGACATCTTCTTGAAACATGTCTATACTAGCATCACACATGGACGATTATTACTAAATTACATCTCACTGGCAAATTTTCAAATAACTTTATTTCGACTATAACGGAATTAAACATGTCACGGTTTTAGACAAGTCCCCCCCTATAGTAATAAGTCAAAAATAATTTATTTAACTTTATATTGATTCAAAATATATCGGCTTTTGAAAATAAACGATGCACACCCATTTGCGGTCCACAGCCTTTTTCCCTATTTACGTATATGGTGCGTTTTTGCCCATTGATCGTCGCCCTTCGCACATACGTCCCGCGAGTGTTAATGTCGGTTGGTTTTGTTTTGAAGGGCAAATAAATACACAAAGTCCCCTTACGCAGAACGAAGTGCAAAATTAATGGCGACGGATATGCGAATTGCTGTCAAAGACCGCGCATTCACGCACCACCCCGTGCACTCGATGCATTCAACGAATTTTCAAGCGTCAACGAAAAACGACCTGAATGTGAAAAGCTATTCAAATAAAGCATTTACCTTTTTCGTTTATATTTGAATAAATTTGTTTTATTTTAATCTAGTAAAATTTTTCAATTGCGAAATTTTTGACATGTGTACAACTGATTTTTTATAGTTACAGCTCAACATTGCAAATGTTATCAGATTTTCCGAATATTTATTTTATTTTCAGAATGTACTTTGGATTATTATAATCAAAACCCTTCATAAATTTGTTATCGAAATATTATTCATATTTGTATTATGATATTAAAAAAACTATTATAGAATATTATAACACATACAATCAAATAAATGGTTGCCAATTTTATTTTCAAATATTGAGTTATGTTTTACTTTTGGTCCTTGATAGAGAATCATTTTACTATGATTCATCACTATAAAATTCAATTTATTTCAAAAAACCATGAAACCTTAATTCAATCTTCAAATAATTATCCAATTATTTTGATACAAAACATGCATAACAATAAAATAAAAATTTTGGACATAGAAACATCGCTCCCGCAATCACCGACCTCTTCATAATCAAATATCGAAAATTGAACCATATTCACGAGCAAAAACCATTCGACAATAGCCAGAACCTTGGGCGTGACCAACCATAGGTAAATTAACGACCTCATTTTCCCAACGAATCCAACCCTGAGGGTCAAAGGGAGAGAGAGTGACCATCCCCGAGCTGAGGGCACAAACAAACGGACATAGCACAATAAATATCGGGGAGGGAGGTGCACTTCGGCCACCAAAGGGTTGAAAACGTAGTCGCTGATGACGATTTATGGCGGTTATTAGGCATTCGTTATTTGGTTTACGGCACCGCAGAGAGTGCAACGGGGAATGCACCACCGCATCAATCAGGGGGTGGTACGTTCGACTATTAACATACAATGTGGGTATTAGATGTGAAATATTACTGGAATTTTGTATAAGTTTCATTATATAGATCGGATACGAGAAAAATATTTGGAATAAGATTAATTTTCGAATATCGTATACTGATTATAAATTAATGATATGATAAAATATATTGTAATCTTGTGCATTAAATAAAATCGATTGATCAAAATTTTTTGATAAAATTCTATGATCCGAGATCAAATAATTATTCAAAAACAATCAAATAAATTTAATCTTATTTTTAAGAAATGTAAAATTATACTTGAGTTTGTGTTACATATGTATTTGAATTAGAAAAGGTAAATTAACGTAGTACTTCTAGCACAAATAGTTTGAGGATGACAAATAAATTCCTATCCATAAATCTTAGTGAAAACTCAATGCACCGTATAATTGCATATCAGACTATACAAATATTATGTATAAAAGCTTTATTATCAGTATAGTTATTTATAAGCTTGCAACCATAATAATATATTATGTACACAATACATATACAATGAGGTAGAAAGATTAATTTCATGTTAATATTAAAATTTTATTGAAAATTTTGTTATGAAATCTATGCAAATAAAAAAAAATAAATATTATTATATATTATATTACATAAAGAAGTGAGTGTTATCGTTTTGAACTATCGAAATTTGTACGAAAGAAAAAGTGTGGAAAATACGCTAAATCGCAGATGTTCATAGAAAGTTTTGTCGAGAACGCGTACCGAAAATATTTTCTTTTGGAAAATCGTTCGTGAAAATTTTGATCCCATCAAACCCACGTCAACTCCGTGTCAAGTGTCAGATGCAAAAAACAGAAGGCAATGCAAATATTTTCCCATTTTCACTCGAAAATTTCTCCCTCGTCCATTTTTCTGGGCCGAACAGCCTTTTGGGGATACTTATATTTTTTCTTTTGGTCATGTAACACCATTGTACGACCATTCATGAATAAAAATGCGCCCTAATGTCTTCGACAATCATTCCGGTCCTTTCCTTTAGTTCACGTTAAAAAAAAAAGTGATATTCCGTAATACACACAATGAGTTTTGTAGTTAAAAGGTTCATACTATTTATTTTGACAGAATATCTTTGAGCCTATCTAACCAGCATTGTCATAACAAACACCAAAAGTAACTCAAATAAAGACACATAATGGATTCGGGATTTCGGGGGTTCCCCTGGGATCGTCTAAGTCCGACCACGGACCATCGCGATTCGATTTGAACCCGGGTAGGCTTTTTGCGTAGGTTTGCAAAAAAAGAATCCCGGAAAAAATACAACAAAATGAACTAAAATAAAATTTGAATATATACCGGTCGCTGCGTAGGACGCTCTTTGTTTCCGGGCACGAAAGCAAACACATCCGTCCGTCATTAAATTATCCCTGACGAAAAAAAAAGCGCTTCGACAAATTTAAGCTTTATGGGCAAACAGTGTAATGGTCTCTCTGTTCGTGCTACCATGCTTGAAAAGTGTCCGTCAAAATTAGCAAAAATTCGAATGTAAAATACATTGTTAATTTGTATGCTTTTGAATTACTCATATTCATTTGAAAATTATGAATAAAAATATGTTTATCAATATAATAATCATATTTTTCAATAATAATTCATAACTTTTCTATGAAAATAATCGCACAAAAATAGAACTACTAAATACAAAATTTTACAATGATATTCGTGCAGCCATTTGAGAACCTTTCATTCAAATTAATTTGTTTGCGGGTTTGTTACCATCGTATCCCTTTCTATATATGAAAAGCGTGACGTTTTACATCATAGGGGTGAAACAGTCCCATATACGTACGGGGTGCATTCTGCATTTATGCCAAAGTATGGCGTGCGAATGCGTTGGTGTAGAGCCGGCGTAATTCAATAACTGCATTATCTCGTAAACGAGATTCGCAATTTGCTAAACCGCAAACTACATATTAAATCGCAAATTGAACAAACGGCGTTATACCGTTTGCGTTTGAAGAAATTATCGATGGGTATGTTGTTGAATAGAATGTGTTATTGTATGATACAAATGTGTATAGCAAAATTTCACACGGTTTGTTTTATTGTACTATAGTAAATTTGTTGATCATACAAATACAATGTTTATTTTTTTTTCAATTGAATCGAGTTATTATGAAAATTCATGATTTATATTTAAAACTTAATTAACGGCGATGTGGAAAATCTAATGTTCAACTAGTTACTTGCGCTCTACCCTATACAGACATTACCAAATAACTTAATTAAGTACTTGAGCACAAAGTGAATATTTGAACGTCACACATGTTTAATTTCAAACTTGCATCAGCATTTAAATATCAATATATTGATCGATAATATTACATGTTATATTAGTATGTACTAACGATCGCCGCATAATTAACAATAGATAATAATCTAACTAGGCCAATCGTTTACGAATTAGTCGTTTAATTTATGAACGTAAAATGACGAATTTTTTATCATTTTTTATACCACGATTGAATATAAATTAGTTTCGATTTGATATTATTTTTTTTAGAACAGAAAATCTTTAAAAAAAATTCTAAATCAATAATACCAAATTATTTATACTGCGCTGTATGTATAATAATTTAGGCGAGTGCGCTCTCGTTCAAACGATGTCGAGTGATTTAGTACGCATCCCACTCGTCCCTGGGGAACCTTTGTTTGACCAAGCTAGATCCATTGTATAGCCGTACTCTCGGTCCTGGTGCAGCTGACGATAAATAAATAATTTCGGACGGCTCTGGATAATTAATCATGGTCTTCCAAATGCAATACGTTTCGGTAAAAGTGCGATTTGAAAAATTTTATTCTATAAAAATCATTCATTTAGTAATAATAATTGATATGTTTTCTTTTTAATTGTATGTATAATATTTTCATTTTTCAAAAAAATTATATAAATATATAAATTTCTTGGATAGTAACTCGAATAAAAAATTTTCTCGGCAAAGTGTGTTGTAAATTTATTTTGTTAAATCAAATTATTTAAAATAATACCATGGAAAATGTTCTTCAATAGACAATTTAGACATTGTATTCAGTGTAAAGGATAATTATGTCGTCGGGAAACTTATTTGTGACAGTCGAGATTGTATCTCGTAACTTCGTACCCTCGTTAGGGCTGGGTTGTTTTATCGCCTTTATGTGCCATTTTATGACAAAGCAACTTTTCATTTTTTTTCTAATCATACATTTCAACTCATAAAAGCTTTAAATGTTTCAAATAAAAAAAATTATGTCTTCATTTCCACCTCATACTTTTCAGTCGAATTAAATTATTTGATACTCACTGTTAAATACGAATACTACAGCACAAATATTACAGCACATCATAGCAATCTTTCCCGCATTAAACCAAGCAACGAATTAATCCGTCTACGTAATATAATACAAACAACACGAGTCCCATAAAAGCGCAAAATCCCGAAATTGGGCTGGCCGCAACCTGCACATACGTCCAATCATTTTGGCACAGGACTCGCACGAATTTCGCGAATATCCGCATCCATGTCCTTATTATTTCGTATGCCCGCGGGATAATTTCGCTACTTAATTATCTCGGACTGCGAAAGGATGCTCTAGAAAACATTTAATTAAATCGCGGTACGTCCCGGAGGGACATCGGCCGGCCGCAGGTGGTGCTCTTCCTACAGGACTATGGGACTCCATGCTGTTCCACATAGAAGTCTACCCTTAAAGAGACCTCATTACAATTTCTAATCAAACCGTTAGTGACGCAATTATACGCCGGACGAGATCAAAGGGCGCTCCTTTCGCCGTACTATGTATCTCCCTGGGGAATATATTCGTGCGTTATATGGACGTGACAAAAGTTCATCCCTTATTAATGAACGCGTATCCGCTCCTTCTCTTATTTTATTATATCATTCAGTGTGGTATGGGATGTGAGTGTGGCTCTTGAGTGATGTGAGAAGGTGATGTCATTTCAGCGTATGGATATTCGGAGGTTGCCCTTTTTAAGAGCGGGCATTACGCGTCGCTGATTTTTCTATAAACCATTTGGAAAATAGCGTAGAATGTCGAAAGTGTGGTGAGCTTCATAAAAAAGGTTCATGCGTTTTTTTTTTTTAATAAAATATGCCTTGAGAATTTTGGGGAGTACTCTAAACAACCTTTTCGGTATCGATATGCCGCTGTAATGAAAAATAGTTCTGCGATACATTTTAAAAGTACATATATTGAATAATTCACGGTACGCAATAAGCTAAGATATTGAAATATATAAAATTTTATCCCAAAAACCTTGCCATATAAGACTATTATCAATATTGACACACGTTGAAATGTCGTTTCAGTATTCGGCGAATCCGTTCACCGCATCCCGAAAAGCTTAAAGCGAAAAGTTGCCACCGCCGGATCCCTTTTTGTGTCAGAGCTTTTTACACGTGTAGGCTTTTTGCGTCTACGTGTATTTATTTATTTTTTTGTTTGAGAGGTCCAAAAGTGGTCGGCCGCATATTTAAAAGTCGACCGCGAGAGCTTTGCGAAAGTCGCAAAAACCTCAACCGAAAGCTCGACTTGAAACGAAGGAAAATAAACATGAATATATGTATGGAAGTATTTTTATAATATGTATCGAGTGAAACTTTTTAATATTATACATTCGAAGTTTCAATTAATTATTTTATTAAAGAAAATATTTTTAAAATTTAATACTTTAATTTTCATCAAATAAAACTTTTCAAAAACAATCAATTTCCTTCAAACGGTTTTTTATACCATTACCAATATAATAAAACTGAAATATTCAAAGATACGAGTATTATCATTGAAATTAAATTTAATGTTTGGATAAGTATAATATAATGGTTGATTCATAATTCTATGACGCAGATTTGTCGGCTGAATTTCTCTGACGTCAAAAGACTTATCGAATAATCATGTTGGGATCGAATCGGTATAAAGCGAATAATTAATAATCCAAAAGATGAAAGTCAAGCGAGTTTGAGATGTTTTATTCGTGTACGTTGTCGAATTTCAGTCTCAAAGACAATATGCATTATTATTTATCATCATACCTGCAAACAATTTGTCTGCAAATTTATTTGGATTTATAAATTTTATGCATGGCTTTTCAATTACATCTGCAGTGAAATGGAAAATATTTTTAATATTTCATGAAACGAATGCCGATATTGCTTAGAATTTGTCGTTGAATTGCTAAATAAAAGCTCTAAAGTATAATAAACTTTATTTTGAAAGCATTAATAAAATACATAATATAATATTATCTAATGACTTAATTGGACCGTTATTTGGATATTTATTTTATTCCGATTGTAAAATAAATTCAGACTCATTAAAAGTTATTATTGTACATTAACAAAAATACTTTTTTCGATGAAAAAAATATTATACGAAAAAACAATAAACGGTTTATTCTAGCGAAAAAAAACCTTGAAAATTTTACTGTAAAAGAATAAATTAATTTAATTTAAAAAATACACTGCCTATAATTAGATGAACATTTTTCCAAAACAATTCCATTCTAGATAGAAAAGTTTAATTCTGGCAAAAACCCATCAACAACGCACCGGCTTACATCCGATTTTCTCAGAAGTGCAAATTATAACTATTCGCACGCTAAAGCCTATTAAGTTCCTTCCGCTCGTGCATCGTTTCGGTTTCGTGTCGGATTTCCGATAAAAATTTAATTTGCATTTTAATTAAGGCCGCTTGGGACGTCACTCAAACTATACCTTTCGGTAATCAGACCCGTTAAATTAACAGTTCTGAGAGCGTGACAGCAAACTGCATGTGCATAATCTAATACATTCTATATTTTGTATGAAGGTATATAGTGATTTTTACTTATTCAAATACTATATAGTTTTGATATTTATTTTTCATGAATAGTCGTTTTAAATTTCAATAAAAATTGTATTGTTATATGTGTTTCATGGAAATCCGAAAGAAGTGAGGTGCATAATACTTTTTCCATAGTTATATTTGAATGCATTGTCTGTATATATAATGCGGTCATGGCAGAAAAGATAATTGTCGTATGCTAACACTAAAACAATCGCTTTTAATTGCCTCGGACTAGGAAACGATTTGCATACGATGCAAAGCGTGACGCGCTCTCCATAAAGTGCAATGCGGGTGCACTGTTTTATTGTTCAGAAGGCGTATTGCATTTTGTATGCGGATTCGTAATGGTCATATTCTGCTTAATTTGCTTAAATTTTATTGACGATTCAAGTTTTTTTTTTATATGTAAGTTAGGGGCTTGTAATTGATTGCATATTCAGTATTAACTAATTCGTTTTCTATATAAAAAATATTTTCTTTTGCGTATTCAAAAGTTATTTATATCTTACAATAAGAGTAGTATTGAATTTTTTTTATGGAAAGTTTTAATGATGTCTCTCAAATAATTTGTATTTTGTGCATTTTCCAATTTTTCGATGGTAAAAATTATTTATACTTCGGACTATTTTTATATTTATTATAATATTTTGGATATATTTAACTTTCTCTGTACTTTAAAATGGTTCTCCACAAATCTAATACGTCCAAGAGCATAAAATATTATTTTCTCTATGATTTAATTATTCGCATTTCCAAATAAACATTAACTGTAATTATTTATTTACATTGCATAAATAAATATATGCTATTATTTATTTTGATTAAATATAATATAATATTAATACTAGAACTCAAATTTAAATATGTAATAACTACATGTAAATTATTGAATATTATATAAACATTAATTGAAAGTAAATATTATCAGAGAATAGTTTACAATCGCCGAGTGTAAGTTGTGGAACATATTGAATTACACGCTTCATATCACACGATTCGCACGGAATTATAATAATTAAACTTATTTAATGTAATGAAATTAATTTCTGAACGAAAACGTTTCATATCATATATTCATAGTACACAACGCATTTTTGACGCTCAATTAATTTTCCATCAAAGCAAACAAGATTAATTTTTCACGATACGAAAGCCTTTTATTTCGCATAAACGCACTCCAATAAATCTCCTTATTTTAATTTGATTTTTTTTATTACACAAACCATTAGTTAATGTCTGTCGTGTAACAGAGGACGCTTTGTTTCGCGAAACCGAGCCGCAAAGCGAAACGGGGATGAGTTGGCCAGCGGGAAAAAAATGGCAAATTCTCTACCTCGTTGTAAATATTTTAATTAAAGTCCTGCGGTTATACTACACTATGCTGAAATTTCCCACATTTTTCTTCATTATTAAAGTGAAGCCGGACCGGACGCCGAATAAATGCGTTTTCCTTTTGAAAGAATTCACCTTTTGCGTGGGACGATTTTCCGAGGCCCACTTTCCATCACGATATGTAATTATTCGCGGTAGGCACTACCAGGCTCTGTACAAACAATAAATAGACCCTTTGTCCCTTTTGCACAAAGAAAAACTTAAAATACTCAAAGAAAATTTGCTTTGCTGGATATACAAAATTAATTTATAATTTTTTTTTGTATTAAGTATGTATTGTTATTAAAAATAGAATATTTTTTATTTAAAATGAAATTTTAAATATTTTTAGGTACTTGAAAGCAAGAAAAAAATATTACTTGAATAACATAATTTTTCAAATTTATTTGGATTCATCTGATTGGAATTAATAACCATTTTATTATAATTTGATACAGGTATAATAAATTTCCCTTACCAATACGACTTGGGCTAGCGCAGAAAGGTATAGCCTATCGCATTTGTCTAATAAGACCTTGTCCTGAAGTGGATAACTAAAAGGTTGCTAAATCTGATGATTATAAATTGAAAGATTGAATTTGTTGAATGTAACAGTACCATCCATCACAGATTATGAAACTAAGCAATATTTGACACAGTTAAAAGATGAATTGGTTACAGTTTTTAACCCCTTCAAAGTAACCACCACATAATGAATATATTATACATAAAAAGCTCAAACTTCTGACAAAATTCCAAAAGTAACAATTATTAAATTTTATATCATATAGATTATAGACTGATCAACAAATAATCATAATTTTTTTTCAAGATCATTTCCATAAAATTATCGACACATTACCACGCATCACGACCGGGTTTAACGATGACAAATCGCCCCGGGAGGTTTCAGGCTCCTATCCGTCGTTTTTATAGACCGCCTTTGTTTGGAGACGTGTGTCTCGAGTAACTTTCCAACCGTCGATCCTCGGGAGTGTTCAGCCACGGGTTTTGCCAAGGTTGAGGAAATTCCTCTCTGCGCGTACCCATCGGGTTATGTTATTACGTGAGCACTTCGGGGACCCGGGGAATACCGGGATCCGGTGTTCAGGTGCCTGTACCCATCCTACCGGTGTATCTTCCCCGGTAATAACGTCTCACTACTGATCTACTGCCTTGTTGGAGATGCTGCTGAATCGTGTGTGTGTATGTGTGTAGGGGATGTTCGAGAAGTTTCGTATTTTATGAATCGGGGTCGTTGGTTTTGTTTGATTGAATCTGATTTTGATTAGGTGGATGAAATAATATCATTGATATTTTAAGTTTAATTCAAAATTATTTTTAATGTATATTATATATATTCTTCAAAAAATATCAAGTTCTTCAAATTATATTTATAATAATAGTAAAAAAAATTATCAATTTCCAAATCAAAATGTATTTTTATCGTTCAATACTAAATTCCGAGTTTTCTTACTGAAATTGAAAATAAAAAAAATATGCAAAAATATTCAAATGTTAAAAATAGTATAATATGTAAAGAAATTAGGCGATCTTCCCCGAAAATATATACCACGCTTATCCCGTGTACCGTGAAAATTCCTGGATGACGCTATCTGTGAAATACGAGTATGAAGTGTGCGCACACGCGAACCCAATAGCCGGAAATTTGTTCTTTCGGTTTGCTCTCTTTGTTTCGCTGAAAATTTGTTTACTGTATGCAAAGCGATATGGTCCTCGCAAATTTCCAGTGCACTATCGTACCATCATCTTGGTATTTTTCGTTTAGAACTACCAAATGTTCTGCATTGCTTATGTAAACTTTTGTGCCGTTAAATGCTATAAATGCGGTGCACTTTTACCTTGTTAGATGTTCTATTAAGATGTAGGGTAAGATGTATTTTCACGATTCTTCCAAATTTTATATAAAATAATACATATTTTATATATCTGTATATTTATAATCAAATTTGAATCGAAAAATATCCAAAAATATCTCATTTCGTATTATTTGGGTCATATTATATAAAAAAAAATGTAAATTTCATCAATAATCAATATTCGAAATATGTACGTGATAAAAATAAATGAAATTATTTTAACTACATTTCTTCCCTTCTTCGATCTATTTTCGTAAATACATCACTTATCAAGGTACACGTACAATCTTGAGTCACATTATTCTATAGAAACCAATAAGTAGCGCACATGACGCGCTTTGCATAAAAGGGAGAAAATTCACAAAATGTGATACGAATCTGCAAAATACACCAAACCCACATAAATATAACGCAAACACATTCAAAGAAAACATGATTTTAGGGAGAGAAAGTCGAGAAGGAGAGGAGAATTATTCAGTATTGCGAATCGAAAATTTAATTCAGCCCCCGTGGAAACGGCACGTTTTTATGACATGTCGTATACATTTCGGCTCTTTTATACACTCCTTTGTCTAAGAGCCTTGCAAAAGTATAATAATATTGTGTATACGTAAGAGGATGAGGTGGAAAAAGTGGAGGCGCCAGCTTGCCGCTTTTTGCCTTCGGCCGTGTGTATTTTTCTCGAATAATATCCATCTGCAACGTAATCGCACACATACAAGGGTTTTACCAAATGGGGTGGTTCCGGGTGGTCAAAACGTATCTGAGCTCATTTAAATAATGTATCTTTTAATACATAAATGAATTGATTTAAATAATTTTTTTATATCATACAAGAAAATTCATTTAAAAAATACAAAAATATCTAAATTGATTTATATTATAGATTGAAGTTAAAGTAAAAACCTATCCGAAATAGTCATACTTTCTTACTTCCTACTTTCATGTTGAAAAAAAAACAATGAAATTTCCAAAACAAGACTTCCTTAACGGAAAGCTCAAGTGTGCCCCTGCCCTTGCACACTCACTTTGGAGTTTTCCCGTTTATTTGGAGTCACGAACTCGGCACCCCAAACCACCCCCAGGCGACGAATTTACGAACTTATAAAATTTAATTTAATGCTTTCAAGTCCACGTGTGCAGATCTGTCCAATACGTGCGCGGAACGAAAGATGTTAAAGAATAGTTAATGTGTATGCGATAACGGTCCTCGTGCCGTTTCGCAGTCCGCATGCAAGTAAATAACGGCCGTTAGGGGAGACGATGCAGTTCGTTGGTCGCAGTAATAAAACACCGACTTTGGTCGGGAAAATATACAAAAAAAATCTTTATATTAATGGCGGCGATAATGGAGGTTACTCTTATCGGAATTTCTATAAAATGAAATTAGGGTTGCTGGGTATTTTCGTTTTCATGTATTTTAATATATTTTTTTACAATGATTTTAAAAGATATTTCTATTATTGATACAATTTTTTTATTAATTTATATTAATTTTTAGATTCGGGTGCGTTAAAAATTTTGATCTATTAGCTATTTATCAAAATTAACATACATTGAAATATGATGTTCTCTAAATGCTAACTTAAATATATTTATGAAATATCATTAATCAAATAGATATGTAGACTAAAATTTCAATATTTACCAATAAATAATTTTTTTCGCATTTCGAATGTTTTTATAGTGTGGTCATTTTTTAGAAAACATTTTTTTTCAATTTTTGAAAAAGTTGGTTTTTATGACTAAATTTTTTGGAAAATGTTTTCGGTCTTACGGTTTTTGTTATTTTTTCCGTTATTTAATTTACTGATAAATCAGTAGTTAGAAAAAAAATTGCCGGATTATCGGTAAATCTAACATCTCTAATGTAGAGTATTCAAATAAAAAAATCATTCAAGATGCAAATTAAAATGGATCTAAAGAACTTCATTTTACATCGAATATCAAATAAATATTATACATTAATACACTTTACGATAAAATTATCACAAAATCAATCACGAACATCCAAACCGCAAACACCTACATCGAACCACCAAAAAACCTCATCAAACCCGCGACATGTACGGCAACGCAAACGCCGCGTAATGATTTTCGTAAACCCTTTAACGACCGGCGCGGGCGTACTGAGCAACGAGACATTATTTAATGCCCGCCGCTAAACTCCGCCGTTTGACATTCCCGAAACGTACGCACATAATAATTTCGAGTTTGTAAAATTCGTCGCCGTAAAGGGCCGCACGAATATTACGTTCGAGACACGTCACGCATTAAAACGCGAACGTCATAATTAGTTTTGTCAGCGCTCAAAACAACCGCCCCCCGTTTTCGCTTTGTTCGGAACGCGAATTTACGATAGTTGAGGGAGATGTGTGATGTGGATGATTTTGCTTAGCGACCCTTTCGATGTAGAAATAAAAATGGGGTTAGTTTCGTAAAGATAGACATATAATATAAATATTTCTTTTAAAAATTTTAATTTTTACATAATTTTTTTACATTCACCGAAATTCAGTTTGAATAAGCATTCATGGGACGCATATGAATTTTTGTATTCAAAGGTTTTTCCTTATCATTGCAAATACAGGGTCTTCCCCGGGACTTTTATAACTTCTAATCGGATTTAAAGTGACTTAGAGTCATGATAGAGAAATGAGAATGATACCATTCCGAATGAAATCGGCTACAATTTATTTTTCATTTCCCCCCCCTCAAATTTTACCTCTCCCCCTTCTTCCATCGTCGTACTTCCGCCGTACCTCCGTCCACTAACTCGTACAGTTCAAATAAATTTTTTTTACCTACCAGTACGCTATTCGACGATGGAAGAGGGGAGAGGTAAAATTTGAGAAATGAAAAAAATAAATTGTAGCCGATTTCATTCGGAATGGTATCATTCTCACTTCTCTATCATGACTTTAAGTCACTTTAAATCCGATTAGAAGTTATAAAAGTCCCGGGGAAGACCCTGTATTACATGAAATGAGGAAAAAGTTTTTGAACTTTCAATGAATATCAAATTGGTCTTGTACTTGATTAGATGTCGTATAAGTTTCATTTGGTAATAATCTCATAACCTTCAAATATATCAAAATTTCTAGAATATTGCGTATTTTCATTCATGATCCAATTTATATTTTCATCGTATTATGATATTCATTGTCTCATTAATTTCGAGCGCATATCGTCAATTTCCAAGAACATCGCTCACTTTCGAGAACTCATCACTATGCATGAAATAATATTAACTCTAATGAACCGAGCGGGGTGCAGTCGAAAAATTACTTTCGGGAATAATAAACGAACGCTTTAATTTACAAACACCCCACATAACCGAGCCCTTTCGAAAACCGACCCGACTGAAACTCGCTTATTAATAACATCGCTCTTTTGTCCCGGTACGAGATCCCGAAGACGAATCGCTTCCTTGCAAAACGCACACGAGAAAGATAAGAACCGTAATACTGCTAAAGTTCAGATAAAGCTTGCGGTTTTTCTTTGAGCGCACCCCTTCGGCCGTTGAAGGGTTGAGCCGTGCGTGTTGCCGTGCATGTCGTGTCAGTTTGACTGACAGTTCATCCCTGGGCGCCTTTGAACGTATCACTTTGTGTATCGGCGAGGTCTAATCCTGGCAAGGATTAGTTTTTAGATAGGGGCGTTTGGGCGTAGTCTTTTCGTTTAAAATATAATTTTAAGATTTTGTAATACAGTCGAGTCTCAAAATCTTATAATGCGCCGAAGATATTGTGACTTTGTCTATGTAATGGGTGAATCATAAAATATGGATTTGAACAAAAATAAGAATTAAAATTGATTAAACATATCGAAATATCCACTTACATGTATTCGTATATTTTTCTAATAACATACAGTTTTTACGCTTCAAACAGGACGTCTTAAATTTAAAATTGGACGTTTTACACTTCAAATTCAACTATGGGAAATTTTTATATGACCATAATCATCGCAACCAATGAAATCAACGATAATTCGGTTCTAGCTCATTTACCCCCTAGACACATACCCCCCCTCCCCCCGAATATAACCCCCCGTAAAAAATCCTCTGGAAATTAACCCCCCATGATTACCGTATCCCGTACCATATTGGTATGTATCCGGATACCCAAGACTTTATAGTAATGAATTTCATTGGTTATGACAACGGTCATATTAATAATTTCCTATAGATGAATATGAAGTATAAAACCTGTAACAGATCACGTATGCATTACTGATTATTTTTTAATATCTGAAATTTCTATAACGCAAACTCGTACGCATTATATTACCATACTATAGGAAACCCTGATGTATCGTATAAAAAAATTCTACAATCTTCTGCACCTTACGTATCCATTCGTAGCGCCACTAAATCTTGTCCCGTTTACAATGAGTAATTGTACAAAAACGGCGTTACCGCAATTTACGGTCACATGTTGCGACAACCGCAAAATGGTTAATTTTCGCAATATGACCGGCGCCCGGGGACACCAACCAACCAACTCTACGTATGTACAATTTATTAATTAATACGAGTGCAAATAACGGCACAAGCCTATTAATTTTGCACCGCGGCTAACGAACGTTCGCACTTTGACAGTTTGACGTGGACGATTTATCATGAAAAAATATTATAGTTTTTTTTTTAGGGTCCTCTTGTTCGTCGTTTCGATTTTTCAAATCGGTTTTTTAATGGTCCGTTTATAAGGGTATGAATTTTAATTTTTTTTCTATCTTAACTTTCTGTTTGGTAATTAAAAAAAAATATTTCACCCTATTGAAAAATTCAACACTTGCAACAATCATACTTACACGATACCATAAAAAACCCTCCAATTTCCCCACATTAACTACAGATAATATCGCAATACACTCAAACACCTATCGACAATGCATTTCATCAGCATTCCTATGTCCGAAGATGCACTCGCACCGACATCTGGTTTATATTAAAAGGTAGATATGAAGGAGGGCCGATGTAATTCCGCTTCAAGACCGATGCTTATTTCAATATCATGTTCGCATTAAAAAGCCATCTGTTTTCGCTTTGAGGATTTCGGGATCGCATGCGGCTAATTGAATTGCCGGTCGTATCGTATTATAACGCTTCTATTATGTCGTAAAAATTGCGTAGCTTTGTAATATGCATTAAATTGTTATATAATCTTTCGATTCTTAAAAGTAATCTATTATGTATTAGAGATTAAGTTTTTTTTTTTATAAAAAGAGTATACGCGTTTGAAGTGTACAAACGTGGCAATTATTCTGAAATAAAGTTAGCGTAAGTTAGTACAGGTGAGTGTATAAAGTGTTCTCTGTGTGGGTGGCACACGTTGAGGGTTGAATAGCGAGAGAGAAATGTAATTTAATGACAGTTACACAAACTTCCTCCACACCCAATCTGGTTAGTTATCACTTTGACTAATTGAGTTTTAACTGACATCTTATAACCGCCATGTATACAAATTAGCAACGGCTTCACTTCACCGAACAACGATATTACTTATACGAAAATATTTTCGTCTTTCAACTAATCAGAAGATTTCATTTAAGTATCATATTTTATTATTAATTTTCGAGTTGCAAATTTAACGTTTTATTTCCGGCTTAATTTAAATTGAACTTTAATAACGTCCTATGTATGTACAAACTCATCACTTCATATATTTTGAATCAAGTTTATGATAAGTTTGATGAGTTTATATTCAGGTCGTATCTAAATAAAATTATATAAGATTTTTAATCGTATTTTTGTAGAATTTCAGGAAAATTCGTATTTATGTATTAATGAAGTTTAGAAAAATTTAAAATAGTTAATAATCAAATGAGCGCTTTATGATTATTGTATGAAAATCTTCAAAAATTTTCATAGTATCCTAAAATTTTATGCTATTATATTTACATTGAAAATCTAATATGCATATGTATTGTTCATAAAGCACATTAAAGTATTACATTTCATCACCAATTAAACTTCCATCAAAAAAACTCAAAACCCACACAAACAAACGATTCAAAAATTTACAAAGCTATCAAACTCGTCCGAAAAAAAAAAACTTTCAACGCTCAACAAATTTACAACTCGCACGCACCATCCATAATGAACATCCAATTTTTTCTCGAACGGGAAAACTTCGTTAAGAATCCGAGTTGAAATTTTAATTAGCAATTTCCATTAATGCCTCCGAGCATAATTGAGCCGCGGTCTCGCAAGATGGCGCCGCGTCGCCGGCCCGAAATGGCGCGCGCCCTTCAAATATGAAAATATCAATTTTTAACGATCTCCCCCTTCCGCCCTTTTGCAAATTTCCTCGGCCTCTTCGGCTTATCGAAGCGTCGCTCGAAAGTGCAAAGTTTCCAAATGATAAATTATATCGCCATAAATCAAAGCGCGACCAACAAAGTGAGCGCGCCGCGATAAAAGCGTAATGAATCGCCCGCTTTCGGGAATTTGTTCTTTTATTATGTATCTTTTTTATTCGAAGTTCGCAGATTTTGTGAATCGTTCGATGTAAGGATGCGTCGAATCGGCGATAAAGTTTTTAAATCTTGGCGAACGTGGGAACTATCAATCATTTTTTTGTGCTTTCTCGGATTATCGTTATGAGCTTGGACGTTTTTGGTGTGATATATTGTAAAAGTTAATCAATTAGATGTTCTATGAAATTTTTAATGTAGGTGTAGTAATATGATCATATTTTTCAAACTATTTTATATAAATTATAATAAAATTGTCATTTTATGTAATAATTTTTGGTTGGGTTCAACGAAATGTTATTGCGTAATCATCACCAACTCTGGAACCATAGTTTATGATAGCAAGGTAGAAAAATGGTTGGTAAATTACATCATGAAAAAGCGCTTTGCACTCTGCGAAATAAAAGCACAGATAAAACTAATACAGGAGTGGCAAGTGGTGTGCACACACAGACCAATCTTTAGGCAATTAATCATGGCGCGAGTGTCCCGTGACGTCATTAGCTGATGCCAACAAAAAACCACACAAACACGTTCATGACTTTGAGGCACTTAAATTATTTCTATACATTTTAAATTTCAATATTAACTATCCGCGGATTTATTCGATACTATTTTATGAGTTATACGAATGTTTTATGAACGTTGTTAATTTAAATAGGGTCGTATTATCGCACATAGGATATAAGGCAGCAAGTAGCATCACCTCATTATTTTGCTTCTCGAGTTAATGAAGAAAATTGCTCCACGGTGCATAATTACAGCGAGATTGGGAAACCTTAACATAATAGGATCATAAATAAATTCGTTCGACGACATTGTATCTAAAACGGCGCACACATTGTTAATGAGACGAGAAGACGGTTCTCGTTCATCGTCCAAAGCTTATTGTCATAGCAAGTAAATTTAAGCGGATTCATAAAAAAAATTTCACTAAAGTTCTTTCATATTCCAGCTTTCAATCGATTTTTATAAATTGATCATTTCGGGACACTGGAATATTTGTACTAAATGTTTCATAATACGACAATATCAAGACTTTTTATATAAGAAAAAATAAATTTTTCAATTTAAACTAACAATTTATAAAATATTTGATTTATATTTAAAAAATCGATTGGATTTAATTGAAGCATGACATTAACACCCGAATCGACAGAAGCCAAAGAATAGCCATGTTTTACCACCGAAAATAGGATAATTAATAGCTGAAATGGTAGCAGAGAGACGGTGACGTTGCGCGTTTCAGGTGGCTTCAAACTCGTTTGCCTGAAATTTAATTAAGATAACGTGTAACCACCGCTTTCCTCTGTCCCGGTTCAACCGTAAATAACCGCATAAAATGGACGAACACGCTTAAAAAGGTGCACCATTTTACGAGCCATTAAAAAGGATCGATTTTCAGCTCGGCGGTGAGGGGAATCAAATATAAATTTTGTATAGATATCGTACGTTTTATATAATTGATGATAAAATTGCGTTTTCAAATTTTTTTTAAATTACTACGAAAAAATGTATTTTTCGACATTTGGAGTCGGATTTTGCGGTGTAACTTTCACCGCAATGAATTTGCGTGATCAACATGTGAATGGTTTCCTTTTGTGAATATATAATACGTTTTAAAATTTCAAATTCAGATTATTTTTTATTTTTTGTGTAATTTGTGAGTTTAATAATAACTTCTATTAACTTTTTGTAAAATTAAAAATACACTAAATTTATATAATATATATCAAAGTTTAATTAAATTGTAAAATGAGATCAATATTAAATTAATTGCATATACAAGAAACTTTCAAAAGTTTCTGGAAAATAATTACAATTTATAAACAGAATGTTATTTAAATTTTAGGATATTCTATTGATTAAAAAAAAAACAAATTACTATTATTATTATTATTATTATTATTAGTTAAACTAATAATAATTTTTGTTTAAAAAACTTAATGACAATCATTAAAAACCAATTTAAAACCATTTTTATTAAACCTAATCATCCAAAACAGTCTTTTATCAAAATTTCCCGACACCTTTTCCAACCCTCATATTCCGACAATAACCGCTTCGAAAACCACTCAACTTTAAAACGGGCCGCATAACTTCAACACTAGACGTATCCGAAAGACCTCCGGCATAGTAAAACTGCGGTTCCACGTCGGTTTTCCACGCTTTTCCTCGGCCGTGGAAAATCCACGCGCGCGGAAAAATTGGAAACCCGGAACCGGAACGGCCGTGCTCAGAAACGGGAAACGGCCTCCGTCCGAACGGCTTGTTTAGAGCCGCACGGTCCGATGCCGTAATACATTTATATATTATGTATTATATGTGTATTTTATACGTTCGTAATGCTGTTACGTGTGGAGGAGCCGATACTGGAATCTGCTCACGTCTTTCAGTCCGTCTGTGGCCGTCTTGTGGGTAATATGAGGAGAGTCGGAGTGGATGGTGCTGGAAGAGTGGTGGAAATTTTGTTTCGGTTTCTGTTTTGATTATGTATTATAATATTTTAGGTATACTTGGGCATAGTATGATTCGGTTTTACGTAACGCGATTTTGATGTAATACGGTTAATGAATTGTAACCTATTTTTGTACAACACGTTTTATGAAACACGATTATAGAAAAAAATCTAAATTAATTAGGTTACGTTTTACTTAGGTACATAAATTATATATTAACAAATTTGCGTTTTAATAAGAATAAAAATGCATTACAAGTGCTTAAATTGAGATCCTTAACAAATTTCACGCGTAATTCATGCGGGTAAATTATTTTTTTTTAAACGAGTTTCGCGTATAGTTTGGAATTATTCATCAATTTTTAACCATATCATAACGAGTTTCAAGTTTACATGATATCCAATTGTACCTTTTGTCATCCGAACTATTGGAATGTGCTTATCTAGAAGATTTAAGGAAAAATGATTTGTAAAGACTGTCAAAAAATAACCTCCTCACAACACATACACGTAAAAACTGCATGCAAAATTCGTTAAGAAACCTTATTTGCGAACTTATAATATATAAATTACGCACGAAACACATTAAGAAATTTAATTTAAGCATCTATTATTATAGGTTAGTTAATGCTCATTTTTTAAATACTTAAATGTATATTTTCTGTATTGTTTATTTAAAAAAAAAGTATTAACAAACTTCGATTTTTTTTGGAACGAAAACCCTAATTTCGTATGAACTTCAAACCTCGTATACATGGATTTGTATTACACGACATTTTTGTGAAACCATATAACCGTATTATACAAGGCTCAAGTGTATAATATTTAGATAATTTTATGATACGTCTTATGTGATGAACGGAACTAAATTTGTAGTATTTTTCATATTGAATCTATTTTTAAATTTTAATTATAATTACATCCGATATTCATATAACAGGAAAGTTATAAATAATAAACAAGTATATTTTTGTTATTACAATATCAATAACATAATAGGATATACTAAAAAACAAATGAAACGCCCCATCACATTTTCCGTTACGTATTGTTTCGGAAAATATTCGTTTTCCGGAGAAAATTGTTATTTTCCGAGCACGGCAAGTTTCCTTGCAAAAAGTAGTCCGTCTGTCACGTACGATATTGAATTACTTGGAAAGGGTGCAGTGTCGCCTCGCATCAATTTATATTCGCCAACACACACACCCGAACCTAAATATCGCACGAAACACATTTAGCTTTTCATCATATTAATTCCGTATCGCGTTCACATAATCGAATACAACAATTCCCATTCAACACGAATCAAATTAACCGCCACTAAAAAAATACTCGACCGATCATTCGATTTAAACAATCGTATATATAAATATGATAATTGTATTTTTGCGTACAAATTCCATCGAAAAGTTACAAAACATCACGCAGAACCGAATATAAATATAAGCGAAGGCCCGAAAGTGCGTCCCGGATAAATCAACAGACTCGCAAGTTTCCTCTTCGGGGCCCGGGTTGTTTACACTAATGTTGCCTCTTCGACATCGAGCGATACTTTATTTTCAACATAAACAACGATGGCAAAAACGCCCTCCGTCCTTGGAATTTCCGCCCTCGGGGCGATATAATGTCCTCCGAGCGATGATGGGCCGGTTGCAGAAGCTCCCGGACAAAGTTAAAAAAAGCTCCTCGCAACATAATCAATATCGCATTTGAATTTCAAATTTTCGCAGGCGGCCGTGTTTATTTTTCGTCATTCGCGCCACTTTCGACGGCTTCTGCTGTTTTTCTTGCTTTTTATTATTTTGAGTTTTTTTTTAATAATTTAGCTGAAGTGAGTCCGGTTTGTTTTTCGCTTGAGTCACTTAAGTTGAGCGACATTTGGTATTATCGATAGATATTATATATTTTTAAAAAATCACGAATGTTATTACACTGTAATCATGAAATAAGTCTTGAAAATTTCTTGCAAAATAATTAACAAAAATTCTTGGAAAATGAAATCAAAGAATACTTACAAAGAAAACACGGAACATATTTCTCACATACCAAAGAATATGCAACTAAAATCTTTTGCTGCATAAACCACAACACATTTCACAATCAAAGTTTATACAAATTAACAACCAGAACCTGCAACGCAATCAAAACTTTCCAACACTAATATTTCACAATGAAAGAACATAAGAGTCGAACATTACGCGAAAACGAAGAAATACAACGCGAACTTGCATTATGCGGCTTAATGCACCACACACGAACTTAACTTGCATCCTAACACATATAATACTACATATACAGGCATGCTCATATTTCGGACCTGCAATCCCTTTATGGCTTTGCTGCTTTACGACGACCCCTCTTATCCCGGCCCATAAAGCTAATAAACGCCGTTACTTTCAGCGATACGCGCTGCAGCTGAAAACGCTTTTTGACTGAAGTTCCCACCGCACGAATGCGGTTCGCGTTATTAATCGGGCCGATTTTAAGCGGAATCGATCTCTAATGTGGGTTTTGTGCTCGTTTATGGTGCAAACAATGGGTTAAGGGAAGTTTCCGGAGGCGTAAATCGTCGTATCTCGTAAACTAATTAGTTCGGGAGCGCAAGGAATGCACTTACCGATAGCGAGGATGCGTTGCTATATTATCGCTTTATATTGGACAAATAATGAACGACCCATATTTCGAATAGTAATATTCATAGGGAACTAAGACTGCTGTTATAATATTATATTTTAGATTGATAATTAAATATAATTTTTTTTAATTAATTATTTGTGAGCGTGATGATATTAGCCATATTTAAATTTTTGCATGTAAATTTAAATAGTTCCAGTATTTAGGAATGTACTTAGTCCACTATAATATTTACTGCTTCCCATGCTTGCTTAATTCAAATAAGCTTTGTCTTCCTGCACTCGAAAACTTTGAAAACACCCCTTTGTGCAAAACTTGCATAATATAGGTCAGCTTAAAATTTATATGACATCCTATTATCAGAAACTAACGGCAACTTTTAATAAATTGTGAAAATTTTCATAACACAAAGATTATTTTATACAAAACTAGCGTATTCGGACTGGCTGCGCCAGTCCTCACGCTAGGACCTTGGCGCCCCTGGCTACACTCCACACCCACTAATATTGAGTTGTAGAAATTAATATCGATTTAAAATTTGAAAAAAATGATTTATCAAAAAAAACGTATTTTGAAAACATTTATTATTTTATTATCATTTATTGAAACGAAATCTAAAAAAAAAATCATTAAAAATTTATAAAAAAGTTTGAGAACCGCACGCTTAAATATAGAAATGAAAAAAAATCATTATAACTTTATAAAAAGTTTGAGGATTGCACGATTTTATATTATACCTCAACGCTAGTGGGTAAGCCCTTCGGGCGTACCGGCTCGCCCTGGCTACACACCCAAATCCAGTAAACTTCATAAAAAAAGTTTGAGGATCGCAGGCTTTTTTGTTAAAACGAAAAAAAAATTATTTATCGAAAAAAAACGTAATTTGAAAATATTTATTATTTTAATATTATTTATTTAATCGAAATCTAAAAAGAAATCGATATTTGACTTCGTATTGCGAAAATATTGAAATAAAAAAAAAATCATTAAAAATTTATAAAAAAGTTCGAGAACCGCACGCTCAAATATAGAAATGAAAAAAAATCATTATAACTTTATAAAAAGTTTGAGGATTGCACGATTTTATATTATACCTCAACGCTAGTGGGTAAGCCCTTCGGGCGTACCGGCTCGCCCCTGGCTACACCTCAAATCCAGTAAACTTCATAAAAAAAAGTTTGAGGATCGCAGGCTTTTTTGTTAAAACGAAAAAAAAAATTATTTATCGAAAAAAAAACGTAATTTGAAAATATTTATTATTTATTTAATCGAAATCTAAAAAGAAATCGATATTTGACTTCGTATTGCGAAAATATTGAAATAAAAAAAAAATCATTAAAACTTTATAAAAAAGTTTGAGAACCGCACGCTTAAATATAGTAATATTGAAAAAAAAATCATTAAAACTTTATAAAAAAAGTTTGAAAAAAATTGAAAAAAAATAAATAAAAAAAATCAACTACACAGTTTGACATTCGTATGATTCGGTAAATCGATAAATCGACGCGATAAATTAATGTGAAAAAACTATTGGTTAGGATTCTATGACTTATTTATATGTCGATAGATACATTTTTCGCTCACCATATTTTTCCATACTAATTTATATTTGAACAAAATTAAATGGCGTCGGGCCTTATTTGGCAGATTTGGCCGAAAGACCGTTTTTGGCGTACAAAACGAATTTTTCGCGTATTTCATTTCATTGGATCTCAAATATTTCGATGAATATCGCATTCCCGTCGAAATACGAAATAGATCGTCGCTTAGGGATCCATAGCAAGATATTCCGCCATTGAAATAACCCCAATAGTGAAAAAAATATCGGAAAAAAAAATCAAAGGGGCGCCTACTAATTTCCGAAAAATTTTCAATTAATTCATTTTTTGCGTAATTTAATTCGGCCTTTTTCGAGATTCTAAAGTACGCCAGTCACTAAAGGATTATTTTTTAAGGTATTTGAGAAGGTTTCGACGTTCTAGGTGGTTTCGTCACAGTTTGTATAAAGGACAAACTTTAATTAAAAAAAAAGCGTCTCAGACGGACAGACAGGGGGACTTTCAGTTTTATAATAGTACTAGCGTATTCGGACTGGCTGCGCCAGTCCTCACGCTAGGACCTTGGCGCCCCTGGCTACACTCCACACCCACTAATATTGAGTTGTAGAAATTAATATCGATTCAAAATTTGAAAAAAATGATTTATCGAAAAAAACGTATTTTGAAAACATTCATTATTTTATTATCATTTATTGAAACGAAATCTAAAAAAAAAATTATAAAAATTTATAAAAAAGTTTGAGAACCGCACGCTTAAATATAGAAATGAAAAAAAATCATTATAACTTTATAAAAAGTTTGAGGATTGCACGATTTTATATGATACCTTAACGCTAGTGGGTAAGCCCTTCGGGCGAACCGGCTCGCCCTGGCTACACACTCAAATCCACTAATTAAATATCTATTGTAGAAATAAATATCTATTTAAAATTAAAAAAAATTATTTATCGAAAAAAAAAACTTATCTTGAAAATATTTATTATTTTAATATCATTTATTAAATCGAAATCTGAAAAGAAATCGATATTTGACTTCGTATTGCGAAAATATAGAAATAAAAAAAAATCATTAAAACTTTATAAAAAAGTTTGAGAACCGTACGCTTAATTATAGAAATAAAAAAAAATCATTCAAACTTCATAAAAAAAGTTTAAAAAAAATTGAAAAAAAATTAATAAAAAAAATCAACCCACAGTTTGACATTGACATGACGCTTAAATATGGTAATAAAAAAAATCATTAAAACTTTATAAAAAAAAGTTTGAAAAAAATAAATAAAAAAAATCAACTACACAGTTTGACATTCGTATGATTCGGTAAATCGATAAATTAATGTAAAAAAACTATTGATAAGGATTCGATGACTTATTAATATGTACAATAGATACGGTTTTGGCATATTGAAACACCTGAATGTCTCCCTTGAGAAAGGCTTCGAAATGACAGCGACTCAATGGAAAAATCAAGATGGCGGCGTCCAAAAAATCGTAAATTTCAAGTTTTTACGCATTCAATTTCATATATTTCAATAAATACCGCACTCCCGTCCGAAATTTGAAATAGATCGTCACACAGGGATCCATAGCAAGATAAACCGCCCCTAAAATAACCCCCCACTGTGAAAAAAACCCTGAAAAAATCAAAAGGGGCGCCTAAAAATTTTCAATTAATTAATTTTTTGCGTAATTTAATTCGGCCTTTTTCGAGATTCTAAAGTACGCCAGTCACTAAAGGATTATTTTTAAGGTATTTGAGAAAGTTTCAACGTTCTAGGTGGTTTCGTCACAGTTTGTATAAAGGACAAACTTTAATTAAAAAAAAAGCGTCTCAGACAGACAGACAGGGGGACTTTCAGTTTTATAATAGTATAGATAGATAGATAGATAGATATAGATGGATCTTACATAAAATATAACAACTGTTATATTTTTCATAAACAAAACCATAACTTTTTCACATGAAACCATATATGAAAATCCTCACTTACTCAACACAAACATTTAACTCCTTCATCTCCTAAAAAAACACTGTAGCACCAATAAAAAAAACGATCACGCAAATTCTTCCAGTACAAAATGAACAAACTCGCACGCATCCAAACAGTCGCTCCATCGAAAAACACGGTAACAACTGACATTGTATAACACAACACCGTTAAATAACAACGCTCTCGTTTCAGACGCCCACCCTTACGGCCCAGCCTCGTGGAAACTCCAGAGAATAGCACAATATGATAATAATAAAAGGAAAAAGGAACTTTCAGCAATAGAATACGTCGCCGAGTCTCATTTTCCCGAACGCGGAGCGAAATGAGGACGTCTGCCTGAAAATGGCGCTCCTTACATGCTCCGGCTGAGCTCAAAGACTCTCACCTTTGAAGTCGAACATCTTCTTCCCTCATATTCCCTATTTTGTGTGTGTATGTGTGTGTGCTTGCGTTTTTTTCCCTCGGTCTCGTTTCGTTTTTGCTCGTGCGTATGTGTATTTTTTTTATTTTTGCGTAATTGGATTCCGCCGCTAAAAATCTTCGGATGAAAATTTGTGTGAGCTCTCATCCCTTTGGGATTGAGAGAAAGTTAGGGGTGTCGAATCGAATCATACAATATATCTTCATATTTTTTCTTAAATAATTTTCATTTTGTGTTTAATGATAATCTATTATCCCATCGCAATTATTATTTGATAAAGTCAAATAACTTTTCGAATTAACACTGAATTAATTAATTTAAAATATTATAAAGCTTCTTTTAATCAAAACATTCTTAATATACATATATTAGTACACACAGACTATTTTTGAAAGATTTATTAAGCGAAATTTGATTCTGCATCCCTTGAGTACATTTTTATATACAGTACGTACTAAAGGTACTTTCGTTCCCTTTTTTTTCGTTCGTTAAAATATAAATAGGTTTGGGCAAAGTATATTTTTCGCCTTTCTTTACTATTTAATGAATACATCTTTCTCATTTTTATGTACTGAACATTTTGGTCTGAAATATAATTAATTTTATTTGATTTGTAATGAAATTAAATCGGAGCGTCGTTTTATAATTTTTAAAATAATATCGTGCTTTATTTATATAAAAAAAATATTTTATTCCACAAAAACATAATTTAAACATCAGGAAAAATCTTCATTTTTTAATAACATACAAACTCATTTAAATTTCTGGTTATTTTTTTTAAATGAGTTCATTTTTTCCACGTTCCTGTTAATATAACCAAAATACACGTTTTGAATATTTTGCACGTGCAAAAATTTCAGGGTCAAATTTGTTTCAGTATTTTCTCTTGAACGCGTGTTAAGCTTGTACTGAATTTGAAAAATGAAGCACTATATTTACTGAGAGAAACATAATATTCATAATGAAAAGAGTTTGGAATGTTCCAACATCGTGTAAAATAAATATTTAAAGTTTCGCCAACTCAAGTTGGATACAGTTTTATAATATTTTTCAATCTAATGTACTGTTAAATTGTAAATAATATTATTTCTCAATCAATTTAAAATATGAAATATGGATTATGAGAAAATGGAAAAACATCTGAATTTTCTTTAACACTCTTATAAAAACTATCGAAACTAGAAAAGATGTGATGAAATTTATCACGAATCTCAGATCGAACGATAACTCTTCGAAAAATAGCACATTCCATTCGTCGAACGGATACTTTTATCGTGTCGCCGAAAAAGGTGAAAAGTTATCAGCGTAATCCTTCAAAGCGAGCTTTCCCCAAGATAAACTTTACGTTTGTAGGGGATTTGTATCGCCGTTCCTGAAAAAGGACGCCTCAGATTCTCAAACATCAGAAGTTCTTATGAAAATTATGAAAGATGCAAATCCAGCCCATTTAATTGATGCGTAAATATCCACAAAACAAATAATTTAATATATTCAAAGGAAAATTCGAAAACATGGCAAGACCGTGGTTATGAAAATATATTTTTCATATCGAATCAGTGCTCATCAAGTAAGTTTTTAAATAATGTTATTTAATTATTGATAAAATTTTCATGATTTTCCTTATTAAAAATTTTAAATAATTTATGTTTTTAAGAAAAAGTAAACTAATGAAAACCCTCAAATTTCTTTCGAATTCTCCAGAAACCAAAAAAAAACATCCAACATCCACATTTTAAACGCGAAAAGCTTTCTCGAAAGTCAACAACGTCGAGCGCAGAGCAAAGGGACGGGATCATCTCGGGGGTGGGATCATCCCCCAGCTTGATAGGGACTGATGGGACGAAGGTGCACCGCAGCCAAGACAAAGAAACGGCACAGGATGGCTCAACGGACCGTATTATTGGGACAAGGAACGAGAAAAGCCTCAAAACTGCCTCTACCTGCAACCCCGAGGTAGCATGGCGGAGCGGTCAAAAGGTTAACCCCGTAGTGGGTATGTGTACACACGCGCTCCGTTTCACCAATCATAAATAAAACGGCATTATGGCTTGGGATGGCTAAAGTAGGGTGTTTCCTCTGAAAAAAATGGTATGTTTTCGTTTTGGGATTGCTGCGTCTTTGAGGGTTTGGGAATTGATTTATTTTAGATGTGTCGTGCTGATTGTGATTGTGATGTTTAGTTTTGTTATCGATGATTGAATTTTCAGGGAAAAATTGTAGAATGAAATGTACTAACAATAAGTTTTATTTTATTATATTATTTTTATCGTATAGTTCTTTTTTAAATACCATCAAAAGCTTGAGTGTTTTCAATATTTGCATACAATAAAGAGAGAAACTCTGGGAGAGTTTGAATAATTAAAACCAACCCTTGTAAAATTTTATGAGATTAATACATGATCACATCTATCTACTGACTCTAATACTTTTCAATTCATTCCATAAGTCTAAATCATTGACTAAAAAATATTATCATAAAAATTTCAACATCATATTCAAAAAAATTCCTTCAACTCGCTCACCTCCAATCAAGTCCCAAATAACACACACATATTTCTCAAACAAAAAATATTAGAAACCCATACCGCAGAACCACACATGAACAACACTTTTTTTTTATTTCAACACACACCATACCGAGTGCGAATATGCAAAATCCAATTAGAACAGGCTTGCATGTCGCGTTTGCGATTTTCAAAGAGGGCGAGTAAAATGCACGGGCGCTCGCCGTTAATATGGAACTTTGTGTGCATAACCCGTGAGCCCGTTGCAATTAATACTACTGCACCGCGGGCTGCACATGACCGCATGTTTGCATGTGCATGTGTCCAATATATGTGTTTGTGTACCACTGTTAAGGGTTGGTGAGCTTTTGAAGTGTGAACGGCTATGGTCGATGTCGTAAAATTCCATTTTTAACACTTTATTGTGCTGTATTGTGTTTTGGAGGTTTGTTTAGTCTAGGTGTGCTGTGAATCGCAACTTGTGATTGATGTACGAAATGTTGGTGTTGAAGTTTTTTCGACATGGAATTTTATAAGAAGTGTTATTCCGAGATGTTTTTTTATGGATCAGAATAGTCGATTTTTTTATATTAAAAATAAACAATCGATTTATATAGCCCATATGATTAACTATTATAGGACGTACCAATGATTCATAAAAAGCATATTTAATGTAATATGTATTTATTATATAAATATATTGAGAATTTTTTGATATTGTTTGAAATTCACAGCATATATATGCAAGACATTTTCCATTGTAAATTCCGGAATCGAACAGTCGTTTGGTCGTTTTCGAATTTTTGTATGTTCTTCGATAGGATTAGAGGGGTCTCTTCTTTCAGTTAATAGCGACTGCGGTCGAGGGGAAATAATTACTACGAACCAAGAAGAGTATTGGATTTTTTCCATTTACTGCATCGCCGGACAACTGCTGCACAAAGGGTGTTTGTAAAAACGGGAGTTTGCGCCACCCTTGCTTTGCTATTGTGTTGGTTTTCGCTTCCGAAGTTTCCGTATTGTGAGAGAACAATTTATAGAAAAGCTTTTGTTTTGATTCTCAGTCGATTCAATTTCGGAATTTTCCAAAGTATAGATTCGCGTTGAGGTACAACCGTGTTTAACCACCCGTATAATTCATCGCTTTATGCAGGTTAATTGATTGCACATTTTTTATTCAATAAATTATATAACTTTTTCACATATTTTTCAAATTTAATACAATCATACCATTACATAGAAACTAATGAAATGACAAAAACCACCGATCACTGCAGAACTTCAAACACATTCCCGCCGTACAATCAAGCCGTATAATTGCGCAGACACAAAGTGGCGAACTTTCCCCGCGAAGAACTATCTACGAGCACGTCATACGAATTCTAAACAACCCTTCGAACTCACAGATAATAATTCGATGCTAATTAGAGGCTGGGTGCATAAAATTGCATCGGGTAACTAACTGTGTGGCGCGTGATTAGCGTGCGGTGCACTTTTGCTCGTGGCAAAACTTGTCTCATTAGTCCACGCGGCATATAGATGAGTCTGGGAGATCCCATGGGACCCTCAGAGGGAGGTTTGGTAATTAATTTAAGTGAAGGCGGTGTGTGTGGATGCACTATTTGCATCAGCTGCAATAAAATAAGATGCCGTACAACAAACGCCAAGCTAGAGCAATTCCCGCAGGTGAGTCTCTAACGAGAGTCGAGCGTTCTTGTATTACGTTAACGTGCAAGTATAAAGTTTCATTTGAGATATCAGAAGTTCTTAATTTATTAATTTAAAATTCTAATTATAACTTTCTTATTTTCTACAAAGAAAAAATCATAATATTATTAATAAATATTTTTTTTAATACAAATCTTATTTATTCACAAAGTTCTTTTCACATATTCTGATTAGATTGATGTAACTCAATAGATAACCCTCTCGAGTTCTAGTGAATGTCATATGATATGTCCTAAATTGAGGATGCACTCGATTCTAACCGCTATACGTTTCGCTTTGTACACAAACGTCGTTGTAAAGTTGCGATCAATTTTCCACACAAGAAACATCCCCCTGCGACCACGAAAAACAAGGGGAAAAGATACCTCATATTTCAACGTTACAAAATCGCAAGATTTACCTTAACACAGGATATAAAAGGATACAGCATCAAAACTCACAATCTTCGCAGTTTACTGTAAATAAGATTTATAAATATGTTAGTATTTATCACTATATGCTTTGTATAAAGTACAATATTTACTACTTTGTACAAAAATTATTCAAATTTTGTAAATTTTTTGAAATAGATATTGTGAGTTTTAATCCTATATTCCACAATATGTAGGAGGGAAACTCGGAAAAAGAAACTATTTTCACATCAAAGAAATTCACGTTAGAAATCTTTGAAGTCGCCAGTTCTCTGGTTGAATGCACCTGCATCTGGCGCAAATTGCAAGGGTGTGCAATTAAAGGGTACGATACTGAGCTCAAAGCGAGCGCAGATTTTTATTAAGACTTCGATCTTTTTTCACACTACAGCTTTTAAAAGAGAAAATCTATAAAGTTTACTAGGGAAAATAAAATATTGGGAAAATTTGAGTGCTTTTAATTTCGCACCCCTTTTTTGGAATTTGAACAGTCGCCCTTTTGAGCCCTTTTAATGGTAAACTATCCAGACGTGTCTGCAGTGAAAGTTTCAATCGTCTCAAATAGGGGAGGCATCTGTGTTTTAAGATATTTGACACGACTTCAAATTTATAGTGACTCGAATGGAATTTTCTAAATTGGATTTAAGCAACAATGTACTAGTAGATAATATGACACTAACAATTTGATACCCTTGTAATATTATTTTTGATTTTCCAATTAATAAAAAGTTTCATCGAAAACTATTTGAGAATAATTTTCAATTATTTTTCTATCCGATCGCAATTTAAAGTATTTAATTTGAATCGATACCAAAGAAGGTTTTTACCAAGAATTTTTTATTTGCGTTTCGAAAAGGTATACTTGGATTATTTCTTTTCTAAACACAGAATTTTCCATTGGTTTTTTTCAACGAGCATTCTCTTGTACGAAATAAAGAGACGGATAACAAAGAATTTTCAATAATATACGTTTTTCCAATCGCGCGCGCGCGAATCGCAGGTTGCACGAGGCGAACAACGAAATTGTTACTATTCGATTTCCCAGAATTAATTTTGATATGGAAAGATCAAAGCACGAACGGAATTTCATTATTCGATTTCGAATTCCGATTTGTCAAAACGGAGAGGCGCTTGATGCGTACTACAACAGTAGAAGCGTCGTTGATATTATTGCTTCCGTAGTGTTTCATATTGTCGTATTCATTCACGTGAAATATTATTATACATAATGGATGACTGTGGTGAAAGTTTTATTCAAAGTTGTAGTTATTGCCAGATTTATTTCAGTGATAAAAATTTTACCTATTGTCGAGTTTGCAGTTTGGTATTTAGGAAAGCTTTCTCGTTAACAATGTATGAAAACGTTGAACTTTAAATGTTTTTTCTTGTAATGAAATGGTGGTTTTGCCCTTCTCGTTTTAAAAGACTTTTGCTATTAATAAACATGATATAATTCTACTTATTATTCTCTGCAAGTGTTTTTGTAATGTTCTTCCCCATATCTGAATATATATAAATTATTAACTTAATTTTCATTTCGTTGACAGAATTCACTCAAAAAAGGTGTTTTTTTTTTTCAGAATATAATAACCTTTTCATATAAAAATATGTATTTTGCTAACCCAAATGAAAAATTTCATACCATAAGTCAAGAGTTAAAGCCGTGTCGTATTCCAGAAGAATTTTACACCCCTCCGTATGCAGATTAATGACTTCTCAACATATTTTTGTCGCCAGAGACTTCCCCGAGAAACTTTACTCTGTTCTGAAAATATAAACATAACTCGCATCGCCAAAACAATTTAATAAGCCACCGTAATTTAAATGGCCATTAACTTATTTAATCGCCCACTTACGCTGATCGAACATATCCTGTCGATATAACATATTAAACCGTTATTGATTCCCTCCGATTTTTGCTCACTCATCTTCAAACGAGGCGAGTA